>JALIZF010001701.1:0-604819 GCA_029948255.1 Telmatactis stephensoni | reverse complement strand
AACAAAAGCAAGAGTTATCCCGGGTACCAGGGACAACTTGCCTTATACAAACGGGCCTAATGTCCCTTTACTGAACTTTCTTCTGTAATCGCCAACAGCACCTCTTTGGAGTAGAGCGCATTAAGACCACTTTAACCCAGTGACGGACCAATATACTTCGGTGATTCTCATTGATAAAGTAATTTTAAGGCTGTATCTGCACCAATACGAATAAATTTGAAAACATCTTTTTTGTTATGGTTGGGGTTTTCGTCCACACTATAACGGGATCATTTCTTTTTGTTTAAGGTTCGATAAAAGATTACAATAGATATGTTTTCAAATTCGTTATCCAGATTTGTGTCGACGCCGCCTAAGTCTAGCAATGGCCATCAAAATATGGTGTCATGCATGTTTTATTAAATTTCAAAACGAACTACCAAAACACTAGGAACAAGAAAGGCTACTTTCATTATTCTAAAACCTTTTAAATTAATTTGATTATGAAATGAAAGGGAATTCAAAATGCAAATTAATGAATAAAAGAGTGGATGAATGAATGGACGGAAAGAATGAACGAGCGGAATGTAAGTGAATAGATGATTTAGAAAATAATGAAATTATGAACAGAAAGATGAAAGAATGACAATTTAAAATGCATTTGGGATCAAATACTATGCGAATGTAATCGCGCAGATTTCTCTCACAGCAGTCCATCCGTCCGTCCAAATCTAAACAGAAAGTGATGTCACTGATCTTTGTAGACTAGAATATATGTATCAAAACGTGTTTCTAAAGCAAGATACATTAGTGCATTATACTAGCCAATATCAGTCTATACTTTAATACACTTTAAGATACCCATATCAGAGCTGGCCCTGCCGCTTGGCGTTATCTCCCGAGTATTCTAAACTAAAACAGAGAATGTTTTTCCTTTTCAATCCTGGAAACTGAATTTGTGGTTTGAATTCTTTTGTGACTTCGTGATTAATGCGTTTTAAGGAAACAAAACAAACAAAACAAACACGGAGACAGACAGACAGACAGACAGACAGACAGACAGACAGACAGACAGACAGACAGACAGACAGACAGAGATTTAGGCATACAGACAAACAGACAGAGATTTAGGCATACAGACAGGCAGGCAAAAGAGTTATGCAAGCAAAAAGGGTCAAAGGCATATTTAACGTCGTTATAAAAGATCACTTACCTCCGACCGTTTGTAGCTTTATCAATTGGATCTCCTAACAATGCTACACATATACCCATTAAGCTGTCAGTGTATTTATTTGTCTATCAACGTTGTTCATATGCTATACTGTATTGTACTATAGGTATTATATTTGCACTTAATTGTGCTTTGCTGACGTGGTTGTATCCATTTAATCTCGTAACAATGTTACCTGGCAAATGACCATTCTTCAACGCTGTTCTTATTACTTTATACTCTACTATATTGTGCGATTTTCATCTATTAATGTTCAGTTGTAGTTTTATCCATTTGATCTTGTAGGATTGTTACCAAATAGCCATTAACTTGCCTCTGTATTGTCCGCCAACGCTCCAGTCTATATTTTTATATACTATAACATATTATCCTCTTATACTTGCACTTGATTGTGCTTGCGTTGTCTAAAAGGCATATTTTACAGGCAATTTTGACATCTTAAAAGCCTTTTTTGATTCGATTTCAAAGTTGTGAAAAGACAACCATTTCAAGAAAGGATGTCGACAGAAGATCCAAAATCCTCCTTGACAGAGCGAAAAGGATTATTTATTGTATGATGTCTCTTTGGATATACAGTGGCATTGTAATTTCAACGTAAATGCTAAATATCTAGCCTTACTATTACATTTTAGCAAGATTTATCCTTTTTCGCAGATGAAAATCACTCGTGAGGCTGAAAAAAAAAAGTGATTGCTAGATTTACCCACAAACCATTTCGCTCTTTTATCGCACGTTTGAGGTATCTCTCACAGACAGTTTTGAAGCAGCTGTATACGATGAAGTAATCTGATAACAAAGGATTTGCGCTTCAAGACCGAAAAGTGAAAGCCGTATCCAGGGATTTAATTTATATTAACTTCAAAATAAAGAAAAAAGTACTAAAACGCTGACTAGTTTGTGAATAAGGACTTGATAAAACCGATGAACTCACGAACGAGCAACTTTTTCTACCGCACAAGAATCAGGGTAAAATATAATGTTTTAATTATTTCTATTTTTTGTTTTTAATTTTCAATTCTTATGTTAAAGTGTGGGATTTTTTTTGCTGTAAAAATTTGGTCCAAATTTCTCTAGTTTGTGAATTCTTATACGGTAAATTCAAATCGCTTCTCGTGGCAATACGTGGCAACAGACGTTTCCTTGCTTTTAGTTTTTTCACCGGTTTCAATTCTCATTAAAAAAAGACTAGATTCTCGATTTGAATTGTTCTTAGCTGGATTCATTTAGTTATCGTGCGACAATGCATGCGGAACGTTAAGCAAGCACTATTTTCAGTCCTCAATCGCTCGTAGACGGATGTATCCAAATTTTTACATCTATTATCTAGACACTTGTCGGACATAGGTCTGATAAGGGTCGGCCTCTGTGCGAGGTCCGTTCCAGACCTCGAACAGAGGTCTGGAACGTGTGAGACCTAGGGCCCGTTTCTCGAAATACCGGCCGATAACGTTTCAGGCCCGTAATTTAGAGGAACAAATTACAGGAGCACGCGAGCACCCGTAAACTTGCCTCTAAAATCCATACAAATTTAAATTTACGTACGCTTCGAGAAACACCCGTAATCTTTATCGGGTAAGTTGCCGAGAAACGGGAAGGGGCCCCACGGGCTCACTTCTCGGGAGACCCGAAATCCTTACCGGCCCGTTGATTTGTGGGAAGAATTACGGCAGTGCTCGAGCACTCGTAAATTTTTATTTAAAATCAAACTACTGGTAATTGATAATAACGCCCGCTTCGAGAAACACCAATATACTTTATCGGGTAAGTTAACGGGTCCGTAAAGTTATCGGGTCTGTCAAGAAATGGGCCTTTGATAGTTATCAATAAATTTGGATAAACTTTCAATCAATCGGTGCTTTGGGTTTTTTGTTTTGTTTTTGTTTTTGTTGTTGGTTATTTTTGTTGTTTGTTGTTTTTGTTGTTGTTGTTGTTGTTGTTTTGCTATTGGGATCGAAGGGTGATACTTGAGTTGTAATAGAGTACTTTCGTATTTTATTTGGAAACAGAACGCACTAGTGAACTCCTTTTTTCAAGATGAATATTTGTTCATCATCATCATCATCGTGATCATCACCAGATTTAAAGGCCTAAGCAAGCGTTCCCAGCATTGTTGGCTCCAACATGTTGGAAGCGTTTGATCACCGCTTTGAGCCAACATTGAACATTTCTTTTGTTTAGTTTCAACAAAGGGTAACACAACAATTTATTTGAACAGCCATCCAACAACCGCCAACAGTGATGGGTCCAACAAAGTTGGATGTTGGTTGCTTGGAGCGTTTGCATAATCTCTCAATCTCTTTTTCACATCAGGTTGATCGAATCAAGCTTAGTCATGATCACACTGGCTATGGCTCAGGTTTCTACGTCGAGGAAGTCGAGATTGAAATCCCTGAGCGCCAAGACAAAGTCAAGTTTCCGTGCAGATGCTGGTTGGCTCAAGGCATTGAAGACGGGAAGATTGAGCGAGAGATGTTTCCTGTACCGCAATTACCGAGTAAGTAATGTTATTCAAAGTAACGCAACTTGTCACGTCACGTGGGAAAATGTTTTAAGTCACGCAATCAGGATCCAACAATGCTGACTGTTATTTTCCTTTTCAGATACGTCATACACAATGTCAGTAAAACTTGGCGAAGTCTTGAGCCCTGACACCAACCTTCATGTCCAGCTCTTTGGTGAAAAAGGAGAAACCAGTAAAATCATGTTAAGACCAGTTGGGACCTCGTTTAACCGGTTTGAGAAGGGAAGGACGTACAAGTTTACAGTGGAGACAGTGGACATTGGAAAGGTAGGAACATCAACTCTACACTAGGTGACAGAGCTTCGCGTTACGTTTCGTTACCAATTATATGGGGGTGTCTCCGCGGAAAATCATTAATGAAACGTAACGCGGACCAAGGCCCTGGTACCCTGGGTACAAGACCACTTCTCTCCCCAAAAATGAATTGGCGTTGCTGTTGTGGCTTCCCTGCCTTGTAATGTATTATATGTCATTGTATTGTTTTTGTATGGCGAAGTTAATAAATTAAATTAAATTAAATTAATTCTCCTTTGGCTTTCTATCTCTCCTTACTATTGGGAAAGGAACGCATGCCCTCCCCCTGTTCCTTTCCCATTCCTTTCCTCTCCCCTTCACCAATCTGCGGGGTGATATGCAGGCTATTTTTACTAACCAAATGATATCTATCCATAGATCGACCGATTACGTATCGGTCACGACGCACGTGGACCAGGAAAAGGAATCTACGTGGAAGAAGTCGACGTGCAACCAGCTGAGGGAGAACGCACTACATTCCCATGTGCCTGTTGGTTGGCTGAAGATAAGGCTGACAAGAAGTTAGAGCGAGATGTTTTACCGGGAAAACCCAAGCCCCCAAGACCAAGTGAGTAGCGATGATGATAATAATCACTGACAGAATCTTGCTGTCTCGTAGTCAAAAGTTAAACCATGACAGTGGGGGGTTAAGACGAGATAAACAAGCTCGAGATAGCGAGGTTCAGCTGTAATGATAATAGCGATGATGAAGATGTAGATGATAATTACAGTCAAGGAAATATATTTGAAATTGGACCTCTGCAGATGCGACATTCCATGAAGGATGGAAATTCAGGCCAACAGTGGCTAACCATTATCATAAAATGGCCGCCGTCAGTCCTGACTAAGAGCGGATGTCCGTCATGGAGAGAGAACAGTGTATCAAATTTTGATGATGGTGATGATTTTGATTAATAATTGTTTTGGTAGTAGTTATTACCGTACCGATGGCTTAGGATGGCCATCAGTATTGTAATCATTGCTAATCAATCCCGCTATTGTTTGTTGTTGTTGTTGTTGTTGTTGTTGTTGTTGTTGTTGTTGTTGTTGATGATGATGATGAAAATGCTGTTGGCCCTGTTGTTGATGATGATAATAATGGTGATGATGATGATTCATGATGATGACTAATCAATCCCGCTATTATTTTTAGATGTATCGTACCATCTCGCTATCAAGACCGCCGACGTCCCTAACGCTGGTAGTGACGCGAACGTTTACTTCCAACTCATTGGCGATGAAGCTGAGACAGAGAAAATTCAACTTAGACAGGGTGGCAAGTCGGAGAAGCGGTTTGAACGGGGAAGAACGGATAAATTCATTGTTGAAACTGTGGACGTTGGACCGGTAAGTTACAAAAACAACAACAAAATAAGATTCGTAAAATTAGGTAGATTAGCAAAAACGACGCGATCTGAAAGAGGACATAATGCTCGAAATTACCACAGGAAAAAATGTCAATTTCCAACTTGGGGTTTCCCTGGGTCTAAACTGGGAATCTGTTCTATTTTACTCGGGAAATCTGTAATACCCAAACTTGTAGAAATAGAACAGATTCCAAGGGATTCCCTGGTTAGACCCAGGGAAGCCCCATGTTTGATCCAAGCTGGGAATTGCCATTTTTTCCTGTTTACGTTCGGAAGAGGACGTAAGAATAAGCCCAAATGGCGCCCTGAACATAGCCTCCCTCACAAACGTTCTCTTGGTCGTCACACAAAGTTAGCTCCTCACACGTAACGACGTTACTTGAGGAGCTAAGCGTTGCGTGACGACCCGAAGAACGTCTGCGAAGGAGGCTACCTTGAACGTGGCGTGTCGCGTTATTGACGGCCGTCACGCAGTAAACATTTGCATTGCGTCGATTTGCATTTGCTTAAATCTTTATTTTGTGTATTCACATTCATGTTGACCAAACGAGGAACAGCGTTCTTATTTTGTTCGAGTCTTAGGACAAAAAGTGCCGTTTATACGGAGAGTTCGCGTCTTAAAGTCACCTTTGAGATAAGATGCTTTTTGGCCTTTTGTAAATGGCACTAATGTACATTATGAAAGCATTATAACTGAGAAATGCTGAATTTACTTTACGAATTAATTCGCTATTTTTCAGATCCAAAGACTACGAATTGGTCATGACAACAAAGGGTTGGCAGCAGGCTGGAAATTGGACCAAGTCATCGTCGAAGTTCCCTCCCGTGGAGAAAAACATGTGTTCCCTTGCAACCGCTGGCTGGACACTACTGAAGACGACAAACAAATTGAGAGAGAACTGGCTCCTGGCGTCCCAGGTGCCATTACAACCACAACCACAACCACGTCATCAGGCCCCCCGACCCCCTCCCGGACAGTCAGTAAAACTGTCATCGAGAAGACTACGACGTCATACCGACAAGTCCCAACGCAGAAAAAAACGGACGAGGATGTAAACAAGTTCGATACTGCACCTAAACCTGTCACACAGAAACAAATTGTAGATGAGACAAGGTACAAGACAATGCCACCTAAAACTGTTGCTACAACAGAGGAAGTTAGGTAATTTCCAAGGGGTATTTGTCTTCTCTTTAACCCCATTTACCCCTAATTACATAGTGGTCGTTTAACAGGTGGTAAACATCTATTTTGGAGGACACTGTGTTTATATAAAACCAATTATCTTTTGAAAATTCCTAGGTACCAAACTACACCAACCAACCGCATCATCGAGAAGGAGGTCCGACACAAAAAGCCCATCCCTACCCCTGACAAAATCCGTGAAGAACGCATTCGAATGGAGCTGGAATCACGACCTGAAAGTGTTCCACCCCCCAGACCTGCTCCCCCCGTGGAAACAGTTCACCAAGGGGATATGTCTTTGAGGAGCTATCAGGAACGTCAAGGAACACCGGGAGGTGTAGCTAAACCAAAAGGAGGTTACACGGTCCAGACAACCACTACGGAAACCATTACCAGGGAGATTGCATTAGAACCGGAACAACCTAAAAGTGAGTCTACATTATTTTATACAATAATTGGTATATTAACCGTGCCCTGATTGGTCAAGAACCGTGTGTAATTACGGTACACACGCATAGATGACGTCTTGAATCTTACGTGCGCTCTGATTGGTTAGGTACTTTGATGATTCAAAATTTCTCCCGTTTTTTATTAGTTAAAATCCCCGTAGTATTTTATACTATACTTATTATGGTCGACTTCCAGCCGTAAAGGGACACGGTTACAAAACCCTCCCCCTCCTCAGTGACGGAAAAACCATTGGACGTCATACTGCCATTCCGGTCTCATTTATTTGAATTTCCGCCATATAAGACCAGCACGTCTCAAATAACCTTTTTCGGTCATTTTAATATGTTTGTTTGGCAACCAATCTATTTTTGTTTCCCCGCCAATTTAAGCCGTCAACCGCGTGGAAATAGGCATTTTCCCGCCATTTTGTCGACTTCGGCTCGAGATATTAACAATTATGTGAGAAGTGTATTTTGATATTGGAAAAATATTAATTAAAAAAAATTCATTTTTGTTTTTCGACACATTTAAGTCAACCACGTGTAACCTAACTAGGCGTTTCCCCGAAATTTAATCAACTTTTATTTCGATTCTGTCCCTTTGGGAAGTGTTTTCTTTTTTAATTGGTAAAATAATTCATTCCTGTTTCCCGCCACTAAGTCGACCACGTGCAACTAAGTGTTCCTCGCCATTTCTACCCATCGACTTCTATTTCTGTGTGAATTGTACCTGATATTTTTAATGAATTTCATTTTTGTTTTCCCGCCAATTCAAATCAACAAGGTGAAAACAAGCATTTTTCCGATATTTTTATTTATGGTTTCTATTTCTGTGTGTACTGTATTTTGATATTCGGGTAAACAATTAATCCACTTTCCTTGCAATTTGAAATCAATGTCATTATCATGACGTTTACTGTATTTGATTTCACTCCCTTTTTTTTTTTTTTGAAATATTGAAAAGATAAACTTTCTTTCCCTATGTAAAGCCAGCAGCGTTTTCCCGTCATTTTTCAATAAGTTATATTAGAGTCACTTGTTATTTTTTTCTCGGTATTTACAATTCCAGTATATTTATGTAATTATCATTTCAAAATACCATCGTTTTTATCGCAGCCTGGGTCCTATGAATGACGTTGCTAATTGAGTGTTTCCTTTATAGATCGCCAAGAAAAATTTTGATCTGACATATTTTGTCCAAAAAACTTCCGTAAAAAATCCGACAAGTTCATTGAATCCAAACTCTGCTTTTGACATGCTTAACGCCGAACGGTCGCCCATGTCTGGCGGATTTAGAATCAAAGTGAATCCCTGCTAAGTCTATGTGCCTTGAAAGGCACTCGGTGTGGTTTTGTGTACGAAAACTCGACTCTTTATGTTAATGAATGAGACGATCAAATTTAGGAACTATGGGTGTTGCATCGCATCTTAAAAAGGTAAAATTTTCTCAGTACAAGAGTTATATCTTAGTGTGTTTCGTTGTGAATATTTAAGCGACAATTTGAGTGATTTAAGATGTGCAATTTCTATTAAGTTTATCAGGGTCCAAATTAAATGCGATGTTCTGCAATTGCTTATCGCTGAATGTACATGTTTATACTCAAAATTTCTTCCTTTGGCGTTTATCAGTATTTGAGTGATGCTGAATATTCTTCATTGTTTTTTGTGAATCTGTCATGGCCGGTTGTTTTTTTCGCTGAATGGAAAAAAGTGATGTCATATTTCCATTTTTGATGGGATCTCTCATTTGCCTTTGAGATAAGTTCTAAATATGACACCGATTTATTCACAGTTTCCCTTGTTCATATGTAAACTAAACTCGATACAGTAGAGTTCCTATTTTCCTAGCATTTTTAAAAGCAATTTTGAACACTCGCTTTAGCATAAAGGCAGAAATTTAAAACTGCATTTCCACACAATAATCTTCTAAAGGATGCGATATGATTCCAAGATATTTAAGCTTCCCTTATTTCTCCGTTCTGATAAGCCAGAATTTGTATTCATTATCGAATACTGAATTATGAATTCGTACAGGTGCGATCTGTTTGTATGTCCATTTTTATTAACCCATTTTACGACTCACTACTTAAACATAGATTACTTTGGCCATATATGTTTCTCATTTGAAGTCGGCAACAATCTTCGGGAGTGCTTTAGGCTTCATTTATAGGTAGGTTTGGCTTGAGTAGTGTTTGTTGTTCATCAATTGACTACCTGAACATTTTCATACAGAGAGTGAACTCCCTCTAAGACTAGTACCCTAAGGACAAATTCAACCTTACTTGTCTGTCTTTAAGAGAGGTGTCTACTTTAGGCAAGAAAAAAAGAAAGAAAGAAAAAAAGAAAGAAAGAAAGAAAGAAAGAAAGAAAGAAAGAAAGAAAGAAGGAAAGAAAAAATGGAAGAAAGGAAGAAAGAAGGAAAGAAGAAAGAAGGAAAGAAAGAAAGGAAAAAGAAAGAGAATGGAAGAAAGAAAGAAAGAGAAAGAGAGAAAGAAAGAGAGAAAGAAAGAAAGAAAGAGAGAAAGAAAGAAAGAAAGAAACCCTGTTGATCGCTTTAGAGAGGTCTCCGTTTACTTTGACAAAGTTTACTTCACATTATAAACTTCATTATCTCAAAACTTCATTATCTCGAACCCAGATCTATTTGCTTTTCATCCATTTTGCAGTAATTCGCTATACATTATCATCTTCAGCTCTGACATCTCAGTTAATCAGTTTCTTTGGATGATATTTTTAGACGATTGTGAACGGTTAAATGTTCCTAGCCTTTGCATTAGGAAAATCTTTAAAAATCTAAGGGTTACGGAAGTAAATGGAATTGAAGCTGCAAAAATTGTTTTTCCCATAAATAATATTTGTGTTTTAAGTTTTAAAACAAAGGAAACAACTACACAGTGGGTGTATTTACGCTTCCGTAAAAAAGGAAAAAAAAAACAATATTCATTTGGAATACTTGTAAATGCTTGTGGTCTTTTATGTGTACATGAATAAAGCGGCGAGCCTGTGTTCAGTGGAAATCAGTATCATAAAAATCCCGAAGAGTTGTTTGTACATTTTTTATGCCCCACAGTTACGTTGTTAACCTGATGTGCAGAGGTCAGCGGTCCTTCGTTTCACTGCACTCTAACGAGCAACCGCTGACGTCTGAACATGAGTATGCTGGAAAAGTGTTCGTTCGGTGTACTCTTGAATAAGCCCCAAGCGTGATGACGTTTTGACCCCTCTCTATACCAGAATCCTTTTCAAGTGACTTTTATTCACCAATTAAAACTATTGTGCACGTGTTTGTATTCTCGAAAGAATTTAAAAATTGAATATGAAAGATTTTTGAAAAGGATTCTGGTATAGAGAGGGGGTCAAAACGTCATCACGATACGGACTTATTGCTGGGTTGTAAGTGACGTCACGGCAGCTAACTTAAATGAACTTTAATAAAAGATTCCTCATTAATATCTGTTGTTTGTTCTACCGTTTCTTTATCTTTTTATTCTCAATTATTCCCAGCAATTTTTGTAGTTTTAATGCCACTTCTGTAGAAATGATAGGAATCATGCATTTAGTAGTATGATAAGATTTTAACCATTCATACCAATCTACTGATAACATCGGTTGCCACGTGTTTTCGATATCCACTAACCATCATGCACTGCGTCATTCAAGTTTCTACCTTCAGTACGTGTCAACCTTTTTGAATAAGCAGTAATTAGAAAAAAAAATCAACGAATTCTTGTGTTCCATATTTTATACGAATAGCATGGACAAAAGACATCTGATTCGCTTATTTGGAAATTTGGTAAATAATTTGGCGTTCGTTTCCTGCTGGGCAATCACAACGGCGGGACTTTTCAAAGTCGAAATGTATGCGACTGTTAAGTTTTCGTACCAAGTTATTTATTTATAAGTAGTCTATTTATTGTTTTGATATTTTTTATTTGAGTAATATGAATAGCACGAACCTTAAGCCATTTACTTTCCTTATATGGTAACTGACTTCCAAATTTGGTAATAAATTGTTTTTAGTTGTCACGATAGCAAAATGTATTCGACTTCAGTTTGTACCAAGTTATTTATTTATAAGAAGTAATTATTGCGTTAATAATATTCCAATGTAACAAAGTTCTTAAGTCGTCTGTACCAATGCAGACACCAAATACATAGCTCCAGACATCATATACATCAAGTTTAAGTGGAAGCGAAGACTTGCAAAAGCTTGGCTGGTTAATATGGAATGTACTTGCCACTTACTAGACGAAGATGAATATGGTCAGTAGATTTAAGTATTGTTTATATAATGTGATGTAACCTTTGGATGTAGTACCAAAACGTCAACGGAATAGGAAAATATATAGAGTTCTATGTAACAGTATCGCTTCCTTGATATTTTGCTCAAGATCACTTTACTAGAAGAAGGAATATCCCTAGTAGTATTGCAAGAGTTCTGTAAATATCATGTTTAACATTTTAATTGTTTAGATTGTTTAAGGCTTTGTTTTTTTCTTATTCTTCCAATCTTAAAAGTCCAATCTTTGAAAACAGACGTGAAAACATGTATCTGTCATAAAATATAGCCTTCCAAATATAGCTTACGACTATCCTAAAAATATCAAACTTGCATTTAAAATATTTTACTATGAAAACATTTGAAGCTTTGTAAGTGATTTTAATTATTTCTTGACAAAAGTAGTCTTATCAAGGAGAAAAAATGAACAATTTTACGATACTCTTTGGGAAAATTTGAGTTTTCTAGTCGGTAATTGTCTAAATATTTTAGAGATTTGTGAGAAAATATTTGAATTCGTTTTAATGGTATTGAACAATTTTGACATAAGTTTGGTAGAAATTATTGATCCTACATACGGTAGCCTAAACATGAAGTCTTTAAGGCAAAATAATCAAAGGGTTTCCAGTACCTTTTGAGGTAAAATCCTGGCAGCTTTAATACATATTTAAGACTCTTGATTTAAGGGCTCCAATCCACTTAATTTTTGGTAGCTTTGAAGTCTACAATCTCAAAATTTAAGTTAACCAACAAATTAAAAATTCATATGAGAACAGATCTGTAGAAATACGAAATTGAATGAGATGGCTCATCGTTGAAAGGCTTTATTGCCGGATGTGATTAACTTGGTTTTAAACCCTAAAATGTTAACTCTAGGGCAAAATTGAACAATTGAAGAGAGGGTCGATTTATGCGTTCAGTGAAAGAAAACTGAAGAACAAAGGTGAAAGAGAGAGAAAGATAAATAAAGAGAATAACAAAACAAACAGAAGTATTATGTAAAATAAGAGCAATTGAATATAAAACATATGATCGTTAAAATTGTTTAAACTCAAACAATTAATTATTGAAACTCAACTTTTTTTTTTTTTTTTTTTTTTTTTGAATTTCTGAAATTCCTCCTTGATTCCTATCAGGAAATACCCTTCAAATGTAAAAAAAAAGAATCAGTTTTCGGTACGGGTGGTATCACTGATTTTGATCACCAACTTGAAAATGCTATCATTCTGAGAAAATATTAATTATTGAATGAAAAATAATGCCTTATACATAATGAAATATTTTCTGTACTTTTTAAAAAACAATTAATTTTTTATTACTTAATGCTACAGTCTCTTTAGCATATTTTACTCCCTTGAATTCCTATATCCTGTGAATTTTAGGATAAGCCAATAAATTATCGTTTTTTGTTTTGTTATATTTCGTCGTGTTTTATTTTATTTCTTTTATTTACTTACTGAGTCATTTACTTTTTGTAAATTATTATTATTTAATTCCATTGACTTTCACTTTTTCCAAATGCTGTCTAAAAATGTCATTCAACTCCCGTTTGTATGTCAACATATTCCTGGGTTCAAAGGAAAAACTTGGTTTCGACTTAGTGATATCCATGACAAGTGTAGGTTACGTTTCAAATATCGAATTCCTTATTTAAATTTTATGAACATAGTTCTTTCCGACCAATTCTGATAAACGATCCTTTTCGTGGGCGGTCGATAAATAGAGGTTTAGAGTTTTCAAAAATGCACTCAAAAGTAAAATTGTTATGTTTTTTAACGAGGATTTACAACTGTACTAGTAATATCAAAAGTTAGTACCTTTGATACATGAGATTTCTGATAGGAGCAAGTGTACCTCTGATAGGAGCAAGTGTACCAACGATGTAAGTTCGTTAGAGCGAGAGGTTTCGAGTTTGGTTCCCCGTCACCTCACACTTCTTTCCATTCTGTGTAGCTTTGATTACCGTTAACAGAGCACAAAGACAAACACAAACATAGCACTGATGGAGCGGGGATGAAGGGTACACTGTATGCTTCCTGGGAGACTAGCTTCGTTAAGGAATACCGACGCTAGATATTAGTGATTTACCTTTACATTTGCTTTAGAAGATCATTGTTACATACGACTTTACGGGTACTCGTAAGCTATGCACGGGAAGCAAGGGCGGCCGAGCGATGAGAGCGCCGGTCTGTCACCTCTGTGGTCCCGAGTTCGATTCCCGGACGGGGCATCACATGTGGCTTGAGTTTCTTGTTCGTTCTCTCCCTTGCTTCGAGGGTTTTTTCTCCGGGTACTCTGGTTTTTCCTCCCTCAGTAAAAACGAACTAGTTTCGATCTAAGCTGTGCTCCGTGATCAGACATGTGTCGTATGGTGGCTGCTACGTGTGTGTATGTAAATTTGTATGTAAATGTGCAACTGTCTCGTAATGAAAGTGCCCTGGTATTCCTTCGACTCGATCACGTCGAGCTGCGCGCTTTGTAATTCAGCACTTGGCTGGAAGGAAGGGTGATTAGCTACCCCAAATTCATTATTCTATTTGATTTACGGTTTGTGAAACGGGTATTCTTCCGTAAGAACAGATTTTGTCAGTAAAATACCTATGATCTCTTTGTAGAAAGTAGAGTTTTTGAAATCGGAAAGTTTACCTTTCGAAGTTGTATTTTTCTTTCGGTCAGCAAAGGAAGCATTACTAATGAATCGATTAGGGTATCGTAATGATTGGCTCTCGATGACTGCGACTCTACGTTCTAGTTATACAGGTAATTGTCAAATTGGTTTTTATTGGGGGGGGGGGGGGTGTAGAGTTACTTATGTTGAGTTTGGTTGTCTCTGATTGAAAGTATAAACTTATACTTAGGACGTTTGTCTGTTTTTTTTTTTGGTTGTAGAGTTATCTGTTTGTTTTTCTGTGACTGACGGCCAATGCAATAAACAATAGATAATATTACTACTCATCACTACAATTGTAGATATTTAATGTTTTATAATTTCAATAATTTATCCCCAATATATCTTTCTAAAGACCTCTAAAGACCACGTTGGATAGCTATCTTAAGTCTGACGTTCTTTATGTTCATTTTAGCTTTTTCGTCTCGTCTGTCCATGTTTTAAATTGTAATTCACTTTTTTATGCGTGTGTGATCTTCCAGTGTCTTGCCACCTTTGGCACAACAAACATTTTCAAAAACAATGGCCTAATGCGTATTTGTTAACATTTCAGTCGTGGCCTATCAGCTATGCCTCAAGATGGGTGACATCCACGGTGACGGTACAGAGGGCAATGTCTTCATACAACTTGTAGGTTCCAAGGGCATGACAGAGAAGATTATGCTGCGCCAAGATGGGAACAGCAAAATCAAGTTTGAGAAAGGAAGGACATACAAGTTTACTATCGAAACAGTAGACATTGGACCGGTGAGTATTCGCGATTACTATCCTGCTAACAGCGGTTTCATTGAAAAAGTCACAAGTTGCTAGGTAACGCTCTTACGCCATATTGAATTTTACGATGGGCTCATAAGCGACCGGTTGTAATATGGTAACATCCGCACGCTTATTCGCGGGCTCGTTTTCTGTCAGAGAACTTCTTGCTTCTTGTATGCGTACGCCTAATCGTATAGAATTTCGACTACTAACCTCAAAGGTAATGGAGGATATTACTTATTATGAACTTGAGTATAATGCTTGTGTTTTTTCCAGATCGAAAAAGTCGTTGTCAGCCATGACGGTGAACCTGGACGAGGAGGCTGGTACCTAGAGGAAGTCACCGTCGACGTACCATCACGTGATGAGCACGTGGTGTTCCCGTGCATGAGCTGGCTCGATGCTGGAGAAGGCGATGGAAAGACTGTTAGAGAACTAAATGCCAAACCAGGTAGAATGTTTGAGTTTTTACGATCCCTTTATAACAAATAGTAGAGTAGTGAAATGTATTCACGTCGCTTCGCGTGCCAATTTACTACAGACGACTGAGCAGGGATTGTTTTGAAGAAAATTTTGTCCCGGTGTAAACACCATGGGTTTTTGTTCTGTCCAGAAAAATAGTGTCATGTCGAGTGCTTTTTTTTGTCGCCCAAACTTTACCTTAACCTCGAAAATTTAGAAATTTGTCACCACGCACGTTTTTCTGCCATGTCTAAAACACTGGCTTAATTGTGACTTATGCGTCTAAATTATTTGTTTTTAGCGGTTTATCACCTCAAAATCAAAACTGGTAACCAAAAGAATGCTGGCACCAAGGCCAATGTTTGGACGTGTATCCATGGTGACAAGGCCGACACTGGTCGAATCGAACTCGAACGATCTGGAATAATGGAGTCGCTGTTTGAACCCGACCAAACCGACTACTTTACGATATCAGCCAGTGACATCGGAAAGGTATGAATTTTTAAGAATTGTTCAGGCAGACGAACTTTAATCCTGTCTGCGAGGTTCTAGCGTGGAAGTTCGAGGAATTATTGACGTTTGAAGTGAATGGTATGGTTGAGTTGGCAATGTGGCGACCTCGTCCAAATATAAGTACATAGTGGGAAGTGAAGTTCATACTATAGGCATAAATGCTGCTCAAACTAGTACCAAAACAACACTTAAAGTTTATTAATTGCTTTATTTGAAGTATTATTGGCGTAAATCAAGCAAACATGTCATAACGATTTTATTGAACTTCTCTACAATTCTCTATATTTCGAGCATGACCACAGGTAACCCAAACGCTTATTCGGCCGTTGATGCCTTTGGCGAGACCGATCAAGTTAAGAAAGTAGTCTCTCAATTTATAGGGATTTATCTATAGGGATTATCAGTGTGCGCGTGGAGTCTGAAGTCTCCTGATTATGCTCTCCTGGTCCCTTCTTTCCTCCTTCCACCCTACTAGTCCATGACCAGTCTTTTACTGTGATTTTCTAGGTCGAGGCAATAAGCGTGGGGCATGACGGTGACAATAAGCCAGGTACTCGCTGGTACTTGGAGGAAATAGTACTTAATAGCCCACATAAGGGAGAACATTACATATTCCCTTGCAAGGCGTGGATTCCTGAAGCTGATGGCAAGAAAGCTGATGTCCAGCTCGTTCCACAAGCTCCACGTAAGTCAAAATTGATAGGGGAGTCCTGGATTCATTGGGTGCAAGCATCATGTATAAATAACATAGTTACGTGTTGTTGTTCATTAGTGGCGCTGGTCTATTCACTTGCGACTCAGTAATGTACGGCTTATTAGCAGTGCTCGTCTTTTCACTAGCGACATAAGCATAAGCACAAGCAACATACACAGACTCAGTAATGTACTGCTCATTAGCAGTGCTTGTCTTTTCACTAGTGACATAAGTATAAGCACAAGCAACATACACAGACTCAGTAATGTACTGCTCATTAGCAGTGCTTGTCTTTTCACTAGTGACATAAGTATAAGCACAAGCAACATACACAGACTCAGTAATGTACTGCTTATTAGCAGTGCTTGTCTTTTCACTAGTGACATAAGCATAAGCACAAGCAACATACACAGACTCAGTAATGTACTGCTTATTAGCAGTGCTTGTCTTTTCACTAGTGACATAAGCAAGGCACAAGCAACATACACAGACTCAATAATGTACTGTTCATTAGCAGTGCTTGTCTTTTCACTGTTGCTTGTGCTTGTGCTTATGCCACTAGATATAGACTTAGAAATTCTCAGTCCTACTCCCCCTACTCTCCCCCCTTCTTATACGAGATTCCTGAGTGGTTTGTAACATAAACTGTTCGCTCACGTTCATTTTACCTCTTCCCTTCCAGTACAAAATTACAGTATAATGATAAAGACTGGCAATCGTAAAAACGCTGGCACAGACTCTAACGTGTACATGCAGATCTTTGGTGATCGGGGAGACACTGGAGTCGTGGAACTAAAACAAGTTTGTGAACCTACTGGAATGTTACAGAAAGGAAGCACGTTTCAGTTTCCTATGCAAACTACTGATGTTGGAAATGTAAGTAGAAATGAATTTGTAAAGAAGCATGTAAAGCTCGCCGTTTCCACATGAATAATATCATCGCTAGAGTGGTTTCCATATGATAGCTGCGATCGCTGGACACATTTTTCAGCAAGCGTAGCGATCCTATGGAAACTAAGTTTAGAATACGAGCTCATCCACCGCCAACACACCACCGCCTCCACCACTACTACCTACCGCCTCCACCACTACTACCACCAAACCTACCAACACCCCACCGCATTCACCACTACTACCGCCACACCCACCATCACTATCCATCATAGTCTAATCGCTTTGCTGATTCGCTTGTTATTCGTTTCAGCTGGAAAAAGTTCGTATCGGTCATGACGGCAAGGGGCTGGGAACCGGTTGGTTTTTGGAAGAGGTTATTATCATGGTTCATGATGAATGCTGGGTATTCCCATGTAACCGCTGGCTTGCAGATTACGAGGACGATGGCAAGACTGAGAGAGACTTGTATCCAGGTGAGAGATCTCACTTATTTGGGCTTCCTGTGAAATTTGGCAAGGCTGCAATGACGTCACTTCTCTCTTCGAGAGCACCGTGCTACTATAGCTCTTATGTCAACTTCCGTTTGAACGCGTCATATTCGTATATTTGCATCCCTAAATTATCCTTCACACAGTAAACTTCTGTTTATTATAAAGTGGTTTAGGGAGTGATCGTGTATAGATCAGACTGTGCTCCAAGGCCGCTTATGTGGAGTTGATTTCATATGATCTGCGCCTGGCTGTATCTTAGTGTTTTGATGGAATAATACGCCAACTTTGATCAGATAAAACGCTAAGACACGGCAAAATAAGCCTCAGATTTCAGCCGTCAGCAATTCGTGCGCCCGCAATACTCAGTATCGCGGGCGCACGAATCCCTGAGTATCGCGGGCGCACGAATCCCTGACGGCTGAAACCTGAGGCTACGGCGAAATCTGCTCTATAGTTAAATAGAGGGAGAATTTGTTTATCAATTTATTATTTATTTTCAGAGAGAAAGACCTATGCTCACGAACCTGACCTTCAAGATTTAATAGAGTATTTACAAACAGATGATATCAACCTTATAGTGAACTCTGCCTTTTATCTACAACATTTATGTTACAACGATGAAGCAGTTAAAGCAAAAATAAGGTATTTATACCGTTCAATTTGAGGATATAGTTAACTGTCTTTTTAGACTTTTTTAGACTTTTTTATTGATTTTGCACTATATTACAGATTTATATAATTGTTAATAATATACATAAACCAGAATAATTCAGAAATAGAAATTTATAGAACATATAAAGTTTGTGCACAGTAGCCGAAGTAGCAGAGCTTTCGTGTCGGCTACTGATACTATTAAATATATCAACTTTCCTCCCCTCCTCTCCCCTTCCCTGTCATATTTACTGTATAAAACTCTGTCTTCTTATGGATGGCTAGTATCGGGTTAGTTAAATGCACACCAGTACCATATACATTGTTGGTAATTGATTGGTGATGTCATGATTGCAATTCAGTAATGATGGTGGTGATTATTAATGGAAAGACTACAATGATGATGATTATGATGAGAACTGTAGTCGTTGATTATGCTGATTACTAAAAACAGTTTTGTTACGTCACTATAAATTATTTGTGAAGGGATTTATAATTGCAGTGGGGTCCTGTGACCGTCACCATTTAACGATCTTGTTAATGTTTGTATAGAGAGCTTGGTGGGATCCCTGTGTTAGTTCGACTTCTTGACCACGAAGTGTACTCAGTCCACCGGGCAGCGGCTTCGTGTCTGAGAAATGTATCTTACAGCAAAGAAAGGGACGAAAACAAGGTACATATATTCAATAGGGCTTTTCCCTCATGTGTTGACTCCTAAAGTTATAGTTGTCTCCTTGGCGTGATTTTTTCTTTTTTTCTTTTTTTCTTTTTTTTTTTTTTACGCCTTTATTCATTTCTGGATTTTTTTCTGTCATTGCAGCTTGCCATTGCCGAATGCAATGGAATTGAAGCTCTAATGAGACTACTTCAGAAAACACCGAAAGACGAGGTAAGATCTTCTAATGTTTGTTATTGTATTCAGATAACTTGTTTACACTGATGCTTGGTTTAAAATGTGGTCTGCTCGTCGAATCCCCATTTGATCCTCATCTGATCTTCTTCAGTCCTTGAGACCCTGCCTATTTAATATTAGCTTGTGCAATTTTGTACAGAGAACATTAAGTAAATATGTTTGGATTATAGTACCCAAAAACATGCCTTTACATATTTAACCAACGATTTGAAAGTATTGCTGTTTTAGAAAAGGTTTTCCCTCCAGAATCAGTAAAAGCGAGCGCCAAGAATACCTGGATGAGCGAATAATGGGGGCGAGTAGGGAGGGGAGAAGGGAGAGGAAAAGGAGGGACTGCAGACAACACACTAAGACTTGAATTATTCGTTGCCGACACAACACAAACTTCCCATTGGTCAGAATTGATGATCACTCATCGGCCTGTCAGTCACTTCAGTGATCGATGTAAGACTTGTTTACCTATCGGATGAATTAGTAGAAGCGTACTTGGAGGATTTTCCCAATATTTTTTCCTCTTCCTTCTCCCCTCCCCTACTCGCCCCCATTCTTCGCTCGTCCAAGTATTCTTGGCACTCGCTTTTACTGATTCTGGAGCGGAAAAGGAGGGACTGCTCGCAGTCTACCATATCCCTAAGGGTGCAGTTAATGATGGTATTGGAAAACCATATTAACGATATGATGAAAGTTTCAACACTAATAGAATTCGACAAGGGATATTGTTCCCAGAATACTCCGCGCTCGGTTTTCCCGCCCCTTTTTGTGTCGGCAATCTTTAAAACCGGCGGTAGCATTGCGCACTGTATTAATTGGAAACTGTTCCTCGTTAGAGCGGACTTCGTTTTATAGCAAGGCGTGAAGTAGTCATATACCAATCAGACAGGACGACTGTGCGGTTTCCCTTTGTACGATCAAGTGTAAAGGAGGTATTGTCACGCAATACACCACCCGTCACGTAACATCAAAAGTCACGCATCGTCCTCGAAAAACGTTAACATTAGTAATGAATTATTGCAGAGAAATTCACTGATGTCGTTGTACCCTACTTTGTAGTTTTGCATTCACATAAGACAAAAGAGCGAGCGCGTGAATGTGTTTCGCGTTGTTCAGCATCTACATTTGACGCAACAAAATGCGTCTCGCAAATCTGGTAGCAGCAAAAACCTCGAAATTGTTTCATAAGTTGCGAAATACTTCAATTTGAGGTCCTTCGTTTATGCAAGAAAAAATGAATTACATTTGGCAAATGAATGTCACGCCGTGACGAATCTGTCATGTCGCAAATATCACCTATACAGTACTCGAGTGACAATCATGAGTATCGATGTACATTACTCTCCTCGTGTACCAGCCATTCAAGGAAGTTGATCTTCTTTAAAGACATCTAATCTTCGACGATTTACGTGACAGTCACTACCACGGTGGTGGTAGTTGTGGTGTTGGTAGTGGTAGTGGTGGTAGTGGTGGTGGTGGTGGAGGTGGAGGTAGTGGTGGTAATGGAGGTGGTAGTTTTCAATTTGGTGGCAATGGTGTTGGTGATGATGACGGAAGGAACTGTCTATATGTTTGAATGAAACAACTTACAGAATTCGTCTTAATGATGAACGACGAGTAATCTCATTCGTCTCTTTTCAGGTTAAGGAATTAGTTCTTGGAGTTTTGTGGAATTTAAGTTCCTGTGATGTAAGTTTTTGGATAGCTACTTATTTTTATTGATTTTTATTGATTTTTTTTTACCTGTCATTAAATTATTTTATATTTTATTGGTTTTCAGATATTAAAGATTCGCATCATTCAATACTGCCTTATCATATTAGTTAGACTGATTATAATACCTTATTCTGGATGGGATAAAGAGATATTCCAAAGTGGTAAACCCATCCCTTCTATAAAATGGAGTACCGTGTTTAGGAACGCTAGTGGTATTCTTAGGAACCTTTCTTCAGCGGGTGTCGATGCAAGGAAGGAAATGCGTGCCTGTGAGGGACTAGTGGACTCATTGGTGTGGATACTTTATGCGCCTATAGGAAAATCGGACGTAGATAATAAGGTACCATTGGTTTGTGTAACTTATGATGCAGACTCAATCTTGACAAAATTCTTTGTGTACAATAGAACGGGATTGACATATTTTTGGTGATGGCATATCCTCTCAAGAATCGCGACTACTTTTATTTCTACGTGACACCCCCCCTGTAACTTGGGCACCTCTCTGTAAGATAATACATTACCTTACTCTGAGGTTGATGCCTTCCTAAGGGTGGGTGGGACGGGAGAGTAATTGTTGCGGAGTTGCCTTACTCAGTGCGAGCTCATTTTATCTAACATCCTCTATATTTCTTTTCAGTCTGTTGAAAATTCCGTGTGTACCCTAAGAAACCTTTCATATCGATTAGAAGACGAAGTCGATCGAGAGAAATATGAAGACGCCCCAGCTCCACCCCCCACAGAAGAGAAAAAGTCAGAAGTCACACAGCCAGGATGCATGGCAGCGTGTGGCGGGACTAAAAAAGGAAAACATGTCAAGGAACAAAAGGAGGAACGACCTCCAGCTGAAGGTGTTGAGTTGCTATGGCAACCTGAAATTGTTAAGCCATACTTATCCATCATGGCTGAATCGTCGAATCCTGATACTCTAGAGGGTGTTGCTGGTGCACTGCATAATCTTATGGCGTGCAACTGGAAGGTAATTTGGCGGGAAATACCCCCTCAACCCCAAACAACATGAATTCAATCTGAGACATTCAATCAATGTAGGTCTTTAAAAAAAGGTGGTTTTTTTTTCAGCTTCACTTCCTTTTGCTATCGTCTGTGTAGTATGTTCTTTGTATATGTGTAGAGGGCGCAATCCAGTACATTTCACAAACCGCATGAGTTTGCATCGCAATCCGAACATCTTTTCACCGATTCCAGTGATTTCAACGCAGTAGTCTTCGAGAACATGGCCGTTAAATTTTATCTTAAGCTATCACAATACGATTGCAGATGTTGTTTTCAAGCCGAAATAATGTTGACTATCACTTCACTAACGTAACGTAGTTAATCGTGAAGCACTGTGAAGTACCTTATTAACCGTCTTGTCCTCAGATGCTTTGCGAACCTAAAAGCGTCCATTTTCTAATTGTTCAATTCGGTTTTTATAGTGGGCTATACTGATAAGGTCTGCTGTACGTAAAGAAAAGGGCTTACCTATTATGGTAGAGCTCCTGAGAATGGACCATGATCCTGTTGTCCGAGCAGTTGCCACTTGTTTAAGAAACCTGGCTATTGATCCTAGGAACAAAGAATTAATAGGTAAGATAAGCCTGACTTGCAATTAAAAGGAATAAAGATTACTGTCAAGCTACCATAATAGAGATTTTGTTAAGTAATTCCAACTGATTTGGTTATAGGTAAATTCGCTATGAAAGATCTGATTCGTCAGCTACCTGACCCCAAAGATACTGATACTGAAGAAGGACCAATAGACAATCCTGCTGTAGGTCCATTACTGTGTGCTATCCACCAAATAGTAAACAAAAGTTTACCTAATGGAAAGTAAGTCAACAATAGGACGCAAATGAATGTTCTAATGGTAATGTTTACAGTAAAGCATGGGAGGCCAGAGCGCTGGCCTATCACTTGTGGTCCCGGATTCGATTCCCCGACGTGGCATCACATGTGACTTGAGTTTGTTAGTTCGTGGTCTCCCTTCTTTCGAAGGCTTTTCTCCGGTCCCCGGGTTTTCCTCCCTCAGTAAAAACGAACTAGCGAGCTGAGAGTGATGCATAGAATATTAGAATGTAGTGGTAGTGTGTGTGAGAGTCCAGTGTCCCCTAATAGTGAGCAAGCGCTAGAGCGCATTGGATACTTGAATAAACTCGTAAACATCTCAGGTTAACATGATAATTCTTGACTCTGTATTCTTGATCTTCGTATGTTGTATTCTGAGGTGGTCATCGAACACCTCTATAATGCGGACATCTTCAAATAAAGGAACCTTCTGTTGCCCCTATTGCTGACAAAGTTTTGTAACGTTTTCAGACACTGCCGTGATAAAGATGGCTTCAGGAAAATTGTTGCCATTGCTAAAAGTAAAGATAAATATTCACCTAAAATCGTGAAGACTGCAAACCAGGTTAGTAAGGAGAATTTTTGACTCCAGTATGTCCGACAACGTATATAGCCTCTAACTACATTACTAATATATAGGTTTAGATCTAATTTTTATGTACAGTTACGACATCACTATAGTACAGCGAAAGTCGCACTACTTTGCGTTATTCTGTCCTCGTATAGATAGAATTTATCGACTGTTTCATCTGATGTCCCAGGGGCGGATTTAGGGGAAGAATGCAGGGGGTGCACACCCCCTCATGAGACGACTTTGAGTCTTTTATTTTTCCAATATTTTCCCAAAATATCCTCTCGGCAGTTTCTAATTTAAATGATGGTACACCCCTCCTGAAGACAATGCACCCCCCTTGAAGATAATCCTGGATCGACCCCTGTGTCTATGAAACGATGGTCATTGCCGGTTTCCGAGTTTTTTCCTTAACATCCGTATACACGATACAACTTTTCTTGTAACGTTGTGTGCAACAGAAGTTAGCTGTATGTGTCCAGCCCTGCAACAGATTGTGCAACTTTGCAGAAAAAGTTGCATTCGACGCGCAACTGTTGCAGCGGTGGTTACGCGGTGCAACTCTTTGCACGCAATGTTGCAGTTAATGTTGCAGGAAAAGCTGCATCGTGTTTTCGCGCCTCTATACGTTAATAAAAATTCATGTCCACTAGCGGATAAATTACGAATAAATTAGGGATGAATTACGAAAGAGTAGTCTAACTTTTGTTCTTATATCTAACTTTGAAGTCTTACATTTTATTTTTTCCAGGTTCTGATGACTTTATGGCAATTCACTGCTCTTAGAAACTCACTCAAGAAAGAAGGATGGGAACTAACAAAAGAGGTGACGGATGAATTTGGCCCTCCAACAACAACTCCCAAGGCCTTCGATGAGGTCTCACTACCAAGAAACTCGATGCGAAACAAAAATAGAATCCCCGAAACGGTACGCTCAGACGAGTCTACGATCCCTGATCCTCCAATTATTGAACCGCCTCCTTCCCAACATGTTGCCGAAGATGGTTACGAAGCAGATGATGATAAAAATCGAAATAGACCTATACCAAGGAGCTCCCCTGAGGAAATAGAAATGCATGAAATTAACGGGAGTCGCTCACCCCCAGCCTACGAGAGCGACCCCACTCGAGAAGAGCCGCAGTATGCTCAGGTTGATAAGAGTAAGAAAAAGAAGATCAAAGGAGCCGTGAACAGTGATTCTTGGGTGTAGTATAGTATGGAACAAAAATTGAGTTTCCTTAGGGGGATAGAGAAGGGCGTGCTTGTTCTCTCTGCTCCTTCACGAAATCTCCTCGACGCTTCCTTTACCCACAAGAAAGAGATTACATTGTCCAAGAACATTTCGAATCCAGATTTCTCGCGTAAAGACAGCCAGAGGCAAGCGCATAGGTGTGGTTATTAAGTCCGGTTATCTCTTAGTAAATAAGCAATTAAGCTAAAACAAAATCATGGAAACTTATTGATGATATTTTTGTTATTGCGTGGTATTTCATTGATAACTGTTTCTGTTCCTTATAATTATGATCCTGTAACGTTTTATCGAAGAAACTATCGTCGTACTCGATAGACCAATCTCGTTCACAGAACCATTATCTCTTACTGCGCATGCCAAGTAATCTCGACGAGCATGCGTAGTAAGACATATAAAGCTCCGGTTTCGAGAATGGTCCATAGACAAAATTACCTAAGAACCAATAGCAAAATACATACCATTTCTCTAGCAAAACTACTGATACTTTGAAGGTCACATGCATGGATAGTAGTGTTCAACAATATATGACGCGCCTGCGACTACTTTCTAACATGGAACCGCTGGCTAAAGCGAAGATCGTTTAGTAAACATTAATTAAATAGAATTGATTATTAGCATTGTGCCTGTTGTGTCTAGTACACTGTAGGTGTTAATGGTTTTTTCATATTAAAATACGTGTAGATAATTCATTTTCTAATTTTACAACAAAAGAAAGTTTGCATAAGATTTACAGTAAAAAGAGAGTATTAAAGTGTAATTTTTTGAGACTGCGTTTCCGTTCTTGTCAGAACCCACAGATTCCTCTATTGTGCAACGGGATTTGACTGCCCTTAAAAAAATTGGCTGTTCTTAAAATTTCTCAAGAAATGGCAATTGTCAGGGATTTCTCCATTTAATAGATATTTCCACGTGACTGACCAAAAAGAGAGCAGCGCTTAGAACTTCACTGCCATAAGCGCTATATATATGCTTGTTTGATTGGTTTAATTGATTGAACATGCACGTAAAAATAGATTACTTCAATTCGAGACTGGGTTCATCCAACATGGCTACTACTGAATGTGAAATTAAATCCAGCAATTGCAAATTTATATATTGTCACTATATTTTGAAAACCTCAAACTTCGCCTTAAATCTATAAATTGTTCCACGCGCGCTCATTCAAGCAGATTCGGGAGAGATCTTGTTCATGAAAATTGATTGATTTTGATCCAAGTGCTGATAATTGGAGCACTTGGATCAAAATCAGTGAAATTGAAAATGACTTGAAACTCAGTGAGACCTATGTATACGGCACCAATAATCACTATGAAGCAACATTCTCGTCTCTCCAAAAGAGACGGATAAAATTGTCAAAGTGTTTGGCATCTAAAGTGTGAGTGAAATACGTCATTATGACGTCATTACTCAACCCTGTTACGTTGTTCTTTTAGGTTTTAAACCAAACTTTCTCTGTGATAATGAGCTTAAAATGTAGATTTTTGTTGGAGATTAGCTTGTTAGTTAACTATATTAATCTTCATATAGAAATAATCAGATTTCAATTTTCGCCGATTTCATCCAAGCGGGCCTTTAAAATGCCGAAAAAGACTTTTGAAATGAGAGGGAATTCCACGATAATTAATGTTTTATGTCATCGAATTCATTGGAATGGAAATTGCTCTAAATTGTTTTGAGTCGTGAGGTTAGGTAAAATAGAATTTGGTCAACTGGTGAATAGCCAGGAAATTTTATTTTACCAGGATAATGGGAATTCCGTACAAGTACTCCTAGTGGATGGAGTATAGCGTTGAGAGCACTTTGTGTTTTATATCTGTTCTGGGTTCTGTTCCTGGCTGGCCGAGCCAATTGAACTCTTTGATATGAAGATTTTACCCTGTAGACAGGAAAATATGTAATTATTCCGTAGATCTTTGGAGTCGTCACTCCAAATTATTGTCAGAAAATAAATGACATTTCGATTTCAATTTAATTAAAATCTTAGACAACGAAGAACTTCATAAAAACAGTGATTGATAGCGTACGGTCATTGCTGGGTTCTCTGCAGTTGGCAATGATGAATCAATATCAGGACGATTGATGATTGGGAGTTGACAAGAGTCCACTTCAGACGTTTCCCAAATTCAGTCATCTTTGAATTATTCTCTGTGCGTCCTTTCATTTATGAAAAAACAGTAATTATATATTCAATAATGAAGAATTTAGGCGATTAGAAAAGAAGAAAATACTAGAAGAAATTACGCTTGGAAGAGCCATTACCGTTCTATAATCGTTTTGCATGGTTTTTTTTTCGGTTCTTATTGGCTGAATCAAATTTCGATCTATAAACTCTGGTTGAATTGGTCGATATCACATGACAATTGCGCGGAGTTGATCAAACATTCAAGACCGACTATATATTGACGGCCGTATCAATAGTTTTATAATCAAGCTTGTAAGGAGTGCACACTTGAACAACGTAACGGAACAAAGACTTTTTAATACTTTTCCATTACTATCATGCATGTTAATAATCTCAAACAATTCAAGGCATAGGCTAGGGCGTGGGAGGAAAGGAAGAATATTTAATCAAACGAGAACCCATGTCCAACCTCGGGGAGAATTGTTTTCTTTTAATTTTAAATTTCGGCCTGAATCTCTTCATGATTTAATCAAGATCTGTTGATTTATTTTAACAAAGGATTTGGGCTGCTAACATTTGAAGGACAGACTAGATTTCAGTTTTCGGACATCAAAGCCGTTTTGTTGTTGTTCTTTTGTTTTGTTTTTAAATCTGACATATCGATAAAGGACCTCTGAGTGTCATTGCGATCAGTGTTGTGTTACTATTGTTCTCATTGGTTCCGTCAAAGAAAACTTGAAACCAAGCAGCTGGTGTACTCCATGGAGGCAATCTTTTGCACACAAAAAGACATCGACACGCATCACCTCATCTTCGTCGAAACAAAAATGATTAATTGTTCAACCAAAAAGCACAAGATGGAGGATTTTCAGCCGGATTCCATTGTCCCTTTAGTGGTGTTACACTGTGTTTCTTCCTTGTCCACAATTATTCTAAATACCAGTGTTATCCTGACCATTTGGAAAACACCTTCATTGCATTCACCATCAAGAATCTTACTCTGTAGCCTTGCGCTGTCCGACGTTTTAATGGGCGCTGTCGTTCAACCTCTGTTCATCGCGTACTGTCTTGCAGCTCTTTTTGAATGGACACACATTTTCTGTGTTACCTGGGCTGTGAATACACGTATTGCTTACGCTTTAGCTGGTATGTCGATATTGAGTCATACTCTCATTAGTTTCGATCGCTGTCTCGCCGTCATGACAGGTGTTTTTTACAAGATACTGGTGACAAAACTACGGATTTTTGGACTTGTGATCTTTTCTTGGGTTGCAGTCGGTGTTGGAATCTCCTTAGCAATTGAGTTCCTTGACTTCAAAACTTGTATGCTGGTCGGATGTGTCCTTGTCTCATTGGAGCTCATGATTGTTGCCTTTTGCTATACTCTATCGTTTCATAACTTGAAAAAAGTCTCCAAAACTGGCGTTGTAAAACCATCTAATTCTTCACAAAAGTGCAGAAGCAAAGGGTTTAAAATTTGTAACGATAATTTTCCTAAAGGTTTGTTCCAAACTCCTGAAAACCACCAAGGAGGAGGAACAATCATGTCCGAAGTTAGTGTTCCTTCGCACTCGCCACAAATGCACCGAGGAAGAAATGACATCAATAAAACTGGTTGCTCAAAGCTTCTATTTCAAAATTCACATACTCAACAAGAAAAAGGAGTCATTATTTCCAGTACTGAAGCAAAAAGCTTTTCCCGAAGTCCAAAAAGTCACAAAGAAAGACGTTCGGCACCCAATAGCGGCGTTGCAAATACTTTGCCCTCAAAGAGTCATCCAGGAACAAGTTTTAACCCTTCAAAGTATAGGAAATCCCTTATTACCATGCTTATACTTTTAGGGTTTCACTTTCTCAGCTACCTGCCACTCCTTTGCGTTGTAGGAGCTACCACGTTTAAAAGAAATGGCACGAGTGACAAGGCAATTGTGTACTCCCATTACAGTCAATTTATCGTTGCATTAGGGTCATCTTTGAGTCCATTACTATATTTTTGGAGAATGAACGACCTTCGTGTCGCTGTGAAAAGGAAACTGTCGTCTTTGAGGACGATATGCAGTGGATAAGGAATTTCACAAGAAAAAAAGAGTTCATCATTTCCAATCATGCTTTCACACTCAGTGACTTGATTCCTAGTCGTGAAGGGCGAAGATTTGTAACCGGAACCCTTTCGCGGCTGGAAACTTGTCGAGCTAGCTTCGAGCTGGAATTAATTAATCGGTATATGTTTGTCTTAATGGCAAAAACAAAAACAAAAAACACATGTAAATCAATTGTGAATATCTTTATTGTTATTTTTGTTTTTGTCTTAATGGCTTATTATGATTATTGATAATATCGTAATATTATTGATAAATAATCAAATTATTGTTGAATTTTTCAGCAAACATGTGTCGAATCTTGAATCTTCCTTGAATCTTGTCGAACTTTGAATCGAAGATACCCAGTTTTAATCGATTCAAAGTGAATCCATAATCAAAACTAATATAAAAATTAGGTAAAACCTAATAGCGGAGCTCTGATTGAATAGTAGCTCCCATTTAAATTTTAATATTTTATTTTTGGTTACGTTTTTGAAACAAACAAAGGTTCCATTTTCTAAAAGGCTTGAAAAAGTTGAAATAAAGATTGTGGGTAAAGCTGTTTAGCATTTGCTTTGGTTTGTATATACTCTATCCTTTCAGTTGGTCTCCTGTGAATTATATGGACTTGCAAGCTCAGTGACCTTTGTTACAGTCAATTGTTGATTTTGTAACTTTGTAATATAATCGTACTTCTCAGACATAGAAAGCAAAGCTGCAAACCTCATGTAAACCATTTCAACATCCTGGATATTATAGATCATCATATTTTGATTTTCTATCTTAACTATATTGTGGCATCTCGGTTTCATTTGTTGTTGTTGTTGTTGTTGTTGTTTTGTTTTTTGTTTGTTTGTCTTTTGTCTTTTTTCCTCTTTTTTAATGTAGAATACAGTGACACAGTTGTATAGTTATATATCTTTGCACAAAACAAGAATTTTCTCTTCCAGGTTACACTGATAATACAATTTTGATCATGTTAATTGATATGTAAAAACAACTACTTGACATAACAATAAAACAAGGAATTAAGTATTTTCAATTTACGTACATTTGGAGTCCCAAAGGGCTCACAGCAACTTCAGTGGTAAAACAACTCTAGTTTGCATGCAAAATTCCTTCTTCTTTTTTTGATAAGTGTTCCCATACTGATCACTCTTTGCCCCATAGACTCATGGCTGGGGATAGTTACCTCTCTGTCTATGTTGCCATGGAATCTATTGGGTATCGAAGGGGATTATCAACCCTTATTATATGATTGAATTGGTTTTCTTTGTTATTTGTAGGGCTTTATATCGCGTATTTCCCTAGTTATTATGAATTCAAGGGCATTATACAGATATTGCGCTCCTACGACGGCATTATACAGATATTGCCCTCGTATGAGGGCAATATACAGATATTGCCCTCGCCCCATATTTCCCTAGGTCATCTTAATTTGGATGTTAGACTTAGAAATTTTCTACTGAGCCCCGAAATCATACACCAAGTAACCAATTTTGGTGAAAACATCTCTTGAGAAATGACTTTAGGGTTCGAACCCGAGACCTTCTGCACACCTATACCCGCCTTTAACCTCTATACTACTGATCTAACTGATGGAAACTTATCAACAAAAAATCGTTTTGTCTGTTATAATAGTCGTTAACTTCACCGTGAATAGAAATGAAAAGCAATTGTTTAAGATTTTCTTCTGGGAATTCAGAAACAGTGATCAGATAGTTAATGTCATTTGGGATTGTTTTAGTGTGAAAACCTCCTCAATCATATAATAAGCCAGTTAATTACCTCGAACCTCGGCTTTTATCCATATACATCCCTCGGGCCTACGGCCCTCGGGATGTATATGGCTAAAAGCCTCGGTTCTCGGTAATTAACTCTTACTTCGAGTTGATGAGGCGGCCTCGGGGATTATCACCCCTGGAGTGAGAGGATTATTCACCTCCTGCCAAGGTAGTGGCCTAGGCATGATCACCCCTAGAGAGAGGATCATGACCTCTCTTTGCCTGATCAGTATGACTGTGTCCACGCATGCGCAGATGGAGCACTCATTCCCCATGCCCCTTTACCCCACAAGTGTGTCACTGTCATTTGGTATATATATATGAGGGCTAAAGAGTTAGAAGCATTAAACAAAATGTCATTACATATGTACTTTAGTGTTTGTCTAAACTTTGGCACAGTTGCACGTACATAAAAGTTCTTTTTTCAAAATCATCAATCCCAAATAAAAGACAAATGATCTATATAATATAGGTACAAGAGACTTTGTGACATCACATTTGCTTCTCCCAGGGTCTTTACCTTGAAGTGTTTCCTTGTTGTCTTTCGAAGCATAGTCCTAGTTTCACGCTCATTGCAGACTGGCGATTCTTGATTTCCGAGTTTGGCTAGATTTTTAAGCAGCTTTACTGAAGGCATCTTCACGAAAGGTGGCATACACAATCCTAGCTCAATAATTCATTTAGTATGAGAAGTTTCTTGGAACTACGAATCCAGCTTAAAAGTTGTCCAGCTTTCATTCCTTATTGCATCTTTATACATCGATGTAGTCCAAAGTAGTTTACTCGCTAGTTTTCGTTCTTATTCAAAACTAGTTAGTAAGTTTGATTCGAATATGTCGGAGATAGTCTACTATTGTGCAAATAGACCTTATCACAAATCTAAAAATCATATGCAGATGCTCGGCAGACCTGAATTTGACTTAGGCCCTGTTTATATATGGCGAAAAGCTGTCTAGGGTACCCGAGACATAGATTCATAGATTTCTTTGAAAAATTCAACCTAGCGTTTACATGAAGAATTTAATTAACTCGTCTTGCTTGGGCGAAACAAATCGGGGGGCGAGATAACTCGTTTCGGTTGGTATGGCAATACTGGGAGGCGGGACAACTTATTTTAACATAAACACATAACTCGCCTTCCCGGGGTGAGACATCTCAAACATGATATGCGCGCGCACGCTAATTTTCCAGAGAAAAATGCAGTTGGGCCTAATATAGTACGTGTGTCCTCGATAACCAGGTTGTACGAAACTCCATATAAACGTTCTGTAAAATTGTCTAGGGGAGAGGGCTGTCTTGGGTACCCGGGCGCGAGACAATTTTTCTCCACATAAAACAAAAGCACCATCGAAATAACTACTACTTAGTAGCTTTTTTCTGTTGCATGGTCTGATGGGATATGGCTTAAGTTCAAAGCTTCCAACTTTTGAGTTCTAAATGAACTAAATGAATCTAAATATAATTATTCCAAAAAAGGTTGACGGGGCGAATGGCGAATGGCAATCGGCGATTGGTGATTGCACGAACGAAAGGAAATTTGGGGCAACAAGAATTGCTTGATTTTCATTAATTAAATACCCAAACAATGCCGGTACCATGCAGTAAAGACCTTACTGGACAAAGTGGTCGATAGGCGATTCATATCTCCGCGCCGGATAGCGGTATAATAGCGTGACCACAGTTCCTTTCGGTCGCGCGTGCAACCACCAATCATCACCATTCGCCGTTCAACCTTTTTGAAATAGCTATATGCGAATGAACAGAGGCATGGATGTATGAATAAATAATTGATCCATTTCTAAACAGAAGGTTTTATTTGTTTCAGAAAATCTTGTGGAAATAATCATTAGATAGGTTGAGGTTTAGCATGGTGCCTGGTCTTCACTAGTCGAGGGAGACTAGGTCTTCACCCGAGATATAATCAGTTGAAGAAACGTTGTCGGGTCTAAAGCCATAGAAGCTGAGATCGAAATGGTGCATGGGATGTGAATAATTACATTCTGATTTATCAATTTACGCTTTGCCTTCGATGCAAAATACTGAAAGCGTATGCAGGACCTGCGTTGGCGGGCCGTTTGGCTTCGAATTTTTATCGGTTGCAGCGTAAATGAATAAATCAGAATATAATTATTCACCGATCCCATGCACAATTTCGGTCTCAGCTTCTATATGTTCTATGTTTTTAGACCCGACAACGTTTTTTTCAGTTGACTATATACAATGTCCAAAGGTTCAAAGGTTATTTATTTCCACACTGGTCTACATTTATATACAATAATATTATATTTTTACAATAAATTTGTGGAGGTTGCAAGAGAACAACCCTTGGGGTTATACAAGCTCTTGCAACCTAAGAAACAGGGAAAAATAATTTTATAAGATTAGACTAGATGGAAGGGTTGATGATTGAACTATCTGTACAAAATATATATATAAAAATTGCCAAAAAGGAATAAATATATAAATATATATTTAAATATATATATATAAATATATATATATATAGTTATCGAATAGGTATACTAAAAGTTAAGGAGGTACAAGACTAGATATTTCAAAGCAAAGCTAGAATCATTTTAAGGATAATAGTACATATCGACCAATATATTCAATATATGTATATTCTGAATATACATAAATTCAATTTATATCAATGTTTATATCAAGAATGTTTATTCAGTGTAGACTGTCTACGAGTTGACGCGGGCACAAAACACAAGCCCAATATATATTTAGTAATTTCTATTGACAAGAACCCACCTGGCGGATTTAGAAGAGAGAAACTCTTGTTATTTTACTCTTCTCAAGGCCTTCATAAAGATGGCTTCCGTTGTAAAATAAAGAGAAAAAACACACTGACATTTTATAAAAAGCATTTTCTAACCACTTACAAAAATTCGTCAAAACTACGTATGCGCTTCGCGTATCCACAAGTAGACTGTAGAGTCATGGAACCATTAACTCCAAACTAAACAGCCCTAGTTTTCAATAAAGTGAGAACTAACTTGAAATCAAGTTTTAGAATTTTCTTCATCGGTTTTCGTGTTTAGTGGTGGAGAAATAAAGAATGAATATTCTCTTGACTTTCAAAAAGATCCCCTTTAAGCAAAGGACTTCCAAAAAAATCCTTTAAGCAAACTGATAAAGGACTGAAGCAATATCAGTGAAGAATAGAGCCCCGTTGCACGAAATAGTGGATAAACTGATGGTGTTTTGCAATAATTTTTATCAGACAGATATTGATTTCTCCAACAGATAGAGTTATTCACCCTTCGTGCATGCAGCGGGGACCAGTAATATGAAGATTTTTAGTATCAATGTATGTCTTCCGACAAAAGTGCAAAGATTAAAACCTCATTTTAGAAGATTAAACATTTCGAGACCCAGTCATGCCATGTCAGTTTTACCTCATTTGTTTTTAGGAAAAAATCGGATTTCAGTTCGCAAACAAAGTTTACTCTTGGAGAACCGCCTTGAATCGATTTTTTCCTCCCACAGAAAAATTATAATACGTACTTTGATGGTTCATGAAGATTTCAAGACGTACACATCAAACAAAAAGAAAGGAAACGTCAAACTACGATTGCATTCATCAAACAAATCATGAAATATTGGTAGCCACTTGATCCCTCCACAATATTAAGAAATTGGTGCACCACGACAGATGCTTGTCTGAAAGAGATCAACCTCGACCGCCACCTCAAAGTTTTAACCAAAAATGTTAGACTGCTCGAGAGATTATTACAAGCCAAGTTATTTTGAAACAGAACCTATCTTTGCTTTAGTGGTGTTACACTTCACTACGGCATTGTCTGCAGTTTTGCTCAACTCCATTGTCATCCTAACGATTTGGAAAACACCTTCATTGCATTCACCGTCAAGGATCCTGCTGTGCAGCCTTGCACTTTCCGATTTTTTAATGGGCGCAATTGCTCAACCTCTGGTCATTGGGTATTACCTTGCAGCCTTCAACGAATGGAAGCTTGTGTTCTGTAACACTTGGTTTCTAAACATGAGGCTTGGTTATGTTTTGGGAAGTATGTCGGTTTTCAGTCAAACTCTGATCAGTTTGGATCGTCTTCTTGCTGTCGTGACACTTGCTTCTTACAGACAACTCGTCACAAAACGACGGGTTTGTGGACTTGTGGGCTTTTCTTGGGTTGTGATCAGTGTTTTCGTTCCCTTGGCAATCGAATATCTTCCATTCGAAACTTGTACGATAATTGCATCTGTCTTGATTTCTTTGGCCCTTGTCATTATTACATTTTGTTACATTCTTTCGTTTCTTAAATTAAGAAAGTTCTCCAGAGTTCGGGTTATGGGAAACCTTTCAAATTTCCCTCAGAAGCGCCAATGGGAAGCAAAAAATACCTCCAACGTTGTTTTATCAAAGCTTGATTTTGAAACTCTTCCAAATCAACAAAAAAGAGGATCGATCATTTCCAAAAATGACGCTCAATACCAACCATCACAAAATCACCAAGGGAGAGAATCCGGAATCTCTCAAGTTGTTTGCTCTAAGCTTTCCTTTGAAAATGTGCAAACTCAACAGGAAATCAGGTCCATTCATCCAGGATTCATTTCCAACGTTGTTGCTAAAAGCCTTTCTTCACGAGACCCACAAGATCTACAACAAGGAGATGGATCCCGGGCCCTCAAAATTGACGTTGCAGAGACACAAAATCAGGCAGGAGCAATCCTCAGTCTCCCAAAGTATAGGAAATCTCTTACGACCATGCTGATGCTTTTAGGGCTTCACTTTCTATGTTATCTGCCAATGATTTGCTTTAATGCAGTTCATAGCATAATTCACGTAAGGGGTATAAATCATGCTGTGTACTCACACTACGGCCAATTTGGCGTTGCTTTGGGTTCAACTTTGAGTCCAATATTCTACTTTTGGAGGATGAATGACCTTCGCGTTGCAGTCAAAACCAGTTTGAAGAGTTTGTTATCCTTGCAATTGACAAACATACGCAGTAGATAAGCAAGGTTTGAAAAAAAAAACTTTGGTAATGAAAAAACACGTACTTTCAATGCAAACTACCTTATTCTTAGCAAAGTGAAAGAAATAACTGGTCAAGATTTATTAAGAGAAGTTTTGAATTCCTTAAGGCTATTGAGAACTGTACGTAGACTAGTTAATATATATTATATGGATGAGGGCAAATACTATATCGATGTTATACAAATTTTGTTCAGTGTTAGTAGACGAGTGTTACAAAGATTGAGAGGTTTTATCAAATAATGAAAGTAAAATTATGAATGTAAATTTGCTTTTTGACAGCACTTAAATGGATTCTCTCATACTGAAACTTCCGGCCGATCCATTATCAAGCAAATCATTGAAAAAACTGCAAATAGCTAGAACATACTTTGATACAGTAGTGAAAAAGGATGACTATCAAATTGCTAGAAGAAGGAAGGACGCTTATATTAAATCGTTGATAATGCACATGAAAACAATTTTATCGATGGTGATTGGACACTCATTGGATCCTATGATAAGAACAGTGTTGTTTGAAGAAACTGTAATGCAGAAAAAAGGAATTTTATTGTTAATTTTAGTTTTCAAAATCAGTGTGAAAATCCAAATTTTCTCGGTTCCGATTACCAAGAATGAACACCATGCATATTTTGGACACAAAGGATCGAGTGATGATGGAAAAAATGGTTAAAAATTTAAGGATTTTGCTGTTCTTTTAAATGAAATTTTAGCTGTAATGCGCACGCTACTGACACCATCACACGTCATCGATCGAGTGCCTGCTCAGAGCTTTTCTTCAGAAGTGGCCTCTCTTATTGATAGGAAATCATGTTTTTTTTTCAATTTGAAATAAACCCATTAGTTGAACTCGTGGGATTTTTAAAAGCTCAATTTCACCGGCCTAAAGTGAACTTTTTGCAATTCCACTCGTTCAAATTGATTCCAAACTGTACACGAAACCATACGATTTCCCATGATCAAATATCAAATAATGGATGAGTCAAAAAGTGGATGAGCCCATTATTGTGTTTTTAGAGAATGAACCTACGTGTCGCTGTGAAAAGCAAACGGTCGTCTTTGAGGACGATATGCCGGCAGTAGATAAGGAATTTCACAAGAAAGAAAAGAGTTCATCATTGCTAATCATGCTTTGGCATTCAGTGACAGGGCACTTGAGTTGTGAGCGAAGATTAGTAAACCCTTGTGGCTGGAAACTTGTCTGGATTGAATCGTTATATTTGTCTCACTGGCTGACTTTGTATGGCTGATTTATCATTATTAATTATAACTGTCACTATGAGAGAAAACCAGGCAAAATCAAGAATTAAAAAAACAAAATGACTTAAAAAAAGACTATAAAGATAATATCACATGAAAACACACACAAAAATGAAAGTATCTTATTGATTTATAATTTATTAAAGAATAAAGTGTAACAGTATATATATAAATAAACATAATGATCAAAAGGAGAGGAAAAGGAGGTGTCAAAATATTTAATTGGTGTAAGAGAAGAAAATACTCTCTTTGATGTTGTGCATGCTTGAATAGCTTGACGCCGCTCTTTTGTTTGAATTCTTCAGGTATATATATTATTACATATAACTGCCCCTCTATACCTTAAATATAATTTACCATAATTTGTTTTAATAGAAGCAATGTAAAATGAAGCTTTTGATGCAAGCCTAGTATAAATTGTAGCAATGCTAGATTATTAATATTGGTTGGTTGGTTGGTTGGTTGGTTGGTTGGTTGGTTGGTTGGTTGGTTGGTTGGTTGGTTGGTTGGTTGGTTGGTTTATTTACTAGACTTCGCCTGTATAAATGGGTAGATAAAAGAAAAACAGGCAGGGGCACCACCACAGTGAACCAATTACTGTGGGCCTAGAAAAACAAATATGTTCTACAGTCCAGCATTGACTACAGCAGCTGGTTGTACTTGCCAGGCTTCGGCTAATATTACTTTTTAGACAAACACATTTCCATGTTGGGGATTGTCCACATCATAGTTAATCATTAACTGGAAATCTGGAGGAAAGCTGGACAAAGTAATTAAGCGTATCACTTGCCACATCTGCAGAACACAAGCACAGAATGTGCGGCAATCTTTGGTTGTTTCAAATGAGACACCCATATTTGAGTCAGAAAATGTAATTTCTGAGAGTGAAAGTGTTGATAGTGACTCGGTTGAAGTTGAAGAAGAATTCTGAAGCTCAAGCTCAGAGCTCAGAGAACGATGAACATGAGTGCTGCATCACTTCACATACAACTTCACGTAGTGACAGAGTGGTAGGTACTTGGAAAAAGGCTTGTTTTCTAGAACGGTATGCAAATTCAATACAACCTATTTTACATATGCCGTCTGCGCGTGCAGGAAGGGGGGAGGGGTGCACAAAATATTTCCTTATTAGTGTAAAGTAAAATTAGTAAAATTGCTTTCATTGAAGAGGGGACGGCTAAAAAAAGTAGAATTTTCTAATTTCTCCCCCCCTCCCCCCCCCCCCCCCCCCCCCCTCCGATAAATAATGCACGGTCCTTAAATGACAATCTGATCCACCTTATCAAATCTGTTATGAAGACATGGAGTACTGATAACCCTGGAAGTCAATACCAACAAGGGTAGAGAGACCATCAGCACAATCAAAGTAAACAAAGGGATTGTACAAGAAAAAAAAAGACTCTTCCTTTTTAACGAGGATATAACAGGTAAAGCAAGGCTTTTTTCCAACCTGGTCCTCAAATCCTGAAATAAATGCACACTGATAATCGGTAAACATAAAGTGTTTAAAAATCCCAACTGGCAAGGAGGCGACCCAGTTGGCTATATTACAAGCATGGCCGAGAATATAGCAACTGGTTCCAAAAGGTGACTCTTTTCGTGTTAGATTATTCACACTAACACTTAATCCTGTTGTATGGTATTTGAGAAGAACGAAGGGATACAAACTGCGCATGCCCCACACCTAAGCCAAAATGTCACTCACGTTCTATTCGTAGATGACTTGAAAACGTATCATCGATCTGAACAAAAGTCCACAGTGGCAAGTAAGCTTAAAAGGATGTTCAAGGATATTGGATGAGAATGGGGAATTGACAAATGTGCTGCCATACACTCGTTGACGATAACAGCAATGGAAATATGCCTGTAAGTAGCACTGTTAGTATTCCACTTATAGGCAATGATGACACCTATAAACTTCTTGGAAAACATCAAAGTACCCAGCACGTGGAACAGCGAGTTATCGAAGAAGCCTCAAAGGAATACGAGAACCGACAGTGGGCTATCTGAACTTCTCCGTTGTCAGTACCATATGCACGCAATAAAGTCCGATCGAGCCACAAATACTTACGCAGTCCCCACTCCTCAGTACTACTGTGAACAACAGACTGGTGCCTAAACAACTCCGCTCAAGGAACTCGACAGACTGACAAGAAGCGTAATCAATGAAAGCACAAGTATGAATCTATAAAGTTACTCTGTCTACCACCAGAGAAGGAACGTAAAGGAATGGTCGAGTTTGAAGCGCTGTATAAGATCCCTAAATTAAAGGTTGCTCACTGCATCAAGAACTCGAGCGACCCACATATCAAAACCGTGAAATCTTCCCTAAAAGAAAAGGAAACAAGAAACTTAAGATCAAAATTTAAAGACTGGAAAAGGTATGGAGAAGACTGACCCGGATATCGAATGTCACTTTGAAGACGGCGCAACGGTCCTTAAAGATGGAGGTCAAGTGGTAAGCAGCAGGGAACCAAAAATGATAAAAGAGATTATCAAAAAAGTAAGCACGAGAAAACGTCAAGATGAAGTACGGAAACAACCTTGGCTGAGAAAATTTATATACAGTTATTAAATAACAACTTCTAAACACCAAGACCTACAGATCAGATCTTAAAAGTTACGCGAGCAATTATATTAGAAGAAACGTCTTGTCACATCTCCTGCATGGAAAGTCAGGAAACGGTTTCACATGTACTCTGTGGCCGGGTACTCTGATTTAGCGCAATAGTTCTATAAAGCCAGACAAGACAAAAATGTTGCGCTCCATCTATCATGGACTCAGTATTAGATAACAACAGATTTGAAGAATCTGAGTACTCTACTCGATGATACAAGCTAGCAAGGTCATCAACAACCAAGTCAAGAAAACGACCAAACAAAGATTCTATGGGATATACCATGGCAGCTGGAGAAATGCTCAATAAATGGAGCAAATAGACCAGGTGTCAGCGTATTGGACAAGAGCAATAAAGAGTAGATAATTATCAAGTGAACCATAATTATGCACTGCTGCCAGGACAATTTCAAGTATTTCACAAAGAATCAAGATCTTATATCCAGGATATAAAGTTAGCCTCATAGTGTTTGATTTTCTAGCTGTATTGAAAGGATCTTATCTTGAGAAAGAACTGATATATTAGATAAGAAAGCAGTAAGGATAACAGTAGAACGTTCGCAGAAATGGATTATTTCCTAGAATTAGCTACAAAATTGTAAAAAGAGATTTTCATCATGATCATGGACACCCTTCATTGATGCATCTAGACGCATTGCAGATATTTTAATATTTATGAACAAGTATTGTTTTAATTTATGTCAGTATATTTAAGGTGACTCCCTATAGTAATTTTTGGACCAAACCGTTCACTTTTATTTGCCTTGTTTATAGCTTTAATCCGCAGCTATCGATTTGATATTGATACCAGCTATAGAGGTAAGATGAAAGTTTTCAATTATGGCAGTTTTAATATGATCAGCGTTACCATGGCAACGATAAACAATTATCGTTGAAATTGGTTTTTGCTAAATATCTCAAAAACCTGACCTGCTCGGGACAAGCGGCAAACGACATCATTAACTTCAAGCTAAGGCAAAGCAAATTAGACTATCTTAAAGAAATTCAATCTGTTTGATTTCGAGTAATTTGCAGAAATATTCTGAAGCATTCATTTTTATATGCTAAAAGTCACGACCGCCCAAACGTTACTCAGAAGACGTGAAACACCAACAAAACACTGTAAAGAAGCCTTTGCTTGTACACTTCAAAGTGGCTAAATGGTTATTCTTAACTCTCTTCCAAAGCGAAGATATCACTTTTTCTTTACAGGCAACTTTTGATAAACATTGCCGTAACGTCTATTTCGAAATTATTTCCAAAATATCTCTCAAACGACTTAATATTTTTGCTTGATATGCTAGGAGTGTATTTATTATCATCTTCGAAACAACATTTGAAAATCCCATTAAGATTGAAACAGTAAAACATTTTTAAATTCATCGTTAAAGATGACCTACAAATGGACCACAACTCCAGAATGCAAACGGTCGCGACAGCACTTCATTAGCATACTGACACCACGCGCGAAGCTTGGAGACTCGTTAGCATAACAAGGCAGGCGATTCACAATTCCCGCCAAAACCATACCAATTTGAAAGTTGTAATAAAGCATAATAGTCTAAGTGTGCATATTTAGACTTACCATAGTATTAAAGCCTAATGTAATGGTGAACCGACGTTTATCAAAGTAGCTGATAATTATTATTCCACTTGACATTTTCGTTCATTTGCACGTGCATTCTTTCTCTCACGTGGCGAGTTGGATGTAGCGGTAGTTTTTATCATGCTGAAGAACCCGACAAGAAAAAATAATAAATTATTCTTTTCTTCTTCTCTTTTAATCGTGACTTTTTGTTTACATTCTTTCGTCTTTCAGCTATTTTCATTGCTATATAATTGGCTTTGTTTTGTTTACAACAAGGCCCGTATGGTGGTTTTGGCGGGAATTGTGAATAGCCTGCCTTGTTATGCTAACGAGGTCTCCAAGCTTCGCGCGTGTTGTCAGTATGCTAATGAAGTGCTGTCGCGGCCGTTTGCATTCTGGAGTTGTGGTCCATTTGTAGGTCATCTTTAACGATGAATTTAAAAATGTTTTTTTTTTTTCAATCTTAATGGGATTTTCAAATGTTGTTTCGAAGATGATAATAAATACACTCCTAGCATATCAAGCAAAAATATTAAGTCGTTTGAGAGATATTTTGGAAATAATTTCGAAATAGACGTTACGGCAATGTTTATCAAAAGTTGCCTGTAAAGAAAAAGTGATATCTTCGCTTTGGAAGAGAGTTAAGAATAACCATTTAGCCACTTTGAAGTGTACAAGCAAAGGCTTCTTTACAGTGTTTTGTTGGTGTTTCACGTCTTCTGAGTAACGTTTGGGCGGTCGTGACTTTTAGCATATAAAAATGAATGCTTCAGAATATTTCTGCAAATTACTCGAAATCAAACAGATTGAATTTCTTTAAGATAGTCTAATTTGCTTTGCCTTAGCTTGAAGTTAATGATGTCGTTTGCCGCTTGTCCCGAGCAGGTCAGGTTTTTGAGATATTTAGCAAAAACCAATTTCAACGATAATTGTTTATCGTTGCCATGGTAACGCTGATCATATTAAAACTGCCATAATTGAAAACTTTCATCTTACCTCTATAGCTGGTATCAATATCAAATCGATAGCTGCGGATTAAAGCTATAAACAAGGCAAATAAAAGTGAACGGTTTGGTCCAAAAATTACTATAGGGAGTCACCTTAATAAAATAAAATAAAAAGTCTCTTTAATAGAATTTTCTAAGTTTTGAGTCACATAATATAGTTTTTATTAATTTGCCGACCCCTCAAGACTGCAATTATTGTGAACATTTCAGCCGAGCAACTGTAATAAAGTCGTCAAAAATAATATCCGCTTCGATGGTTTATTAAGATTTCCAAAACATTCACATCAAACAACGTGAGATGAAATGTCAAAGTGCGATTGTCATCAGTCAATCAAACTAGTCATGAATATTGATAGCCACTTGGTCACTCCACGATATTAAGAAATTGGTGCACCACGACAGATGCTTGTCTAAAAGAGATCAACCTCGCCATCTCAAAGTTTTAACCAAAAATGTTAGACTGCTCGAAAGATTATTACAAGCCAAGTTATTTTGAAACAGAACCTATCGTTGCTTTAATGGTGTTACACTTCGCTACGGCATTGTCTGCAGTTTTACTCAACTCCATTGTCATCCTAACGATTTGGAAAACACCTTCATTGCATTCACCGTCAAGGATCCTACTTTGCAGCCTTGCAATTTCTGACCTTTTAATGGGCGCAATTGCTCAACCTCTGGTCATTGGGTATTACCTTGCAGCCTTCAACGAATGGAAGCTTGTGTTCTGTAACACTTGGTTTCTAAACATGAGGCTTGGTTATGTTTTGGGAAGTATGTCGGTTTTCAGTCAAACTCTAATCAGTTTGGATCGTCTTCTTGCTGTCGTGACACTTGCTTCTTACAGACAACTCGTCACAAAACGACGGGTTTGTGGACTTGTGGGCTTTTCTTGGGTTGTGATCAGTGTTTTCGTTCCCTTGGCAATCGGATATCTTCCATTCAAAACTTGTATGTTAATTGCATCAGTCATGATTTCTTTGGCCCTTGTCATTATTACATTTTGTTATACTCTTTCGTTTCTTAAATTAAGAAAGTTCTCCAGAGTTCGGGTCATGGGAGACCATTCCGATTTCCCTCAGAAGCGCCAATGGGAAGCAAAAAATACCTCCAAAGTTGTTTTATCAAAGCTTGATTTTGAAACTCTTCCAAATCAACAAAAAAGAGGATCGATCATTTCCCAAAATGACGCTCAATACCAACCACCACAAAATCACCAAGAGAGAGTGTCTGAAATCTCTCAAGCTGTTTGCTCAAAGCTTTCCTTTCAAAATATGTCAACTCATCAGGAAATCGTTTACAATCCAGAATTCATTTCCAATATTGTTGCTAAAAGCCCTTCTTCACGAGATCCACAAGAAGGAGATGGAACCCACGCCCTCAAAATTGACGTCGCAGAGACTTCGTCACAAAATCATCCAGGATCAGGCTTCAGTGTCCCAAAGTATAGGAAATCCCTTACAACCATGCTAATACTTTTAGGGATTCACTTTCTTTGTTATCTGCCATTGATTTGCTTTATTACAGTCCATAGCATAATTCACGTAAGGGGCTTAAATCATGCTGTGTATTCACACTACGCCCAATTTGTCGTTGCTTTGGGTTCAACTTTGAGTCCAATATTCTACTTTTGGAGGATGAATGACCTTCGCGTTGCAGTTAAAGTTTTTTGTCTTTGCAATTGAGGAACGTCTGCAGTAAGTAAGCAAGTAGTATAGTGTGGAAAGGAGAATGCGGTGAGGAAGCTTTTGTCATAAAAAACACAAGTACAAGACTAGACTTGTAACGAGCATCCATCGTGATCGGTTGGGCGGACTACCATGGGTGTTTCTTATACAGTGTGATTATTTAGCTATAGATTTCTATTTGGACTACAGGTCTTGCTAAAGTTGACATGGTAATATTTATTATATGGATGATGTCAAAATTACAAATGACTTTTGATCTAAGAAAGATCTAAGACTATATTCGATATTATACAAATTATGTTTTGAGTGGACGAGTATCAAGATTGAGAGGTTTCATCAAATAATGAAAGTGGATCGGGAATTGGAACTGTAAAAAATTGATTTTTTTCAATACTTTAATGGCTTTCTCTCTAACTCAAGCTTCAATTATGAAGCAAATCATTGAGAAAATTGCAAATATAATATAAGTGGGTACAATTAATAGTGGTGAATGAAAAGGCATCGCTATCAAAACTGTGATAAAAGATGTATTCATTGAAAGACGAATTTGTAAAAGATGGAAGAGGCATTATATATATTGCCTCGTAATCTGATCATCAAAACAATTATGTTTACAATGAGGAAGAATATTTGTATTAAATTGTTAATAGTATACATAAAAAAATAGTCTCGATGATGATTGGCTTAGAGCAGTGCTGTTTTAAGGACATTTCATATAATTAGTGCAGAAAAAAGGAAGTTCAGTGTAAACTTTAGTCTTCAAAATCAGTGGGGAAATCAAACCTTTATCAGTTCTGCTGTTCACTTTACGAAGCATCAAAAGTATACATATTCTGGTCACAAAGGAATGAATGTGAATGAAAGGAATGGCTAAAAAATTAAATATTTTGTTGTACTTTTGAGTGAAATTTTAGCTGAAATGCGCGCGCTCCTAACGCCATCACACTCCAACGAGTTCGTGCTCAGAGTTTCTCTTCAGAAGTGGGCCCAATTTTTGGAAAGAAAAAAACATTGGTATTGCTTTTAATAATTTTTCATGAATATTATTAATTGGAAATCATATTTTTTGTGCAATTTGAAAGAAATTTAAATGTGTAGGATTTTATTAAAATACTCAAATTGCAATCCAACTAGTTCAAATTTATTCCAAATTGCACACGAAACCCGTACACTTTGTTATTTCCTATTAAATAATGAATGAGCAGTCAAAAAGTTCAAGAAAATCAACTTTAACTTTAGAGTCAGAAAATTGTCAGTTCCAGCCAAGTTTGACAGTTCAAAAGCTATTGGTACCAATAACACATGCAGCTTTTACAGCTGGTATAGTGAATATTAGATTCTATACAGTTTCATTAAACTGATGATATGAGGAGAGAATATAGCCTTTGTGCATTTGATTTTCACACTTACAAAACAAACAAAATTTCCTTCACTTGCCAAGGAGGAGATGGAAATGGAGATTTAATTAACAGTAAAAAGTGCTTGATGTAACTTAACTAAGAAACAATATCGGTTTTCAATAGGATGACCTGTCACAAATATCTTCAATAAAAGCTTTATTTAAAGGTCCAAAAGTAATGACTTCTTAAAGATCCAATAAAGTATTAATTGATGAAAAATGTAAATATCGTTGACAAGTGGAGTTCGTGATCATGTCAAATAGATCTTCTATTTCAATGTGTGAAAATAATATTGAAAAATGTAATAATCAATTTTATTAATATTGTAAATAGATTAGTTTATAAATAGAAATATAAAAATATATCAAATTTATGTGTCTCTGCTTGATGAGGTCCCTTTCCCCCACACATCCCAATAAAAGAAGCTCCGCAAAATTGATAAACTCCAAGAAAAATAATTTAATTTTGTGACGAAAGGTGATCAATCAAATTTTGCATGAAATATTGGCAGCCCTTTGATCAACACTCAATTTCTCTATGCAATTAGTCAAAACCAACAGGCTAGAGCACAGATGTTTTGTCACTAATGAAAGTTCCCAGTAGCAAAAAGAAAATAAAGACCAAATTTTCTTTCCATGGCCACGAAAATGAAAAATCTGACGATCTACTATAGATTGCAAAAATAGGATTTTTTTAATTTAGCCTCAAAGATCTCGACTTCCACGAAAATCGTATCATGAAACGGCATATACGAAATTGGTATCATATCTACTGGTGTCACTTAAATAACAAATAAACACAACCTTTTGATCAAAAATTATTAGAATATACCTAAAGAATAAAAGATCTCAATTTTTGCGAAAAAAATATCGCGAAAAAATACAAGATCATAACGGCGAGTGACGCCATAATTTCCGCAAAACTGCCCACGCAAGTGGGTGTGCTTTGAGTTGTTACAAAAGGTAATGATTTCTGTTTATTGGCACTTCTGAATCGAAATTTTATCAGCAACCCAAATGCCTCAACTAGTACAAAACTATGTCGTCCTCACCTTCAACTGTAGATTGAGAGTATATGTTTTGAGCAGATTTCGTATGACTGTGAAAACGTAACGACACGGTCATCAAGGTACAGCACAGCTACGGCAGGAATTTCGAATGTTTTTATAAATTAAACGAAACGGCACTGACAAGGTCACTATACTACGCGCCTCTGTCCGTTCCACATGCGCTATGCACTCATACGAAAATTGCTCTGTCATCCGAAGCCATCACTTGAAAAACATATCAAACGATTGTTGCCGTTCGCTGAATGGGCTTCCAGTGCGTTTTTTTATTATTATTATATGGCCTCCTTGGTTTCTAAGCCAGTTTCAAAATGGTGGACAATGTGATGTTTCTTAGCTACAATATCTGCAAGTTTTCATTCAAATATGGATATAGAACGTTCGGTTTGATTCATGTTCTCCAAACATCTTGCAGTGAAGTCTTTCAGTGCCTTAGTATTTTAATAAGTGATTTAAAGAGTCTAAAAATAAGAAAGGAATTATTTATATGAGTTTAATATCAGCACAGTAGATGCCGTATAGTATTGGAAATTTTGAGGTACCATTCATAGCCGACCTTGCTAAACGTTATGGTCATCTGCAGAGAAAAAACGGAAAAAAGAGCACGTCTATATAGTTTTTAATAAACAAAATTGCACACTGTGTCCGCCCGATTGTGATCAATCAAATTTATCATGAAATATCGGAAGGCCGGCTTGATCAAAGATTGATTACTTCTCATAATACAGTATACAAATATCGAGTACGTGCTGGAAGCAGATACAGATGTTTGCTTTTAACGAAATGTTACACGAAAAGGAGATCGGCTACGCTTGTCTGAAAGATCTTAGCAAAGATGTCTGATTGTCCCACCAACAGAAAGAGTATTGACGATTTTGAGCCAGAGTACATGATCACCTTAGTGGCGTTACATTGTGCTTCGGCCATATCAACAACTTTGCTAAACGCCATCGTTATCTTGACGATTTGGAAAACACCTTCATTGCATTCACCATCAAGGATTTTGCTATGCAGTCTTGCGCTTTCTGACTTTTTAATGGGGACACTTGTTCAGCCATTGGCCGTCGCCTTTTACCTTGCCGCTGCAAAAAAATGGACAACTGTTTTTTGTGCTTCTTGGGCTGTAATTATTCGCCTTGCCTACATTCTGGGAGGCATGTCGATTCTAAGTCAAACAATGATCGGTTTCGACCGACTTCTTGCCATGACGACAGGTGCTTCTTATAAGGTGCTGGTTACGAAACGTCGGGTGCTAGGATTTGTGATTTTTTTCTGGGTTGCAACGTGTTTTGGTGTCCCCTTGTCCATAGAATTCCTTCCGTTTAACATTTGTGGATTGGTTGGATCTATCTTGATTTTCTTAGCTTTACTCATCATTACGTTTTGTTACACTCTTTCGTTTCATAAGCTGAGACAATTTTCCAAAGTTGCTCCAACTCCTTCGAGTTCGCGAAGGGAACGCCATGGAGGAGGGGAATCTGGCGATCCCCAAGTTAGCGTATCAAAGTTTTCGCTTCGAATTCCAGCAAACAAACAAGAAAAAGGCTCCACCATTTTTAGGGATGACGTTCCAAAGTCATTGCGTTTGCCATCATTACATCAACAAGATGGAAGATCCGATATTTCCAGGGCCGGTTGTTCAAAACTTTCGTTCCAAAATCCACAAACTACGCAGCAAATAGAATCCATTATTGTGGAAGAAACTTCTCTTCAAAACCGAGAAGCAAGGTTTGAAATCAACACCTGTAAAGTCGGCACAAAAAGTTGCAAATCCTGGTCTCAAGTTCGCAGGAAGACAAATCTCAATCTCATGAGGTACAGGAAAACTCTTATAACCATGCTGATGCTTTTGGGACTTCACTTTCTTTGCTACCTTCCCTTGATATGCCTTATTGCAGTTATTGGATTAGCAAAACTTCACATTGTCAAAGCAATTGTGCCCTTGCATTACAGCCAATTTGTCGTTGCTTTAGGATCGACTTTAAGTCCACTATTCTATTTTTGGAGGATGAAAGATCTTCGCGATGCAGTCCAAAACAAAGTGTTATCTTTGAAGAGTTTATGTAGTGGATAAGCCTTCATAAGCCTTCAAGCCTTTCATTCACAAGAAAATTAATAAAGCTCGAGCAATTCTAATGTAGTAATGTATATATAACTGTTGCAAATCCCGCTTTCTGAATGTCTTACGTATAGCTATAGGCGACTGGCGAAATGGCCTGTTTTTGATGGAAATAACACCTCTTATACATCTTGGTGCCTCTATAACTTTACTTTATCACTTCCAAATCCAAATCTCCTAGAGATCAAGCGTGAGTTAAAACTCTTTCCCCTTATCTATCCTCCGCTTACCCGCCTTTGCATAGTAATGAGTGGTAATTAAAACTCATCATTAATTCCCCCTAGCCAATAACTCATCGGGCTTTCAAAAATGGGCCGCTGGTCGCTTAGTGTATTATTCTGTTTCAGTCATTGTTATTAATAAGGTATGGGCACGCATCTTCAACCGGAGTCACCTCCGATACGAAGTAGCGGGCAGCCAGCAGAGGTGCCCCTGCACCCCGTCTGAACTGGGTGGGGAGGGATCTCTATTCGGGCCCCGACTCTGATTTCTTGATCAAGTAATGCATGCAAAGGCGTCCTTTTAATCTATATATACCAGTAACCAATAAAAACCGCCTATTTTTGCCGCCACGACTGAGACATTCCCTTGTGAAATGTTAATGTCACGAAATTGTTCAGACATTGTCACTGAACTGTCATATAAATGTACCGAACTTTGCACTAATTTTTCGATTTGATATAACTTGAATTGCAGCTGTTTCGCCCGTGTATATAAAATATAGTCCTAACCTTACTTTGAAATAATATCTTTAACAATTCTTTTGATAACTAAATGACCGAATCGAACCGGGATATTCTGACAATGACAATGAAAAATCAGTGACAATGTCTGAACAATTTCGTGACCGTAACATGAAATATTCCACGAGACGGCTAGGGTCCAATCGGTGAATTCATCCACAAAACGAAGTAGTTTGCTCTGTCAAGAGTTTTCGAAAGGTTCCTTGAGATACTTTTCGCTTTTTATTTGCACTCACGTTCTTTCTTTTATTTTTTCCTTTCCTTTCCGTTCCTTTTTTCTTTCTTTTTTCTTTTCTTTTCTTTTTTCTTTTTCTTTTTCTTTTTTTTTTTTTTGTTCTTACCACTGAAAGTCCTTATCAGATAATTTGTTTAATTTATGTATACTTTTTGATTGAATTTCCTCATTACTCGCCCAATATAAGTGAGCGGAGTTAAAACTTGCCGCTATGATATATACAAATAAGCCGCTAATTGCGCTATGGTTCAACACGTTTTCTTTAGATTTGAATGAATATTAATCCACCATACAAAACCTCCATTCCTGCCCTTACTTCAGTTGTGTCCTCTTCGTGATAAAGCTTTGCGAGGGTTTACACAAAAGCCAAATCACTTGAAACTTTTACCACGACTCCTTCGAAACTTGAGGCAATTTATGCATGCAACTGATAGCGGCGCAAGAAATTTGCAAATTACCGATATCCTGAGCAAATGAAACTTGATTCAAAAACACTAGAAAAAACCTTTATGTTTGTGTTACAATACTAGTATATGTTTATTAAATCAATTGATTTGGATCGAGTCATCGATCGAAACCAAAAAAAAATTCTCGTTCGAGTTCGCCTTCTAATTGTTACTACCTCTTCCAATTGATCATTTTTTGCTTTCAGATCCCACTTGGTGCTCTAGGGCACATTTATGGAAGGAAGCGTTAATTTGAGGATGGTGGTCTTTTAATCAGTATATATATCAGTATATATATATCTGTAGTGTGATATAAACATGCATGGCGGTTAGCCAATCAGCGGGCGTGCGGTATATCTCAAATATCTAGCTAACAATAACATTTTTCAAAATTGAGGAGGCGTTTATTGCAAAAGGATGTTTACTAGACAGTAGACATTTAGTAAAACAAATATGGTAATTTATAAAGTGATCGTTTCGTCTTGTATGTCAATTGGCAAACAAACTGCCCATGGCTGAAAGAACAGTTGGACGAGCACATGTACTCAATACTGCATTTGTATTCCATATGAGATGGGTACTGCCATTAAATCTGTTCTTAACAGAGCTTTTTTATTTATTTCTTCTTCACGCCTTTTGACTGGCTTTACTTTTTTATCAAAACAAAGCATGAGCTGAAATTAATTAATTGAAAAGAAACTTAATCAATAAGTTTAGCAATAATAAAACAAAGTTTCGTGCCGCTGTTAAACCAAAACAAAACATTATACTCGAGTGTGGTCCTCTTTAATTGCCCTATCGCATAATGACGTCACACCAAAACATTTTATTGTTTTGACGCTAAGGATTATGGTCGCCAGAGGGGATCAGAGTGATTGCATATCAAATAAAATGCAGATGAGCAATCAATTAATACACTGATATATATCAAAACTCGATACATTGAAGTTCTACTTCGAAAAGGAATATTAATAGGTCCCAATTTCCACTGTTTCTGAGCATCTATCCCCAATGTAAACATACTGTGACGTCATTATGCGATAGGGCAATTTAGGGTTCGATAGTCAAAGAATAGTTTTCTCGCCGGGAAATTTTACCAAGCGAAAGTCATTTAAAGCCTAACGATCAATCTGATGACATCTACAACGGCGTGCAGAATAGTTGAGACATTGTGCCCTAAAATTGACGTTCTTTGATATTATACCCACCATGTAAGTCGTGGAACCGCCATATATTCTGAAACCCCCTCCCCCCGACACAATGTTGGTTGGGTCAAGTGTTGGACCTAGCAGGAATCTCCCCGGCCTACACTACATTGAGAGAGGGGGGAAGGGGGAGCATAAAACAGGGTTGGCTAATTAAGGCCAAAATTGGGACAGTGTCTCAACAGGTTCTGCACGCCGTTGTAGATTAGATTTTTGTAATTCTGTTTAATGGTCTTCCAGGCTATGCTATAGATCGCCTTCATTCAAAAAGGTGCAGCTTGCTTAGTAACACTTACTCGTAAACATGAACACATTACACTTGTATGAGGGTCTGGATGGGGGAGTGTGTGGTCTTGTACTTATGATTCACATTGATTGCAAGTAGAACAAAGAATCATTTTAAAGTTGTTATTATTGACATATATGGCGGTTAATGGGTTAGCCTCATTAATACATCGCCAGAAATTATAGTCATCTTTGTTTTGAATTAATGAATTAGCTAAACGCGCCAAGTTCAACTTTCGCGCTTCAATGCATCCATAAAAATCAAGCAAAGCGCAAAGCCTTTTAGAAGCAAAAATGCACTTTTTTGACAGGAAAAAGGTAAGTTCAGTTGCTTTTCTTGGGATGTTATATTAACAGGCATTGGAAGACCTGATCCTCCGATCATGCTTAGGTACGTGGGATCAACTTTTGCATCCTAAACTTTGTTTTTATAAATTAAAAAAAAAAGATTACTTGATTTTGGTGGCTCGACTAAATTTTAATAGTACAAGGACAGAAGTAGCTGAAGACGTGAGCGACGAAAGTGTTTATCGAAATAAGTAAGGTCAGTTTTAAACATCGAGACGTGATTTTACTCCTAGACGTTGTATGTATGATCCAATTTTGTGAAGGGGACTCAACTTTTAAAAACTTTGTATGTAAATCGTAACCCGAGCGAAATATAGATAGAAATAGTTCTATACATTTTATTGTATCTCTAAGTTGACAATTTGCGCCTAAAGAGCCTGTTCCGAGTGCAACATATTTCAGCTTATGCGGTTATGATTTCTGGCGATGATTTATAGCTTATGTACCTAGACGAAATCTTCGATCTTTAACGAGCAATAACCTAGTTATGTCTAGTTATTATTTGCGCCCTTAAGCTTATGGTTTCAGGGGGGTTTTCTTATGCTTCGCCTTATTTGTGGGATTCTTTGCCGCAGAACTTACTTTAAGTCTGATAGTTCAGTATCTAGTTTTAAGGCTCAACCTTAGTTAAAACTTAACTTTTTAGGGAATTTTACTTAAGAAGTTAAGCAATGGTATTTGAATAGGCTGCAGTGGAATCTCTCCTGAAGGACACCTCGGTAATACGGACACCTCTCTATAACGGACAGGTCTCTATGTCCTGGCATTACTTAAATATATGGCCGTATATAAGGGACACCTATAAAGTACGTGCACTATACTTTTGGCTAGTTCGCTTTAACCAAGTATGTGACACTTTCCTTGTTTTCTCAACAAAAACAAAATTGAAAAAAAGATATATACAAAACAAAATTAAATACAAACTGATCGTGATCGAAGGTAGCAGGTGATTTTTTTCTCTCTCTGTTTTGTTTTGTTTTGTTTTGTTTTGTTTTGTTTTGTTTTGTTTTGTTTTGTTTTGTTTTGTTTTGTTTTGTTTTGTTTTGTTTTGTTTTGTTTTGTTTTGTTTTGTTTTGTTTTGTTTTGTTTTGTTTTGTTTTCGTTTGAGGGCCACGAGTTTATCAGTTACCAAAATTACTGTCAAGTGTTACCCTCATTGAATGAAGTCGTTATCTTATCTTATCTTATCGTATCTTTCTCAATTTAATTGAATTAAAACAAGTCTCGTGGCTAAACGCCTCCAACAACACGTGAAACCAGAACAAACAATCTTCCTCAACATGATTCTTCCTTCTTCAGTAGGTGTCATATTTATTAGGAACTAAAGGTTTAATCATTTAAATAGGTTGGACATTAAATATTTTGTCTTCCTATACAAATATAATAGGAGCAAAAAATACAAAATAGAACATGCAAAAACATCTTATTTGTTAGCCAATCATGTCATACAATCAAGCCTATTTTTTAGCCAATCATGTTACACAATCATGTCTAGAGTCCACTGCAAAGAACTTAGATGCTGGATTCATCTACTTACTTGAAAAGAAGCAGAGTTGGACTTTTTGCATGTATTAATCATTTTCTTTGAGTATAAACGCAAAAGCCGTGTCTCGATTTAAGCAGTGGTTTCTGCACGGACTGCGCAAGTAAGTCAGCTAGTACCGAGTTCATCAAGGTAAGAAGATAACAGCATATGATAACAGATCTGGAAAAAAATAGTAGTATAAATAATATAAGATTACAAATTTGAAAAGAATTAACTGAGATATTGATATTTTATTTCTTCTGTACCCGTCAAAGTAATTTATTTTCGATGATTAAACAAACCGTGTCTGAGTGATTTAGAAGTGGTGTTTTTCATGAAATCATAAATATTAATAAAAATAGTGAAGTGCTAACTAAAAATATAGTAATTAACGCAGCAACGATTACCTGCTGTCGTTTTTGTTTGCTTGTTCGTAGCCGAGAGCTTCTCAACCCTTTTTGAGTGTTCCGATCAATCGCAAAGTGCTCTAATACTGCACGGCACAGTGGGCAAATTTCTTTTATAAAATACAACATTGTTTAATTTTCGAGCACATTCGGTATTCATTTACACTTACTAAAGATTCGCAAACTGCTTGCGCGTACTGTGCTCATATTTAGAGTTCGCAGTATACGCAATATATTACCGCGATTCTAACTATTTTGACACAAGAAAATCATTTTTGATTGATTGAACGCGAGATTCTCTTTACCTGCAAAGTTGTTTTTCAGTCAAATGCGCGTGCTATCAAGCAATCGCTACGCCACTGAGCGTGCGCTCAAGAAATTTTTACTAACTTTTCTCCTTTATTTTCACAAAAATATGTCATTGATTTCGGTCATTTTATTCACGATTATTATTTTAAAAGTTGTTTTATATTTGCTGCTCAATTTTGAGTTGAATTTCAGTAGATTTTCAAGAAAGCCACTTCGATGCAGTCGTCAATGTTTGGGCCAATCACAAACGCTGATTTTGAGACGACATGATCGGAAAATATCGCCTTCTCTCTGTAGACCAAAATGATAGGAAAATCGCAATACTGGTGGTTATTTCATAAATTGTATTAAATATATATATTATATATAAGAAACATTTCACGATGTTTGTGAAATAAACGTCTTCTTACAGCTTTTGAATTTTTTGTCTCCACTGGCGGATGTACAGTGAAAAAACTACGAAGTCCTCAAAATCGAATGCTTTTAGAGATTTTGGCGATAAGTATTATAAATCTTTAAAAAATTCCAATTTCTTCATATATAGGTCATAATGGTCACAAATATTTTAAAATATCTTTGATAAAGTCGTAGACGAAAAGATGTAGCGTCTTGCATTACTAACAGACCTTAATGGCCATAATGTATCGTCAGAGTAACAGGAGAGACACCCGCAGAGCGCACCTGCTGATGCACAACAATGCGATCGTAGGCGACAAAGGTCATTTAACATTTTTATACCCAAAAAGTGCTCAGTACGCAACAAAATTGGACAAAGCGAAGGTTCAAGTTATAAATTAAAAGAGATTTCAAGCCGGTAGGATTTTTGGGCTGAGTGAACGAGCGATGAAATGTATGTATGAAATGTATATGCTTCACGTTTAGACGAACAATAGTCCGCTTCACAGTTCTCTGCGCCATCTTGAAAGGTAGCCATGCCTTTGCATCGAAGCGAGACGAACGGTGAGTTTGCAATGACCCGTGAATAATTGTCCTAGGTGTTAAAAAAGGTATCTATCATTGCAAGCTCACCGTTCGTCTTGCTTCGATGCAAAGGCACGGCCAGCCTAGTACCCAGGCGTTCCTCTGCGAGCGCGAAGCGCGAGCGAGACCTGGGGCGAGCGCGTAAGCGCGAGAGAACGCCTAGCGAATAATGCCAAAAGTGTCCCTGATTTGACCAAAAGTGTCCCTGATTTGACCAACAGTGTCCCTGACCTTTAGCGGACTTAACAACTTGAATTTTTAAAGTTTTTCCAACAATTTCGGTGGAACGAGTATCGACATTCACCAATATAGACCAAAAATTGGATTTTTACGAGTTTATATGTTTTTAAGAAAGCATAGAGGAAGATTATAGACTGTAAAGGGGATTTCAGAGTCAAGAGACTACTTACAAGTACATTTTATTCAAATCTACTACATTTTCAAACAATCACAGTTTTAGCAGTGATTATAAAACTAACTGAGTGAAGTTTGTTTACAATAAAATTTAAATCGAACCCTGTTGCGGCTAAAGGGAACTTGATAAATATCAGATACATTACATTTATTACAGAGAATCTGACGGAGATTTGTTTTATTTCAAGTGCATAAATATATGTGGATTTAACTCAACTAGTGATAGTAGTCTGTGTAAATAAAGCAATTTCAATTCACCAGAAATTTTAGCGGTATAGATAGCCGTTAATTACTAAGAGATTTTACCTTCGAAGTGGAGAATCGAATAGACCGAACACAACTTATCGTATTGCTTCGATCGATGCGAACACACAACCGTCAGAGTTTTGAACGCAGTTCAATTCAGTTAATTTCACATATAGGGTGTCTTGTGAAATCCGGGAGCATTTAACTGTGAAGTTAACAGCGTCTTCTAAAGCATCACGTTTGTCTCGAGTTTGTCTCTAAGTTAGCGTCCGCCATCTTGAACTTTGGCATTATTCGCTAGGCGTTCCCGTTGGAGTCACTCTGTGACGTCACGTTTTGAAACGAGAGACGGGATAGCCTGGGGACTAGGCTGAGGCACGGCTATACCTTTCAAGATGCATGGCGCAGGGAACTGTGAAGGGGACTATTGCGGCTTTCGGAAAAGCGGAAAACATTCTTCTACGCAAGTTCCTTTTATTCTTTTTCAAATTAATCAAAGATGGAATCTGTATATATTTTACACAGAAATGAGCTTGCAGGCAATTTTTCAGCTTGTTCAACAAAAGGGCTTACTGGAAGTAGAAGAGAACTTTTGCATGAATTAGTTGCAAAAACACATTAAGTTTTTAGGTTCTTGGCTATTTTTTGTGGCATCAAACTTAACATTACTTGAAAACGCTGTTATTGTTGATTAGAATTATTAAAAGTTCACTGAAGGTGGAGATTCTATTTCGATTTTGAGTAAGAGCAAAAAAAAAAAAAAAAACATTTCACTGTAAAGTAATTTATGCCAAAAAATAACGAGTACATAACTTGATTGAAAACGTTTTATATATAAGCCCGATTTCTAAAATATCTTTCTTCCTTTGTGATGAACAGCATGAATATTTTAATTTCACTTTGTAGGTTAATTATAGTTCTAGCTTTGATTATATACTGTATACCTTTTTTCTATTGATTCAGTGAACTACAGTTATTTAATCTACCATGTGCATTTTTAACTCGTGGATCACAAATTCACGAAAACTGGAAAGGGGCAGGATATGCAAATGTTTCACTCACTCACTCACAAATTGTAAACTTTGAGCCTGAATTAATGAATGTACGGTACGGTACCCATTAAGTGCTTATCACCAATCACTCGAGACCTAGATTCTTGTTTTCAGCCCTGTTTATTAAGAATGAGGTAACTGTACCGTAGTCTGCTGGCGCTGCTGTCATGCAACGGTAAAAATGTCTTATTTCTGAGTTCCTTTCACTCTTGGTTTGACGCTTGTTGAAAATAGTAAATTAAATGTATCTTTTATTATCTATATTTTGTGCAACAACAAATTAAATCACGTATAACGCCGCTAATTTTAGAGCAACCACGTGTCACGCGGAAGCTGTTTCCCACTCTGTGTGGATATAAGTAAGATAATATTTTAGTTATTGGTCGTTTTGAGGATTCTTTTAGAAATGTCTTAAATATTCAATAAGGTGTTTTTTCTCCTTTTTCAGGAAAATGAACATTAGCATCACCGATGCACTCCCAGAAAACTCTGCAAATGTAAACGTTTGCTGGTTTGATGAAGGCAGCGTCTTACAGAGGCGCTATGCTAATGAACAACACAATAATCTGGTGGATTACAGTTTTGGTCTTGCAATGTTTGTATTGGTTATAAGAATTGCCATGACTGTGTTAGCCGTCGTTGGGAACTTTACAGCCATTTTGATGGTAATTCTATACCATGAACTAAGGCTTGCTCCTGCTAATGTCCTTCTCGCCAGTCTTGCTTTCGTCGACATATTGATCGCCGCCATCTTACAGTCCGCTCATACAGCACAACTGTTCTTCGTCGTTATGGGCTCCTCACTGACATGTAGTTGTATTTGTCATGAGATCCTCGACGCTGTAGGGGTGGCAGCCATAGCAGCTAGCCTAGCGCATCTGTGTTTGATTTCATTGGATAGATACATAGCAATTACGAATGCGCTCAGGTATGTAGCCATTGTGACTACCTCCTGTACAATGCGAGCAGTAGCAGTCGCCTGGATTTGCAGTATAACCTTAGGAATCGGCATCTCCGTTCCGTCACCAGTCTACCAAGAAGCGCGAGTCGTGTTTCACGTATATATAGCGTCTGCTTGTCTGTTCATGTTTACTTTATATGGACATATTTACTACATCTCAAGAGGACATTCCAAGAGAATCCGAACAGAGCAAAGGTCTGTGAACCCGAACATCCAGACGAGGGTTGAGAGACGTGGTTTAAAGACGATTTCACTAGTCTTGATTGTTTTACTGGTCAGTTACTTCCCTATTATTGTTGTAAGGGCAGTTGAACAAGAGATGATCCACAAATCAACGTTTAGTAAAGAACAAAAGATATATCTTGACATCGCATGCCAATTTATTATAACTCTTCTATTTTTTAGTTCCACAATTAATCCATTTCTATTTTTCTTTCGAAGTAGGAACATTCGTATCTATACTCGTAAACTGTTTAAGTCTCTACGAGTATGCTAAATCAAAATGTATGTCGTTTCTGATTGGTAGGCTATTTTATAAGATCAACCAATCAGCATTAAGTATACACCTATTTCAAAGAAGGTTGTCAGAGCGATAGGCGATAGGAGATAGGTCATTCAAACTCCAAAGTAATCAAGAAGTTTTAAAAGTAGCTTCGTTATTCCGTTCGTTTTGCTCCGAACATTGGATATGAATGTCTGATTGTTGACTTTCTTAATAAAAACAAATAGAAAACCCAACTGTGAATAGTGGAATGACCTATCTCCTACCGCCTATCGCCTTTAGCTCTGACAACCTTTTCTGAATGTGTATGTATATGTAGACATGTAGACAGACTTCCGCGATGAATTTTGATAGAGTTTGTTCCCAATAATAAATGAATAATAAATCAATATACATAAAGCTTGTCTTCTTTACAAACTGAAAAACATATCATGTTTATAATGTAAACAATTCCGCTCGGGTTATCGGACAACGTCCATCCCGCGCGCCCTCAGCATAAATAACGGACGGCAGTTCGACCTGCTCGCCACTAGAGCCTTCAAACAGCTCTGTTTTAATTTGTTGAGCGTCGGACCGGAAATCCGAAGTTCGCGGGTTCAAGCCACGCTGAGGGTTCGGACTTTTTACTCGTGCCCAGGCCGTAGGCCGGCAGACTGAATTCCATCTAATTTTACTCATGTCAGACTGAATTCCACTTGGGCACGAGTAAACGCACTATGTGCGTCTTGTTCCGAGCAAAAATCTACACTCGAAGAATCATACACATGCAACTAATATATTAGCTATCTATCTATCTAGGTTAGACTTGTGTTATCAGTGTTATCTAATCTATTTTGTATTGTATAAAAAAATGCAATTCAAGGCAGTAAATAAAAGAAATGTGACATAAAATGTAATGTAGAATTGGTCCAGTCGAGGGAGAGCCTGGCCCGTCGAATATACTTTACTAACATCGACCTTACGGTCTGTTCCCTCTTAGAGAACAGACAAAAGGGGTTCAAATTTTTTAAGGGGGGAGAGGGGCAAATTTGTGACCTCCTTCATCCAATCACACTTTAAACGTAGATGGTTAAATCTCATTCTTCAGCTCGAAGTTTCGAGTTTTGTTGCTGTCGCTGCGGGACGAAATCTCACCGCGGGACAAAATTTCAAGCGCGTGAAACGTGATGTACGTACTCGGGCCAGAACAGAACTGACAAATTTAATTTCAATGTAATATATATGAATATATATATAATGCATCAGTTAAAAATGTCTGTCACGGTAATTTTTTGTGTCAAAGAAAATTTATTTTGTTAAATTTGCTTGTATAGACAAATTGATGCAAGTATGTTGGGCTGAAGCAGACATAGCATGTCGAGGCTTTATAATTAGTTTCCAGATCATGATGTCACGTCAAGATGGCCATATTTGGGTACCTTGTAGTTGTGTTATCCGCTATCTGGAAATGAGTGATGGCTCAAACATCGCTGGAAACATGTCAAATGTCAAATGAAATTGGTTCGACTAATCCAGTAGAAGGCTCTTAAATGGATGATTATTTAGTGAAACAAAGACATTTCCACTTATTTCAATCCTGAGAAGATCTACATATTGCATTACACTGTGCAAATATGATTATTTATTCACCTGATTTCAAATGGATATTACTCTAACCTAGTCATGTAACGTCATTAATGATCAATATTTGTTTAAAAAGGATACTTTATTACATTTTAAGATTATGTATTTTTTGTGAGCTAGGAATATGAAGTTTCGCTTTTTTTATTTATTTATATAGTGTTTCAATTTAAATGAAAAAATATTTTTTTTGGACATCAAAAAAAGAAAGAAAAAAGACTCAAGACTGAGTTCCTGTGCAAACTAGTAGATCAATGAAGAACAAAAGGATAAAAAACGGCTCCCAAAAATGGGGGCGAGGAAGCTAAGGGAGGAAGGCAGAATAAAATGTGAATAGTATCAAAAAAATTTATTTGTTCGCTTTATTAGGATATTAATTTCTTCGAGCAATTTTCATCGTTTTTGACCAAACAAAACAGCATAAAAAACTTATTGGGAGATAAATTTAAAGCATACGTAGTTAGAAAAGTAAAGAAAAAAGGAAATGAAAGAAATAAAAAGAAAAGGAAACTCTTAACAATTGCCAACTCTGGACAACGCAATTTGTTCATCTCTCTACAGTGACCCCTTGCCTGCAATTGTAGGCTTCTGACATGGAGCACCTCAGACTACAGACAGCGATTATGGTTTTTCCACCAAGTATCTCCTAATTCATTTTTTCACGTCATTTTATGATAATCAACTCTAATAAACCCACAAATTCGTTGATTCAATGGTCACAAATCCACAAAGCTGAGTAACTATATAACAGCTTTGTTTACTCAGTTTGATAAACAAATTTTTAAATGAGTTGCGAAGGCGTTGACTGCCCATGAGGAAGAAAAATTGAGTTTCTCTGTATATAACTGATAAGAAAGGCAAATTAAAGTAGAGAACAAATTTTACAATGAGAGCTGCTCTTTTGGTGGCCATTTTGGGGATCTTGGTCCAGTCATCTGAATCTCGAGGTAAGTTATCTTCTTTTAAAGGGTTTTCTAATACGTACCAAAAGCTGACTGACTGGAGTCAGCTAGGGGTGTTTTTTTTATGATAACCAAAAGTTAATTGAAATTTTCAAAAACATTAAGGAGAACTTGGGACATTTTAGTGGCTATGATATTTGAGTAAACCTCAGTTGATTTAGCTACTGTGAAAATATCGCTAGATCTGCTGCATACTCTAACTTTAAACTGTAAATTGAGGTTTGATATAGTTTCACTTCTCCAAAACAATGAAATAATTTGCGTGACGAAGTATTTTATTCTTGATTACACATCTTAAGTTAAAAGAGTTAATGTTGGGAACTTTGCAAAGAAACCACTCGAATTTTTAAAGTACTCTTTGTCTATAGTAGACGAGATTACACTCTAATAATCAAAAACAGAGACTTTAACCAGATGTAATCAAGATTTTTATTCCTAAACAAGGAGCGGGGAAGATCTAGTTAGGGGCAAGTGCAATTTTTTTGTATAAATTCTTAAATAGCACGGAAATTCTCGATATAATTATAGATTAATAGATATATGTCATACATGTTAGCACTATTTTCCTTCAAGCATAATGATACACCTTATATTGATGTGTTTTAAAATGGTATCATAGTTTGAAGACGCTAAAACTCTCTTTCGGATTTTCCATACACTCAAGAAAAGCCTAAGTTATTCTGCTCAACATAACGGGGCTTTCCTATCAGACCTATCAGGCCAACGGACCTGCAAAGTTATCGGGGTTTTCAATGATACGGGCACCTATTTTCGTGAAGACTTTGTGATCGACGGGATCAACTTAGCTTCTCTTTGAATTCACGATAGTGCGACTGTGTAGTCACTGGTCTATTTTTAAATCAATGAAGGCTTGTCGGAATGGTCCTGATGAATGGGCGGGATCTCTATCTCGAAGGGCAGTTTGCTATAATTTCCCTAAGGTTGGGAGTCTTATTATATTTCGACTGATATCTTTGCTTGTTTAAAGTCAACGGAGGCTGGTCAGTATGGTCTGGATGGAGTGGATGTGCTCCAGGAGTATGCGCAGGAAATCAACGAATCAGAACCCGCACGTGTTCGAACCCAGTCCCTAGCAATGATGGAACGTATTGTGCTGGAGATAACGCTGAACAGAAAGATTGCATGAGTAAGTTTATTCTTATGTGTGATATATAAACATCCTTTTAATTTAGATGTCGATCATTTTCTTTTTTTTACATCTTAGAATTTGAAAAGAGCTATGAATTTCAGTGGAACTATGTAACTCATATAGTCAAGCAAATAGTTTCACGTACGCACGCGCAAAAATATGAACATGCGCAGTACTGGAACTAACCCATGGTTTGTCTTATAGTTGAGTGAATGGGTATCAAATAAAACATATAAAACGCTTTTTCCTACAGTAACTGATACAAAGATAACTTTATTGATCCTCCTTAATGCAGGATAATTCTAGTTCATCAAATCCAAGGCTACCAAATATATCCTTAAATTATTTACAATGAACTGCTCATATATTCTGTGTTTTTTATAGTCGATGGTGGCTGGACCGAATGGTCTCAGTGGTCTCAATGTGAAAACCCGTGTGGGGGATCCTACGTAAATCGTACAAGAACATGTGACAATCCCAAGCCTACCCCGGACGGGAAGCCATGTACTGGGGCAACCGTACAGAATAAGTTGGAATGTATATGGCCTTGTCCAAGTGAGTACACTGAAACTTTTATACAATATACTTTAAACTTGAATACAAGATATAATCGTTTACTCTCTTGTGACGTGAATTCGTTGTCTTTTGATGGGACGTTCATATGACGTTTACTCGGGCTGTATTACGGGGATTATTTCTATATTTCCATCACCAACAATTACTTATCAAATATTCACATCATGATGCGCCATATGCGTTACTCATATTATTTCTTTCATTTGTATCGAGCACCTATAAAGTCTAATGTACCTAATTTTCTTCGTCATTGGTAGTTTTTGTTTTCCTCCTGGCCATGCTCCCGGTGCAAAGTTGACGGCATTCCATTAGAATACGAGACCAAGCACAAGTGCAGGAGCCTAGTTGAACCTACTGACAATTTGATATTATCTTTTGTTTAACAGCTGGCCCCGTCAATGGCCAGTGGGGAGAGTGGTCCAAATGGTCTGCGTGCCCACGACCATGTGGAATTCCCAGCGGTACTTTTATTGAGCGCACGCGTTTATGTAATCGTCCACCTGCAATGAACGGTGGGAAACCTTGTGCTGGAAACGCTACTGAAGCTATCAAGTCGTGTTTTTCTCCATGTCCAGGTGAGTTAGATTGTCATGTTGGCTCGTCCAGGAAGCTATGTGACCTGAACCAATCTGAAAGTCTCCGCGATGGTACTCTCCTCTTTGGGAGGCAACTTGGATTTTATTGGTTTCAAAAGTAGAGCTGAGATCAGACCCTGTTGTATTTTATGTTTGAAATCAGTTTTCCGATAATGGAGTATATATATTTTTATTTTAACTGAAAATTAATGATGACGTCATTAAAATGGCTGTCATAATTTTCCAGGCTCACTTAGTGTTTAGCAAAGGAACTTACAATATTTTCTAAGGAGGATTGTTTATCATTTTTTAACTATTATGCCTTTTACTTAGTTAATGGTGGGTTCACTCTATGGAGTAGCTGGTCACATTGTTCTAAGACGTGTGGTACTGGAATACAGCGAAGAACGAGATCATGTACCAACCCACGTCCAATCCATGGAGGAAAGAATTGTACAGGAGACTTTAACCAAATGAGTAACTGTAAACTGGAAATTTGTCCAGGTAACTGATCAACTGTTTAAGAGCCAGATTTAGCAAACGTGACAAGACATTGGAACGGGATGTGAGATGACGAATATATTACATTCGCTCGTTGCGTGACAACTGTGACAAGATTGCGACGTCGCATTCAGGATGCCATTTCGCTTGTTTTCGCGTCCTCTTCTTGACAACAGCGACGCCAACGGTGAATTAATTTGAACAGAACTCGTCAGCGCGCGTGGAGTCCTCTTTCGTGTCACGTCGTGTTTGCTAAATCAGTCTTATATCATATTTTTGCTCATTCCTTATTTTAAAGACGCGCTACTCTGATGTGCCCCAATATACCGTCGCTAATACTTTTACAATCATTTGTAGCTCAGTAAGTCTTTGGTACCTACAAAAAAATAATCAAGAAATCACTTTGATGCCCCCATGCTCTAATCTAAGCCTATGATTGGACCTTCCTTTTTAGTGCAGTAAATCTTTAGAGATCTCTGATGCAAAAAATATCAAGAAGCTACTCGAATGCGCCTCAAATCTACCTTCATGTTTGGATATGTCCTTGTATCACATTGAATTATAAATACCTATGCAACAAGAAATACTGATAATTATGCTACTTCGATGCATCCCGAACCTAACTCCATGTTTGCACTTTCTTTGTCAGTTATTGTTTATATCCCTCTGTAAAAAAAAAATCAACAAGGCAACTCCTATTCATCTTGCAGCTCAATAACTCTTATTCATTACTACTGAAAAAAAACCCTGATGTTTTCCCCTGTACATTGTTTTCAAGGTGCTGTTGATGGTGGATGGACTCTATGGAGTGCGTGGAGTAGTTGTACTGAATCAACATATTGTCTACGTGGGTCGTCATTGAGAACTAGAGCCTGTACAAACCCATCTCCTAAAAATGGCGGAGACGAGTGTGGTGGTCTTGCCAAAGAAAAAAGAGATTGTCCAACTCCTGAAGAGGGATGCTCAGGTAAGTTGTTTTAACCACTTTTAGGAACACACTTTTTCTGTTGTTTCAATGCGTAGTCCATATAAATTTTCTTGAAGTATCAGCTATTCGTTTGAAATGCTCATTTTCAAGAAAAGTCTTAGTTTTCAGAAAATTGAAATGGACAAGCTAAAGAGATTAGAGTTAAGGTCAAAGAGGTTATTAACAAACAATTAATGATTGTTATAATAGCTTCTCGGCCATTCGTTGAATGTGAAAAGTTCTTTTCCAGTAAATGTATGTAAGCAGGTACAGTACTGACGCGCATGCGCCTCATGTCATGAGTTTATATCTAACAAAACAAACAAAATTTTAGTTTAACAACGTCGTTAGAGATCGAAATAAATGTAATATAATTTTATGATGAATTTAAATGCTACTTCTTTTGCTTAATATATTCCAGCGTACATACCCAATCGACCTGACAAAGTCCCAACAGATCCAAATTCCTTCATCAAGTTAGAATGCGACACAGATGAGAAATATTCAGTAAAGGGCAGTTACGCAGGCAAAGTCCCATCAGAGATTTACAGTCTTTTTAGTTTCATGAGGCAACAGCTACAGAATGGTTGGTTTGGAATCAAGATGGAGCCAGATGAAACTGATCCTAAGAAAGTCTATACTAAGGTTTGTGACTATGAACTTGCTACCGTTGCCGCCATAGAAACATGATAGTTTACATTTGCCTCTAGTGGGTATACAACAAGCAGCGAGGATTCAATTTGTTTTCTCCGAAAATTTCCTCTTTGAACAATTAAGTAAGAAAAAAGTCGAATGCGTTGAGTCATGAGAAGAGAGCAGTAATTTACATGGTATAATTCAGTGTAATAAGACAACTTGCTATGTACTGTACTTGAATTGCTTGCGGGTTTTGAGTGGCGGATCAGGGCCCGAAAGTTTTGGAAACATTCATCTTGCCTTTTTATGAGATATCATATCTCATATCCAGTGGATGGAGCAAGAGCGGATTTGTGAATGCGCAGCCTCCAAGCAAAAGGCTCATCCCTCTCGACCCAATTTGTGATCTTGTATCCTGAACAATATATGCACTAATATGGAAGGAGGGGATGAGCATCAGTCTGTCTTCTGGAAAATCATGATCATCGTCATTAAGGAACACAGGCAGTAAATATTAAAATTTGCCAGATAAAGGATTTTACTGTTTCATAAAGATCTGTCAGTAATCTTTAGCAATTTTTTTGGTTTTCAAGGTGTGTTTTGAAATCATTGATCCTCTACACATCCTAAAAGTAGTCAACAACAAAGCAACGTACTACAATAAAACCAGTGGATTGCCTTCCTGGAAAAAACCTGGAATGTTCGAATACGTGACTGGCATTACAATGACAATGGACACAGGGGCTTCAGACTACTGGAGCAAGCTCAAAAAGTACGAGTTCCAGATTGGAACTTCAGATGAATATGTGCCGAGTAACGACATCACAATGTCAAGTGTCAGGTAGGACCCTAGCCTATGAAGGCTGGAAACTCCATAAAAAACTATTTTAATTAAAACTGACTTCCAGTTAGCAGACAGATTTAGCAATCTACACGCACGTCGAGAACGGACCTGAGACGACAGCTATATCAAAAAATAAGTTTGTTGCGTGAATATCGTGCAATCGCCGCCACATACATGTAGAACACCTTTTGTCACATCAGCGCGCCTTGCTTCCTCTTAAAACGCCGTGTCACCTTTGCTAAATCTGCCTAATATAGACCCTTTGCGTAATACTGCTAATCATATGGAGATACACCTTTCGCCTCACTTTGGTGCAGCTAAACATTGTTGTGCTTAGGTTTCTGTTACTAAGCCGAAGCGTGGCAAAGGGTGTATGTGCATATCATTAGTAGCTTTATGCAAAGGGTCTATGCCAACGTGATGGCCAATGCAGTTTTAGGTCCCTGTGAGACATGTCTTTTTCAGCATGCGCTATTTATGTGTGCTAGTATTCCCCTCTTCTTAAGGTATCAAGGGCGTTCCCTTTTGTGAGGTCTTTGAATTTGGGGAAATTAGAAACAGGGCTTGCAGTTTCAACGCCCTATCGATTATAAAGTCGAGTGGTAAAGGTAAAATTTATTTGTAGGTGGGAAAAGGCGGTTTATTTTTATTTATATATATTTTATTATTATCTTTCCTGTATAAATATTGCCGATTTAAAAAGAACAATTGTTGAACCCTGCTGGGCTTGGTGACTCAACAAAATCGGCTTATCAAAACTAAAATTCATTTCTTCTTCTATTCTTGTTTTATTTTCCAGGTTTACTTACTATACAGAAGGCAACACTCAGACCTTCAAGGCCAAGGGAAATTTTAATGTCGGGAGTGCCATTTTTAAAACCGAAATAAAAAAAGATGTAAACACTTTAGCAGTTTATGCAACTGGTTCCAGCCCAAGCGTCAAGTTCCAAGAACTTATGATTTTCTATAGATTATCTCCCAGTTCTGTCCCTGATTTCCTCAAAAACGGTTTAAAGTAAGTCATTTATAAACAAGAGGTAAATTGATAACACTTCATACACTTTCCCTAGCAAACAAGTAGCAAATTTGATACATTAAATTAACTTACATGGGTCCTTAGTTTTAAGCTAAAAGTCTCTATAGAACTGTTCATCCACTCCATTATGCTTCTACTGAAACATCACATCTAAAGATTGAGGCTATGAAGAAGGGGTTTAAGGGTGGTTGAGGTATAATTTACTGAAGTTCAGTAACGGTTAAAACGGCTGGCTGGTTGGCCAATGAAGTTGCTCGTATGGAAATGATGCCTCTCGATGAAGCTAGTTCTCAATATATGGAGGTACAAATATTTCAATTAAAGGATGGGGGAGAGAACGATGAGACAACACCAGGAGCTCATTACTAGGAGCGTACAACTAGGACCCTGATCTTGAGTGATCCTTTTCTCAGACCTGGTTATTTTTAGAATCATATTTCCCGCGTAAAATTAAGCGTTTTCGAAGAGGTCTTCAAAGGTATAATTCATAATGGCGGCTTCAGACGGAGACACGGTCGTTCTATACTCGCTTATATCTGTCGTTCCTCGTTTTCCGATTCCTTTTTATTCCCTATCCATCATTACTTAGTGTATTTACCCATGAAACACTGCAGTCGTGCTGCAGGATGCATACAATATATAGGTACTTGTAGTCTAGTGCTGAAGCTGAAGTCAGCGATCAGTTAAGATATGGAATAAAAAATTTTATCGAGTTCGAACAGTTCGAACACAAACAAACACGTCTATGACGTCACCAGAGAATCGCACGCTGATTGGCTACGGTAGCATTCTTTGTCTGCATATCCGTTCTAAAAATAGATGGTCTGTGAAAACGATTACTCTAAAGCGATGTACGTGAGTTGTACGCTCCTAGTAATGGGCTCCTGACAACACCCAAGAGAGTGAGACTCCGCGTGCATGATCATAAAAACTTTCCGCAAGCAAATGCAATGGCAATATTTAGACTGATCCGTTTTCACTCATGATCAATTATTAAAAAAAAAATATTTCTGCTGGCTCTGGAAGCAAATGCATGGTAAATACTCAAAACATTTCATTACCCAGGTGGCTTGCGGTCGCAGAGCAGTTCTAGAAATAGTCCAGAGGCGTGGCAACGTGTCAACGTGACGTAATCACGTGACGTGGCTCAATCTAGCTGGTCGTGCTCTCCTCAGATCTAGAGACCCAATCAATAACATACGATAAAGTAATTAGATATTTTTCTTTACAGAAAAGTTGGTATATGGGACTTTACAATGTCACCTATCTCCTTTGCACGCAAACTAGCCAAAAAGGGAACTTTCCGTTTTACCTCGGCCATCAACGCTGGAGGTGTTCCAGTACACGTGGAGATCCTTACAGCACTTCGATACAACCGCATTGCTTTTGCTGTTGGGTTTTCCTTCGATCGAGAGTCCTTTGGGGCATTGGCAGCCAAGTTATCCGATATAAATATTGATTTTCTAAACTCACTTGGAGTAGAGTTTGAGGTGAGTGAAACTAAATACTGTTTTGATTCTCAAATGGAATTGCTGTATTCAATATATCTGTACGTTTACTATAGACGACTTTCAAAAATGGCGGGCTCATTGTTTACGAGAACGAGGCCAGAAAGGCCTCCAAAAACATTATGCCATCAAATGAGTTTAATTATATCCTGTAAAATGCATAGAAAATAGTTATTTCAGAAGGAAGAGGAACACGTCGTCTTTGGTAGCAATAGAAGTGTCGCCACGCTTATTTTCTGGTAACAAGGCCTTTGTGGCCTCGTTCTCATGTGCTAGGCCGCCATTTTTGAAAGTCGTCTATACTTCATGTGTTTCGTGTGGTAAGTTGAAAGAACTCCGGACATGTTAATTAGCTAGCTTTGACAGGTTACCCTTGGCCATTTTAAGGCATCGGTAAACTCAATTCTCATATTTCCCCGCTCGCCTCCAACCCTGCACTAAACTCACTTGAATAATATTTTTCATCCCACACCATAAAAGATACAGCCAATCAGAAATCAGGAAAGGCGTGATATATTCGGCGGTACGCGTATACTCAACTGTCTCTTCCCATGAGACACTGTGGTAATTGGCTGTATTGTATTTTCATGGTGTGGGATAAAATAGTTATACAATGGTTTCTTGTGGCATACCGTGGATGTACCACTCGTCACTTGTATATTTTCTTTGTACACACACTCGCCTAAAGGCTCATATGTATACTAGAAAATGACTCGTGGGATATTCCATGGTATTCCACTCGAAACCACTGTATAACTAGTATGTATTTTGTAAAATTGTAAATTTTATAAACCTGTAAGTTTACTAAATTTTGTAATATTTTGTAAATTTGTAATATTTTGCAAATTTTAAAGATTGGCGTCGCCTTCAGTCCTCCAAAAACGCAAGCTGTTTTTATCGACAAGGAGACAGGATTCTCCAAAGAACCTCTTAAAAGCCAAATCAAGTTTTCCGTTCCTCAAGGGCTATTTATTGGTGCTCAGCTGGTTCTTCCAAAAGACTGCAAGGGAAACAAGTTCTGTGAGATTTCTAAGAACATCGTTGGTCCTACAGCGAAAGCTTATATTAATGGTCTGATTGAATGGAAGAAAGTTACAGTAAAAGCAGGTTTTGCAAATGTTCATCTCGGACAGGGATTCTACTTTCATAAACTAGAGCTTTATGTTATTGTGAGTTTATACTGAGATAGAGGAATCCCCCCACAAATTCCTAATTATCTATAGCAAACATACGGTGCAGTTCACCTAGAAGACCATTGAGGGTGCCTCTACATGAGCGATTTTGTCGAACTCGTGTCGTTCGCGCGGGCTTCCTGTGTTTTTACCATTGGGTGTCCTGTTTATCGAAATGCGAGGTTTCTAAGCCATTTCAAGATGGTGGAAAAAGTGCATGTGATGTGTTTCATCGCTACAATATCTGCAAGTTTTGATCAAATCTTCGACCTTTTAAGACTCTTAATGGCAGGAAATCAACAAATATAACCAAATATAACATAGAGTTGATAGCCGTGCGAACGACACCTTTTTATTGGGAATTGTTTGATATGAGAGGCGACTTAACCTCAGTGTCCGGTTAATGATTTCTTGTTGTTTATGATTTTCGGGTGAGGCGTTTTCGTCCAAACAAAATGCATGCAAATGCGATACGCCTGGAACAGGATAGTGCTGACACTACAATTTATTTCATCCCCGGGAAGAAAAGATCTTCTTCATTTCGTCCGAGGTATAAAAGTCACATCCCGGTTTTCATGTAGAAGTACCCTCAATCAATTAGCAGTTTGTAGCTTGTATATGAACATCCAAAACATTATTTATAAGCAACACCTTCACATAAGTGTTAGTAAAAACATAAGGCCGAATTGGCACGGCACCCTAAAATTTGGCACGCAGTCCAATTATTTTGGGTACGGCAGCTCTATCAGACCAGCAGATTTCTGTTCACGTGACGATAACATGAAGGAAGCCCGTGCTAAAAATAATGGGCCCGCGTGCTCAGAATTGGGGGAGCCCGCGTGCCAAAAAAGGTCGGCGTGTAAAGCGGTCTATATAGTTTGAGGACATTTTCACCGCTTTTTAAGGCTGACTGGAATAGCACTGCCAAACACGTTAAACTGGGATTCAAGGCAGAATTCAAAGTTCCTGTCAATGGAAATATCTACCGTGATGGAATCATTGCACCGTCAAACGAGTTGATCTTAGGAGGTGTTCTGGAATACGACTTCATGGAGCACCAAGTGGCAGGGAAACTTTACTTTCGTGGAATGTGGAGAAGAGCGTTCTTCATAAATTGGTTATCACTGGGAAATATCTTTTTCGGGTAAGTCACTGGGAAATATCTTTTTCAGGTGAGGCGATCGAATTCACCTACGGTAAACTCAGTCCTAATGGACACCTCAATAAATCAGACACCTCTATACAGCGGACACAATTTGCTGGTCACTCCCTGACAAAAATTCGTTGTTTTACTACGGACAGCAAATGAGAGCAAACAGACAGACAGACAAACAGACAGACAGATTAACTGACGACTGATTGACTGACTGATTGACTGATTGACTAACTGACAGACGGACAGACGGACACATTCAATCTATTCAAGGTAATGTCGAGGGGGTTTCTTGTAAAGACATTGCTCAAAGAAGGCGTTACATTATTATTTTATAACAGTTTGACGTATAAAGTTGGAGCGCCCGTACCGATAACAGGAGTACAGTTTGGTATGCGAGTAGAGTTTGGCTACGATTGTTTAGTAGCAGCTGACTTTGCTGTACATGTAAGTATGTACATCTATTTCAGGAAAGGTTGTCAGAGCTAAAGGCGATAGGCGATAGGAGATAGGTCTTTCCACAATTCACGGTTGGGTTTTCTATTTGTTTTTATTAAGACAGTCAACAATCAGACATTCATGTCCAATGTTCGGGGAGAAACGAACGGAATAACGAAGCTATTTTTAAAACTTCTTGATTACTTTGGAGTTTGAATGACCTATCTCCTATCGCCTATCGCCTTTAGCTCTGACAACCTTTTTGATATAGGTGTATATAAATAGATGATACACAAGAAAATATCCAATAAAGGATTTATTAGATGCTACATGCAATTAGCTTTACCGGCAGAGTAATAAATCAGGATCAGGATCAGGAATTGATTCGACTTCCAGATCCCTTCAATTTTTAACTTATTGCCAGAACTATAAGTAGTGGGTTCACTGCACCACTCCCCTCCTCCCTTGAAGATCACTTTGACACAAATAATATTATAATATTATAATGTTATCCTTTATTGTCCACATTTGTTTTCTAACAGGGTCACTGTTTTGGTGGTGCTGGTTATGTAGGGGTTGGTAAACCACAATTCTTCTATGCAGACATAACAGCACTAACAATTGGAAAGATTTGTCGTATGATAAGCAAAACTATTAAACTTCCTGGTCCAATCGACCAAACGGGGTTCCCTGAAGGAGCAATGGTAAGTAATAGTGACATGGAATACTTTTGAGATATAGAGGCTTTGCACCATCACGTGACGGCAGCCATGACAGGAGGCAAGAACAATAGAGTCTGGACTAATCTAGCTTGTGCACATGAGAAAGAATTCGGTTTCCCAGGGGGGAAAACTCTGTTGTTGTGCCACCTGTCATGGCTGCCATCACGTGATGGTGAAAAGCCTCTATATCTGCTGCTTTTGTTCATTAATGATTTCATTGGCAAAGCAGAAGGTAACAGTCCTTCATGAAGAAATGCCAGAAAAGTGGGAAGATGAAGAAGAGAAAACAATAACTAGAAAAAGAACGAAAGTATGAAGCAGAAAGGCATGTACAAACGAAGGAGGGCAGCAAGAAAGGAAGCAGGGAAGGAAGGAAAGAAGAAGTGCAGAAAGGAAAAAAAGAAAAAAGACAGAAAGCAAGAAATATAGGAGGAAAGAGAAAAGGAAACAAAACAACCAGAGTAAGAGATATGAGAGAAGGAGCAAAGGGTAGAAAGGTGGAGAAAATAAGAAAGAAAGAAAGAAAGAAAGAAAGAAAGAAAGAAAGAAAGAAAGAAAGAAAGAAAGAAAGAAAGAAAGAAAGAAAGAAAGAAAGAAAGAAAGAAAGAAGACGAGGGAACAAAAGGATGAAAAAGGAGCTGAGGAAGTAAAAGAAAGAAAATTAAAGATGTTGTTCTTGACATCCCCCTCTCCCAAAAAAATGAAAATGAATGAACTTTTTTTGGTCCATGTTTCAAAAAATGTTTCAGGTTTCGTACTCGACTGACGATGTTGATCTAAGAGTTGCTGGGGGTCCATACATTTTCAAGGGATTCGTTTTGAAAGGACGAGTTAATATTTTTGGATGGAGTATATTTGCACACCTGAAGCTATCAGATTCGGTGAGTTGGATACGTAGTAAATCCTCACTATCATGAGCGCTAGCAGGAATTGAATGATGCATGTTAAGCACACACAAGACATTAATTTTTAGCATGCCAAACGCTGTTCGATCTAAGATAAGGTGACTTGCGTTCAGGCGAAGCAAAATTAACACGATTGCTTATGTTGACAACGTCGTAGACGCCCTAAACAATCAAACTCGGTTAGTCTGCATTTGATTTATATCTATGCTATCAAGAGTTGATGAACTGTGAAGCATCGTGCAAGTCAGAGCATGATTTAGCAAGTACGTATACGCACAACTTCAAGGTGAACTTCTACGGCACGCGCACGAAAATTAAAGCGTATAACGTAACGCGGTGTCGTAAACGTCCTATATACCATATCGAAGTACGTATTGGACGTTGGTGTGGTAAAATTGGTCACTTCAAGACCTTACGTAACTTTGCGATTGCTGGGCTAAGTTCTGTCTGGAGTTAACGATTTGGGATTGCTATTTTCTCTCAGGCCATACTTATTGACCTCCAACCTGACCCCGTCAAGATTGCTAGCATTGCTAAACTAGTCCGTAGCCCAACAGACGACAAGAAAGGACCTTGGTTTTATGTTGAAGCGAGAAAAGACCCTATTTATTGGAACGTGAGTATTCCTCACATTATTTGCAGTCCAAATTAAATGATTTTTATCATCTATTAAAATCTTCTTGTCAATATTACGAATATTAACAAATATAGAAAAATGAGAGACAGGAAAAAAGACTCCACGTACAACCTTTGGAAAAGGAAAGCGACGCTTAGGTCTATTTTTAGGCACGCGGACGTAAAAGGAAACGCATTTCCGGAAAGTCAAATTGTGACAACTCAAAGCGGTAATGGCGGACGCGTGTGCGGAAGTACGTTTTGTCAACGAATGTGATTTTCAAAATGAAGATTCTTTAGCGACAGCCATCATTGCTAGAGTGGTTACTGAATTTCACGGTGCATGGGCATTAATGACCTACAAACGCGACCTAATTAAAAGGTAAAATGTGCCACTTGAGAGATTCTTGATAATAATCCCTGCCAATTTTTCGCAGGAAAAATACGAAAAAAATTCTAACGAAAAAAAAATTCATAACTCTAATTTCACTTATCCAATTAAAAAGCGTGCAATGCTAATTTATCAATTTCGAAAAATATCCAATGATTGCGCGTCTTTCACATTCACAAAACGGAAAATAGGTCTACGCGTCTCTCACATTTTTCAGGTAACATCCTTAGCCTTCCTCTGATCTGTTCCCTCATTTTGAATGTAGTAACCGTAATGGTTCAGCTCTGTTTTCTTCTCGTGGCCCATACACTGAGCTGGTTCCACTTCTAGAATATCCTTTCCCGTGCAACAGCAAGTAATAACATGACGAGTATGCGCGAGCCGCTGGACGGAAGTGACCTCAATTACGGTTTTAACCTGGCTTAGGGCTACCTCTCTCATAAATAGAGTCGTATATAGTCTCCTCAAAGTTTTTAGGAGCATTACATTCAAGTGCAGAAGTATGAACAGCTAGAAATTATCCTTTCAAAGTTATCCATTTGTCCAAGACAATAGAAGTTGGAGATATGCGCAGGTGTTATCACTTGCTGCTCTCCCGTGCTGTACGAAACATTCATGGATCAACTGACGTTCATGCTATATGTTCTTTTCCACAGGCATACATCGAAGGCTACATCGATATTTTCTCCATCTCTGTTTACACGCGACTAAACTTTACAATGTCTTACTTGGAGCTTCTCATTCAAGGAAACTTTTTGAACCTCATAAAAGCTGAAGTCTATATTGCAGCTGACTACGCACTGAGATTCTCTTTTGATGGCGCAAAGTTTTATGTCAGAGTTGAAGTCGATCTCTCTGGTCTAAATGCGGTAGGTTAAGGGGGTACTCCTACCATGTAGCCTTCATGTTGTTGTTGTTGTTGTTGTTGTTGTTGTTGTTGTTGTTGTTGTTGTTGTTGTTGTTGTTGCTGTTGTTGTGCGGCAAGTCAGAATCCGGTTTTTAGGCTCATGAAATGTGTAAAACCAGTCAGTAGAGTAAAATTAATGAATTTTCCGATGACATTTAATCATAAAAGCCTTCAAATACCCTTTTTCCTATCAATGATTCGTTAAAATGTCGATTTTTTCGGTTTGGGGCCGAATTTTTGGGGTATTTCTGGTCTACGGTTTGACCCGCGGCGCCGCACGTACCCAACCGTTTGAAATCAAGTGTTTTTAAATCTTGCTCAATCTCAGCTCGATGTAGCTCGCACACATACAAAGCAAATTGTATTCATCTTAAGCGGAATACTTAACTTTTCTAGAGATTCTACTCAATCGTGATTGGATAATTTGCATAAAAATTTGTTTGAGAGGCCTTGCATTGGTTGGAGTAGTCACACTGTAAAATACTAAAATGGATTTTAATGTGCAATTAATCGAATTAAAATGCATTAAGAGGACAGAGTTGTGGTCGATAGAGATATCGTACCGGTAATACTCGGGCTGCTGTTAACCAAAGTAAACCATCTTTTTGGTGACAGGCTCTCGATGCTGCCGCCGCTGCAGTCAAAGGTGCCTTTGAAGCCGCCCAGAAGAAGCTTAGCGAAGCACGTCGTAGTGTTATCGAGAAAAAGGAGGAATGCAAGAGAAAAATGTCGCTGAAATGTGACCGCTGCAGGGATTTGAAATGTAAACAAGCTACAAGAAATTGTAAAGGTGCTCTTGATAAGTTTGGTAAATGGATTGGTGGAGTAGTCAACGCTGCTGGTAAGTGTTTTGTGTTAAACCTTCCTACATACCTTCCATACTCAGGGCTATAGACGACTACCATTAGATCAGATGTTCTTTTTTTGTTCTAATTCTCCCCAGCATTAGAGCCGATCGCGAATATATATGAGAATTAGGGGAAATAATTATGGTACAACAGGCCTTTTGCATCAACCAGTCCCATACTACAAATCCGTCATACTGGATGACTGACATTTTACAAGTCAATCTCGACTAGTTGGAATCATTTTGTTCTGGAGGCTATTACATTATTTTACCATCCAGTATGGAAGCTTTTGAACCATGTGATCTTTTAATGCAAAAGGAATGTATTTTCGCCAAACTGATGCAGATTTGCGGTAATGACCGTAGTCTCAATTCGATTCCGTGTCAACGACCTTACAATCTGATATGTCCGTAGTATAGCTCTTGTTGCTTCGGTGAAATTTAAGAGCCAGTCACTGTGATCAAGGTTGGGATACAGCTAATGATCAGTTGTCAGTCCCTGTCATCAGATTTCATTCCACTTTATGATAGCTGTAGCCTCCTCCGCATGCAGCCCCTTCTTTCCTCCTCTCCCCCTTTTTCTTTTTCTTTTCTTTTTTCCCCCTTTTTGTTTTGTTTTGTTTTGTTTCTTTTTTTCTGAATTTTGGGATTCCTTTGTTTGTCGTCCGAGAAGAACTAGGTCCCAAAGCGCGTCGATAAAAACGACCACAGGAAGCCCAATATAAGAGAAAACAGAGAGAGAGACGCCTGCTGAGTAGGCAATGATAACTGTTGCTTTTAATTTTTTTAGGTCAATGGGTTGTTAAAACAGTCAAGAAAATTGGAAAAGCTTTCCAAGCAGTAAGTTCATCATAATTTACCCTATACTAAGCTTAGGCTACCTACATAACCGAAATGGATTTACGGTAGGTTCTAGGTAAATCCTTGAGAGGAAACTAACCAATCAGCGTGAAGTGAACTTGCACAACTTGTTAGCATTACCCCGAGGGGAGAAAATTGAAGCCCTGGCCAGGGGTAGGGCTTATGCCTCAGTATCAAGAAAACCATTTGATGTCTCGAACGTGGTCTATTGGGCCGAAATGGTAGTGAGGTTAACTATTTTTCAAATTACACCACTAAAATATTCTTTAAAATTATAGGTCGGTAATTTTGTTAAGAAAATATTCAAAGGATGGAGAAGGAAAAGAGAATTACAAAACCAGCAACACGAATTGTTTGCTCTTCATGTCAGAAAGCGTCGTTTTATCAGCAAACTGATTTGTGAGGGCATTGTTGGTGGCGGATGCAAAGGTGGGTAAGGTCACGTGATATGATATGACGCAATTTTATATCCGGGACATTTATGTAATGACGTTACGTTGATGTTTTGCGGAGGCTTTACATGAGTTGTAAAACTGTACGAAAGGTGAATAAATGTGTCTCGGACACACGATGCAACATCTTCTACAACATTGCGAGCAACACGGGGGGGGGACTTCATTGTAAAAGGATCGGGTATGCTCGTCGGAAATTTTCAAAAATACTGGAAGTGTTTTAGAAGGGCGTAGCTGGACGATTTTTAACCTCTAAGAGCTACTAGCGATAACAAATTAATGAACATTATTATTATTATGAACATAAAATTGGACGGTCGATACCCTTTTGTTGGGCAATTGTTTTCCATTTGGGAACAAGATAATAATTATAAGCAATAGGCTTTTTTTGATATCCTAAAAGATACCAGGAAATGCTAAAACTCTAAACTTCAATTTTAACACCCTAAAAGATACCAAATCGATGATTTTTAGCCCTTAAAGATACGACTAGCATACCCAATCCTTTTACAGTGAAGCGCCCCCCGCCCCCTCCTCTCCCGTAAGCAACACAGTTGCACTGTGTGTTCGTCCACCCCTGCTGCTATGCTGCTTGGGCGCATGAACGTTGCACACAACGTTGCAGAAGTAAATAAAACTCGATCCTAAACCTGCAACTGTTGAAGGGGTGAACATACAGTGCAACTCTAAGTTGCGCAATTGAAATTTTAGCCGACAATCTAAATTTATGCAGTACGAATTCTATGGAAGTGTTACATGCATCTTTACATTTGTGGAAGTGCACGTGTGACGTGTCTCATCACTTTTTGCGGGAGTCAATTCAGTTGAATTAGCAAACTTTTACTGACAAAGATCAATGTGTTGGAAAACATAACACCAAATTAAAGTCGAATTGAACTGTATACTCGTATCGTATACTCGCTGACAAATAGAATCAATGGCCGTTTTTACACTAGAAGACGAAAAAATCGTCTGGACGAACAAACCGTCTGACGATTTGTTCGTCTAGTGTGAATTTAGGTGGGACATTTATTGGTGGACTTGTTCGTCTGGACGAACAAATCTTCGAAAAATCGTCTTCCTAGATGGACAAACAGTCGGACAAATTCAAACGATTTGTTCGTCTGAAACTTTGTTCGTCCCTTTTCCAAATCCGAAGATTTGTGCGTCTGAGACGATGTGTCCGTCCAGACGATTTGTTCGTCTTCTATATTGTGAAAACGGCCAATGTGTTGGAAAGCATGAGACTAATATTGACCTAAACTCCCTACTAGTATCGCATACTCACTGTCAAATATTGTCTTTCTCATTGCTAGCCGTGTCATACCTGTGTGAAGGCACATGTCGAGCCATAGAATTCATTGGTAAAGGTTTGTGCCACGTCCTTGATATAGCTATTGGATTTCTAAAGGGAATTGAAGCTGTCTGTGGATGGGTCAGTAAAGCCATTCAGTTTGTATTAACTCAACTCTTCAGAATTCACAGGTTTGTATTCTTGTGTGATAAGGTCAGACATTAGAGAACTCTACCTTCTCAATTCCTTAGATGCCATTTCCAACTGCACTATATAACCGACTCATATCTTAAGGATCAATATTTTCAGAAAATTGAAAAACTAGAAATTATGAATGAAAAACATTTTCAAATAATCTTTCGATAATTCTCATGCAACGAGAACGAACATTTTCCCGAAGGTGCAGTAATACGTTTAACAAAATCGTACATTTGATGCAGCAACTTACAACTTGTAAGTTTCACAGCAAATGTTGCTTGTATATATATTACGACTCCACGTGCAAAAAATTTTCTGCTATACGTAGAGAAGTAGTAGTAGCAGAAGTCCCCTCCACTCTTTGCCACGAAGAAAATTATTGCGCGCGAGTGTAGTGGTACTACAAGTAACTTTTTCTCTAAAAATTGCATAAACAATGTTGCGCGAAATGTGGCAAGATTTTGCATTGATGTCTCTTTTCTTTTATTCAATACCGCAGCATAAAGTTTGAGTTTGCCATGGAGACCTACCTAGGTGGTTTCTTCAAGAACATGGTCTTCAACGCCGCAGTAGATCTTACCATATTTGGTAAACGTCTGTATCTAGCACTTGGTTTCTCACTGACTAACCCTCTAGAGAGTCTTAGAGGGGGTGCTAACAAGGCTACCAATTGGTACAAGGACAAGATGAACCCTAAAGGAAGAACTGATACGGAAAAACAATACTATGATAAACCAAATCCTTTTGCTGACTTTGAAATGTCTGGTGAGTTATGATTAGGTATTTTGCCAAATCGATGAGTTGGTAGGCTCAGATTTTAGCCGTCGGGGTTTCGGCGTGCGCCCGCGCACGAATCCCGGCGGTTGAAATCTGAGCCTTTGAGTAGGTTGTCAGGGGAAGAATGATATTGGGACCAATTCCTGCCCGGTAACAATGGGCTTTGCCCATTGTCGGGATATTGGTACTGATTAGACTGTTCGAAATTGAAGGAGAGAGAAAAAGGAACTGACAATTCAAATTGAAATTACATTCCTAAAAAGAACAATATTCTGGGCTTAGAATATGCAATCTACGTTTGTTATTAAAACATTATATCTTAATTACATTTTAGAGCAATTTTCAATTGAAAACCAACAGTCTGCAACTGATGACAGAAAGGGTGGATGTCTTTACGTGGAAAGTAAATCTAAAAATACTCATGTCAAAATCACTGGATGCAATGCAACTGATGAAAGACAATTGTGGGCTTACACACTTAAAGGACAACTCATGGTATAATAGCGGACATCCTTCTAATTCCGTCAATGGCATTTTGCAATATCCGGTCGCATGATACAATTAAAACAATTATTGTAGCATGGCAAATGAATTGAAATCAATGGCAAGCCTTTTTTGTTGTTTTTGTTGTTGTTGTTGTTGTTGTTGTTGTTGATGTTGTTGTTGTTGTTGTTTTTATGATTTACCTCAAAAGGGATATGGCCATCGAGCTATAGGCCAATTTTGTAGCGTGTGACACTGAGGATGTTGCAAAAGGCCTCGTCGCTTCCCTAGATCTCCCAACCAATCGTATTACGAACTTGCGTCATCAAGCTGTAAGTTTATGTACGGCTTATAAGGAACAAAGATGCGATGGGTTTTGGGTCGGTTCGGTTTACCTTCAAAGAAAGGAATTGATTTCTTACTTTTTCTATACAGTCATTTCAAAAAACGTTGTCGCTGGTCGATTTCTAGCCTACGGGACTCGATCGAAAGGGATGATGGGTAGAAATCACTGAGGCGACTATAAAATGCATATCTAATTAAGTCATGCCTCGAGCTATAGAGCAGACCTTCGCTGGCGAGCGGTGTGGATGGTTCAGGTCCTCGATCCTCGGCGATACAATAATTCAGAGCAAATAATTTATTGCTTCAGTGATTTCTACCCATACTCCCTTTCGGTCGAGTCGCGTAGGGTTGAGGCCGAGCAGCTACAACGTTTTCTGAAATGACTGTATCTCTGTACTACAGCTTTAAATGAATTAAAGTTTCAGATTATAGAATTAAACGAAGCATTGAGTGGGAGGAACTTTTCAACACTTCCATTCTGGGAAAATCATCTCGCTGAGAGAACAGGGCATTCAAATTTCTGACACCCTATAAACTTATATAAGCATATCAGTCCTGGATTTTAGTTATATAAACTCTTGAAATAACTCTGTATGATGTACATTGTCAATTTTCTTGTTTAGAATGTCTGGAGTCGTTTCTGTGTCGACACCAATGGAGCTTCAGCAGGAAACAAACTTATCCAAACTACATGTAACCCGAGCCGTGATGATCAAAACTTCCAGTGTGATTTAGTCGTAAGAACAGTCAAAAGAAGACGAGTAGATTTATGCTGGCAAGCAGGTTTGTAAACGAAATTATGTGACTGGGAATCAAAGAGTCTACTTTGAACTTCATGTAGAAAAAGTTAACAAATGAGAAGTAAATTAGAATTCCGTGAGAGCCCCAGTCCAATTTGTGGGTCCCGATCGAATGTTTCAGATGTCCGTATAAACGTATCATCATCATTATCACAGATTCTCAAAGCTCTTTTTGTCCATCATCAATTCTTCTTGCCTGTTGTTGATCCACCCCCAGGATGTCTTCAACTTTTTTCAACGTAGATGCACACATTCTCTCGACTATAAATCTCCCGCATCATTTCCTTGACAAAGCCATTTGGCATTCGTTGATTCCAAAATTTAGAGACAGACCCCCACATGTCTTCAAATTATTGCACCATTACTTAATAATTGTACCACTTTTTTACACGTTGCACTTTCAATTCTTTCCCCGTGTAACCAACGATCTCTGACTATCTGATAATCATGCTAGAGGCAAAGCGAACTAGAATAAAGAGGTTGTTGATTATTGGGCAATGAGTAATAGCTAAGTGCTATTTGGCTCAAAAAAATATGGTCGTAACTTAGTGAAACTGGTCACTGTTATAATTGGATGTCACGACGGCGCAACACTCAGGGGCGGATTTTAAGGGAGGAGTGCAGGGGTGAGCACCCCTTTCTGTGACGACTTTGTCCCTATTATTCAAAATGCTTTTCCGATATGCATATCCTCTGGATCATTCGGACGGTTTCCAATTCTGTGACGCTGTATTCCCTCTCGAAGGATTACCATGGATTCACCCCTGCGCACTGTGAGGGTGGTCGTTGAAGAGGAATACAAGTACAAAAGTTAGAACAGTTTTGGTAAGAGTGTGAAACTTACAGCGCCGTGCTGTGACAGTGTCAGTGCCGTGATGTCTGTGAAAACATTAGAAAATCCTGACGAAACCGTGCCATGACCTTGCCGTTTTTAAAGTCATAGGACGGAAATCTACTCTAGCAGTATCAAGGCGCTAAAATCTGCAAACGATGGATATTGAACTCATATTTGATTCTTTCCAGGAAATGTTGGTCTTAATGGTCCTGGTTCTCTAGTTCATCTGGGTTCGTTGAAATGCATCCATGTATCAGGTGGTGGACATGGTGCTCCTGGTGATGGAACCAAGCTGGTCATCTATTCTGGCTGCAATGAGAAGAGGTGAGTTCTAAAATTAGCCCTTGTAAGGGTCCTAAGGGGAAGGGGGAAGGGGAGGGGGAGGGAGGAGTGGAAGGGGAGGGGGAGGGAGGAGTGGAAGGGGAGAGGGGGATTGGGGGGAGGAGAGGGGGAATGGGGAGAGGAGGGACCTCCTAACAGTGTTAATTTTTTAATAAAAACCTCCCACCCCACCCCTTCATGTCTTCGTCCCTTCCTCCCAATTTAAATCTAATAAGATGGGATCAGTAAATACAACGACGTGACAATTAATTGCACAAGAAATGAAAGGGAGGGTGACTTTTGCTTTTAAGAAGAAAATGTTTAGGCCAGTAACGACCAGTAACACCCACCGCGCGCGGTTTAGTACTCGTTGTGCTTTTCCTTGTGCTAAAGAAGTCTTTCGCATGTCTTTCTTTTTTATTGATTGATTGATTGATTGATTGATTGATTGATTGATTGATTGATTCATTTATTTATTTGTTTATCTATTCATTTATATAGTTATTTATTGTATTTATTTATCTATTGTATTTATGTATTTATTTGTTTATTTATTTATTAATGAATTTATTCATTTAAAGAAACACATAAAAAAATTAATTTCAGAAAGCAAAAAAAAAAAAAAAAAAAAAAAAAAACAGGTTTCATAGCGGACTCGAACCCGGCTCACTTGCTCCAAAGGACAAGGGTTTTCAAACTGCGCCACCGTGACACGTAATTTGCACAACAATAGACAATCGATTCACACAATACACTAGGTTATTTTGTCTTTCAAATCCGTCAGTAGACCAGTTAGCCTAGTGGTAAGGTTCAGTCATTTACGGCCTAGGATCCGACTGTTTCCTCCCTCTTTGACTGCAAAGCTCGCTGTATTCTACCGGATAGCGCGGAAGGGGCCGAAATCTCCATCCTATACGTAACATGCGATGATTCAGCGATTTGTCTGGATGCATGGGCCGATTTTTAGGTTTTGCATAAAATTAGCATACTAATATGTATTTGGTAGCGAGTCCGAACCTTGACTGCGCCAACTTTTTTCCCCTCTTTTTCCTCTTTTTTTAAATTTAGAATGCTTTTCTGTTGATGTGATTTCTATTTTTGGGTTTCATTTTTCTTTATTTATAAAACGGAAAGATTTTTTTATTTCAAGAAACTACTAGCTAGCTTGTTCCCAGTCTCTTTTTAGAACCGCTTACCTTGGCTTAAAACTTGTTTCACATCCTAGCTTGGAAAACAGAATTTTTTAAAATACTTGAAAGCAAATCAATCGAAAATTACCAACACTGTCTGTGTTGTTCAAGAATACAATTATTTAGCACAGTTTTACAAGAAACACGATCGTATTCCAGGGAACAAACGTACAGTCATACTGCAGGACATGTGCCAATGAGCGTTAAAGTATAGATTAAAGTGTTAAAGTCAAGATTATAAGCGGAGCTCTGAAATTATTCTCATTATTCAGACTATAGTCTGAATTACGAATTTACTGTAATTCCTAACAATACTTTAAATTCAGACTGCATGGCTACTTTCCATATCCTAACTGCTGTTACGGTACGATAGTCGATTATATTTATGTTCGTATTTGAAAGCATCTGGAACGAGTAAACATCACTTTGTTCAAACTACAAACCAAAGATATACTTCGGATATTTTGGGTACGCGCTAGTAGTCCTTCTCAGCCCATGTTTGTGGTAACAGTCAGCGCGCTGTCAAAACGTTCGCCGTATTTGTAAGCGTTTTAGCGAGCGCACTTAATACGGTTCGGGACGAGCAGTGAACAGCGAACAGCGCGCGAGCGGGCAAGCGTTGTGAAAAACAAACCGTTCTAGTCCAGTGGTATTTGTACATCACAACAGCCGTATGTCCCTTAACAGCTTAACAGCATCCAAGTATTCTCAAGAAACAATTTCTTCCCGTAGAAAAAAGTACTTAGTAAATGTAAAGTGAGCTGATTTGTATATTCATTTGATAATCATTATTATTTCAGACTGGAGTTTGCTCTTGAGAATGGCTATCTTATTCACAAAGGAAGCGGTAAATGTGTGGCACCAATCGGTAAAGTTGTTGATGGAGTAAGACTGGGATTGTACAGCAGTTGCTCAGGAAATCAGTTCGCTTTTACCAAAGGTGGATCGTTACAACACATCGGCAGTAGAAAATGCGTCAACACTCGGTCACTGGTAAGAAATATTATCGTATGTCGGCTGTCAAGTACCTCCGACCCCACTCCCCTAAAAAATAAAGCAAAAATCATCAGTATCACTAACTGAAGCTCGGTCGCACAAAGCAACGTTTCTTGAAACGTTGCGGGCAACAGAAGTTGCTCCGTGTGTCCACCTCTGCAACAGAAGAGGTGTGTCTAGTCTTTGCAGAAAAAGTAGAGTAATTTAACAAACACGACGCGACGCCTTAAATTCACTTTAAATTCAGACTACATAGCTACTTTCCATATCCATTATTCCGTTTCGATAATTTTGAGCGCTTGAAGAATTTGAAGTCAAAGTTGGCGTTCATAGGAAGAGGACACTGCGCACTAACGAATTTTGTTCGAAAAGACCGTTGACGTCGCCGACGTCAAGAAGAAGAAACACAAGAACGTTCGTGGTGTTCTACGTTCTCGGTGCTTAAGTATTTGGAGAGAAGGGTGTGACTGTATGCTCTCACATTCCAAGTTGAAATTGTAGATTTAGTGAAACATTCTTAACCATTGTTGTAAAAAATAACATGTAATTATGTTTTTAAGCAAACCTTTAATCCATAATTCTTTTATATTTACCTCACAGTCAAGCAAACCAGCCAATGGTGAAGACATAATACTTCACAGTATTTGTGAAAACAATGATCAATCAATAGAGAAGGAACGTCTAATCTTTAACTTCATCCCAAGTAAGTTGTTACATTTGTAAAAGAACACTTATTGATTATAAGATCCGGTGATAGGAAAATGATCTGTGAGAGCAACAAGTAAAGTTATTTTGTTACTCAATTGCATCTACTAAGCTGTTATCACAATTTATCTACACATATTTAGTTGGAGCACCTAATTAGGTGGGGCAACAAAATATGAGATCTAGATTTATTTTGCTGTCTGGAATCAGTTCAAATAGGCATGGCGTTGTGCAAAGCCTTTTTATTGGGGGGAGATGACAATAAGCAACTGAATTAAATTACTAATTAATAACATCCATGTTTCGTGGAGTTTTTGCATTTTCTATGTAACGCGCGTGTGCTCGTATAATTATTCGAAGATCGCACAACATTGGCCACACTTTTAACTTTGAGAATACTGAAATCGTGGCGAGCGAGAATAACTGGCACAAGAGGCTTTTCTTGGAAGTGTGGTGCTCAGTACAAGATCGCAAAGCTGGAAATGACTACATTAGCATTCCAGATGTTTACCGATCGAAAGAACTGAACACTTTCACGAGCGCGCGTGCGCGCTATCAAAATGTTTTTTTGAAATATATCGCGCACCAGCTGATGAAGACTGTTAATTTACAATTGTAACGTCTTGAACAAAAAGCAAGTAAAAGTCAGTGACAAAAGTGTAATTATATTATGATTTAACATGACTGTAAGCTAAACATTTTTATATTACAATTAGTTTGGATATGTCTTAAGGCATGCATCTGCGCAAATAAATTGTCTTGAATGTAACTGGCGTTGATCTTGTTTTTACAGCCGATCCCTATATAACTCTACAAAAATGCACTAACTTTGGAAATCCACGACTCAACCAGCGATTTGAAGTTGAAGATGAACCAATCGCCACTGTCTGCTCCAAGTTTGCTAAAAGTGAGTAGATTTGTTAAGGATTGGGTATCGGCTTATTGCTATTAACGTTTACTGATGATGATAATGATGATGGTGATGATGATGATGATGATGATGTAGAGGAGGAGGAGGATGACGAGGAAGAGGAAGCGGAAGAATTAAAGGAGGAGGGGGAAGAGGAGGAGAGAGGAGGAAGAGGAGAAGGAGGAGCTAGGAGGGGGGAGGAATAGGAGGAGGAATGATCATTTGGTAACCGAATTGATTCCTTGATGAACATATTGCGCGCAGCAAATTCAAAGTTTCAAATGGGCTTGGTCTTTTGCCTCAAAATTACCTTTAATAATGGTATGTCGAAACTTGATGAGTATACATTCTAACCTTTTTTTTAATATCCGATCTTTCAACTCTCTGTAGACGTTGCCTTTAAGAAAAAGACAACACAATCCAGTACAGCTTACAATGGCTACAGTGAACGCGCCGTTGATGAAAACTTCAACTCTGATTACAACCAGAAATCATGTACACATACTAACAACGAAAATAACCCATGGTGGAGAGTGGACTTGGGATCTGAACATATCATTACTGGTAAGACTGCAGCTAACGAAATGCTTTTTCTAGGTCTTTTGTCAAATAATTTAAGACAAATAAGAATTTAGAAATCTTGAAACTCGTGCTATTACTGATGAAAGTTTCATCAGTTTCTCGGTGTTTGGAACTTCTGATCCAACACTTGTTCCGTTTAAGAAATATTATTTCTGATTGTTGCAAGTATACACAGTCTATAACGTTTACAGGAAAGAATTATATCTTCACGTTATCATGTTATCTTCATTTATCTTCATGAGTATCTTCATGTAATATATTTATATATAAGTACTATTGAAAAAAATGAATAAACATTGTAACTGAACACTTTTACTTAATATATTTATTTATTTTTCTTTTGTAGACGTTTTGGTTGTCAACCGTTTCAATAATTTTGAGCGCTTGAAGAATTTTGAAGTCAAAGTTGGCGTTCATAGTAACCAGGCACTCAATCCAACGTGCAACGACAGAATACGTACCGTAGGTCAAGGTCAGGCATTACGTGTGCAATGCAATCCACCAATCCCAGGCCGCTACGTGGCAGTTCAGATGTATGGAAAGGGTATTCTGACGCTGTGCGAAGTTGCTGTTTATTCTCGTTTAGGTAAGTTTAAACTAATTGGAAGAAAGCATGGTTGATAGCTACAATAAGCGTGCGCTCTGTTTGGTAAATTAGCGTGCACGTTCATAATTGGATCCTAAAGAAACAGCCCTCAAAGACATTCTTGAAAGTTTGGGACCACTGCATTCTGGTAGAGAACCTTAAGCTAGCGCGCGCCACAACTTAAAACACAGCGGGTTTCAACACCAACGGCGCACTTCACGAAGAAAACTTACTTTTACTCAGTTACATATCATACGGCTCCTAAACTTGATTGTGGACATGGCCGCTAAATAAAAATAAAGAATTAGAAAAAGCACTGTATGTTTGGGCAAATTCATGTTTTACTAACAAAAATCTCGACTCGGTCAATTAATTTGACAAAGGCGCCAAAATAAAAATGGACCATAAACCCCTGCCAGTGGGCGCTTCCACAGGGAACCCAACCATTACAATTTCATTTATAATAACGTTTTCATGATAAGTAACTCTTTTATAATACACTTTAATTTCGTGTTGATTAGAGCCCTATCTGCATCCATTATTCACCACTGATCATTTTCTCAATGTTTACTTATGTTGTTTTGTATTTCAGCACCACTGGCTGATCTCTGTCAGCTTGATAATGGTAAATGCGAACACACGTGCTATAACTTGTGTAACTTGAAGACAAAGTGTGGATGTTATCCTGGCTATAAAATGGCTTATGATGGAAAAACATGCTTAGGTAAGTCCAAACACGACACTAAGAGACAAGGATCGAGGGTCACAGGGTCATTTACGAAAGCTGTCACACGCTACCCTCTTTAAATAAAGTTTATTCATTCATTCTTTAAAAAAAAAAGGATGGCACAGTTGGTTAGTGGGCGGCTTTCGGTTCGAGAGGTCCCGAGTTCGATCCTCAGTGACCTCACATCCTTGTTTCGACTTCTTTCCTTTCCGTGTAGCTTTGAGTAGCTTTAAATACCTGTAAAACGGAGCACTGATGGAGAGAGGGGGACCGGGTAGAATGAACGCACAGTCGCATTCCTGGGAGATCAGCTTTTAGCTTTGCTTCTAACTGAAGGAGCTTCCGACGTCAAATGTAGTGCTTTGCCTTTAACTTTAATTGCACAGTGTAATTCGACCTATCCAACAAAAATATGAAACAAACAAAACAAAAACATTTTATTTCATTTGATTATTTAGAACTTTAGATATAAATTATCGTTCTCGCTTATCATTATTGTAAACTTTTTCTTTTGATCCATAATCACTTGCTTATTTATTATTTATTATCTATTATTAGTATAAGTTTATATGACATACTCAGTCATGTCAACTTATACTTGTGTGTATGTTTCTTCCCTTTACCGATAGACCAACATATTTCAATTCATATATATTTACAGCTATCTAGATCTCGGTTAACCAAGTATTATTATAGATAGCTTGTACCACAAATGCTGTTGTACCTAAACTTGCCAAACTTAAATTCATTTATGCACTATTTATAACTATATTGCTAACTCCTGGTACTAAATAAAATGTCTGTCTGCCTGTCCAAAGCAAACAAAAATATATCCCAATCAACCTTCCTGACAGGAAAAACCTTCGATGTACCACAGGAATCCCGATTACTAATTTGAGTAAACAGCTCAAACAGCCTTTGATGGGACAAGGGATCCCACTAACTGATGTGGCTATTTTAATTGCAGACATTGATGAATGCAAAGTAAATAACGGTGGTTGTGATGTCTTCAAGAGTACTTGTCTGAACACACCTGGTAGCCACATGTGTGCTTGTAAACGCGGATACCAGGCTAAAGAAAATAACAAGTTCCTCTGTGAAGGTAAGCATGAAAAATAGTAGTGAAACAGAAAGAAACATCCGTTACGTTCTCGGGCGCGTGACCTTATTTAGTATTATATAATGGGGAGCTTAAGCATGAGACGTCTTTGTCAACACGTCACGCGTACGTTTTTGATCGTGCGTGCGCGGTCATATATAAGGTTCTCGTTCTCGCTAGAACGTCATTTGAGGCTTTCCCACGTTATAGATTTCATCTTTTACGGCGCGCGCACGGACAAAAACGTACGCGTGACGTGTTGACAAAAACATCTCGTGCTTAAGCTGATCACGGGTGATCACGGGGCCGGAAATAACTCAAATGCGAATGAATCCAATTTTATACCAGTACTGACTACAATGAACTATTGATAAGTAAGATGATTATTTGTCGTTTCAGACTACAACGAATGTCACAAGAGTAATGCTGGCTGTGAACACATCTGTGAGAATACACAAGGCAGTTTTCACTGCAACTGTTTGAAGGGCTTCAAACTAAAGGATGACAAGTATGGATGCGAAGGTAGAATCTATATATTATATTCATGAGCATGCGCAATAGTGTTAGATTTTAACAAGCAGAAGAGTAAAGGCCCCGACACAACATGCGACATCTTCTGCAACATCGAGCGCAACACAGTGTTGTTCCGTGTGTCTACCCCTGCAAATGGTGCGCGAAATGGTGCGTTTAATCAATTTAGGATCAAGTTCTACTTCTGAAACATCTGCAACACTGCGCGTAACATTGCAGGGGTGGACACACGGTGCAACTGTGTTGCGTGCAACATTGTAGGGGTGGACACACGGTGCAACTGTGTTGCGTGCAACATTGTAGGGGTAGACACACGGTGCAACTGTGTTGCGTGCAACATTGTAGGGGTAGACACACGGTGTAACTGTGTTGCGTGCAACATTGTAGGGGTGGACACACGGTGCAACTGTGTTGCGTGCAACATTGCAGGGGTGGACACACGGTGTAACTGTGTTGCGTGCAACATTGCAGTAGTGTACACACGGTGCAACCGTGTTTCGCGCGATGCTGCAGAAAATGTTGCAAGAAATGTTGCACCTTATGTTTGTGCCTTAAAGGCGATATTCCAGTAGGCTACAACTTGGTGTAGTGTAACATGGTTCTCGCGATCGGCTACGATCTTTAGTGCAATAACACTGTTGTGGCAACACGTTGCAGGTTTTTGAACGAGTTTCAAAAACTCACAGAATTCTTGTCATCAATTTCTTGTAGCCGCGCGTGCTATGTTACACTACGCCAACTTTTGACACAACACTAGTGCTGAGCTAAAGGTTGTGATGTAAAATCACGTACACCTTAAACGAGTTTGGATTTTTGTATGGACTTTCTTTTTTAGAGTTTTAGATAATGTCGGATCAAGTTTCTCTGATCTTTTCATATTATCATAATGTCAAGATCTACTTGCTGCACCAAAAATGTCAACACTGATCACATGAGACAAATAAGACAATGACAAGGATCCAGTTGCTCGATTAAATCTAAAGAAAACCATTCATTTAAACCCAGGCCTTAACACTTATCTTCGTTTAAATAACCAGGCCTGCATTAATGAAACACTAGTACGTCTGTAAACTCTGTCTGTGAACTCTGCCATTGGCTCAGATACTCACATATCTTCTTTACCTTCGTTTGCTCACGTACTACTATCCATGCACTATCTTTAAATAGACATCAATGAGTGTGCAGTTAACAAAGGAGGCTGTGCTCACCAGTGTATCGATTTTGTTGGTGGTTATCACTGTAAATGTAACCCTGGATACAGACTGATGCCTGATGATAAAGGATGTGAAGGTATGGATATCAAATATAATCTATTCTTCTCCAACATCATCATATGCAATTAGATACAAAAAAAGATGTCGGACGAGAGGTTTTAAGACAACGCCACTAGTACAACCGAAAAGGAGCATGGGTAGTTGCAAAAATTCGCACACTTTCGGCTTTGGTTTTAATTTTAATTTTGTATCAACAAATGAAGTTCTTTAGATCTAGGCAATCTAGCTAGATACTAATTGCATGTCTTGTTGAGTTTTACGTGGTTTTACAGCTTTAGAATTTTCTATCCATATTCCTTTTGGGGTGAGTCGACTTTTGAAGCCTTTTGCCAGGCGTATTTCTTTTTGGTTTATTTGTTTGTTTGTTTGTTTGTTTGTTTGTTTGTTTGTTTGTTTGTTTGTTTGTTTGTTTGTTTGTTTGTTTGTTTGTTTGTTTGTTTGTTTGTTTGTTTGTTTGTTTGTTTGTTTGTTTTGTTTTAGTTTTAGTTTTTGTTTTTGTTTTTGTTATTTTTGTTGAGTTTCTTGTTTATTTTTGTTGTTGTTTTGTTGTTGTTTTTATTTAAAAAATCTGTATACTCTCACCATAATAATAGTCACCCTTCAATACCTTTTACCGAGTCATTACCATTCTAATATCCCTCCAACCATCCCCTCTTCTCCCTCCCTCCAGTCCTTCTCACCCTTGTCTTCGCCTTTGCCTTCGGTCTCAAAATCCCCAACATTACGCTGTCCCAAGATATTATACCATCAACACCTTCAGCTTTGGCTTCGTCCTACGCGCACTCAGTCTCATCGCCACCACTATTACTACTACGTGATCCCCCATACATTTGAATAAAATGAGTGGGACTGGTTACGTTTCCGTGAAACGTGATTTAAACGTGATAATTCGTGATTCCCAATTCAATTTTTCCCCATACACGTGAAACCAATTTTTAAATAGTGAAAAGGACCGATATTTTTCAAAAAGTATAAGGAAACTCTGCTTCTACACTTGGCTTCATCATACCAGTAGCACCGCTTTTATTATCACCTTTGCCTTCGCCTTCGCAACCCTTTTAGTCTCTTCTTCTCGACTACACTCGCCCTAGGCCTCCTCCCATCACAGTAACTTTTTCCCGTCTTCTCCTTCGCCCTAACCACTATCGAACTCTATCTTGCTCTTCGCAGAGATCTACTGTCCCGCGCTTGAGGCACCATTTAGAGGAGCCATATACCCCACCGAGTGTACGGACGAACGAACCAACATCCGCCGTAACACCATGTGTACCTATCAGTGTGACACTGGTTATAAACTCTCTAATGGTGACAGGTCTTTGACTTGTAACTTGGATGGCACGTGGTCTGGTAGAGTACCATACTGTAAACGTGAGTACGATTTTATTGAGTTGGTTTATATCGATTAAAAAGCATGATAATACACAATAAATTATAATTGTGTAGCTTTTCTTGCGCGTCTGAGGTAGTCTTTTGTTTGATGTCCATTACTCATGCAGAAAAATTCGCAAGCTGTTGACCAGTTCTTGATCTCAAAAATACCTCTAGTTTCACTCAATTTCACTTTCACTGTCATCAATTGATAAATTTATTTGATTTGTTAAAACTTTTTAATTTTTTTTAATGCTTTATTTCTTTATTTAAAAAAAGATAACTTACAATTGATATACTTAAAAATGCAATAAAAAGAAATAATTAAGTTAAGAAAGCAAAAAAAAAAAAAAAACAGGTTTCATAGCGGACTCGAACCCGGATCATCGGCTCCAGAGTCCAGAGGTTTTCAAACTGCGCCACCGTGACACGTAATTTGCACAACAATAGACAGTCCATTCACAGGATACACTAGGTTATTTTGTTCTCCAAATTACTCAGTAGTCCAGTTAGCCTAGTGGTAAGGTGCAGTCATTTACGGCCTAGGATCCGACTGTTTCCTCCCTCTTTGACCGCGAAGCTCGCTGTGTTCTACCGGATAGCGCGGAAGGGGCCGAAATCTCCATCCTATACGTAACATGCGATGATTCAGCGATTTGTCTGGATGCATGGGCCGATTTTTGGAGTTTTGCATAAAATTAGCATAGTAATGTACATTTGGTGGCGGGTTCGAATCGTGCCAAGAACACTTTTATTTTATTTTATTTTATTTTTTTTTTTGATGTTCGAAAGTCTCTTGTTTTCTTTTCTTTGTCTTTTTTCTTTTTCTTTTCTTTACTTTCCCTTTTTTTTTATTTCATAAAAAATTATTTGGAAATTCTCTGAAATTCGGTACTTTGAAAATCATTTTTTCTTTTTTCTTTATTTTTTTTCTTTTATTTTTCTTTTATTTTTATTGTTGTTGTTGTTTTGTTTTGAAAAAAAAATTCCGTTAGCCAATAAGCGCAGACCACCAAACATTCAAAACATCAAAAATGAAAAATAAATAAAAAAAGAAGAATTAAAAAGCAATGTAAATAAGCAGTCTTTATTGGTGCTCGTTTCCAGCAACATGAGCATGGAAACACCGCAAAATGCAAGCACCATTGGTATCGATTCTATCACGGAACTATTTGAGTTTATTCTGCTGGCGCATAATTAAGTGAAGAGAAGCGTTAGGACAATCACGAGACATATAAAATAAAATAAATGCTATTACTTTAGGATGGGAAATTTTCTTTCAAAATATGCGTGAGCCTGCATGCTGTGCACTCATATCGAAGGCTCCCCAAACGTTGTACAATCAAATTGAGCCTGCGCTCCTCTTGGTCAGCAGGACCAGAAACATTAGGCCAGCCAAATAAGAGGAAATCTCTGTGTACGACACTAACATTTTGTAAGCTAGTCATGAGGGTTTGTTTAAGCCTTCTCCATATCTCTCATTCCCCCTTCATGTCTTCCACTTCATTATTACCACAGGGTACCCAATGAAAGGGGGAGGCTAGATATGTTTTGAAATAATATCTTTGTTGATCATCCCTATAGCTGTGGTTTGTCCAAAACTCCCCGTACTGGCCAATGGCGGAATAGTTCCCAGTTCCTGCTCCATCAAAGACGTCGAGTATGGCATGCGCTGTGTTTATCACTGTAGTCCTGGGTACGAGTTACGAGGTCCACGATACACAACATGTAATAATACTAAATGGACAGAGACAGCAGCCGTGTCCTGTGTACGAGGTATGTATACTGTAATAACTTCATTCTTGTGCATAACACGGTGATATCCCTTTTCTTTGTGCTTTTTGGGGTTCTTTCTCCACGCGGCCGGTCATGCTAAATTTTGAGAAACTTAACGGGAGAGCGCGAGCATCTGTAAACTTACCCGTCAACTAAAAGTTTACCCCTAGGCCTGTATGGGGATTGAAAATAGTGTACACTTTGAGAAAGACGTCCTCAACATATAGTCAATTGAAAAAACGTTGTCGAGTCTAAAAACATAGAACATAGAAGCTGAGACCGAAATGGTGCATGGGATGTGAATAATTACATTCTGATTTATTCATTTACGCTGTGCCTTCGATGCAAAATGCTGAAAGCGTATGCAGGACCTGCGTTAGCGGGCCGTTTGGCTTCGAACTTTTATCGGTTGCAGCGTAAATGAATAAATCAGAATATTATTATTCACCGATCCCATGCACCATTTTGGTCTCAGCTTCTATGTTCTATGTTTTTAGACCCGACAACGTTTTTTCAATTGACTATATACATTTTAACGGGATTAGCAAGCCCGATAAGTTATCGGACCAGTAGTTGAGAAGCGGGCCCCTATAATCGCAAAAGGTAGAAATTCCCAACTGTTAACTACCAACTCCCATTTTATAAAGAGACCACAAAGAGACCTTTTTAGTGTTTATTAAAGCGATTTTCAAAATCTACAAGATCAACGTCTTTGGACAGTGAAATTGTTTTCGCTAGTCCCAGCGTAACCAGGGTGAATGGTGTAATGTCAACAACTTTTCCAAGTAATAAACAGAATGAATATTCTTGGCTTGAGTTCTTGAGAGATCACCGATTAGTGCAAATCCAGGGTTATTAACCCTAAGAATACCATTAAATTTTAATTTTGATCTTCACTATATTTCTACCTTTTCTTTGCAAACAGTTTACAAACAACCTTGGATTCAGTGCCCTAATGACGTCATAGTCCAACTCGCCTCAGACAGCAACAGCGCTGTGCTAGGTTACAAATGGCGTCTACCGACAACCAACATGAAGACGACAACTGTTCGACCCTCAAAACTGAATGAAAACTTTCCTTTCCCTGCTGGTAAGACACGGGTCACGTGGACAGCAGCCAATCAGGATGGCGTATCGAAGAGCTGTTATTTTTACGTCATAGTTGAAGGTGAGGTATTGATATTTGAAACCCCATGAACTCGAGCTTAGGCTCTGTCGTCGTGTACCGGACTTTATATCATATATCATATAGTGTATAGTGCTTTGTTTTGAGCATTGTTCCATTGTGAGCGCCGTTCTTTGTTAACCGGTACACGACGAAACTACCCGAGCTGGGTTGATTTACTTGTTCTTTCACGCGCCAAGTCTATTTACAAACAACCTTTCCATGTAGTCAAATATCATTTGTAATCCTCAACCACCTTCCAGTTGCTTTCATTTTAGCCCAGGGTTAGGAGTTAACTCAGAGATAGCTTAAGTAATCTAGGGTTAGCGATTTGACCCGTCTCGCTAGGTGTGTTAAAGTTAACCCGCAGACTAGTCCAAGGTTAATGCAAATTGGCCTTTCTGCAAAAACCGAAAGTAACCTACAATAAAATATTAACCCTGGATTAGCCATATTTAGCCTTGGTTTAGTGTTAACACCGCTTCTGAACAACCTTGGCCTGGAATACAATTTGAGACTGTGAACATTCACACCTGTCCCAATAACACAATGACGCTTTTATATTTATTGGTTCTTAATTTTCAGTGGGTACAGGTCCAACGAATGGTGCATACGATTCGACAACTAATATTTGGGTCCAATTGTCCCCGCCTTTAGCAAATTCAGACCACTAATTCAAACTTATTTGAATTCATGGGACCTGTTCGCACTAGGGACACATTTTTATTAGCATTAACATTTTATTTTTCCACAAAAATACAACACACCAGACAAGACTCCACCAAAGGTCATCAACTGCCCTCAACAGCCAATCATCATCAAATCAGACAACGCAGTTGTCACAGTCACCTGGACAGAGCCAACTTTCACAGACAATGTTGGCGTTATCATGACGATGGCTAGCAAGAGGCCTGGTCACAAGATGGAGAGAGATACGTCATTGAATGTTCGCTATACTGCTATTGATGCTGCTGGGAACAAAGCTTACTGCAACTTCCAAGTATCAGCTCAAAGTAAGTGAATCACCAAATGAAGAAGAGAAAAATAGTCTAAAAAATGCAAATGTATTCAGTGTCTGATATCAACGACGAGTAGAAGCTCGTTAGCAGTGTTAGTAAATGCTTCTTCTTGTTTAATTCTCTGAGAAAAAAATACCTCGTCTAAACTTTACATGTATACTGATAGCCAGAAGTATAAAGATATATTGGAACCTCGATTTAACGAACCGCTATATTACGATGTTCTCGGTATAACGAACGATAATCTTCAGCCCATCCAAAGTACCGAACAGAACCTCCATATAACGAACCCTCGATATAATGAACCAATTTCCCCAGCGCTTGGGACTTCGTTAAATCGAGGTTCCAGGTATAACGAACGATATTCTTCAGCCCAACCAAAGTATGGAACAGAATCTCCATATAACGAACCCTCGATAAAACAAACCCTCTATATAACGAACCCTCGATATAACGAACCAATTTCTCCAGTCCCTTGGCACTTCGTTAGTCGAGGTTCCATTGTATATATCTTTTTTGTATATATGTCTCATGTGAATAAAAGCGTCTTGAATGGGTCTGATCTATGCCATGTGTCTAATTGCAATGTCAGCCTATATTCATTAGGCCAGCCAGCAACTTAATCAAAATAAGCGAATATGTGCACAAAAAGATGGTTATTTGAATTATGAGCGCAAATTACAGGAGTTATTAAAGAAACATGATACTGAATATTCATGAGTGACCAACTTTTAAAAAAAATGTTACGCATGCGCATATCAGATCACTAGGAAAGAGCCAGCACCTAAGGCGCCATGCTGAGTAATAGTAATTGGTCTATTGCACAAAAATTATAAAACCTTTGATTTTCTCTCAGGTATCAAATGCCCGAAAATGCAAAATCCACCAAACGGCAATATCTTCCAGTCACCATTCATGCTGTACTTACAGTGCAATCCAAACTACTACTTCAATCCCAAGCCAGCTGGAGCCTTCGGATTTACTAATGTGGTCTACCGCTGTCTTGTTGGACAGTGGAAGGTCTACTCTCTTGGGAAATATTATGTTCTTACTAAAGTACCGGCCTGCGCAGGTATAGAAATGCAATGTATTGTCTATCCGTGTCAGTTTAACCTGTATATAACGTCCCTGTATAAAGGGGTCGCCCTCCAATAAGCATTCACTTCTGAATTTCGAAAATCACTCTATACATAAGGAATACTAACCTGTATTGACTGTATTTGCCCCGGCCCAATTAGCTAGCTTAAGCCAAATAACTCGACACTTGAATAAAGTAAACCTGTATTAAGTGGACGATAACTTACCGAGCCAGGGTGACACAATACAATACAATACAATACAATACAATTTTATTTCACAAAATATTTCAAATAAATATCACACACACACACCGCAAATAGCAAGCTCGTCAAGGCGGTGTGTGTTTGGTTATATAGTACAAAATATAGAATATAAGTTATTTACAGTAGTCTCAAGACACCAAGACAGCAGTGACTGTAGCTAGTTTTATGTTGTTGACTAAGTACTTTTACTGTGCTTTATAAGGATGGTCTCTTCCTGTGGGTGGAAAATGTAAACCTGGTTCAACCTTACAAGACAACAAGTGCAGTAAGTACATAATGATACAATTATTTCAAAATTGTTATCCGGCGTAATGTAAGAAAACAGCCTTGTCTTTGCTATTATAAAATATCTGAGATAACGAGCGAACGATAGGCTGCGACCTTGTTTAGAGGAAAGAGACATGGCTCGCGCTAAATCGTCGAACAAAATTAAAACAGCAATTTAAAACGATCGGTTATGTCTTTGTTTAAGGAATATAAAACGCGCGCGCATGTCTCTGTACTGTGATATAAACACGATGGAAGATGTAGAGCACTCAAAAAGCAAGCTTAGGAATACGAGGCGTAGCCGAGTTGAGTTGAGTTGAGTGCTCTGCATCTTCCAGAGTGTTTATATCACAGTACAGAGACATAAGCGATCGTTTTATATTGCTTTTATAAAATGTTTTCGACGTTTTTGTGCGAGCCATGTCTCTGTCCTCTGATATAAACATGGTAGCCAGCCAATCAGCGCGCGCGTTATATCTCAAATATTTTATAAACTGTGATATAAGCACTCTGGAAGATATGTCGAACACTCGAAAAGCTCGAATTTTTTGTGCACTTATATATCTCCCAGCGTGCATGTTTTTATCTCAATACGCGCGTGCGCGCGCTTTTTATCATGTTTAAATGTAACTTTTTTCAGCGTTTTACAATATTGTTTGTTGATTTGTTGGCTGGCTTTTGGTATATCTAATTGATACCTTATATTTCAGTAAACTGCGCCGCAGGAACATACCACGATACCATCAACGATAAAATGTGCGTGGAATGCGCGAAAGGCACCTACCAAGACACTGATGGTATGACGGCGTGTCAGCCGTGCGCAAAGGGCTACAGTACCAAGAAAACAAGAAGTACAAAGGCATCGGATTGTCTACGTAAGTAAAACTTAGAGTAGATTTCGTATGAGTGTGAAACGGACCGCGCCGTACCGTGACCGTGTCAGTGTCAGTGTCAGTGCCGTGATGTTTATAAAAATATTCGAAATTCAAGCCATAACCGTGCCGTGACCATGCGGTGCCGTTTTTACAGTCGTACGGAATCTACTCTATTCGAACTAATAGAAACACATATTTTTCCCACGTCTACGCATTTTTAAGGTGGCTCGAGGAAGTTTTTCTTTGACAACGCTTCCAGTTCTTTGATCTTAGGAATTAAATTAATCAGCTTATCCTTGAATGATTCAAATTTATGGTACTCGTAAAAAACAAGATTAAGCATCATAACTGGTACAAAATAAAGTCGTTTGAATCATTTTAAGATTAGTTTATTAATGTCTAAAATGAAAAGTGTAACCATTTCAATTACTGAAGCTCAAGCAAGTAAGTGTCTACATTAGATTACGTTCTTGCTTTTTCCCTTCAACAATAATGTGAATAATTTCATTGCTCTCCATTCACATAATTAGTGGTTATTTGATGGTTTTCTATGGAATACGGATGAATATTTCACGAGAAATTTATGTTTTTAGTATACAACGAGCCTTTAGGCGAGTTGTATACAAAATAACATAAATTAATTTCGAGTGAAATGTTCACCAGTATTCCATAAAAAAACATCAAATAACCATATTATCCTATAACTATTACACATTTTAGTCAAAAATTACGCTTTTCTAAAGATATCATGACGCCAACATTGATTTTATTGGAAAAATCCTCTGTCAAACATTTTCGTGCGTTTGTTTTTTCCCCAACCCATCTTAGCGAAGCCGTTTTATCAGTTTTCTCTTTGCTTGACTGAGCACTTCTCGATGAGCTTTGGGTAGTTTTTACCTCTCAAATATCGGCCAGTGGAGTTTCTGTAAGACGTTAGAGTATTTGGTTCGTATTCAGATCCATTATACTTGCGAATTTCCAGTAGACAATGTTTGACAAGAATGTTCAAGCGTTCTGGTTCAGTTGGAGTCTCTTTGCAGTACGGAGCTTGTGAAATAAAGTCCAAAACCTTCTTAGTGTCCACCTCAGTCTTCTTTTGTGTTCTTGGGTTCTTTTGTGCCTCTATAATGATCAATATTTTCTTCTGAGAGAGAAGAAATCGCATTTGAAGTAGTTGAACTCGACGATGCAAACGCGCCGGCGGTTTCCCGCTCGTTTCTCAGCTAATTATATATTCAAAAAATATTGAATTTCATTGGCTAAATTCAAATTTTGAGCAATCTGATTGGCTAATACATTTTATGAAATACCGCTCTGTATTCATAGAAAATCCATGAAATACCGCTCTGTATTCATAGAAAATGCTTAGCTCTGATTGGCTAATGTGTAATAGTTATAGGATAATGTTCCATATTCCATGCTTGTCTCAGGACAGGAACAACCTCCATGCTTAGGGTTAGGGATATTTATCTATTTCGGGTTTTTTTTTAATTTTGTTTTGTTTTTCATTGTTTGTCATTTTTAATCGTTACCATAAACCAGGCTACTTCAATCCACTCACCGCATCCCTTCCCCTGTTCTAGCTTCTGTTGCCCTTTTTAAAATATTGAAAACATGCCTAAAATTAGAAACGTACAAGTACCCAATAACTATTTTACCACAATTTTTACGTGCAAAACATGAAAGAAATAGAACTAGAAAATGGTTGGTGTAGAATTAATTTTGAAATCTCTACTTCTATCCAGCATTATGCCGACCTGGTACCTATTCTGATAATGGACTACAAGAGTCTTTCTCGCCGTGCGACAAATGTCCTATTGGAACCTATCAAGTTAACGAGGGTCAAACAACCTGTATACCATGCCCACATGGTAGCACCACTAATCAGACAGGAAGTGCTTCTATTGAGGCTTGTACTGGTAAGTATAGTAAACACTCGGCTTTGCCTCCTCGGCATATTGTTGTACCGGATTGGAACGTCACGTCATGATCGTTACCACTGCTGCCCTCTCTGTCTCCCTCTTCTTCCTTCCTTCCTGCCTTCCTTTCTTAATTCCTTCCTTCCTTCCTTCTTTCCTTCCGTCGTTCTTGCTTGCTGGTTATCTGACTGGCTGGCTCTCTCCCATTCTTCCTTTTTCCATTCTTTCTTTCTTTCTTTTTGCAAAAAAGACTTCAAAAGACGTCTTGAATAGACCTTTCCTGTATTTGTATATGACTGATCACGAAGCAATAGACTCAAGTCAAATGCAAGGCTGGGGTCGATAAAGCTATTTATTATATGGCTAGATAATTTCCTTAATTCTGATTGGCTAACGCATGGTCTGTATTTTGCCATATCAGGCCCGCTGTCCCGGATGAAAAGAAAAGTTTGCGTTTAGCAATTGTTTTAGCGGGACTTCTCAAAGCCTTATAATAAATAAGTTATTAACCTCCTTTGCTCGGTCTGCAGTATGGGAAAATATCAGACCTCGGTCTTTTTGTACAGACCTCTCTGCGCTCGGTCCGTACTGTCAAGACCTCGGTCTGATATTTTCCCATACAGACCTCGCGTTCGGTTAATGACCCTTTAATACTCACTGTGTTTTATCCACCCCAGCCTCGACTTGAATCTCTTGTTTTGTGTGGTTGAATAGCCATGTGAATACGGAAAAGTCTATTAACTATGCGCCCATACTTATACCTTATAAATGGGTTTCCTGTATTGCAAGAAGAGACTTGCATTCCCTGTCCTCTATTCTACCACAGGATGTCCATCAAGGAATCCCCTGAGATGTGTATTCTAACGAATTTTCTTTAATAACTTTCTTTTCCACAGTTGCCGCGTCCATTAGTGAAACATTCCCAGAAAAGGAGCTGAAGGTCGATGTTGGCAATGTGATGATACTGGAATGTTTTGTCAATGGTCGACCATCTCCAACAGTCACATGGACTAAAGTAGGAGGTAATTAAATAGTATACTCATCACCAGTCTCTCTCATGCATTGTGTGTGGCAGGGGGAGTATGGATTGTGAACAAAACTTGCACTTAACATTTCATGAGAAAGATGTTGTAATGAATTTTTGAATGACTTTTTTTTTGGGGGGGGGGGGGAGAGGGGTAAGAAGAGAAGTAGAAGTTTACAGTTCACGTGGGGCGAGGTGGCATGGGTTCGACTTCAGATCTCCTATATATAAGCTGTGCGTCCAGGGAAAGAAAGTGACCTCCAGCAGCCTTTGTGCGGACAGCGGGAGTGCGTTCCTCTCCATGCGCGCGTGTTCGTCTTTACGGTTTACGTTGTCAGAAACAAATAATTTGTGGCTTACCCATGTCCTAAAAATTGAGGACAACGATGCAGGCCGATAAAGAGGTCGATCACGTCATTTAATTTATAATGAATTTTTCTCAAGGTTACAGCGCGTTCATAGAAACAAACGTTCTGCATGGCACCGTTCTGCCGTCTACATCGTATCATTGCATATGCATAAAGCTTACACGCTATATGATCCATGGAAAACACTAGATAATTATACTGCCCATTGCTAGATCCATTGTAGCTAAAATAAGATACACTTTCTTAATTCCTCAGCACCCCAACCAAGCAAAGACCGAGTGGACTCTTCACTTCTCTACGATCTGAGTATGACTGTGATTGGCCGTGATTACGTCATTCATAATGCCCAAGTCTCCGATAGCGGTACATATGAGTGCCGGGTACAAAATCCCCTGGCGGCTGCATCACATCAAGTGCGCGTCATAGTACAGACACCCCAGCCTGGTATTGCTCCCAGCGGTTAGAATGAAAAAGATAAGTGGTAGGTTGCGCATACATCGCCAATTTTCATATCCTGAGGGCCTGGGAACGAGTCCCTGAATATGGTGATATCAATATTAAACGACTTACACACATTCAAATATGAATTTATGAAGAAATGTATGAACCATCGGACAATTGTCAACAGTTATCCGGTAAGCCATACATTTCTTAATAAATTTTAAAGTTTTTGAATGGCTGTAAATTGTTCAATATTGACCCAATTGACACCAAACGTCAAGATTTCGTATATAATAGCTCGATGTGCTCTGTCGGGATATGTGGGTCTTATGTTGATTATCATAATATTCATGAACTCATCTCCAGGCCCTCACGATATGAAAGTCGACAATGGACGGTTTTTTCCGGGCTGAGTTCGTCACGGGACGAGTTTTTCACGATTTTCGGTCGAGACGTTTACGTCACGGATGAAAAACGTATTGCGCACCTCGATACCCTCCCCTCCCCCAACTCCCCAACTCATCAATCTCTTTCCTTATATTCCTCAACCATGTATTAAATCTAAATTACCAATAGCTCGTATTTTCTTAGCAAATTTGGTCTCTTTTGCTTAGAACTGAATCAATGTTTGTTGTGCCCAGTCTCCCATGTATCCCTCTCAGACACAGAAATCTTTAGTAACTCCAGTTTGTTCTTTCTTTTCAGATCCAAAATAAGCTGTATATGACAAAAAATTAAAGAGGCATAAAGAATATAATGATTTGAATTTCTTCTTTCTTATGTGGGACAACAATAAAAATAATATAAACCAGTTCCATGGTGTGAAACTATATTAATATTAACATTATTCAAAAAATAATTTTACTGCAATGCAATCCAGACAAGTTTCTTGGGAACTGCATTTTACATCATTGTCTGAACGTATCCAGATCACAACTTGCTCCCTTAACGCTTTGAGCGCCAGACGGAATGCTGTCGCAAAAAAGAAGGTCCATTAATATGCAATTTGGGCCGGGCATGAAAATTAAATTAGTGTTTTCTGTTAGCATTGTTCTCAAACTCATTTATACCATATCATTTCTCATGGACTACAGTCTTTCCTTTTTAACTATTATTGTTAATCCCAAAGCAAAGGCTAAAGCCCAGAAAAAATTGTAAAATAAGCTCAAAATAATCAAAAAGGGGGGGGGGGGGAATAGACAAAAAATCTAAATAAAAACATCAAAGGCTATAGCTTATGCAAAATGTTAAAAAAGGCCCAAAATTGCCAAAAACCAAAGGCCATAGCTATAGCCCATGTAAAATGGTAAAAAGACCCAAAATTGCCAATAACCAAAGGCTATAGCCCATGCAAAAAGGTCCAAAATGCCCCAAATTCGCATAAAACCATAAAGCCCATGCAAAATAGTCAAAAATGGTCCAAAATCGACAAAATGCTAAGTCTATAGCTCATGCAAAAAAGTCAAAAATGGTTCTAAATCGATAAAATGCAAAGGCTATAGTCCATGAAAAATGGTCAAAAATGCTCCAAATTTGCACAAATTAAGTTAAACCAAAGGCTATAGCCCATGCAAAATAGTCCAAAATGGTCCAAAATCTCCAAGAAGCAAACTCTATAGCACAGGCAAAATGGTCCAAAATGGTAAAAAATATCGAGAAAATGCAAAGAATATATATAGCCCCCCAAAAATGGTCCAAAATGATCAAAAATTGACAAAATGCAAAGAATATATATAGCCCCCCAAAAATGGTCCAAAATGATCAAAAATTGACAAAATGCAAAGGCTATAGCCCATGCAAAATGGTCCAAAATGGTTCAAAATCGACAAAATGCAAAGGCTATAGCCCATGCAAAATGGTCCAAAATACCCCAAATTCTAACAAAATGAAAAGGCTATAGCCCATAACAAAATTGTAAAAAAATGTCCAAAATTTACACAAAACCAAAGTCTATAGCCTATGCAAAATGTTCAAAAATGCCCCAAATTCGCACAAAACCGAAGGCTATAGCCCATGCAAAATAGTCAAAAATGGTCCAAATTCGACAAAAAGCAAAGGCTATGGCCCATGCAAAATGGTTAAAAAATAGTATAAAATCGTCAAAAAGCAAAGGCTATAGCCCATGTAAAATGGTCAAAAATGGCGCAAAATCGCCAACAACCAAGGGCTATAGCCCATGCAAAATGGTCAAAAATGCCCCAAATTCGCACAAAACCAAAGGCTATAGCCCATGCAAAACAGTCCAAAATGGTCCAAAATCGACAAAATGCCAAGTCTATAGCCCATGCAAAAAAGTCAAAAATGGTTCTCAATCGATAAAATGCAAAGGCTATAGTCCATGAAAAATGGTCCAAAATGCCCCAAATTCGCACAAAACCAAAGGCTATAGCCCATGCAAAATAGTCCAAAATGGTCCAAAATTGACAAAATGCAAAGGCTATATAGCCCATGCAAAATGGTCCAAAATGGTCCACAATTGACAAAATGCAAAGGCTATAGCCCATGCAAAATGGTCCAAAATACCCCAAATTCTAACAAAATGAAAAGGCTATAGCCAGGAATGGGCTCCTCTATAGCCCATGCAAAATTGTAAAAAAATGCCCAAAACTTACACAAAACCAAAGTCTATAGCCTATGCAAAATGGTCAAAAATGCCCCAAATTTGCACAAAGTTAAACAAAAGGCTATAGCCCATGCAAAATGTCCAAAAATGATCCAAAAAGAAGCAAAGGCTATAGCACAGGCAAAATGGTCCAAAATGGTAAAAAAATATCGAGAAAATGCAAAGAATATATATAGCCCCCAAAAATGGTCCAAAATGATCAAAAATTGACAAAATGCAAAGGCTATAGCCCATGCAAAATGGTCCAAAATGGTTCAAAATCGACAAAATGCAAAGGTTATCGGCCCATGCAAAATGGTCCAAAATACCCCAAATTCTAACAAAATGAAAAGGCTATAGCCCATAACAAAATTGTAAAAAAAATGTCCAAAATTTACACAAAACCAAAGTCTATAGCCTATGCAAAATGTTCAAAAATGCCCCAAATTCGCACAAAACCGAAGGCTATAGCCCATGCAAAATAGTCAAAAATGGTCCAAATTCGACAAAAAGCAAAGGCTATGGCCCATGCAAAATGGTTTAAAATCGCCCAAAATCGCCAAAAACCAAAGGCTATAGCCCATGCAAAATAGTCAAAAATGGTCCAAATTCGACAAAAAGCAAAGGCTATGGCCCATGCAAAATGGTTTAAAATCGCCCAAAATCGCCAAAAACCAAAGGCTATAGCCCATGAAAAATGGTCAAAAATGCTCCAAATTTGCACAAAGTTAAACCAAAGGCTATAGCCCATGCAAAATAGTCCAAAATGGTCCAAAATCTCCAAGAAGCAAAGACTATAGCACAGGCAAAATGGTCCAAAATGGTAAAAAATATCGAGAAAATGCAAAGAATATAATATAGCCCCCCAAAAATGGTCCAAAATGATCAAAAATCGACAAAATGCAAAGGCTATAGCCCATGCAAAATAGTCCAAAATGGTCCAAAATCGACAAAAGGCAAAGGCTATAGCCCATGCAAAATGGTCAAAAATGGCCCAAAATCCATCAAAACCGTGTACTATAGTCCATGCTTTTTAGTCAAAAATGGTTTAAAAAATGCCTACTGTTACTGAGAAGAATTTGATATTTTTTCAAAAGTAGAAAATGGCCCCAAAATCATTCAAACCGTGTGCTAAGCCCATGCTTATGATGCCTAATTTCACTAAAATAAAATAAATTCAAAATGGCATAAATAATTCATATTTTTCCAAAAGGTAGTGAAAGACCAAAACTTACACAAAACCAAAGTCTATAGCCCATGCAAAACGGTCAAAAATGCTCCAAATTTGCACAACGTTAAACAAAAGGCTATAGCCCATGAAAAATGTCCAAAAATGATCCAAAGAGAAGCAAAGGCTATAGCACATGCAAAATGGTCCAAAATGGTAAAAAAAATCGACAAAATGCAAAGAATATAGCCCAATAAAAAAATTGCTCAAAATGGTCAAAAATAGACAAAATGCACAAATTAAACCAAATACTATAGCCCATGCAAAATGGTCAAAAATGCCCCAAAATCGCCAAAAAGCAAAGACTATACAGCCCTGAAAATGGTGAAAAATCAGGGCCTGAAAGTCGACCAAAACAAGGGGCTATATTATAGTTAGCAATTATCAATTTTAGACAATTTAGGACCACTCTTGCATGGACCCTATAGCTTTTTTGTTCTTGGTCCCTTTCAGTCCATTTTTCCTTTTTTGCATTGGGCTATGGCGTTTAGTTTTTGTCGGTTTTAGGCCATATCTTTGAAACTTTTGTGAGTAGATAAACCACTTACTTCATTTTTGAAATACCTTTTATTGATTCTTGTGTAAAATATAATGATGAATATGATAAATATACCTGCGCAATCAACGCATGCCGGCACACGTGCTCGCGATTAAGACTCTTAAAATATCTGTTTTTATATTACTAAAATAAAAACCTCAAGAAAAACACAGCTAACTATTCTCTAATAAAAATAGACCTAAGCACAAGCAACATACACAGACTCAGTAATGTGCTGTTAATTAGCAATGCTTGTGTCTTTTCACTAGTACTGAAGGATATGCACAAGCAGCAATAGACCACTTGCAGCACCTGGAAATGCAGCTCAGTTTGGAAAACAAAACAATAGGTTTCAATTCTCAGGAGACTGAAATTCTTTTGCTTTGTCCTCCAAATTGAGCTGCTTTGACGTCACGTGAAAGTTGTCTATATGCACAAGCTCTGCTCTTTAGTAGTTTGTTTGACACTCAATCTGTGAATTTTGCTAGTTTACTCTATATATTCCTTTTTAAGGCAAAACTTCTGAAATATAACAATCTGTTTCATGCTCAGTCACACAAAAAGGAAAGAAAGATGTGTTTTATCTGAGTATTTAACTGTCTCGGGAAATTCCCTGAAAGAATAATTGAAAGTGTATTTACCTCACTTAAAGCGGAATATGGTGGGTGTTAATCACATCAACGCCCACCACATTCCACTTTTAGTGAATTAAATACATTTTATATTCGTCTAGGGAATTCCCCGAGAAAAATACATCTTTCCTCTGCTCTTTGAGTGACTGAGAAGGGCTCGAGATTATCGATCGCAAAGGGGCAATATGCGACTGGATTTCAACCATTTGCTCCTAAAAATGTTTCCTAGGAGCGAATATGCTCCAAAGAAGAAAAGGGTAATTTCGAGGCCAGGTTACTGATATAAATGAGAACTTCCTTTTATGGTAAATGTCTAAGCTACCCAAGCCATTCAATCCCTAGATATCTCACTCAAAACCATTGTATAACTAATTAATATGCATGTACGATGGGTCCAAATACATTTACCTAGGAAGAAAATTGCCGGTAATAGGTTCAATGCAGGAATGAATACATAGTCTTACAGTATGTGCATGCTGCACTTACGTTTGCTGACTTCTCTTGGCATACAAAGATGCATGCATAACCTATCTGTGTGATGCAACTACACTTGCATTCTTCCCTTGGAGATTCCCTTTCCTTTTAGGTGATGTTAGACAAAAAAGAAAAACAAATTGCCCTTATTATAGAAAAGCTAATTCAAACACCTTAATATCGCTTAAAACCTTAGTTTTCCAAAACAAGACTCCTTGCTCAAAATTTAACTCTCGGGAAATTTCCCTTATGGAAAAGCTATAATTCAAACAAAACCTTGATTTTCTTTAACAAGATTCCTTTCTCAAAATTAAACCTAATTCTTTAGCTTTGCAATAAGCCAGGGGCTTGCCCAAGGAAACCTTAAAGTACAATCCTTTACAAAGGTACATCATACAAAACCTTGGTTTTCCTTAACAAGATTCTTCGCTCAAAACCTATTCTTCAGCCTCTGAAATAAGCCAGGGGCTTGCCCAAGGAAACCTTTACAATCCCTTACAACGCTACATCATACAAAAACCTTGGTTTTCCTTAACAAGATCCTTCGCTCAAAACCTAATTCTCCAGCTCTGCAATAAGCCAGGGGCTTGCCCAAGGAAACCTTTACAATCCCTTACAACGGTACATCATACAAACCCTTGGTTTTCCTTAACAAGATTCTTTGCTCAAAACCTATTCTTCAGCCTCTGAAATAAGCCAGGGGCTTGCCCAAGGAAACCTTTACAATCCCTTACAACGGTACATCATACAAAACCTTGGTTTTCCTTAACAAGATTCGTTGCTCAAAACCTAATTCTCCAGCCTATGCAACAAGCCAGGGGCTTGCCCAAGGAAACCTTTACATTCCCATATACAAGCAACCAAGGGAAACTTGCTGGGTAATGATGTCGTTTTTTATGCTTTGGTATATTAATACTTTGCCATTGTCCTGTAACCGTGCTTGGAGAAGGTCCATAGCGAAGCGTGTGGGCTTCTATCGTTAACTATTCTTGTGAATCGTTTCCTTATGGATAGAGTATGACGGATGGCGTTCTGGAATATATCATAGAAATACAATTTGTGAGATTTGACTACAAATGCATTATATGCATTACATTTGATGGTCAATGTTGTGAGTAACATTTGATGGAATTTGAATCACAGAAAGACTGAGCATTTCATAGAAACGTCAGTACTATTACTTCTTCAATAGATAGTCAAGAGCGTTGTTGGTTTTGGAATATCAATCTATATCAATAATTAAATATCACTATCTAAAGGTACAATTTAAAATGATGTTTCTAGCCCACAACGCAAAGTAGTCTTACGATATTTGCTTCAAAATAATTATTTTCCCGCATACATGCAATTCCTTGTACTGGAAGCCAAGTTCACACAAGAAACTTTTTCTTTTAAACCAAATCAGATATCTTTTAATTTTTCTTGGCCAATTGTGTTTATGACGCTTATGATACTGATTCCGTTTTCATTAAAAAGGTTATTTTAAGTTACCATTATCATATAATCATCATTAAATTTAGCTTAGTTACTATTACCGCTCAAGTTTCGAAAGTTACAGCATTCCTCGTCTCTAATTTCAATTATTCCATCTCATTTGTCTATATTTGGTGATTTTGTGTATTATTGTTGTATAGATTTTGCTACCAGTTTAAAATATTTCAACTTCTTAACCTATGAAAATTAATGATATTGAAATTCGGATCGATTCTCACCAGTCCAAAATAAAATAAAATAACATTCAAAAAGTTAAGTTCTACTAGTTCTTATATTTATGAACGTGCATGTGTCATGATCTAATAATATGCAAGTATATGTTATATTTTGTGTATGGGAGTTTTTAAGCCTTGAAGTTAGGTTAAGAGTTAAGTATTTTTATTTTTTGAGAAAGGAAACTTTGTTGAGCTTTCACTAAATTATCTTAAAGTTAGGTTTAGGGTTAGCATTAGAGCTTATTAGGGAAAACTTTGTAGAAATAAACTATCGATTACCTTTGGATTAGATTTAGGGTTCAGTATTAGGGAAGACTTTATAGAAATAAGCTTTCAATTTATCTGGGAGTTAGGTTTAGGGTTACTCTTAGGGAAAACTTGCTTCGTACGAAGTCTTCTCTAATTCCAGCCCAAGGTACTCAGTTAAAAATTTCATCATTGACCACAAACCACAATATATATTCAGTAATTCCTAATTGATGTTATCACTGATCAAATTTTAGAAGTAGCAAAGTCATTATCATTTTATTATTGCTTAAGTATAATTGAGAATTTGTGCTGCCAATCTGATAACTTTTATTAAAATTTTTCAAAAAAATTTTCCAGAAATTTTGAGGCAGTAAAGGGAAATGTTGTAAAAGACCAAGTATGAGCTATGAGCTTTCATTTTATTGGACTTTGTATCGTCACAAGCAACAGTTACATCGAGTTATATTTCAAAGTACCAAATCTGATTGTTCTTTACTAAGTACACTACCATAGAGATCCAACACATGGCCCCTCTTCAGCATTATACAAACAAAACTACATAATTATAAAATTGCATGGTTTTAATATAACATCGCTTACCTTCCACCCTTTGGTTGATGGGTAATCTGCTTTATCTTTAAAATAAGGGACATTAGCGACAATCCAATCGTAAATCTGTTGGAGTGATACTCTGTGACTGGGGTCTGCCTTGATGGCTCCAGATATTAACTCGGAGTAAGACTGAGGACCCCAGGGATTTTTGCGTGCCACGGCTCGCCCGCTAGAGTAATGGCATTGTACTTCAACGCGGTCTAGTGAAGCATCTTTCGTGTCTTGGGCTGTCTTGGGCTTCAATTCTAGAAGTCTACGTGGTGTTATCTTTGGCGTTAATTCTTCGTCTCTGGGCGCTCTTTCAATGAAAAATTCTCCCTTGCTTGTTTCTGCGCTTGCTATAGCGTGGTTTGCAGCATCTGAATGGACAACATGTTTTTCATTGACAATGCTATTCAATGAATCAATGTCTATAGTTCTTCTGTTCTTTAGATTTGGTTGTTGACTTTCATCGTAGTCTTCGCTGTTCCTCTTCCTCTTTGGAGAGCTAGCCAAAGCATTTCCGCTTGTCACATCCAAATTTGAATCGCCAAGGTCTCTCATTAAAAGTTTCTTTGAAGAAGTAGACGAAACATTGTCGGAGGCAAAGCTAGAAGATAAAGAAGCTTCTATGCTAACTGCAGGAAAATGTATCATTGATCTTGAGCTAATACGAAGATACCTATCAACAGACGGCGGTATTTCGTACATTTTCCCCTAATCTGATTCTAGCGTGTTGTTTTCTGCTGTTGTTTTGGTCGGTTGAGAGTATTTTCTATAACTAGTCGCACGCCCACGTCCGCTAGACATGACGTCAGCAATTTGCATAATGACATCAAACTTCCAACTCTCTGGAGCGGTTCACTGCTCAGCGACGATTGAATGACGTGAATTTCAGTTCCGCGGGGAAAACGTAAAGCAAACTTTGGACTTTTTCAAACTTTTAAATAACTTTTGATATCATTTTACCTTTATATTTTATTCCTAGTTCAGCTATTTTGCAAGATTTCGCATTAGACAGAGTTTTCAATTGCTCCATTTAGACATTGTGAGGATTTTTGTAGTTTGTCAACAATGAAAAAATTTGACGGAAAATAAATTTTCGACTTTCCTCTTGGAGACAAACTTCAAAAAAAAATTATGAAAACTCGGCCCAGCAAAGCTTTAATTTCTTAAAGAAAATTCAGACCGTATGTATTTAATTTGTTTGTCTTTTTTTTATTTGGATTATAAAAATATTTGAACAAAATTTTTATTGTTATAATTTCATCAAATTATGTTTATTTTCAAACGGTTGGTTCGATACCGCCACAAGATGAAGTAATTGCTAAATCCTAATATATAAGGCTAAAACTATAAATCCTTTGTGTTTTTTTTTTCAAACATTAAATCCTACTAGCTAACAATATATCCGATTTTTTTTACAATTATACAAATAAGCGACAGTAGGATTTTGCAGATTTACCGAGACTACCTCTCATTAACTTCAATTGAGCGACAGATTTTGACAGCTTTATTTTCGACACAATACGGCTCTACGCTTTATTGAGCTCATATGATGGTTGTTTTTATACATATGTCTATTAGCTGTCTTGTTGTCCTCTCAACCATAAAACATACTTTGACGTAAAATGACTTTGATAATCCGTTCATGTTTTTGTTTTGTCCTTTGTAAACTCTTTGGAAAAACAATAGAAAAACTATAGGACGTAAATAGATTGTGTAGCTATAGTAACGATGCCAGAGAGCTTCCACTATGAAATCGTTGTTACGTCTGCATGTTTGCCCACATAACGACAAAAGCAACTGAGTAAAAATGGAGTAAAAGATATCATCGATCTTATTTGCTCTGGCGTTAAGCCGTGTCGCACTCATACTCAAGGACAATACAAGTTCCTCAACGTCAACGAAGGTTGTGAGCCGATTTCAAAGCACGTTCGAAAAAGAAAGCAACAATCAATTCATGTTCGGAAAATAATGATTTTTCATGATAATAGTTCTTCGCCTGATGGTTTTGCATCGCGACTTTCGTCTGTTTTTATCAGTTTCGCGGATAATTCCTTGTTTGTGGCGGTTGGTTTCTTCAAGTTCCTCGTTCTATACAGTAAACATCACTTTCTGGCAATGCTATTTGTACCTAGCTAAATGACTTAAATCTTTTCAAATTACAAATACACGTTCAAATTTACACTATACTCTTTCGTTATACTGCCAGAAAAGATATAATGAGTTTTATCTTAAGCGACGAGGCTAAAAATCAATTTAGCGTGCTTCTAGTATGGTAACTGACAAATAACACAAAATGATGTCATGACGCGACAGTCCAAGTTTCCGATTCTACACGTGTTTTTTATCAAAAACAGATTTGGCCTTAGGCTGTGAGGCTTAACCTTCTTCAGAATTATTTTCAACTTCACTAGCATAACAGCAAAGTTTGCGGGCAGGTGTTTTTCTTCGGTTAGTGGTAAATCTAAAATTGTCTGAAATCTAAATCATTGACAGTATTCCAGATAACTGAAGAGTTATAGGCTTAAGTATGTATTTGAAGACTTTTAATGAATTTATAATAAAGATAAATAAAAATCTTCGTTCAACCTAAAAAGAATATAAATCAGTTTATAGACCTTCTCTGTGGTTCTGGAATACAAATTTTTGGTATTTGTCTCCGAGTTTTTTCAGAATAAAGAGATTGATTCATATAAAAAAGGCGCAACGCTAGCGTTACCAATTAATATATTGTGTCGAATCTGAAACAAAAACAATCAACTTTTAATTCACTTTTAATAGCTTAGAAACATATAGCGCCGCTATGTTATAATAACATGCTGTTTGCAAAGGTAAGAAAATAAATTATAGACTGATTCACTTTTTACTTCACTTAATAAAAACGCTAGCGCATTTTCAGGACAAATAGCTCTTTCGGCACCAGTCTCATAGTTTTCTCGGCATTAAAGTGGCTTTTTCATGATCAGCATTTACATATCTTAATCATATTTTGAGTTTCGACAATTATTCGGTTGAAGCTTCTAGATAATCATTTTCAACAAGAATTTGAAAAAAATGTAGAAGAACGCTAAAGAAAGAAAACTCGTGCAACATATATTCGCCTTCAGGAGCTGTATTTTAAACAAAATGTAGTTAGCTACTGCTTGCCATCACTGAATGTCGTTAGGATACAACTGAATGTAGCATAAATAATTGTAGTTTTCACGGAACCAAAACAAATTTTTCTTGTTTTTATTTAACAATAGCACAACTGGCCATGCAACGTGCTGTTCGCATGACCGAAACACTTGGCGTGATATTGTCTCTGAATATATTTAGCACTGTTAATTGTCCGTGTCTGGTTGGCCGTGTCTTACTATTTGGGGTGTGGGTTGCTTACGACATTAAAATGTTGATTGTTTGAATAAACCAACTGTTGCGATGGAGAACAGCATGATATCTAAAAACTATCATTTTTGTGGCGGGCAAATGGCTTTTCCATTATCGTGGGCGCTATATATTATTTTTTTTACGGCCGGTTTTCTGTATCATTTCAAGCGCTTCTCTGACTGAGTAAAGATTCAAATTAAAAAAAGTGCTCATCGCTATTAACATGGACAAAAATCCTTCCATTGTTACCGTACCGCATCAATTATCCATTGATTCAATGCAAACAGTGCCTGATTTTGCTTTTTTGAAATACTTTCAGACTGCTTTTGTCTGAGATGTTTATCAAGCTTATATATAAATGTGCTTTTTCAAGGCATTAGGCTTTTGTTTAAAGAAATTCTCAAAGCTAGCTCTCGCCTTTTCGTCCCATTTTTCAAACTTTTGTATGTCAGTTACACCGAATTTTCGCACATGCATGCAATTTGCTAGTTTCAATTGAGCGAAAAACTGAAAAAAGTAAAATTATATTCAAAGTAAAGGGATATATATGACAAATTACTGAAACAAAAGCCGGCGCGTGGTCTTGAGTTATAGACTAGGCGCATTTCGAAAAATCAGACACCTGTAGGCATTTTGGGGTAGAAAACCGCACTTGTTGTTATGCAAGAGATATACCAACACTGAAATTTCGATTTTTGAAAATTCGTATCTCCTTGATTTTTCAACTTATATCCTTCAAACTTCACAGTTTTACTGATTTTGATGTGCTCTTTCCGGCTATGGTCACTGTTTTTATGTTTGGGAACTTTTGGAATTACATGAAAAAGCCGTTAGTATGAAATGACTGTAGCAATTCACAAAATACGTCATTTATATGTATAAGATTACAGAATACGTCTTGGTAACTGTCATATTCGGATTTAGCATGCAAAATTAGTTTAGAATAGTTATGTTATCAGCTTCTACCCTAAAATGCCTTCTGCACTTTTTGCGATCGACTTTTTCAGTTTTGTTCCTAGTCTATTATGGTATCAACTTGGCAGTCTAATATATTTAGTGTGAGTTTTGCCCGAGGTGAAAACGTTTTAATAAGTGATTTATTTTAGGACAAACAAATCGCTTCTTTTAATTGAACAACAAAAACGCAAGATGATCAAGCTAACATCAATTGAAGCAGAAATTTATTTCACTCCGAGGACAAAATTTTGATTTCGGAAAATTCATATCCGTTTGTGAGTTTGAAAGTTACTTCATTCAAACTTCATAATTTTTCTAATTTTGATGTGCTCTTTCCAGCTATGGTAAATATATTTCTGTACTGTGACTTTTGGAATTACACGATGTCTGTTTAAACATATGTGTTTTAAAATCTGAAGATTAACATCTGAAGATGATACGTTTTAAACTGAAGAGATTCAAAAGGAAACTAGATGGGTTCGCACTGAACTGTGATAACGATGGTAATTCATAAAGGAAATGTTTTGTAAAACTACTGAAATACTACAAAAAACGAATAACAAATGCTTGTGAGAAATCGTTTGTTGATTATCATCAGGAGCAAGGATGGCACAGTCGGTTAGTGCACGACCTTCGGTGCGAGAGGTCCCTAGTTCGATCCCCAGTCCAGACCTCGCATCCTTGTTTCGATTTCTTTAAAGCTTTAAAGCTTTGAATAGCTTTAAATACCCTTAAAACGGATCACTGATGGAGAGAGGTGATAAAAAGAGCGCACCGTCGGCTTCCTGGGAGATTAGCTCAGCTAAAGGAACTACCGACGTTAAACAAGGTTTATTTTATTTTATCATCCAAGATGACTGCCGAAATTATCGTCACTTGCAAGTCAGCAAAAACTACTATTTAAAAATGATGCTATAGCCTTCCATATACTTGCAATATATAGAAAAAAAAAATCATAACATCATACTACTGTACATGATTGTGCTTGGCTATTAATTAAACATACTGAATTTGATTACCTCAGAAAAAGATTGGTTTGTGTTCAAAAAATTCGTAATTCTTCTTCTTTTGTTTCAACAAGTAAAATAGAAAGGCGACACATACAAAGCTTACAAATAAATCGATATTTTTTAATCAATCAGAAACATGTATCACTATAGTATACCTTAACATTAAGATACGCTTTCTCGCCCTTCTCCTCCCCTCCCCTCCCCTCCATAGTACCTTCGAATAGTCAGTTTAGTATTTTAAAACTCGCGTGCGCACATAGGCATGTCTCTGTATAGAAATAATGGGAGATGTAGAGAAAGGCTCAAAAAGCAAACTTAGGGATATTAGATGAGGGCGCAGCCGATAATTTTCAATAATCACAACAGAGACGTATGAAATGGTTTATATTTTTGACGCAATGTCTCTGTCGTCTAAATTAAACATGGTAGCCAGCCATGCTAATCAGTGCATGCGTTACAATTATATGTTAAAGATTTTTCAAGAGCTTTAAAAATCTTGCAAGGTTCAAGGTCGCTGTCCAGAAGAAACATATGCAATGCGTGGGAAATTGGTTGAGTGTAAAATCACGCAAACCATGCAAAATCACGCAAGGTGTAAAATCTTGCAGGGTTATTCAAGATCGTTTTTGAAAATAAACAAACATGTGCAATGCGTGGAAGATTGGTTGAGTGTGAAATCACGTTTGCCTTTACGCGCTGTCTGGCGTACGATTCGTAGGCACAGCGTATCCGCGTCAACAAATTTTCGAGAAAGCTTTAAAAATCTTGCAAGGTTACTCAAGGTCGTTTTTGAGAATAAACAAACATATTCAATGGGTGGAAGTTCGGTTGAGTGTAAATCACGTTTGCCTTAACGTCGTCGTGCGATTCGTAGGTCTATGCCCAACGTCACCACGTATCCGCGTCAAACATTCTTCCCGAAAGATCGATTTAAAAATCTTGCAAGGTTATTCAAGGTCGTTGTTGAGAATAAACAAACATCTTCAATGCGTGGAAGTTCGGTTGAGTGTAAAATCACGTTTGCCTTTTACGTTGTTGTACGTTTTGTAGGTACACACTCTACGTCACCGCGCATCCGTATATTCAACTTGTGTCTGTCATTATCTGATATATGTATGATAATCAATTGAATCGTTACGTTTGGGTGCGTCTGAACGAAAACGTTCGTGACTTGCATTTGTAAATTCACGTGTCTTGAGTTGTTATGCTTCAGTTCAATATTAAGTAGCGTCGTTGTCGATTTACATAAATGAACGTGCTATATTGGGCTATGCCAAGAAAACTGAACAACACGGAGAGACTGACAAGCCAAGATTAAACAAAGAAACAAAAATTACTGAAAGAATTTTCTTTAAAACATGAAGTTTCAAATATGCCGTTTATGGGTTTGTCTGTTGTCGCTCTTTTGTGGTCAGTTAAAAATATTAGTTGTTTTAGTGCAGTGCGTCAACTAGAACTAAACATTTCATTCCCAGTACCACGCGGTATCTCAGGCTCAAATAATATATTTCTGTGACATTGAAAAGCAATACAAAAGAACAGAACATTTATTTACAGTTAATGCACGTGCGTAGGCTCCAAAGCAATTGTAATGAATACAAAGATAAAATCTTTAGATAACTGATAGTTTAACTCCGACGAAGGGCCAAGACTTAATACTTCATTAATCTATGTACTCCTTAATTTTATATTGACGATGTTAAGATTACATTCATTCCTATTGCATTTTTATACACCGACACAGCCCAAACTAGTTCACTAGCTCGATCGCTACTTTCCGTTAAAGTAACAATGTGTTCTAGCGCTTGCGCACTAATTGGGGGACACTATACTCTCACACATAGTACCCGACTAGATTCTAATCAGTTCTATGCACGCAACTCTCAACTCCAGCTTACTGGAGTCCAACGGCCCAAACAAACCCCACATTGGCGGTTACTGGATGTACACAGAAACGTCACTTGATTTTTTTTACGTAAGCTTCGCTCTACTAGTTTTACTCAATATCACCAGATATATCACTTGAACCTTGTACCGCGTCATTTCCTGTTCTTGCATGTTGATTTCACGCTCGTTTTTTATTATTATTTTTCCTGGACGTCATGGTTTGTTTTTGTTTTGCTATAATAACTCTGTTTGAACCTGGTTGACTGCTCGATCACGCGTAATGGGGGCAAATTATATAATTAATTAAAAGTGCTATGTTGAATTATTTCTAGAGCGGTTTCAGTTTGATTATGAAAAAGTCCACACCGTTTATTGATGAACTTTTACTTGAAATGACTGATTTACACTGATTCAGTAATGTATTGCTCATTAGCAGTGCATGTCTTTTCACTGGTGATATAAGCATAAGCACAAGCAACATACACAGACTCAGTAACGTACTGCTCATTAGCAGTGCTTGTCTTTTCACTAGTGACATAAGCATAAGCACAAGCAACATACACAGACTCAGTAACGTACTGCTCATTAGCAGTGCTTGTCTTTTCACTAGTGACATAAGCATAAGCACAAGCAACATACAGACTCAGTAATGTACTGCTCATTAGCAGTGCTTGTCTTTTCACTAGTGACATAGTAAGTATATAATCACTAGCAACCTACACAGACTCAGTAATATTCTCTCACGAGAGCATAGCCAGGAGACTGAGAACGAGTGTCACGTGATGTCACGTGTTCACGTGATGTCGCGTGTTTCCCAGCATATGGATTATTTTTAGAACTGCTTTCCGACCGCGAGCAAAGTACTCATCATATACGCATCATTGCACTCAAATCACCACTATCCTTCTTTTGGAAGTGTCGGTGATAAAGGCAAAATGAATGCAGTAAGAATAGAGGGATTTCACGGCAGCCATTTTTGTGGTCAAAATAATCCGCGATTTATATTTAAACATACGTAATAACGATCCCAAAAGGTTTTTCCTCTTAGATTGTGGTTCTTTCACGGAAAAAAATGTTATAGGGATTTTTCGATGACGTAGATCACATGGGATAGCATTCTTCTCAAGAAGCGTTCCAATTAAAGGATTTAATTCATTTCGCCGAATACTGATGGTGAGCCAGAAGCAGCGAAAACAATTCCTCTAGAACAGTATAGAAAGTATTACTTAGACCACTGAGGCATAAGAGCAAGCACATGGATCAAATTTTTTCCTTGTGCTTGTGCTTGCGTCCATGTTATTTCAATGAAAACTTATACTGCTTGCTCTTGTGTTGGGTCATGTTATCTCACTGAAAACAGAGCATTATATCTGCTTGCTCTTGTGTTTGCGTCCATGTTATCTCAATGAAAACAGAGCATTATACTGCTTGCTCTTGTGCTTGCGTCAAGGCTTTAGTCTAGACATAAAAGTCTGGTAAGTACTTGGTGTGTGCAACATCAATTGTATCAATAGATGATACATAAATAGATTTGGTGTTGCATACAATTTGTGGCATACACCAAGTACTTACCTATTGCCTTCTCTTATAACGCTGGAAAATTGACGGGCAACAACGTATTCTTTGAGAAGTAATTTCTTTAAATGCTTTTAATCCAATGATCTCCTTGAATGTATCTGTTGTTCGAACTGAAGCTAGCGTTGCTGTTGTTTTGAATTTATGGCTCGTCAACGTCTGATAGCTTTGCTTTCAAGCGAGGCTAACGTCGAAATTAATTCAAGTGCGCACGCGCAAGCGCGAGAAATGGGAAAGTTGGACTCTTGTTTGTTTGGATGAAGTATTGATATCTTAAACTCGATAAAAAAACGTTATCCGTGTCTAGTACTTTGATTCCCAATATAAAACGTTTCTCAAAATACTTCATATTTTGTCTCCTTTCCTTCTTCCCAAACTATCTTACGCATAAATGAGAAGCAATATTTCTTAAACGAGAGCAAGTGTTTGATCAGATCAAAAGATCGAGAAACTGATAAAACTGTTGATTTTATCGTTTCGAGGTGATTGCGAAGTCATATTTCTTAAACGAGAGCGAATGCGGGTAGAAGGAAGTCGATGTAAAAAGGAAGCGAGGGAGGAGAGGGAGAGTAAGGAAGGGTAGAAGTCTGCCAAACATATATAACTTGGAATGGAAACTCACCGATTCGAACGCAAAAGCTCCAGTCTGACAGTGAATGACTCAATGAAAATTTTGAACTACATTACACGACCAAGTTTAAGCCGGCTGATTGGTAGTCTCTTTCTCAGCCCTTTTATGAGCGTTGCGTAATGAGCCTTGAAAAGGCTATGAAGGAGACTAGGTGATCGTCTGACAACGAAAAGAAATGTTGTTTTTTTTCAAAATTTCATGTGCGTGTCGTCTATGCGGTTTTCATAATTATGCAGCAGATGAACTTGACAAACTGAATTAATTGTTCTTTCGTCTTATACTCGGTTGAATTTGCCAAAAGTTATTATTGCAATTTTTGAACATCTATGAAACAACTGGAGCTGGTCGCTTATGAGAATGTGCTCTTGTAAGTGACCACGCATACAAATTGGAACAGTTGCTTATTTTACAAATCTCCGAGTCGTTAAGTAATCTTTTCGATATTCGCAAGGGCTATACAACTCGTGGTTGCCAAGGAGACTAGATGAGATCAGTCCTACAGCCATCGTCAAGCAATGTGTCTACACTTTTCATTGTATAATATAAACTATAAAAACTGTAAGTTATACATGGAAAATTTTTTAGACTTGAGCCAGTTTAGGTAAAAGATTGCAGTGTGATTAGCCTGTACACTGACAGAGATCTACGAATACACAGATTACTGTTCTAAAGAAAGTGATTGGAATAAACTTAAAATTCATTATTCATGTGTTCAGAATTCACATAACCACTAACTATTGTATACCTCTGGACTAATGGTCGTTGACGTGTGCTTGAAAACAAAGGAAAAGACTGATTGGTAACTCCAAATAGTTGTCGCAGCCGCTTACGAGAATGGTCTCCTACGAGAGCTTTTGATTTAGAGTGAGTGATAATTCTAAACGAGTTGTACCGTTGGTGGTCGTAGAGCTGTTCGCTTGGGAGAGTGGTCGCAAGGAGAACTTTCACTAGTCAATCTCAAAAACGGCCGCGGTTTCTGAAATACGATTCATATATAATATAATATAAAATGCTATTTGGAAGTATACAATAGGCCATTTTACTGTTATATCTTGTTCAATTCAACAACAACCTCGACTGCACGCAATATACTCTTTGGAGTTTGGTAACGGCCGAGAAAAGGTAAGGAATGCACACAAATGAACTAGGGAGGTGTGAATGAACAAAGCAAATACTTCCAATTTGACACGTTTGTACGTTATTCATTTACACCTCTCTGGTTCATTTGTGTGCATTTCTTGCCTTTTCACGAGCTGTTACAAAACTGCAAAGAATATATTACATGCAGTCGAGGCTGTGGTTGACCAAGATATAACTGTAAAATGGTCTATTGATGTTTTTGGTCCATAACAAAATGTCCCGGGGGGGGGTACTCCCTATATTGGTGTGCTAGGGATGATCGTCGTATTTTTTAGGGGTTGAAATCGCCGATTTGGTATTTTTTAGGGGTCGTCAGAGAAAATCCAAGGTTTTTCAGAAAAGATGGTATTTTTTAGGGGTACAAAACAATAAACGAGACGATTTTTTTTACTTACTGCCTTTTTATTAAGGATTTTTGGGTATTTTTTAGGGGTGTTAGGTATTTTTTAGAGTCGAAAATTTTGGCATTTGGGTATTTTTTAGGGTACGTTTTGGAGGTTTCCGACGATCATTTCTAGCGTTTCGACCCCGAAGAACCCCCCCCCTCCCCCCCCCCCCCCCACCCGGGCAAAATGTACTCTTAAGATATACTTGCTTGAAAAAATATATATGCCTTGTACAGAAAGCCAAGCTCACACTAGAAAGTTATTATATATATTTTAAGTAAAATATTTATAACTCTGCACGTAATAATGATATTATTATTGTATATTGTAAATATTTGGCTTCTCATTAATGCACCTTTCAAACCCGCCAACGATCTATTTATCGACTAGATACATAACAATTTAATATAATAATTCCGTTTCGTCTGTGGTTTCCCATTAAAATACCATTGAATCACAAAGTTTCCTGAAGAAGATAGATGAATTTTGCTGATTATTATCTTACTCGTAATATTTACGTACACAGATACCAAAAAGCGGAAATATGATTAACCATTTGGAACTATCTCTTAATATATTGTTATTCGTTCACATTTGAATTAATATGAAACAATGGAAGCAATCAAATATGTAGGAGTGGCTGCTTACTTCTGGAAGGACAAAAATAAATATTGGACTATAAATACTGATATCAAATATGCTTACGGCACAAATTTTGCTTCCTTTGCGGAATGTTCAAATTCCGCATTCGGACTAATAATAAGTTAATTCGTAACTACACGAATCGGGCTTTAGGCTCTTTCTCTCACTGTATTTGGGAACCCTTTGTTGACCTTTCGAGAGGGACGCGGTCCCATGCAGTGAAGAAAGAATATTTGTGAGTAGCTAGGTGAATATAAAGATACAAAAAAGATCAGAGAGGAAAAAATAAGAAAAGTCGAAAAATTAAATTCGGCGCAGCCAAGACTCCGAAAAAGAGACTGGGAACAAGCTAGCTAGTAGTTTTTTGAAATAAAAAAATCTTTCCGTTTTATCAATAAAGAAAAATGAAACACAAAAACAGACATCACATCAACAGAAAAGCATTCTAAATTAGAAAAAGAAGAAGAAAAAGAGGAAAAAAAGTTGTCGCAGTCAAGGTTTGGACTCGCTACCAAATGTAAATTACTATGCTAATTTTATGCAAAACTCCAAAAATCGGCCCATGCATCCAGACAAATCGCTGAATCATCGCATGTTACGTATAGGATGGAGATTTCGGCCCCTTCCGCGCTATCCGGTAGAATACAGCGAGCTTCGCGGTCAAAGAGGGAGGAAACAGTCGGATCCTAGGCCGTAAATGACTGCACCTTACCACTAGGCTAACTGGTCTACTGAGTAATTTGGAGAACAAAATAACCTAGTGTATCCTGTGAATGGACTGTCTATTGTTGTGCAAATTACGTGTCACGGTGGCGCAGTTTGAAAACCCTTGTTCTTTGGAGCAAGTGAGCCGGGTTCGAGTCCGCTATGAAACCTTTTTTTTTTTTTTTTCCCTTTTTCTCTTAGTTGTTGTTTTATTTTTATTTCATGTTTTTAAATAAATAAATAAATAAATAAATAAATAAATAAATAAATAAATAAATAAATAAATAAATAAATAAATAAATAAATAAATAAATAAATAAATAAATAAATAAATAAATAAATAAATAAATAAATAAATAAATAAATAAATAACTTGGATTCAATTAATATTTCATCACAAAATCTTTGATTTAATTGTAGTCCCTGTGTTAAGCGTAGGCTATCAACAAGTTCTTAAGATGTGGCCAAAAGGAAAAAAAAAGTACGTGCAAAATCGTAGTCTCCTTGTCAGCAAACTATCATTTCTAAGAACTGAAGGCAATAAAAATAACACATCTCAACAAACAATAAGTCAATTTTAATATATAGATAAAGGTAAAGGTTGCATTTGTACAAACTTTTCAATATTTTTACACGAAAAACTACCCTGCGCGCAGAAGCGTCCTTTCACATTTTCCTTAAACCACCTATGCTCGAAGGGTAACGAAAAACTGCTTTAAGATTATAGTCTTCTACGCATCTGTGTTTACTCTCGTCACGCAATGTCACGCAACCGCACACACGGCTGCGTAGGAGCACACGCGTGCAAAACGACTGCGCATGCGTACATTTTCCAAAAAAAAATTCCACAGAAAATCAAACCTAAAAGCATTGTGAGTAAAACTTGTTGAGGTATTTACTAATTTTACAAAAATTTGATCATTCGTGAAACCCTATGTCAGAGATAATAGACTAGGCGCAAAACTGAAAAAGTCGATCGCAAAAAGTGCAGAAGGCATTTTAGGGTAGAAGCTGGTAACATAACTATTCTAAACTAATTTTGCATGCTGAATCCGAATATGACAGTTACCAAGACGTATTCTGTAATCTTATACGTGTAAATGACGTATTTTGTGAATTGCTACAGTCATTTCATACTGAGCTTTTATCATGTAATTCCAAAAGTTCCTAAACGTAGAAACAGTGACCATAGCTGGAAAGAACACATCAAAATCAGTAAAACTGAGGAGATAATTTTGTATGAAAACACTTGTTGTTATGCCAACAAAATAATTGAATTAAAACTGTGAAGTTTGAACGATATAAGTTGAAAAATCAAGGATGTGAATTTTCAAAAATCGAAATTCGTTGGTATCCCTTGCATAACAACAAGTGTTTTCATACAAAATTTTGTTTTTTTGAAAATTCGTATCTCCTTAATTTTTCTACTTATATCACTTCAAACTTCACAGTTTTACTGCTTTTGATGTGCTCTTTCCAGCTGTTTTCATTGTTTTTCCCAAAAATTCTTACTTCTATTTTAAAACAGGGTCTTTTACGCTAAATAGATACCTATAGACCACTTTCATAATTCAGTTTTTTCCAGTAGAGAAAATGAGGGCCTTGTGCAAGAAATTATCAATGCTATGTGAGAAATTACTTCAATACAAATATTTTCAGAAAATCACTTTTCGTTCAATATCAAAAAAGTTATGCGCTGTCAAAAATAGAGAGTTTTGTATGTAATTTTGACCAAAAGCCTTGGTAGCCTCGTTTTGGTGCATTTTCAGAATTTTAAATCCCCATATCTTGTCAAGGATTTAATGTTTTGTTTTGAAAATTGCACAAATTATCAAAATCAACAATCTTAATAATTTTAAATTGATACAGTTCCAGAAATAGTAATTTTTCACTATTTATGCTAATTAGCAGCGGCCATTATGAAAGTCGTGTATTTGACATTACAATACCGCTTGACCAATTGACTTTTCATTATGGGTAAAAACAGTTGTGTTCATAAAAATTAAATACATGCATTTAAATATAGTAACTATGCATATAAATAAATCATTTCCCTTTCTGAAGTCAAATAAAAACGAAACCAAAACGAAACCGCATGGAGCCGACTTTCAGGTGGAGAGGGAGCGGGAGTTCAGTCGAAGTGCACGTTATTTTCGATTTGATTCTACAGGCAAGGTTTACGGGTGCTCGCACAATCCCGTAATTTTTCACGAAAATTACACGACCCGTAAAGTTATCGGGTCGTCCGAGAAACGCGCCCTAAGGGCCTCAAATCTGATTGGTACTACTAGCTTCAATTGCCACTCTTGTCCCACATACGACTTTTTTCATGAAAGAAATGATAAAGTTCGGGTACACGTAACCGTTCAATTTCAACTCTCTTGCCTAAAACTCTGTCTACCATTTCCCAGTCCTCTCCTCCCCATTTATTAGTGAAGTCCTTGACGTTCATTCCACCAAAGGCATCCCAATCAGACTTGTAGATACCTGAAAGAAATTCGATAATACAATGAAGTGATTGTCAAAAAAAGAAATGACGCCCAGATAATAATCATGGGGGAGGGGGGGGGGGGGGGAGTGAGAAGGATGGAGACGCAGCGTGTCGTTTTTTGATTGATCAAAAATCAGTGCTAGACTGATGCTACGTACGGTTGAAGGAATTTCTTTGTTTTTATAGATTCCTTGCATGTGTGAGTGTCGGATTGCTTCAATTTTAGTAAAAACGAGAAGTTAAATTATTGGTCTAGAACGCACAAGAGTCTTTTTCTAAAATGTTTGCTCAAAACGGCAAAAACTTTGATTTTGTGACTCAATTGTAGCCAACTCAATCACTAAAGCGTTCGGTACAACAAGCGGAACAATCAACGTAATTTGTTCAGTTGCATTTCTATCCGTCTCACCCCTCCCTGATCGTATGATTTCTACTTACTGAACAAACCATATCCACTAGTTTCCCACCATCCACTTCCATAAGTGTTCCAGGTTCCAGGTCTTCCACAAAATTGTAACCGGAAGACAACAGGGGTGAATGACATAAAGCCTTGAATAGTGTGCTAAAGGAAGAGTATAAAACACGGGGTCAGAATGTAACCAATTCATTCTTTTTTAAGGTTTAAAAATCTTAGCCTGATTCCGCTACCTGGACAAAAATCAGGCTACATTGGAAACTAATTCATTATAATCATACTACTGTATCAATATAAAAGACTCCCTCCGTCCCCCTCCCCCAATGATTTATTTTCTGCATTCTAAAGCCCGATTTTTGGACCCTCTTCGACCAATTTTCAACCAAGTGGTCCTGAAGGTTGAAGGATTGTATTCATTCTTTGAGTTTTTAGTATGGATATGTCTATTCACAGCTGTACCTACCTAGCTGTTCAACTTTTCATAGACCTTTTGCATAATCCACTAATCGTATATGCGATACACTTCTCGCCTCACTTTGACGCAGCTAAACAATGGCATGGTTAGGAACCTTTTTTGTTGTTGTTGCTGTTTTACTGAGCCAAAGTGAGGCAAAGGGTGTATCTTTAAATGTTATTAGTAGCCTTGTGCAATGGGACTATCCAGCCAATCAAGGAGCCTTGCATTTATGGTTCCTCCGATTATAAAATAATTGCTATATTAACCATGCGTGGTTACAGTTGTGTCCCACACAGACAACGACACAGAATCTTACGCACGTTCTAAATGATTAAAGTATTTTTGTAAATATATGAAATAAACAGAATCGATTTTCTGTGGGTCTGTACTCCAACAAATGCACAGATGACGTCAGAATGTGGTAAGAACAACAGTCATGCCACTCCACTACGTCTTGTGGCGTACGTTTTTGTTTTCATCACATTTTGACGTCATCTGTGCATTTATTAGAGTACAGACGCACGTGAAAATGGAATCTACTTGTGAAACTACATAACACAGGAAACCCATACAACTATGGGCACCCAATACACAATCATTCTATACCTTTCTTATGCTATCAAAGATGTTAACTGGCATACGTAAGTGAAGATCCATTAGAAATACAATACTATTGGGGTCTTTTATTTTACTCGCAGCTTCATTAATGGCGGACGTCTTGTGGAATACACCTCTACGAGGGATGATTGTATGTTTAGAGAGAATACTCCTGTGAAAACATGTATACATAGTTAATAAGTGGACAACTGGAAAAAAGATTTTGTTTCTTTGTTAGTTGGTTGGTTGGTTGGTTGGTTGGTTGGTTGGTTGGTTGGTTGGTTGGTTGGTTGGTTGGTTGGTTGGTTGGTTGGTTGGTCGATTGGTTGTTGTTGAATAAAATTCTATTCAATTCAATAAAATTCACCCAAAAATGGATGGAGTCATGCTAGGTAACTGGCATTTAAGTCGGACCCCTAAAAGGTACACAAAGAAAATATTTTCAACCCTATAAGGAACGCCGATCATTCCGATCACTTAGACAAAGGAAGTACCCCCGAGATAATAACATTAAAAAAAGAAAACACAAAACATATAAAATGTACAAAAAATATTCGCTTATATAATATTTTCTTACTTTTTGAATTCTTCTTTCAAATCCACTCCATCTCCACCATAGTCCACAATAATAAAATTCAAATTATTGTCATTGGTCAATCTCTTAACACGTGACATCTCCTCAATAAAATTTATGGCCCAGTTCCCTTGATTCTTCACGGTCAAAATGACATTAATTGTAACATTGGGTTTCCAAACTAACCCTTTTGGTCTTAAAAGTTTTAGAGGTTGGTTTCTGAAGATAAACATGTATTCAGAAGTTCTATAAACCTTGTTATCTTTTGTATTACGTAGAGCCAGTTCTAGAAGGTATCTAGTTCCTTTCTCCGAGTCAATGTTCCTTTCGACGTTAATAATACCTTCCAATACATAATTTCTGTAAAGAAAGGATATTGATAAGTATAGAATTATGCACAAAATTTATAATTTGGGCCTACGAGCGAGGTGCCAAATTCCTGAGTTTCAGCCATTGCAGTGAGAATCAAAAGATAAATAGCATAGCCATGTTGGATGGACAAACAAGCGACGCTATTAAGAAATCTTTTGTTGGCCTTCATCCAAGATGGCTGCCATGACGTCACATGATGGCCGTGCACAAAGCAATTCAAAACGAGGCTCCGGTCAAACAAAAGAGAAATCGGAATTAATATTTAGTTTCGCCTGAGCCTCGACTTGAAACCATTGTTTGCTACTCGTTGTCATCCAAAATATGTTGCACCATGTACTCACGCCCTTGCGGGGTCGCGACAACTTCAAAGAAGTTCAAGCGCCAAACATCTTCATTACTAGTTTTTTTCAAATATCATTTTCGAATGTACAACGCTTGCTCCCATGAACGAGAATTCAATGTAACGCACGACGCCACAGAATCTGTTCACACGGTACGACTTACTACGTGAGCAACATCGCAAAAATAGAACATGATCCCAGTATTTTTACGACTATCGCACGCGACTTCACGCGGGACGTCGCAAGGGGTTAACACATGCATGGCGCGGGTGATCCCTCATTTCTTGCGACATATCGCAGCAAATGTATATGTTCCTATAAAGTTTATAGGTTCACCAACATGTAAAGAGCTCGGGCTAAGTGCTTAATTATAAATGACAATCTTTTTTAAAACTCGTTTGATTTACTACCCTTTGTATAAATAAGCGCCCCTCCAGATCAAAGTTCCACCAAAAAACCAACCCACTTTTCAGACAAAGGCACAGTTTTCATCGTTGATGTCTGAATACTTTGCTGGTGTCACGGTAACCTAGTTCCCAATTCCCAGTCAAAACATTTGTCTTGCGCGGCGCGTAATTATGGCATGGAAAGAAGGCAACAACACGTTATTCTAATTTTCCTTACTTTGGAAATTTCTTCTCCAAGCAATCCATAAACTTCTTGACGACTTTAAACACCTCTTGTTCCTCAATTAAATGATTGCCATCTCTTTCCGTTGGATCTTTGTACCCCTCCTTGCGTAACGCAGTCCCGTCATTAGGGAAAACATCAGTAAAATGCGTAGAGTATACTCCTTCGTATCTTTTGTAAGCAGTCTTTTTAGTGTAACTTGGTTCATAGGGGCCTTCTAAGAATGCTTCCATTATAACCTTTCTGTCCAAATATGGTAAAACGTGGGCGTTTTCCCTCGTGTGTACAGTAGAAGCATTTATGTTCATGTTTACGCTTTTGAATAGATCAATATTGTAGCCTCGTTGCGTCTCATTCGCCATGTCGTCCTCTTTGACTTCCCTTATACTGTTGGACATTGTCAGCATGAAGTTAGTTTCGTTTGCTGACAGAGTCTGCTCGTCTTCCAGGAATGCCGATACGTGTTCTTTCTTGAGGCTGGTAAAGTCATCAAAGTCTGGCATTTTCCAGGAGAGTCTCACGTGGTCTTCCTTAGTTTTGACGTCATTGAGAACGTGTAGAATTTCAAAATAGTACGCTGTGTCATTCTGTAGTTCAATTGTGTTGGATTTAGGTTTGTTTGCTCCAATTGAGAAAAACACGTCGTAGAGTTTATTGCGGGTGATTTTGGAAACCATCCGTGACTTTTTGGGGTTTTCGTCATTGCTAATCCATAATTCCGCCATAAAGAATGAGCTCAACTCAAACTGATAATCACCCGAAAGAGGTGGGTGTAAATATCCCATGATGCGTTGCGCGAGCCACGACCCTTCCAGCTTTGCCTTCAGCTCATCAGTAACACCAAGTTTATTTCTGGACTTGGCTCGAAGTGGAAAAAGCGGAAATTGTCTTAAACTGTTTATACTAAACGAACACATGCTATCCCAAACATGGACGTCGACCTTACCAATGTCTTTAAATATTCTTTGTGGGACACTCATTCTCTCTTCATTATTAATTGAGTCCAGGTCATCAGGAGTTATTTTGATAACTTTAATATTCTCTCCAGGACTACCAGTCTCAAGGTTCTTAAGCACAAATTTTTTATCATCCACGGTTTCAGGAAATTTAGGTTCATCATTTCTGAAAGATTTCTCTTCCATTCTAACAACATCCTGGAGTGTATTCTCGTGATCGTGTATCCAAAATTCATTTTTAAACATCATAAATCCAAAAAAACTCACCAACAGGATAACTACGAATGGCACAAAACTTTTGCGACAACTCCGTAGCTTTCTTTTCAATTTTATCATGACCAGCAGATAGTAGTAGTAGAATTAGATTTACAGCTTTGATATCTGAAAGAAAACACATTCATCAGAAAGAGATAGCGCCGGATTATAGGGATGATGAGCAATACAGATGACACGTTGCAGTACATTTACGTCCCATTTTAATGTCCTTGGATGGAAATTGAAAGCTGGCCAAACAATTTTTCATTTTCTCAAGCATAATTAAGGCTCCGGTTTTGATCGATTTGTATGAATTTTAGGCTTTATAAATATCACAACTTATCCAACGCGGGAATCTCCATATTTTGGTAATTTTCATTTAATATCCATCAACTGAATTTTATTTTTCATGAATGGCAACTTTTGTTGTAGTGTCACGTGACTTGGTGAACCATATTTTTAACTGAAAAATTTCGATCAAAAATGGGGTACTTGTATGGGATTTGTATAGGATATCATGGTTTTGAGTGCAATTTGGAATAAATTTGAACGAGTGGGATTTCAAATAGTTCTTGATTGTACGAGCCTTTAGGCGAATGCAATTTGAGCTCTTTGAAATCCCACGAGTTCAAATTTATTCCAAATTGCACGAGAAAGCCATATGATTTCCTATTAATAATAATAATGATTTTCACGCTTTTTTTTTGAAAACTCAAATTTGCACTAAATGTCCTTTTTCTGCACAAAATATTCCTTTTTGCTGTTCTTAGCCAATCAGCATCGAGAATTCGAAATGTTTTCATGTTTATTATTAATTCTAACACAGCTGACTGACTGTTGCAGTACATTTATGTTTCCCTTAGCTTCAACGTCGTTCAATCATAACTTGCAAGCTGGCCAAACAATCCAGTAATGTAACAGCTTAATCATTAATTTTACGACGAACAATGAGATTCCTTGTTCATATATAACATCGGGCGATTTTTTTCTTGTTTCTGGTCGGTTGTACACATAAAATAGCTGGACAACAACATGTGTAAAACCCTTCAAATGTAATCTCGAAGAAACAGGAAAACTATTAACAATTCAAACAATTAGTTTATAATTGTTTACAAATTTATACGAGATGTTATTGCAAGTTTTTCAGCAGGATGTCTTCGTACTTCTAACCTGGGGGGGGGGGACTCTATTGTAAAATGATCGAGTATGCTCGTCGTAAAATCAGCGATTTGGTATCTTTTAGGGTGTTACGTTAAAATTGAAGTTTAGATTTTTAGCATTTCCTGGTCTCTTTTAGGGTATCAAAACAGCCCATCGCTTATCTTGTTCTCAAATGGAAGGAATTTGCACGCCCAACTAAAGCATGTCGACCATCCAATTTTATGTTCATCATAATAATGCTCTTAGGGGTCAAAAAATCATCCGGCCACGCCCTTCTTAAAATACTTCCGGTATCTTTTAGGGGTATTTTTGATAATTTCCGACGAGCATACCCGATTTTTTTACAATGGAGTCGTCCCCCCCCCCCCCCCCCCTTCCGGGACTTCTAAGAATAAAAGACCGGCGAGACCGAGTGTCGAGGTGAATGATAGCAAAAAGTTCAAAAATCGTTCATAAAATGTGCTCAATTACCTTGAAAATCAATCCATTTCCAATCATGGATTGTTTCCAACTCTCGTATAAGAACTGAAACTTATGATGAAACGTTCAAACCGTATTTCAATAAAGTAATTCTGTAGTCAAAAACCAGCAGCACGTTGCAAGTGAACTTTTGAGCGATTTTCAGTTGCTAGGCGACTACACAATCGCGTGCAAGAAAATGCGCCCCGAGGATCTCAAAAACGCCCTCTTTTAAAAGCCAATCAGAATCAAGTAAATTTTGTCCTCTTTTGTTTTTTAATTGCCCTCTTTATTATAAGCAAAATTATTCATTCGGAAGTTATGATTGTTAAAATTGATAACAAACCATAATTTTCGAATCAATTCTCTTTCGTGCTCTTTTGAACAGAATCAGTGTACAAGCTAAGGCCCCTATTTAGTCAGGCTTCTCAGTGTTGATGATAAAGTATGACTAGCTCTTAGGGCCTGATTACTCCCACCAGCTGACTATCGTATCAAATTAAAGTGAATGCTGAATGAGTGATTGTCTGGTTTTCACACTAACATACGCAGACTCAGGCCCAGTCCATATGGCGTATTTTCCATGTACTCAGTTGCTGCCGTACATAATGCAAAGCTGGAATACGGTATTAGAGCGGTTGTCGTATAAGTGGGAAACTTACCGTGCAGTACCGTGACCGTGTCAGTGCCGCAATGCCTATAAATACATTCGAAATTCCTGCCGTAACCGTACCGTGTCGTGACTGTGCAGTTTTCCCAGTCATACGAAATCGGCTCTATTTATTTGATTCGGCACTACAAAAGTACGCCGTATGAATCAATTGCCGTTCCGGCTTTGCCGTGTAACACGACAGACCCTGTCGTATTTTTGGCGTACTTAATTCTGAATTATGTATGGCAGCAATTAAGTACGTGAAAAATACGCCGTATGGACTGGGCCTCAGTATTGTAATTTTCACATATATATAGGAGTGAAAAAAGATGATTTCTGCTAATGAGCGTGCACTACTCAGTCTGCCATGTTGCTCGCACTTATGCTTGCGCCGCTAGTGAGAACCGAGCTTAAATGTCAAAGTACGCGGCAAAAATTAGTTTTATATCAAAATTCTCAAGCTAAAAGGACCTTGCTTTACACTCTTTAATTTTCGCAATTCTAGCGCCATAAAACGTTAGGTGACAAAGTTTCGGCGGAATGTGAATTTCTTTTGTTTTAATTATACAGTGATGTTTATATGAGAGTCTATTCCTTTGTCTGCCACACAAGTAAAAATTTCAAAAACAGTGATAAAGCAAAAAGATCTAAGTAGAATGAATGAAATATTCATCTGAGTATTCATTGTTGGGACCCAAAAACGTTCTCTTACTTGATAGCTCAGTTGGTAAAGCACTAGACATGTATCCAAGCGGTCGTGGTTTCGACCCCCACTTTTGCTTTCCAAAATTGATATTTCAAATAAGGGCTTACTATAAACGACGAAACGAAACGAAACGAAACCGTTTCGTTTCGTTCAACGAAACGAAACCATTTCGTTTCGTTCAACGAAACGAAACGAGACCAGAATTAAGAAAAAAATAAAACTTTGTAAGCGTGAATACACAGTAGTCTCATGTATTAATGAGGCCAATACATTTCACAATCGATGGCGCCATGATTACACGAGTGCCTACTCACCTCAACACACTGAGATATTCGCCGTAATTATATGTTGAAATCCTGGACCAAAAACCTTGAGAACCTTGTTTACAACCATTTCTCTCATGCAGTCGTGCCAACAAAACTATAATGGCCATGAATTTAGTCGAGAATTTGGTAGCAGTAGGTAGCGAGCGGGAAAGCACGAAGTCAGTGACCCATATCCTTGTGAATATCATGCCAAAAAGAAATCCCTGAGCGACCAACAAATCACCACACGTTTCTTGGAGGTTTATTATATCTTTTGCCATTCAAACTACAACATTTCTGGACAAAATCCATTGAACAACGGCTCCAAACTGGAAAAACTGTAATCAACTACGCTTCAACACAATGGTTGCAATTTAATCCCCACCCCCCTGGGGGAGGGACATGACAAAAATCTCATTTCGTTTCGTTGTTTATAGTTATTAGAGGGGCTTACTATAATCAACGAAACGAAACGAGTAACTTTGGGGGGAGGGGGAGGGGGTAGACGTAATGTAGGTACTCGTTTCGTTTCGTTGATTATAGTAAGCCCCTCTAATAACTATAAACAACGAAACGAAATGAGATTTTTGTCATGTCCCTCCCCCAGGGGGGTGGGGATTAAATTGCAACCATTGTGTTGAAGCGTAGTTGATTACAGTTTTTCCAGTTTGGAGCCGTTGTTCAATGGATTTTGTCCAGAAATGTTGTAGTTTGAATGGCAAAAGATATAATAAACCTCCAAGAAACGTGTGGTGATTTGTTGGTCGCTCAGGGATTTCTTTTTGGCATGATATTCACAAGGATATGGGTCACTGACTTCGTGCTTTCCCGCTCGCTACCTACTGCTACCAAATTCTCGACTAAATTCATGGCCATTATAGTTTTGTTGGCACGACTGCATGAGAGAAATGGTTGTAAACAAGGTTCTCAAGGTTTTTGGTCCAGGATTTCAACATATAATTACGGCGAATATCTCAGTGTGTTGAGGTGAGTAGGCACTCGTGTAATCATGGCGCCATCGATTGTGAAATGTATTGGCCTCATTAATACATGAGACTACTGTGTATTCACGCTTACAAAGTTTTATTTTTTTCTTAATTCTGGTCTCGTTTCGTTTCGTTGAACGAAACGAAATGGTTTCGTTTCGTTGAACGAAACGAAACGGTTTCGTTTCGTTTCGTTTCGTCGTTTATAGTAAGCCCAAATAAGGACTAATTCTGCTCATTTGCAAGGCCAGTCCTGGGCAACCTGACATTAACACATTACAAGCTCAGTTGTCTATTTGATAAAAATACTTAAATCCACGGATTTTCTTAACTATGGCTAGAAGATATCATATTTAATAATTGAAAATACCGAAGGATCTCAAATTAACCCACTTTTGTGAATATGGACGAGAGTACTAGTATTTCAAACCCGACAGGTGCAGCCATTGTTTACTGAAAAACGCGGCATATAATTTACAAATAGGTAGAAAACCGCAGTAATACTTAAGTCGAGCGGACTCAAGACAATCTATACCTTACACCGAATGTTAAATTCATGGTAAAAGTATTTTCTGAGGCGCCAGCCACATCGATATTTCAGTAATCGAATTCTGTATGGAAGAAGGGAATATTGACACTTTTTTGACATTTAAATATTGCCTCGGCGCTAGGCAAACTCGCTCGCTTGAAACAGTGTTGATTTATGAGTTGATTTATATATTGTTTATCGGTCACCGAATGAAATTCAGTTCAGCATGAGCCGGTTCATTTTCGCATACCTTCCACGTGGAAGCAGACTCACCGCGTTCATCTAGAAAAAGAAACTGAAGATCCTAGCGAGGATGATCCTAGTGCCATGTAAACACCCCGTTAGAGAATACAAATAGATGAACGCGGTGAGTTTACTTCCTCGTGGAAGGTATACAAAAATGAACCGACTCATGCTGAACTGAATTTCATTCAGTGACCGATAAACCACAACTGAAGGCCACATGATAATATAATTTTCTGGAATAAAGGTGAATTTACCTCGTGCTGTAGGTAGTTGATTCTTCAGTCTTTAAAACATAATTCTTGATTGTAATAACCATTCTAGTGGCCTTGTGTAAAGGCATTGGCATGTGTATATTTTAACATGCAGATTTTTTATCGTTTTATTGTAAAGCGTTAACGGTAACAGCAATCGAACGTACAGAAAATATCATGGTTTAATCAGCTGTCATTCCTAAAGGAAAGACAGTTTTTCACGACATAGCATAAAAACACTCACCTTTTTCGTCGACACTGCCAGAAACGGCACAACGTCGAGCAACTGGCAAAGCAAGTCAAGCCTAGTTCGATAGAAATTTGCGGCTAGTTCAGTGTAGCGGACATGGCAACAATTATTAGAATCGGTTGACTTATACCAAGTACTCCAGTTCAGTTAACTCAAAAAGCTCAAGCAAAAAAACACCTAGAAAATTGAATATCGACTAACAACATGGGCTCGATAGTTGAAAATTATAGCGGCCCTCATTGAAAGAGAAAATCGTTTGCATATTTGTTCACGTGATTGGGAGTGACGCACGAGAGAACCTTATTTCCATTCGATAAAGAGTTTCTCTCCTGCTGTGAGTCAGGATGAGTCAAAACGAACCATGCTACTGCGCCCAATCAACAAACCGAAAAATGTTATTAATAAGCTTTTGTTTCTCAAGAATTCATCACGGTATATCATGCCATTAAATTATTGCATCATTTATATACGAAGATCCATTTTCATATATTTTTTCAATGAAAGATTTTTCGATATATAATCTAGTTGAATAATATTGTTCTAATATTTTGTCGTTATTTGAAAATTGTAATATTTAGTAGAACTTTTATTATTTGAAAATATGTAATACTTAATTGCCATATAGGTCTTTTTATAAAACTATGTGATAAATACGATCTGAGTCTGCGTATGCTGCTTGGGTGAGAACCGGGCCTGCCTAGACTTTTACATCGACGTACAGTATGCTGATACATTAGACAGTTGGTTTGACATCAATCATTCAATATAAACTCAATTAATCTAGCTACTCAATTATTCTTAACCCTAAAATCTACAAAGAAAACCTCTTTCAGCTTTTTGTAACCGATTGCACTCGATTCCGCTTGTAAAATCTTAAATTCTTGAGAGAAATTTTTGAAATCCGTCTAATGCAAAGTACGAGCAACAGGAATGTTGAAGTCTATGGCGAGCACTCGAATGAAATTATCGATTCTTTTCCAGTTTCGTGATTAAAACTTCTGGTAGACGCCAGGTCCACAATTTATGGTACCTGTACCACAAGCAGGCACCAACACGTGCAGTTTAAAAAAACAGTTTATTTAATTTAACTTATTCCAAAGAATCGCACGCCTAAAACCCATTTAGACAACATTTACACCAATCCGAATAAACCTAAAAATGCATAAATTATACGCACCGTGGCAGAAAACACCTTTTGCTCTCATTCGAATAGCAGACTCAATTTGCCTTGCGATGATTAAATCCTCCAACAGGGTCTTCGTGTAATACGTTTTCAAACGTTCTAACCAAAGCGGATAGCTTCATAATAATTATGATCGGAGAATATGGTGCTCTGACTATTAACTCTGGTTAATCCTAGTTTCTCACCGGCTCTCTATAGTCGAATCATTTTGTTGACATTTTCGCTCATTAGCATAACTAGTCATGAATTGAACTTTATGCAACCAAAAATAAACAAGCACAACAAACACAAAGAGAATGTCATATTTCGGTAAAACGTGAAAACTTCCAAAGCAGCTGATATCATAAGTAGTTTCGGAAATTGCCCTCAAACTCAGTTTTGAGGTTAATATATCAAAGAGCGACGTCTTTCTATTTCTAAAGTCTGTTTGTTTATAGCTTGAAATTGATTTATGAAAATGAAAAGATGTAAATATTACGTCAGCAAAGAACTTCCTGTTGGTCAGTAACGTAGTGGAACAATTCGTGAAGACTTTAAAGCTGCCAAAAGTAGACCGTACATATATATGTATCTGCTTTTGTCAACTTATTTTAGACAATAGTACTTGATATGAGCCTTAGCTTAAGAACAGTTAAGCCAACCGTCGTCTGGTTGGCTATGGTGGGCGTCGCCACAGGTTCTAATATCTGTGGGTTTAATTGGGCTACCTGTGTTATGTATTTGTATTTATTTAGCTTTCACTGACAATAAATAATACATAATATTTACAATTAAAAACTAAAAATATAAGAATAATTATTAAAATATTAGAACAATACAGAGCTAAGGACAACAAAAACAAAGGTCAGTGATGGACATCCACAACAGAGCAAAGCTCCAACTTGGTGAAGCCCATATTAAATATACAAAAAAATCTTCGTTAAATAAAGTTCACGATAATTAAGTTAAATAGGAAATTGCTAAATGTGTATTAAATATAACTATGTATAAAATTCATAAATATGTAAATATAAATATATATAATAGGACAATAACATGACTTTTGGAGGGCATATTATTTAATTATTTGTGGCCCGAGTAGTTCATTTGCGCCCGAGCGCAGCGATGTTTGAAATTAAGTATGGCTTAGTTTTGGCAATAGGTGATATAATGTAGCGTTTTCAAGTTCAGTGAATTATTTTAAGGCTGTCAAATACTAGCCTCAAATCAGTATATTTTTCAGTCGGATTCAATGGTCGACAACTCGTTGATGCATGATGCAGCTCTTTTGTTTTAGTTTGTCATGTTTTCATGCATTCCAGCGATGCAAATTATGGAATGTTCATTACCTTCCGAACACTCAAGATCCGAAATATGGTAATCTCTAGAACGAATTTTTCATACCAATGCATTTCTTTGCAGCACGTCAGCTTTCCGCTATCTATTTTTACTTTGTCTCGCCACGATTCTAGTTTTGACGAATTTCCATCTGCCTCTGTGTAACAAACCTTTCTTTTTTTGGCATCAGGTGCTGGAATGCATGAAAACATGACAAACTAAAACAAACGACCTACACCATGCATCAACGATTTGCCGACCACTGAATCCAGCTGAAAATTATACTGATTTGAGGCTAGTATTTGAACAGCTTAAAACAATTCAATAAATTTGAAAACGCTATATCTACTACCTAAACTAAACCATACTAAATTTTAAACAACAGTTTATCGAAGGAATTTTTAGATATTGAATTTTATGTAAAAATAGAGCGAATTGTGGAAAATGGAAGCAAAATCAGCATGTCAATACACATGAGTACGGCTCACTTTTCTCAAAATCGATCAATGCCATTTCGCTCATCTTCAGTAGAGGTTTGATACCCTTATTACAACTTATGATCAAAATTAGCTTAGATGCGCTATTTTCTACGAAATTTTTATCTCTTTGCATGCAATATTAAACGAGATATCAGCTTTCAAATTTTCCGCTGTGTAGCAAATAAAGCGCCTATGAGTCTATACATTCTCTGTAAAATGTAGAGTTTGTAAAGCTGCAAAAACTATTTCATGTGTCAAGCTCCAATTTTCAAGGGAATCTAATTTTGCCGCGCACTTTCAATATTCAGAGTTGAATGCCTAGTTTGGTTAAAAAGAGAAGTCCCTTTGCAAATGACCATGAGCCAAAATATAAACATCAGTTGACGTCAGCACAGATCCTCCTATTAATTAATATAAACTTAAGGTTCTATATTATTACAGCCGAAACTGTGGCCAGTGTTATGTGTAACGGTAGACTTTAATATTTTTACGTTATACAGCGATCACACACATGTTTCTTCTCTATTTATTTCTTAATCACGAACACGGTTGCTACAACAAACATTATCAAACTCATTAATAATTCATTAGAAAACACAATGGAAATCACTACCGGAACGTAGATCTTTATATCGGATAAAGATTTTTGTTCATTTGCATAAACTTGAAGTTGGATTTTCTAAGCCAAAAGTAGTCAAACTTGGAAAATTCTGGTCCAATATGATAATTGACAACTAGACGTTAGTAGTAGGAAAAGGACAGTTCACCGCCCGGTACACCCGGTACACCCCCCCCCCCCCCCATACCCCAAGCCCGACAGGGCGACACCGGTAGGTGAGGTACGATAAGGGGTATGAGGTACGACCCCTTCCCCTCGAGCCCGAAAGGGCTACCCCTCTAGCCCGGTAGGGCTACCCCTCTCCCTTTCTGAGGTATATTACGACACATTGGGGTATCATGGGGTACGAGCGCAGCGAGTTTCCGGTGCAGAGATTACGAGGTACGATGACGTCATTGGTGATGCAATAATCACCAGCCGGGCAAGCAATTTTTCCCTCTTTTGAATCCTCCTAAATCGTAAATCGTATCATATTAATATATTCTTCTAATTCTTAAATGGTATAGAATTAAAGAAGTAGCAAAAGTGGCCACAAAGAATCAAAATTTTAGATTTTCTAAACATGCGTGACGCGTACGGTGCGTGACGGCTATTATTTTGGAAACGGCCATCTGCAAATCTGTTGTTTTAAACTCGTGTTGATAGTTCGTACAAGAATTTGAAACTAGAATTGGAAGTTCCAGAGTCATTTATTCAATTCATTACAAGGGTAAATATTACAATCAAAATTATAGATTTAAAAGACATAAGTGTCAGGATCTCGTATCGTTGACACTGTATTTTGAGTCACTAGTTCGTTATGTCTAGAACTTATGCAAATTTTACCAAAACGTTCTGCCTCATTGGTTTATTTAAGGCTCGTTCATTGTTTACACAATTGTCTCAAGAGGTATACATGATTAAGTTTTGTTGATTTCTTCTTCTTGTTGCTGTAGTCCCGTCAATTTCCTTCGGCGCATTTGCTCTTTTAAGGGTACACCACCGAACTGCCCACGACCTGACGAAACCCCGTTTTGTGGTCCCACTTTAAATGTGAGTTCTTTGAACCAGTCAGGATGAGGTGACTTGCATGAAAAGTTGATCCTAACATCACCCATGATTATTTTAGTTCTTCAGCCACTCAGTTTTAACGTAACCTTTCCGTACGATCGCCTTTGGGTTTGTGTATGGCGTACCAAACCGTTCAAAATGTGTCTGGTATTTCCGATGTCGCTAATAACCATTACCGACATCGGTTATTCAATTATCGATGTCGGTTATTCGTGAAGACTTTAAAGCTGCCAAAAGTAGACCGTACATATATATGTATCTACTTTTGTCAACTTATTTTAGACAATAGTACTTGATATGAGCCTTAGCTTAAGAACAGTTAAGCCAACCGTCGTCTGGTTGGCTATGGTGGGCGTCGCCACAGGTTCTAATATCTGTGGGTTTAATTGGGCTACCTGTGTTATGTATTTGTATTTATTTAGCTTTCACTGACAATAAATAATACATAATATTTACAATTAAAAACTAAAAATATAAGAATAATTATTAAAATATTAGAACAATACAGAGCTAAGGACAACAAAAACAAAGGTCAGTGATGGACATCCACAACAGAGCAAAGCTCCAACTTGGTGAAGCCCATATTAAATATACAAAAAAATCTTCGTTAAATAAAGTTCACGATAATTAAGTTAAATAGGAAATTGCTAAATGTGTATTAAATATAACTATGTATAAAATTCATAAATATGTAAATATAAATATATATAATAGGACAATAACATGACTTTTGGAGGGCATATTATTTAATTATTTGTGGCCCGAGTAGTTCATTTGCGCCCGAGCGCAGCGATGTTTGAAATTAAGTATGGCTTAGTTTTGGCAATAGGTGATATAATGTAGCGTTTTCAAGTTCAGTGAATTATTTTAAGGCTGTCAAATACTAGCCTCAAATCAGTATATTTTTCAGTCGGATTCAATGGTCGACAACTCGTTGATGCATGATGCAGCTCTTTTGTTTTAGTTTGTCATGTTTTCATGCATTCCAGCGATGCAAATTATGGAATGTTCATTACCTTCCGAACATTCAAGATCCGAAATATGGTAATCTCTAGAACGAATTTTTCATACCAATGCATTTCTTTGCAGCACGTCAGCTTTCCGCTATCTATTTTTACTTTGTCTCGCCACGATTCTAGTTTTGACGAATTTCCATCTGCCTCTGTGTAACAAACCTTTCTTTTTTTGGCATCAGGTGCTGGAATGCATGAAAACATGACAAACTAAAACAAACGACCTACACCATGCATCAACGATTTGCCGACCACTGAATCCAGCTGAAAATTATACTGATTTGAGGCTAGTATTTGAACAGCTTAAAACAATTCAATAAATTTGAAAACGCTATATCTACTACCTAAACTAAACCATACTAAATTTTAAACAACAGTTTATCGAAGGAATTTTTAGATATTGAATTTTATGTAAAAATAGAGCGAATTGTGGAAAATGGAAGCAAAATCAGCATGTCAATACACATGAGTACGGCTCACTTTTCTCAAAATCGATCAATGCCATTTCGCTCATCTTCAGTAGAGGTTTGATACCCTTATTACAACTTATGATCAAAATTAGCTTAGATGCGCTATTTTCTACGAAATTTTTATCTCTTTGCATGCAATATTAAACGAGATATCAGCTTTCAAATTTTCCGCTGTGTAGCAAATAAAGCGCCTATGAGTCTATACATTCTCTGTAAAATGTAGAGTTTGTAAAGCTGCAAAAACTATTTCATGTGTCAAGCTCCAATTTTCAAGGGAATCTAATTTTGCCGCGCACTTTCAATATTCAGAGTTGAATGCCTAGTTTGGTTAAAAAGAGAAGTCCCTTTGCAAATGACCATGAGCCAAAATATAAACATCAGTTGACGTCAGCACAGATCCTCCTATTAATTAATATAAACTTAAGGTTCTATATTATTACAGCCGAAACTGTGGCCAGTGTTATGTGTAACGGTAGACTTTAATATTTTTACGTTATACAGCGATCACACACATGTTTCTTCTCTATTTATTTCTTAATCACGAACACGGTTGCTACAACAAACATTATCAAACTCATTAATAATTCATTAGAAAACACAATGGAAATCACTACCGGAACGTAGATCTTTATATCGGATAAAGATTTTTGTTCATTTGCATAAACTTGAAGTTGGATTTTCTAAGCCAAAAGTAGTCAAACTTGGAAAATTCTGGTCCAATATGATAATTGACAACTAGACGTTAGTAGTAGGAAAAGGACAGTTCACCGCCCGGTACACCCGGTACACCCCCCCCCCCCCCCCCATACCCCAAGCCCGACAGGGCGACACCGGTAGGTGAGGTACGATAAGGGGTATGAGGTACGACCCCTTCCCCTCGAGCCCGAAAGGGCTACCCCTCTAGCCCGGTAGGGCTACCCCTCTCCCTTTCTGAGGTATATTACGACACATTGGGGTATCATGGGGTACGAGCGCAGCGAGTTTCCGGTGCAGAGATTACGAGGTACGATGACGTCATTGGTGATGCAATAATCACCAGCCGGGCAAGCAATTTTTCCCTCTTTTGAATCCTCCTAAATCGTAAATCGTATCATATTAATATATTCTTCTAATTCTTAAATGGTATAGAATTAAAGAAGTAGCAAAAGTGGCCACAAAGAATCAAAATTTTAGATTTTCTAAACATGCGTGACGCGTACGGTGCGTGACGGCTATTATTTTGGAAACGGCCATCTGCAAATCTGTTGTTTTAAACTCGTGTTGATAGTTCGTACAAGAATTTGAAACTAGAATTGGAAGTTCCAGAGTCATTTATTCAATTCATTACAAGGGTAAATATTACAATCAAAATTATAGATTTAAAAGACATAAGTGTCAGGATCTCGTATCGTTGACACTGTATTTTGAGTCACTAGTTCGTTATGTCTAGAACTTATGCAAATTTTACCAAAACGTTCTGCCTCATTGGTTTATTTAAGGCTCGTTCATTGTTTACACAATTGTCTCAAGAGGTATACATGATTAAGTTTTGTTGATTTCTTCTTCTTGTTGCTGTAGTCCCGTCAATTTCCTTCGGCGCATTTGCTCTTTTAAGGGTACACCACCGAACTGCCCACGACCTGACGAAACCCCGTTTTGTGGTCCCACTTTAAATGTGAGTTCTTTGAACCAGTCAGGATGAGGTGACTTGCATGAAAAGTTGATCCTAACATCACCCATGATTATTTTAGTTCTTCAGCCACTCAGTTTTAACGTAACCTTTCCGTACGATCGCCTTTGGGTTTGTGTATGGCGTACCAAACCGTTCAAAATGTGTCTGGTATTTCCGATGTCGCTAATAACCATTACCGACATCGGTTATTCAATTATCGATGTCGGTTATTCAGGCCTTTCTCTACTGTCGGGTTCGAAATGTGTCTGGTATTTCCCATGTCGCTAATAAACAATACCGACATCGGTTATTCAATTATCGATGTCGGTTATTTAGAGCTCTCTCTACTGTCGGGTTCGAATTCTCGACGTCCGATTTTCGATGTCGGTTATTCAGAGCTCTCTGTACTGTCGGGTTCGAATTCTCGACGTCCGATTTTTCGATGTCGGTTATTCAATTTTCCGTGTCGTTATTTCGAATGTCCAGTTTGCTCCTTAATTTGCCATTCCCGATGTCGGTTATGTAATTCGTCTATGTCTGTAATATTTCGGGTTTTCCGACGTCGTTTATTAAATTATAACGATTTCAACTTTCAAGAAATGACATCATCAGATATAGCCCACTGGTTATTAATCTCCGATGTCGATTATTCAAAAATTAATTAATACACCACAAATGAATAAATGGTTGAGTAAATGAATAAATGGAATCAATCAATCAATAAACGAGAGAATGAATGAGTGAATGAATGAATACATGAATAAAATATAAATTAATCAATAACTCAATTAATCAATCAATCATTCAACGAACGAACGAATGAATGAATAAATGAAATATAAATAAAGAAATGAATAGATAAATAAACAAACAAAAAACAAACAGATAGACAAACAAATGAATTAATAGATAAGTTAATAAAAAGAAATATCAATAAACAACTATAAAGTTATTATTATTATTATTATTATTATTATTATCATCATCATTATTATTATTATTGTTATTAAACAAATGCATTAACAAATAAAAAAAAGAGATAGATAATTAAGTGATTAATAATATACATGCAAAAATTGCTCGATGCTGATTGGCTAAGAGCAGTGCTGTTTCAAGGAAATTTAGTGCAGAAAAAAGGAAATTTTATAGTGCCAAAAAAAAGGAAATTTAGTGCAAATTTCTTTTTGCAGAAAACAGTCCAAATGCACTAAAACGTCAAATTCTTCTTTTTATTCATCAAAGAAACAATTTATTAAACACTTTTTGTGAGATTTGTTTCTAAAATTGTCGTTGATATGCAAGAAAAATGCCAAAAAATGCCCAAGTTTTGGGTGAAAAGTTTTGAATTTAATTTTTTCCTTTTTCGCGCGCTTGGTGACGACATCGTCATCAGGTCACTTTCGAACACTGGGCGCGCGCTAACCTGATTTTTCAACTGAAAAGCTACAGAAAACCTGAAAGTTTTGCTTGAATTTTTGCATGAATATATGAATCAATCAATCAATCCATCAATCAATAAGGTTGATTAATCAAATATATTTATAAAATGTGTTTGTACAGTGTATTGATTGCAAACAACAACAACATAAACAAAAAAATATCTATAAAAATAGCAGATTTTACAAAATGGAATACGTTGAACTGAAATAGAACCAAGAAAGTATTTCTTGAATACCAAAATTTACACATTTTACGCGTTCAATTTAAATTTCAAACAAACTACGGATTGTCAAGATTTTTTAAACTCATACAATAGACTTTGACACTAATGTATTTAATCTGTTATCATTTCAAAATTATTATTAACAATCAGTGACAAAAATACAAAAAAAAGCTCCAAAAAATGCTAAGATATAAGTTCACATTAGGAAACATTTGAATAATTTGGCAATATTAATTGACGACTGTTCAAAGCAATGATCTGATTCACACACAGGCATGTAATCTGATGATCACACAAACTAGATAAAAAAAATTAATTTTCATTACAATTACGCCATGCATGTATCTGCGGCTCGTGAAAGACTTTATTGTTCTCCATTATTATCGGTATTTTCATGACGTCGTCTTTTATTTTCTTTTCTCCTTTGTCTTCTTAGTTTTCTTTTCATTGCTTTCAAACCTTGTGGTGGTGTTGTTGCTGCTCCTTGTGATGCTGGTGCTGGTGATGGCTGTGTTACTGCTGGTGTTACTGCTGCTGGTGGTGGTGGCTGTATTTCTGCTGCTGCTGCTGCTGCTGCTGGTGGCTGTGTTACTGCTGCTGGTGGTGGTGGGGACTGTGTTACTGCTGCTGGTGGCTGTGTTACTGCTGCTGCTGGTGGTGGCGGCTGTGTTACTGCTGCAGGTGGCTGTGGTAGTGGTGGTGGCTGTGTTACTGCTGCTGCTGCTGGTGAGGGCTGTGTTACTGCTGGTGCTGGTGCTGGTGGCTGTGTTACTGCTGCTGCTACTGATGGCTGTGTTACTCCTGCTGGTGCTGGTGGCTGTGTTGCTGCTGCTGCTGGTGGCTGTGTTACTGCTGGAGCTGATGGCTGTGTTACTGCTGGTGCTGGTGGCTGTGTTACTGCTGGTGCTGCTGGTGGCTGTGTTGCTGCTGCTGGTGGTGGTAGTGGTGGTGGCTGTGTTACTGCTGGTGGTGGTGGTGGGGGCTGTGTTACTGCTGCTGGTGGCTGTGTTACTGCTGCTGCTGGTGGTAGTGGTGGTGGCTGTGTTACTGCTGCTGCTGCTGGTGGGGGCTGTGTTACTGCTGGTGCTGGTGCTGGTGCTGGTGCTGGTGCTGGTGCTGGTGCTGGTGCTGGTGCTGGTGCTGGTGCTGGTGCTGGTGCTGGTGCTGGTGCTGGTGCTGGTGCTGGTGCTGGTGCTGGTGCTGGTGCTGGTGCTGGTGCTGGTGCTGGTGCTGGTGCTGGTGCTGGTGATGCTGCTGGTGCTGGTGCTGGTGATGCTGACTGGTGCTGGTGCTGTGTTCCTGCTGCTGCTGGTGCTGCTGCTGCTGCTGCTGCTGGTGCTGCTGCTGCTGCTGCTGCTGCTGCTGCTGCTGCTGCTGCTGCTGCTTGCTGCTGCTGCTGCTGGTGGCTGTGTTACTGCTGGAGCTGATGGCTGCCGTACATCCATAATGGAAGGAATCTCTTTGTTGGATGAGCAACCGGAAGAACTGAAATGTAAAGTGTGGTAAGTTTGATTTAACGCTTCGACAAACGAGACGGTTGGCGGCTTTTCTAAAGACTCTCTAACAATTACATTGAAACACTATTGGATTTTTTTTATTTCAATTTGATACGGATAGAAGTCCCATTGCTTCCATATTCCTATCCTCTTTTTAGGGTTTCAATTTATGGTCAGATCAAAAACTCGCACATCGCAAAACTAACTTGTTCGATTCAACCAGCATTCCGTAATTATGCATGACTTTAGCAGTTTGATGTCTCTGACAATTTGCATTCTGTTTTTATACAGTGATGCTATAATGATCGACCCCGTGGTGCTACGCTGTGGGCACACTTTTTGCAAATCGTGTATATTGAGGTGCACCACCACAAACCGCAGTTGCCCAGAATGTAGAGGCATTCTTTTGTATGAATGCAACTTTACTGTTAAAGCGTTTGTAGAGAAACTGAAAGGGGAATGCAGAAAATGTAGAAAACGTGGAGCTCTTGGAAATCTACTGCATCACTCCTGCCCTGAAGAGATGGTAGGCTGCACGAATGGCAGATGTCACGTTACCGTTAAGAGGAAAGAGCTAGAAGAACACCTTAAATGCTGCAATTTCCAAAAAACAAAATGCCATGACTGTGGAGAACTTTTCACAAAGGAAGATATCGCTTTCCATAGAAGCTGTTCATGTCCATATTCAGAAGTGAATTGCCCGCTAAACTGCTCCACGAAAATCAGAAGGTGCGGGTGCATGAAATACCACATATGACATATTTTCATCCATCTTTGTTTATTAAAGTAAACTGATTGATCACTTACTGGAAATAAAGTTTAAAACTTGGAACGTTTCGACTAGAACCAGTAGTCTTCCTCAGGTACGGTTGCTTGAAGTGAGCTGTCCACGTGACCGCTGTAAGTGGTCTAGTGAAAACCTGTAGTGATTAATTTTTACGGTACTTTGACATCATTGTCTACTGGATGGCTCATTAATAGAAATACATCCTGTGTTTATCATGTCAGTATCTATCAATCCCTCATTTCTATTAATATTCCATTTGTTTTAAAATATAGGAGTGAAGCGATCCTACATATTCCACTGTGCAATCAAGCAGCTAAAGAGTGCAAAGTCCCAGGGTGTCATTTTTGGGGAACCCAGTCACAAATAGTTAACCATGAAAGGGAATTTGCGGAGCACCATGTGAAGCTACTTCGAATATACCAAGTAAAACTGACAGATGCTGTTTTGGATAAGGTAGGTATTTGCGCGCAATACGGTTTGCCCAACTAAGGATTGGACAATTCAGTAGAGATTGTGGTTGGGGAGGGGGGATTTTAAGCACTGATTTTTTCCCATAATTATGATTACGCAGTTTTTTATTTTTGTTGTTGTTGTTGTTTTTTTTGTTTTGTTTTTTGTTTTTTGCGCTTTGCAAGAATGTTTTTTGGGTGGTTAGCCGGGTGCTTGCAGAAATATTTTTTTAGACAACTTTTTTTTTAGTTTTTTTTTTTTTTTCTTTTTTCTTTTTCTTTTCTCTTCTGTGCAGGATTTTTTTCTTTTTATTAAAAAAATTGCCCCCCTCCCTTCCAACTATTTCTAATGGTCCACTCTAAGATGTTTTTACGGGACGGTAATATTTGATACCTCTTTCATTCTTTTCAGGCCAATGCTCTTTCAATAAAGCAGACTTCCGTACAGAGCTATTTATGGACCATTGATGACTTCAAAACGGCAGTTAGTAATGTCAACAGCACCAACCCTCTAGCAAGTCCTCAGTTTCGTTGCTTCGAAGCCAATTGGCGGGTGCTCATGTTCCCTGGTAGCAAGTGGATGGTCTACCTACAGCTTCTTTCCTCTCTTTCCTCGCTAAGAGCTATAATAAGGTACAATAATGATACACGAACTTGTTCATGCTCGTGAGAGAGACTCACGAGAGAAGTCAGCCGGCACCGAAAACGCAGTTCTCCAGTCAGCCGGGTTTGCGGTGCATTGTTTAAACAATCCGAAGCCCCTTCATGTGAAATTCATACTTTAATGTAGATGATTTTTGATCCATTCTACTTTTTTAGGTTCGTGTTGTTTGGGAAAGAGGAAGGCGATGACCGGGTTTATACCCTAGCACCTGCCAAGCTACAGGAGGGCCATATGATTGGAGCAGAACTAACTTCTATAACCAGACTGGAGGAAATTGTCGAGGAAAAAAAACACCTTTGTATCAAAGTCATTATTGAATTACTGACATACAGTTTGTAAATCAAAAGTATCTTGTCAGATCATATTCAAGTACTTTTAGTAAAGACTGTTAGTGAACGTCATTAAGTGAATTTGTGATTGTGTGAAAAATAACTGCGAGTGCTTTTTAATATTTGGGGTAGAATGCGAACCCTTGATAAAAACTCCTGAAAATCAAAGAGTTAGCCGAAGAAAGCAGCTGGCGTGTTTTGGCTCGTTTCCGGCTCGGGGTGAGCGGAAATACAAAAACATGAGCGGTATTCGGCCGAAACTGATTTTCGATCTTCATACACTGGCGTCGTCATTATAATTTATTATAATTTTTTTTAATTGTTAACTAAACAAAAGCCGATATATGATAAATTGTGATAAACGCATGCATAAAAGCTTTCAAACGTTTAAAATTTTCAATTTCATAATCAGCTCTCGAAAGATTGAGGAGGAAAGGAGAGCGGGCGGGGGACTTGACAACGTGATGACAAGTAAAGTATTTTGGGGCCACAGGATACTCGATAAAACTAAAGGTTCCTACATTGTAGTTTTCTTCAGCTAGCTATTTATACTATACTATCTATACAATAGCTCTTTTAACTTAAGTTCAACTGTATTTAGTGAACTACGATAATTTCACTAGAACACACTACCATCAAAGTAACCATACAAATTCATTTCCGTTTGGGTGACCTGTGTGGCGTTGAAACTTGAGACGACATTACAACACGAGGCAACTCAAGTAGCGTGGTGCGGCGTGGTACGGACGAAAGATTGCAAAAGTTAACTTTTATCTACCCCCAAAACTGTTATTTCGGTTGTACGGCCATCTACCATTTTCTCAAAGTATTCTTATTCTCATTTTCAATCGAATAATGAAAAAGTAAACCTACAAATTCAAGTTTGGAATCGCTTCTGTTCATAAGAATGCGAACACTAGTGGCGCGTCAAAGTATGTACACAGTAAAGAATAACAGAAAATTTTCCCTAAATGTATCGGTAAGTCAGCTGTGGGGAATATGTTGTGTTTACGAACTTTTACCTTTATTATGCGTTCTTCTCCTTAAAGCTTTTGCAGTTTATTGGTATAATCAATTGCTTCTAGATCCTTCTCCATTGGTAGCTCCTACGAACTGTATCAGCAATTTTTGTGTGATGAATGCATCGGTTAGTTTTAATTGTTTTCACTCGATTTTAGGGTTATGTCATATGCTGATCACTACCATAGAGTAAACTAGGTGAGTACATAGTACTTACAGAGGAGGGAAACCATAAGATTGCCTGCTTGTCTTTTTAAAATACTTTAGTTGTATTTCTATATTTATATTTAAGCTCACATTACTTTCCTGATGTTGTTGCAGTCTGACTGTATTTGTCTACATTTTCTGTATATATATATTTATATCTTTTTTGTCGTTGTTAATAATTTATTGTTATTCAGTGTCAATTAAGATATTCACCGAAATCTTTGGTTATGCATGTATTGTATTACATGCGTGGTGAAGTTATCATCATCACCATTGTTATTACTCTTATTATTACTTTTATTATTATTATTATTGTTATTCTTTTTAATATTATTATTATTATTAATATCAATTTTACTTCCAATTTTTATATTGTTTATTGTTTATACTGTTGCATATTGTTTATATTTTAAGTGGCTTGTAATTGGCTGGTAAAGAGTGCCTCTGGGCCGCCTTTGATGAGCACCTGGTAGTTTGTTCAGGGGGGTCATGGTCCCTGTTCATTCTGAAGTGGCTTGTGATTGGCTGGTAAGGAGTGCCTCTGGGCCGCCTCTTGCAAGTAATTGTATTTGTTTAAGGGAGGGATTGTGATTGGCTGGTAAGGAGTGCCTCTGGGCCGCCTTTGATGAGCACCTGGTAGTTTGTTCAGGGGGGTCATGGTCCCTGTTCATTCTGAAGTGGCTTGTGATTGGCTGGTAAGGAGTGCCTCTGGGCTGCCTCTTGCAAGCAATTGTTTCTGTTTAAGGGAGGGATTGTGATTGGCTGGTAAGGAGTGCCTCTGGGCCGCCTTTGATGAGCACCTGGTAGTTTGTTCAGGGGGGTCATGGTCCCTGTTCATTCTGAAGTGGCTTGTGATTGGCTGGTAAGGAGTGCCTCTGGGCCGCCTCTTGCAAGCAATTGTTTTTGTTTAAGGGAGGGATTGTGATTGGCTGGTAAGGAGTGCCTCTGGGCCGCCTTTGATGAGCACCTGGTAGTTTGTTCAGGGGGGTCATGGTCCCTGTTCATTCTGAAGTGGCTTGTTATCGGCTGGTAAGGAGTGCCTCTGGGCCGCCTTTTACATTTTGCTGTATCCAGTGTTTTGCTGTTCCTTTGATTGATGTGTTATTTTTGTTGTTGTTGTTATCTATTGAGCTATTAAGATATCTCTTGTTTTTTCATATCTATAATTTTTACTATTGTTTAGAGACTTGTAGGTCCATCTTGCGGGGTTGCTTCCTCTTTTTCTGTTTTATCTTTACAGATAGTTCCAGGGACGCATTAATTTTGACAAGAAGTCAAGTAAAAAAATATTTTTTTATGGTAAGTGAAGTATGTCTGCACTGTTAATTGTTTCAACTCACAGTAATCGTTTTGTTTTCTTTTGTAGGTGCCTTTAGAAGTAACATTTGCTGTGATCATAATGAAGGTTTCACTGACTTGAAAAATTACTTATCAAAGATGATGTAATGTCAAACTTAAAACTATAGACAATAAAAACGCTGACTGAAACCAAATCCAGTTTGTATTTTACACAATTAGTTTGTATTTTCTGTTCTTCAGTATTTAAATACAATTATTTGAAAACCTGTGTTTCTTTTTCTGATTTTTTCTTCACTTCAAGACTATTAATAAATGTGATTATTTGAATGGGGGTTGAATTATAAAAATTTGGGAATGAACTTGAAATGGTGCATTTCTCTATCAGTTTTATGCATCTTTAATGCAACTATGACTTATAACACATACACAATCAATTAATTTGTGGAGTGGAGTTCAGTGCACTATACATTATTTGGCTTATATATGCAAGTTGAAACTGGTGTAGGGTGATAACCTAAGAGTGATTGCACTTAACCTGTGAGAAAGTACAAAATATATAGTAACAAGAGACCATAATACTAAGAGAGCGAAGCTCAGTATTGATGTCTGTGCCATGTTCGTGGCGGCTAAGGCTATTTTTAGTAACTTCGGCAATCGCGCGCGCAAGGCCCTCAACCAATAGAATTTGCTTTTTGGCGTGCGCGCGGAAGGGACCGTTTGAATTCTTGTCAGTAAGTGCCTTGCGCGCGCGATGGCGAAGTTACTAAAAATAGCCTTAGCCGCCAGACATCAATGCTGAGCTTCGCTCTCTTAGTATTATGGTCTCTTGATAGTAACTATAGTACAAAATCCTTTGTTTTTGATTGTTTAGTAATACTATTTTGCATTACTTTATAGTGCAATTTTACAGATTAAGTGCAACTAACCTGTGATAGAATACAAACACCAAAAGCATGCAATACTTCATTGTCTCGACAGATAGGCCCAAGGGATGAGGGGGAATTGAAAATAAATTGGATTCTTATTTTCCTTTTTTTCCCTGGTTTTTGCTCTTCCATTTTTTATATCTATTCCTACTGGCCGTTATTCTCTCTTTCACTATTAGATTTATAAATTTTCTATGCACAAATGAGAATACATATAAAAAGAAGTGCAATACTGACTTTTCCAAGAGTCCGTTTTTTTTCTTTCTTATTTCCATCACCTTTTTCTTTTCTTTGATTTTCATTTTTCAGGTTTTATTTATTCGATTCTGTTCATAAATTAATTGATTCATTTTCCATCCATCAATTCATCCACCCATTCATTCAATCATTCACTCATTCATGTTTTCTTTCTTGCTTTCTGTCTTTCATTCATTCTTTCATTCATTCACTCATTCAATCATCAATAATTCATTTATTCATTCATTTTATTTTCATTTAGTCAATTATCATTTCATTATTTCTTTATATATATATTTCATTCATTCATTCGTTCGTTCGATAATTGATTGATTGATTAATTGATTGATTGATTGATTGATTAATTTATATTTTATTCATTCACTCATTCATTCTCTCGTTTATTGATTGATTGATTCCATTTATTCATTTACTCAACCATTTATTCATTTGTGGTGTATGAATTAATTTTTGAATAACCGACATCGGAGATTAATAACCAGTGGGCTATATCTGATGATGTCATTACTTGAAAGTTGACATCGTTATAATTTAGAAAACGACGTCGGAAAACCCGAAATATTACAGACATAGACGAATTACATAACCGACATCGGGAATGGCAAATTAAGGAGCAAATTGGACATTCGAAATAACGGCACGGAAAATTGAATAACCGACATCGAAAAATCGGACGTCGAGAATTCGAACCCGACAGTACAGAGAGCTCTGAATAACCGACATCGAAAATCGGACGTCGAGAATTCGAACCCGACAGTAGAGAGAGCTCTAAATAACCGACATCGATAATTGAATAACCGATGTCGGTATTGTTTATTAGCGACATGGGAAATACCAGACACATTTCGAACCCGACAGTAGAGAAAGGCCTGAATAACCGACATCGATAATTGAATAACCGATGTCGGTAATGGTTATTAGCGACATCGGAAATACCAGACACATTTTGAACGGTTTGGTACGCCATATTTGTGACTCGTAAAGTCAGCGAGAGAACAGTTTATACATGAGATCATAAAGAGATAAATAAATCACTCTGAACGGTTTCAACAATGTAAATTCAGATCTTGAAAGGTAGTCAGACAAACCACACACAAATTTAGTGTCAAACGTCCTCATTTATTAACGTTTGGGATGTTACAATTCGCTTTCGGATTCTTCTTGATTGTCATCGTGATCATCCATGAGTTTTAATTTCTTGAATTTCAACGACAATTGATGGACTGCATCACAGTCTCGACAACGACAAAACTTGACTTTCGTGGTATGATCATCTACGGCAAAGACGTGTGAGCAAATATCGCATTCAACCAGTTGGTCGTCACGACAATAGTAACCTTCGCGCCACAGGCATCTGGGGCATTGCACTACAGGTATCAGGGGCGGATCTAGCATTTTGACTGAGTAGTTTCCAACTCGACCGAAACTTAATATCATTAAATCCTATGATACCATTTACACTTTGCATATTCTGAGCATTAGCACCCACAATAAACACATTACTACAATTTTTTAAAATCATCCGAACTCAGACACTGATCAAGTCGTCGTCATAGGTTCAAGAAAAATCTAACTCAATTTAATTTCACATCCAATCGATTTTATTCTAAAATATGGTCTAGGAAACTGTTTTTTAGATAATTTTTGAACTTATATCGAAATAATTTGATGCACAAAATGTTTTATTCGGCAAGAGTTGTAGCCGGTGTTATGTCACACAACGCAAAGTCACGCGCCTGAAAAGCCGGGGAAATCACTACAAATTCTTTCAAACCACAGTATTTTGTGTTTATATACACTTTGAATTGCTAATTGTAGTTAAAATAAGTTATATTTGCCACTTTTGTGTTTGAAATTATGTTCTTAAAAGTTTGCCGCCATGCTGGTGGACGTGAGACAAACCATCATACTGAAAATCAAGAATACGAATATCTATTATTAAACTAAAAACCGAAATTATATTTCGCTGTTACACGATCGCCCTAGGATTTTAGAGATCTTTATGAGTACCTTTTGGTTGGTTGTTTGAAGTGGGGGAAGCAAGAAACCAAATTCCAACGCACTGTTTGAAGGTCAGAGTTCGCATGAACATTTCAGTAAAACTAGTCATATAAAACATCAGCTATCAATTGTAAATATAGCTTACCGAGGAAACTGTTAGCTCAAGCTTAAACTTAGAGCTTAATATTTGCCCAATTTCCTTGTTTACGTTGAATTTCAACCGCAACAGTTCCACAATTGAAGAAAGTTCGTTCGATCATGTGTTTCATTTTGTTCGTTACGAGTTCGAAGATTCCAATGGACAAAGAACCTCACCAGGGTAGGCTGGCCCTTTTATACTTTTGTCAGTAGTTTCTGGACTAGTTTACGCCGATTTTAGCCAATCAGAATCAAGTTGGAATGGTAAATTTGTGCTTGGTTTGACTGTGGGTTTCCTGTGTGAACCACTTGTGGGGTGTTTTACTTCCTGTGAATCACTTCGGAAACTACTGGCGGGGTGTTTTATTTCCGGTGCAGTAGTTCACACAGGGATACCAAACTGTGAACTAGCACGTTATGATAGCTAGAAATTCCTGTGGGACCCCTCCCTCAACAAAACTTGAAAAGGCTACAAAAATAGCCTGGGAACATGTGGGTTTCCTGTGGAAATAATTCAAAATGGCGTCCAAATAAAGGTAAAATACACTTAAACTTGTTCCATTTGTATTATTTATTTTTATTATCTCAATAATTCTTTTTTCTGGGAAAAATCTCAGTAGTTTCCGGAAACTAAGTGAACTACTCTAGATCCGCCCGTGGGTATGGAATAGAACGATTTGAAGTCACGGCAGACGTGACACTCTAGGGGTTCATCGTCTGATTCTGAACTTTCCGGTTCTGAATGTTCCTGTGACTCTAAGCTTTCACCAACACTCTCCCTGTCCGACTCTGAAGTTTCTCTTTCAGAGGTTTGGTCACTAGTTTCGCTATCTGTCTCGTCCTCTTCCGGTTGCCTGGCAACCAAATCTGCCAGAACCCTTTTGTTACGGATCAGTTTCTTGTCAATACCAATCTCTGATAATCCTTGAGTGAACGTTTTCAACCCACGAGGTACTTTAACATCCAAATTGTAAGGTAACATGACATACTCAATGAGCTCTCCAATGCTGGTGACAGGAATTCTTCGCTCATGATACATCATCTCCCCATGGGAGTTCCAGTATAAAATACTTTTCGAAGCTGACAGGGTGTGAAGAAATGCGAGCGCCTTTTCTTCGGGGATACTCTGGGAGAGTTTCTGCAAAACCTTTTCAATATCGTTATCGTCAAAAGTGGCCTCTTCGGTGTAAGAAGCAATACTGTCTACAGAATCAGTGGACTCGCTCCGTGCTCTTTTCATGTTGCTTCCTCAAATGATCAACGTCGAAATGAGCTTCTTCTTTATGGACAGGAATATTTAAAACAAAAACAACTTCAGAGCCGACACCAGGGGTGACATGATATCGGACACAAAACCACCACCGCGTTGCGCTAGAGTTTGTTTCTTGGTTTTGAAAGGAACGGATGGGTCGGCCAATTCCCGTATGTCGTCCACATGCTTTCTCAGTCTTTCTTTTTGCACTTGTGACACTGGTATAGTGCCTTTGGATAAATTCGAGCAAACTTCACAAATGGCATGAACCTGTTCTGGACTAGCGGTGGCCAGTAAAAGCGTTCTCTGATGAGGAGGACAATTGGTTAAATGATACAAATACCCAAAATGGTCACGGATCAAACGACTCATGTTGTCAGTACGGAAGACACCTTAAAATGAGATGTATAAGTTAAGTCAATACTTTTTATTCTCATTTTAAAATAATTGCATATGACTTAGATAGGATAGGATATAGAATAGGATAGGATAGGATAGGATAGGATAGGATAGGATAGGATAGGATAGGATAGGATAGGATAGGATATAGAATAGGATAGGATAGGATATAGAATAGGATAGGATAGGATATAGAATAGGATAGGATAGGATATAGAATAGGATAGGATAGGATATAGAATAGGATAGGATATAGAATAGGATAGGATAGGATAGGATAGGATATAGAATAGGATAGGATAGGATATAGAATAGGATAGGATAGGATAGGATATAGAATAGGATAGGATAGGATATAGAATAAGATAGGATAGGATATAGAATAGGATAGGATAGGATATAGAATAGGATAGGATAGGATAGAATAGGATAGGATAGGATAGGATAGGATAGGATATAGGATAGGATAGGATGGGATATAGAATAGGATAGGATAGGATATAGGATAGGATAGGATTGGATTGGACAGTGAAATAGCAATAAATAGGATTGTTTTACGTTGATGTTTCATTCTTTTAATAGACACAGGATGGGTCGGACGTGTCCTATGTGCAGCAAGTTTGTGTAAAATGTATCATGTCACTTAAGTCGTGTTCACAAAATTGATGGCCCAGATCGGACACGAATACTACGGGAAGGCAAATCACAGAAAGGTGTTCAGCGGTTTACTCCCTACCCTCAGACAAAACCTCAAGTGGAAACCAAATGTGACCGGTTTCAATTACTCCACCCATTCACAGCCTTAGTGGCTGGAATGACCGGCTCTGGGAAAACGGTCTGGGTTCAAATCCTACTGGAACATGCCAAACAAGTCATCCAACCTCCACCTCAACGTATTGTATGGAGTTACTCTCAATGGCAACCGGCCTACGACCGGATGCTCAAAACGGTCCCTGGGATCGAGTTTGTCAAAGGTATACCCCACGACCTGGATGAGGATTGGTATTTTAACCCCGAGATCAACAATCTGATGGTCATTGACGATCAAATGACCGAGACCTCCAACGACAAACGTATCTTGAATTTATTTACCAAAGGATCTCATCATCGAAACCTCAGTGTGATTTTTCTTACGCAGAATCTATATTTTCAAGGAAAAATCATGCGCACTCTGAGTCTGAACGCTGCATACCTTATCTTATTTAAAAACCCAAGAGACAAACTACAAATCATGACGTTGGGAAAACAAATGTATCCAGGAAAAACAGACCAGTTTCTTCAAAAGTACGAGGCTGCTGTTCAGCGGCCTTACGGCTACCTGTTCGTCGATCTCAAACCCAACACCCCCGAGAGGTGTCGACTGCGTACCAACGTTCTTCCAAATGATGCTCGTCCATCGCAGACTGGAGGTCAATCGGATGCCGTAAAGACCATCGCTAGCTTTTTTGAGCGTCAAGGGTACTTACAACCACCCCAACTGAAAGCCATGCAGGAACTAGAAGAACAGATGGACGCCATTTTGAAAGACCCCACCCTACCTCCAGAGGTGAAAATCAAAGAATATGGTCCACTGTTTAATCATTACCTTGCTCTACAACAACAACTCTCCAATACCGGTCCAGCGATACCGAGACTGGAACCCATCTCAACCGTATCAACATTGGTCGACCAGAGTCAGCCCCCAGCTAACGTGACGACTCCGAAAAACGTGTCTCCTACAAGTGTGACCAGTGACAGTGGTGTTGGCATGGCAACACCTAAAACACCCTCATTCCTAGAACGCCTGACATCCAAAGTCAGAACACCTTTTAAATCTAGTGTTCCACAGGGTAGAGAGGAGATACCATCGACTCCATTAAAAGTAGACCAACCCTCTACTTCCACTCCCATCACTCTGTCGAGCGTAGAGTTCCCTCTCACACCCCCATCCACTAAAGAAAAACCCCAAGCTGATCCCAGGTGGATACGTTATCAAGATGAACATAAGTATAGAGGACAGGTGTTCCAACCTCCGAGACGCTCACAACGAATAAGAGCCATGATTCAGTCCATACCCGGTTGGGAAAAATATTAAGTAGTATTTAACTCATGTATTAATTGTAACTAAAAAAAAAAAAAGAAATTAAATGAAATAATATTCAAACATTTACTGGTGTCTTGTTGTTTAATTTATTACACTTTTTCAAATGTTTTTAGTACATTCGTAATCTTACTTTTTTTCATGTACACTCATGATCCGAGTTTAACTGTTTTGTTCTACTCAATGTATAAGTTACTTGCACTCTCCTCTTTTCGTGAAGAGCTGAACTTTATGGTCGATTTGAGTTTCAAAAACAATAGATTTGCAGATGGCCGTTTCCAAAATAATAGCCGTCACGCACCGTACGCGTCACTCATGTTTAGAAAATCTAAAATTTTGATTCTTTGTGGCCACTTTTGCTACTTCTTTAATTCTATACCATTTAAGAATTAGAAGAATATATTAATATGATACGATTTACGATTTAGGAGGATTCAAAAGAGGGAAAAATTGCTTGCCCGGCTGGTGATTATTGCATCACCAATGACGTCATCGTACCTCGTAATCTCTGCACCGGAAACTCGCTGCGCTCGTACCTCATGATACCCCAATGTGTCGTAATATACCTCAGAAAGGGAGAGGGGTAGCCCTACCGGGCTAGAGGGGTAGCCCTTTCGGGCTCGAGGGGAAGGGGTCGTACCTCATACCCCTTATCGTACCTCACCTACCGGTGTCGCCCTGTCGGGCTTGGGGTATGGGGGGGGGGGGGGGTGTACCGGGTGTACCGGGCGGTGAACTGTCCTTTTCCTACTACTGACGTTTGATAAGTAATATAAAGAACTCGAGAGCGTGTTATATCGGGTCTAAAGATCCTCGCCTTCGGCTCGGATCTTTATCCACCGATATAACACGCTCTCTCGTTCTTTATACATTACTTTAAGCATAAATATCAGTAAATTACGAAGAAATTAAAGAAAAATTACAATAAATAAACTGTACTTACAAAACGCTGTATACGGGTCGAACGGTAGACGATGTGACACTAATTTATACGATTTACAAAAGTTTTATAAGAACAACGACAAAATGACAATAAAGTAGAATATCAATTAGGACGTAAAAAAAACAAAGACTATTGTACGAAAACAATACGTGAAGACAAAGAAATACTAAGTCTAAATTTGGCGCCAAACGGCGCTAACATTATGTATTCGCATACTTTTGTCTCGCAATCCTCCAATTAGCGCTTAGATAAGAGATAAGATAAGAGATTCCTCTGATGCTGATTGGATGATTGCTCTTGCAAAAGAATGCAAAAATACATTGTAGGTTGTCATACTTTTTGGCTGCTTCATTAGCTGGATTCTGATTCTGATAATAGACCAGTTGTTCGGAGCAGTAATTTGCTCAATGTCAGCCCGTAATTAATAAGATTTTCCCGTAAGCCTAAGATATTTTAAGATAAGTATCTAAAACTTTGAGCAAAAGCTGTGGCAATCTTCATTTTCACCTCCATGGTTCATTTATTTGCGTTTCTTGCCTTCCACGATCGACGGGCTTTTGCCAAAAAATGACTCTAAAGAACGTATTGCGCACAATCCGGCGAGGAAAGACAATGAGCAACCGCATATAAGTAGTTATAAGTCTTATCCGCTCTCTCGAGAAGAACGAGCATACATGTAGTGTTATGACGTCACATAGCTGACGTCATAGAAGTACGAAAGTTAGCAATCTGATAAAGGAGTGTGACAAGATTGAAGAACGCTTTTATCTTTTTTCCGATTTGTATTTTTTAAAGATGCTCAGTTCGAAAAGCACTGAGTACTTTCGAGAGTAAACCAAAAAAAGTTCTCTCTATAAATATCGGCAGAAAAGATCTTTAGCTTAGAGCTTTATAACTTCTATTATAAGTTCATTAATCGATCTTTAGGACTGTCTTAGGCCCCGTCCATACGTACGTGTGCCATTTTCATTTGCAATAAACGCACACCTTTTTATGCGTTTAGGCCTTCCGTTAGCACGAAAACGACTGTAACGCTCACCCTAAAACGGCAGCTGCGTTTAGGTGTGGACACCCGTAAACTCATACTTTCGAAAACGCTGACGTTATTCTAAATGAGCAATGTTAGTTCAGGTGTTAAGGCAGGACACCCGTAGACTCATACTTTCAAAAACGCTGACGTTATTCTGACGTGCTTTGCTCAGTGAAGGGAATAAGCGTTCTCATGTGGACGGGCCGAAAGCCATACAAATCTATACATTTACAAACAAAACTCCACCGAATACGTGTGGACGGCTTTAAAACTAATTGTAAACAGCCATCGTTTTCGTGATGAACAAACGAAAACGCAAATGTGTAAACGGGTCCTTAAACATAACAATGTTTACGAGAGTAAAAAAGACATTCCTCTTCCAAATGGTTCAGTGCTAAATCAGGATAATATGTAGTTTCAAGGTTGCAGTTATCTTCCTAAAACAATGACTCTTTGTTCGCACAAACAAAGAGCAACTACGTCATTAGATCAAACTACGTCAAAGATGGCGGCACCCGCGACATTCAGGCATGAAAATGAAGTTGGTTGAAAAATACTAAAAAAAATCACGTTTATTCTTTAAGATTAGTTTTTAGTTTATAGTTTATAGGTAGGTAGGTAGGTAGGTAGGTAGGTAGGTAGGTAGGTAGGTAGGTAGGTAGGTAGGTAGGTAGGTAGGTAAGTAGGGAGGGAGGTAGGTAGGTAGGTAAGTAGGTAGGTGGGTAGATAGGTAGGTACATAGATTTATTCATTCATACTCGATATGTACAATGAGTCGAGGGACTCGAGTCGTATTAAACATTCGAGATAATATCGATAATAATATATTCGAGATAATAGATTACTAACATTTTAAAGAATTAGGAATCGAGGTTTCCTTTGATTAATTAGTCCTGATTTATAAAAGTTCTTAAAAATCAGATCAAGGCTCTCGAGAGTGTTGAACTAAATTAATTTCTACCTTCACTGTAGGGGCGCGACGAGATCAGGAATCCCAGCCGTGGGATCGGGGATCACAGACCCGGATCGGGGAATAGACTACCGGGATCCGGGATGGGATCAGAGCGTTTTCTAATTAAAAAATTGCCGGATCGGTGAATTTTATAATCAGTACTAAATTCGGGATTACGTAAAGAACAATTTACGAAAAATTAATTAATATTCAACCCCTTTAATTGCCGTTAATTTAAAAACTAATATAAGTATGTGACATAATACGTTAAAATGATTTACAAAAGTAAAAGGCTAAAAGTTTTTCTTGAAATGTTTAAACGTTTTCGACCTAGTGGTCATCATCATTCTGATTCCGTGATTCTGATGATGACAGAAAAACGTTTAGCCTTTTACTTTTGTAATATAAGTATCAGATAATATTAACTATTTTAAAACCTTCCTTCTGTAGTAAAAGTTTTGATCATATTTCATGGCCTTTGTGTGCAAAGTGAGCACTCATAACGGTAAGTACTTATTTTATAAAGTTCTATTTTAGCAAAAGTGACTTTTTTCTATTTCTATTCGTTAGCAATCCAGGCTGAAACTATATAGCGACACGTTCAGCCGAGATTCGACTTCTCCTAGCAACTCGAGAAATTAAACATCAATCCCACTCAAAAATCACAAAATATCGTTTGGAAAACTCCGATGATCTCCACCATCATACCAATAAAATTCATTCGAAATCGCCTGGGAGTTCGCTACTCACCTCGTTTCAGTACATTAACAATTGCTATTTCTAATTTTGTGCAAAGCTGTTAGTGTAACTATATCCCGAAACTGCATGCATCGAGCAGTTACCTTTTTCCTTCAGATTGACGCAGCAACTCGGGAGTACTCCAAGTTGCGTCTTTGCACAACGACTGAATAAGTAAATGCACGCGGTACTCTTGAAGCAGGCCTTCTTAGTCTGGGCCGTTTGTTTAGACTGTGCCGAAGCCTTTGAGTCTTCTTTGAGAGTGTTTTTGTACTGTCTCAGACATTAGATAAACACCGCTCAATGTTTGAAGTAATATTTGACTTAGACTTTAGACCTAAGAAATTAAATACCGCACAGGTCGTCACTGGCTTTCAGTATGCTGTATATAGCTGAAACATGCTAGCTATCTTTTTATTTCTCAAATCATGCAACCAGAAAACATGCAGTCGTCAAGAATAGCCGAATTCCGAGATGCACTTCTTTTACCACGTACAAACTAAGGAATGAAGGCGAGGTTACGGACGTGCATAAAGCTCAGTCATTCGTAACAAGACAAAAGTGTTAGCACGTAGCCTCATTTTAAATCCTTTATATTTGGCAGGTGAAGCATATCTCGGAACTGGACTATTACTTTACTGTAAGTTTTTGACGGGCGACTGGCCCTTCGCCGCGCTTACAAGAGCTAATTATTATATTCCAAATAAGGCTACAAACCATTTACTCGTATCTCCCCCGCAAGAGCATCTGAAATTAACTAAAACTTAGTCGTTGCGAACAACTGTACTTTAATTTGTTAATTTTGCTTCAGCGGCTCGCGCTTCGCGCTTACGAGAGCTCCACTTTTTCGAGTGTCAGCCGTCTGATCAAATACATAACAGTTTACAAACTGACTCTGGACTTTCTTATAAATAGTCGGTGTTTAGGTCTTCTTTGTCTTAAATGCAAATGGAATGGAAAGTTACGACGGCCATGTTTCGGTCTGTCTTTGTTTAGTGTGTTTGCGACATCTGAAAAGCTTCAAATTAATGCCATAAATAACGGCATTAACCATATCCACTGAACCAAATGATGTACGCCTTATAATTATTGTACATTATCGGCAATTTCTATTTCATAATTTCTATTTTCTATTTTTCAATTCTAACTGGTGAATCAAGGAAAAATGTCATATAGATTTTGAACACCTTGCTTTCCCTTCTTAGTTTTTGGTATAAGTCGAATTACATCGAACATCTCTCAGTAGCCGCAAATTGCGTACTGTTTTACATAATAATTACATAGCTGCCTCTTAATCAAATATTGTCAATAGATGGATTTTTCTTTAATTTTGGGCAACTGTCCAATTTTTTCTTAAGGACGGTGGCCTATAATTGCGCCCCTTTTTTATTCAATTTCACTACATTTTACATCTTTAGTGTGTACAGGACTTTTGATTTATGAAAAATAATTGGGAGGTATCCATGCATTTAATGGAGATAATTAATGCCAAACGTAGCCAATAAGCGCTGACCAGTCATTTTGTGCATTTCCAATAAAACACTATTTTTTAAAACGCTCGTTCATAAAGAAGTCCAATGAAATTAACAAGACCTTTGAAAGGTCGAATCCCTTAAAATAAAAGAAAAAACTCATATTTTTTAAGGTACTGACAAACGTTTTTTTCGATTTTCTTGCCTCCTTTTAACTCATTTGAAGCCTGACATCCAACACTATTTCGCAAAAAAATATATCGCGAATAATTTTTTTTATCGTAATTTCTTGTATTCATGTAGCTTAGTTAATCTAAAAGCAAATGAGAAAATAAAATTATGGGGTATCCATGCGATTTAAAAAGTTATTTGCTGATAAACGTACCAAAACTTATTAGAATTTGCCTAAATAACCACAAAATCCCCAGCCCTCCCTAGAAAGTGGCAAGTAATAATACAATGCATTATGGGACATTTTCAAGATGGCGGCTAACGGCATTCGTTAGTCCCGGTCATCAAAAAAAAAAACAAAACAAAAACAAAAAAACAAAAAACAAAAAAAAACGTCAATGTGCTGTGCGGAATTATTCAGAATAAATTTACTTTTAGAATAGGAGAAGCCATGTCTTTTGCCCTCAAAATCCGAATTTTATTCTCCAAAATTCGTAAAACTAGTTTGTTTTCAAGATGGTTTTTGTGAGAAACACGATCTTCGAAAAAACGTTTATTATTCAAATTTGCGTGACGTTTCGCACGCGCTCGTTGAGTAACATGCGCAGAAGAAAGTGCGCGCTGCAATTTGTGGTCACCGTCCTTAATTTAGACTTGATGAACCCTTGCGTTTTCCTTATCAACTACTGAGGGGAGTCAGTTGAATAGGTAAGGCACCCTTCAATACAATATTTATAAATAATAAATATTTGCAAACAATTCTCATAAAGAATGTCGGTAATATGTGTATGTGCGGTTGTGCAAACTTTATGTAGTGTACCATAGTTTCTCGATTAGACGCCAGGGGCGTTTGATTAAAGGGTCTATCAGATGGCAGCGTATATAATGAGGTTATTACAGGCGAAAAGTTGTGTAATACGGGTGTATATTGGCCCTCAAACGGTACCTTATTTGGTAAATTTACTATACAATTGCTTTTTTTCGCTTTGTTTTTAACAGCATTTTTATTATCGAAACAGTCCTTTTTGAAAATTTGAAGCCTTGACGTCATACAGGGCCGAATACGCAAACCGGATGTCTAAACAGTCCTTTTTGCAAACCAGCGCGCGCGCGGGAAAAACAAACCGGTTTGAAGCCTTGACGTCATACAGGGCCGAATACGCAAACCAGATTTCTAGAGGGTATTACCGTCCCATATTAGCCCTCAAACGATACCTTATTTGGTAAATTTACGTCGCAATTGTATAATAATAAAACTTATTTTATGCACAAAAGCCTGCTGATCGGAAATCAAACTTAAATTCATTAAGAATAAATACTACAGCCGATAAAATGAAACGCAATGAGTTGCCTGTGGTGTCAATGATGACGTCAAGCAGTTGTGCCCTGTTGTTTGTCTCCACGTTTCCTCAGATTTTGTCAAGAATTAAGTTGTGACAGCTCTATATTACGGACTCTCTCTATATTACGGACAATGGACACCTACTGTTCGGCCCCAGATAGCTAAATTCCTAAACAAATTCTAGCAAACTCTTTATTTCGGACGGTGTCTACATTACTGATATCTTGTAAGTTCAAATGTTGTCCTGCTTGTAAGGGAGCCAGTTATAAGAAAGCAGTTATGCAAAGTCAAAACTGTACATAGTGATGGGCTCATTATTAAACATTAAGTAAATCTGCAAACAATATATCATTTTATGCCTTTTTGATCATACAAAGAATACTAAATATTGTACTTGTCATAGGAAACTTTAAAATGACGTCATAAAACATTGTTTTAAACGATCATATTTAATGTTAACTATGACAAAATCTAGGTGAATTTCAAGCCTCACAAAAAGTTTCCGAATCTATATGAGTGAAAAAAAGCTGAGATGTGTCTCGTTTGAATGCATAACTTACCCTGCGCACCAAGTAGAACTGACCAAATCAGACATTTTGCATGAGAAATACTAAACTTTAACCTTAGATATCTTAGTTTCTAATGCTCGTTAACGCATCAAATTTTAATGCTCCTTTGATTATCTGTAATTAAAATCCAAGGAGTCAGATAGATGATGTCAAAAATTCTTTTCAATAATCATATTTAATGTTAACTATGATAAAAGACTAGTGAATGTCGAGACTTTTACAAAGAGTGGCCGGGTAATATGGGTATAAACAACTGAGATATCGCTCGATGAAAAAACAAAGTCTCCACTTTTGACTGGGTTCCAACCAATTCAAACTAACCATAAATTAGATACTTTGTATAGGGGAAAACACAAATCTTACCTTCGACATCTTTGTATCTAATGCTCTCAGCCCAAGCAAGATTTAACAACAGTTATTATGCACATTTTTATATTATCAAAACTGAAAAAAAAGAATTGAAAAATCAGCTATAAATTATATGTTATCATCAAATTATCCGAGATTCGCTTTTCTAATACGACAAAAAAAAACCTTATTCATATGCTACTGCGCATGTACGCAATTTCAATCTCAGCAGAAACACTTCAGATGTAAATTGCTTTGAAAATTAAAACAACAGACCTTATTCGCTTGGGCGTATTTGTTTTTCCAACACAGGTCACGTGTCATTCCTTTGGGACTTTTTCCTTTGTTTAATGGTAACTGCTTGAGAAGATACATTAATATGGATAACCCTCAAACATAGAATCGTATTCCCAAGAGGTCTGAATTGGGAAAACATTATGTCTAAGCGAATAAGGTCTATTTTGATTAAACCTATTCGGACGAATAGAAAATATAAGGAACATTTAACAGTTATTTACTGGGACCGAGGGAAACAGTATGTTTTGTGGTCCCGAGACCGCTGATGTTTCACGGAGCTGAGGGAAACATCAGTGGTTGAGGGACCACAAAACATACTGCTTTCCCAAGGTCCCAGTAAATAAGTGCTTTATTATCATACCAAGTGTCAAAGAGAACAGAAAAATAGAGAAAGAATGAATTTTGCAAACGCGCGCTAATGTGGTGGATTCTGGTTTCCGGTTTTGATATTTTTTCAGTCACGTGACTTCCGGTTTTGTTATTCCCGGTTGACAACATATTATTGCCTTCCCAGACTTGTTGCCAGGGAGACAGTCGAATTTCTCCACGTTCATGTGATACACTCTCGACCAATAGAAATTGAGGAAAATTGAACTTTGACACTTGGTATATAATAATATGATTTATAGTACAGAGATACACATAGTTATCCACTCTCTTAATTGTTGTTGTAGGGAGAAACTCCAAGCAAAAGTAGCAATAGTTCTAGCCATAAATCTTTAAGTCTTTCATTCACAACATCAGGACAGTCACTTCTGTCTGGTAAGTACATATGTACTTTCTCAACAAATCATCCTTCCCTCCCTCCCTCCCTCCCTTTGCAATTGTTATGACTTTCAAGGAAACTTATTCCCAAGGTGTTTGAAACAATAAAATATTCCAAAAAAAAATAGATGTTTTGCCAGTTTCTGTATTAACAGTAACCATGATCATGCTGTCATTGCAGGTAAACACCACAAATGCAAAAATGAAAATTGTAGACGAAAATGGCTGGTTGCTCAATCGCGGTTGTTCAACTGGTTGCTCAAGAGTCACTCAGGTGCTCAATCGGGAGTAGAGTCTTTGTGTTCTTCCAAGTACCTGGCTTAACAATCAATCTTCAAAGATTTCTTCAACAGACCAAGCCTTTCGGTAGAAAAATAACAGAAATATACCTTTTCTCTCAAGGTTGCGAGCGTATTTGAAAGAGTGACGTGATTTCTTTTGTGTTGTTTTCGAAAGCAGAGTATTTGAGATATCAAACGTGCCTATTAACCACCCAACTTCTTCAAAAACACTCATAAAAGCCTTGTTCAGTGCGAAAGCATCTTAAACATTACCGTCATAAAACGAATAGCGTAACTCCCAGGAAATATTTCGTAACTCGGCTTCCAATTGGTTTAAGGGTCGGAATTTTTTTCATTACGTAAAACATTAGTTGCTTTATTGTGTAGAATATTCAAGAAGTGAAAAGTGAATATGATAATGTAGCAAGCGCCCGATCCACCCACGCCTGTTTATCCCTTACATCTGCTTGTCTTGTTAAGGTGTAGTTTTTCTCTCTATCACTTGCAAACTTGAACTATAAATTGCTTCTTAAGACGCCATTGGTAAGTAATACTCAAAAACTAAGATATACTTGAAATTAGGCAATAGCGTTGGGTATTCGTACAAGAAAACCAATAGAGCAAGTTACTCTTCAAAGACGACTGCTCGCAATACGACTGAATTCCTTAATGCCCTTAACAAAGTCGTGTAGTGTTCCACAAGCCACAAGATCTAAGCAGCAAAGCATTTCAAGCACGGGCCGGGTCAGTAAGAATGTAAGTTTCTTTGTGCTTTATAGTTACATCTATTTACTATTACATATTTTTACGGGAAAATTTGATCTCTTTAATTGATTTGGCTTTAAAAAGTCATTTTGTTCAGTTATAATCTAGATAATACTGATCGAATTTAGAATGTTTAAATATTTTGATATTTCTTCTCGTGTACTCTGACTGGACTTTTAGTAGCAGTAATCCCAATAAAACAATTATATAGTAACTTGATAGATAAGGATGGGCACGGATTTCATTCATATATATTTTTCGTTGGCCAGACGTACTTCTGCCATGTTCCCGCTATAGGCCTTGGGATTTATGTATTCAGAACAGTATATACTAAATATTTGGGTAGACTACACTGAATTGTAAAAGAAAAATCTTTTGCGATCATGCATGCAGTAATATGGATTCTACCGATTTCGTTTCACGGGGCAAACACAGCAAAATACAACAATACCAGCTGTTTCTTTACTGACTGCCCCGCGTGAAAGCTATGAATCGAGTATTTGATTCGTAAGTTGATTTGCTAAATGTTCGACTCATTTTGAAATTTTCAGGAGTTTTAATTTGTATATGAATTAATTTGCACTTTTTGTTGACTTAGCTGTTCCTTAGCTTGTATATGCAACTGTTCGTCTCGTCTCCTCCCATTTCGTTTACTGATTTACATTCGTTCATTTTCAAACTTCAGTGTTCGTCCAGCCAGTTACAGTATTTTGACAGCCACTCATTCATCTAGTACAACATTGAATTTCTAGCCTCCTTCACCTCAACTTTTATGTTCGAACATTCATTCACTTTCAACTTTCATTTAATGAGTTTTATCATTTTGGTACCGGCCATTCGATCGTTCAGCACATACAGCATTTACTGGTTGACCTTATTCGCCCGTCTCAATGTTTTCTCATTCTAATACTCTTGGGAAATACGTTTCTTTGTTTGAAATCTTTTACTTAGGAGAGACACGAACAATTGTTCATCCCGAACAAAGAATCTCACTTAAATCCAGATGAATAAGGTCTATTGCGGACCTTATTTATTACTTATTGGCATTCCATGCGAACATTACAAGTTCGATACATAAACAAACCCATTTTTTATTCATTTATTCATTCATAAATTCATTCATTCGTTTAGCTGCACTCGTTTTGTTCCTAGGCCACAAGATTGATCCAATGTTTTAATGTTCGATATTTCATGAAATGTTTGTACTATATCTAATTTGCTTAGCCTAAGTAGACGGTCTACTTTTCTTGGCTGTTTTGATGTATTTGTGTCTTGTCTCGTTGATCAGAACTTGAGTTCTGCTCAAGGAATAGTACCACTAATATATCGGCTCAAACCAACCACCAGTCTGAATCAGTCCTGTCACCCATGCAATTTCAATCGAATAACCAACCGACAGCACAAACAACAACCAACCAACTAGCCAGCCAGCCAGCCAACCGGCCGACCGATCGACCTAGTACCAACCACAATCAAACAATCAACCAAGCTACCAGCAACTAACAAACCAAGAGCTCATTTACGAACCAAAGGCCAGCAGATAGTTTTAGGTAAAATAGAATGAAGAAAATTGCGAAAATACTCATTGTCATGGAAGCTATAGCTATATCCTCAATGAAAAAGGCAAAACTACTGCTGGTTGTCTGCAATTGATTGCAGAATGAATCGTAGTTTTGCCTTTTTTCACTGGGGTATATAACGTTCATGCATGAAAATGAGTATTTTCGCGATTTCCTTCATTCTATGTTAGCTCAACTACACTCCAATAACTGCAATAACTTTCAGCAAAGATTGCAGGTCGAGACTTTCAGGTACGTGTCTGTACATTCTTTGTACGTTTGGCCTGACAGCCCTCGAATTGAAACCTTTTGTTCAGAGTCGTTGGAGTACGATCAGCAATATCAGCTTCTGATCAACCAACCAACCAACAAACAAACCAAAGAACCAAAGTAACAGATCAACCCCATGTAACCAAACTACTATGAAAAATTCATAACAACCTTGCTGCCAATAGGCAAACTCAATCAATCAACTAACCATGTAACAAACCGGTAATAATTAAGCAAAGGAACAAATAACAGATCTCAAAATCTCGTTATTGGTAAAAGGAGGATCCAATGGAACATCGTTTTGGAGCAAAATCCGCTTGTCGTTTTCTCAAAATTGTTATTTACCCACTCTTTCAGTTTAAGTCTCGGCATGAAATTGAAATAAAACTGTTAAAGGGTTCGATTTCCTTTTTTACCAATTATTGGTGTATGTCCTAGTGGTAAGTCTTGGATATTTCATTTTATCAGAATATTTGTATCCGAATTTCCAACTATCCTAAAAAGATCTATTATATTTAATAAAGTAAAACACTCGTACACATATCTCTGTATTGTGATAAAAGAACGATTGGGGGATGGAGAACATAGGATAAGTTAACTTTTCTCTGCGTCTTCCAGAGTGTTTATACGCCTATTTCAAAAGACATTGACGTTCGGAGATCTGAACTGACATCTGAGACCAAGAGAGTTTCTAACTGCAAATTTTGATATATACATAAAATATATACTAATAATATTAATATATATAATATATAAGCCAAATGAACAAGTAGTTAATTGTACTATTAATATTGGAATATGCCATATGAGCTAGAACTGTGCTTTTTCGTATTCAGTTAGTCAGAAAAACACAACATTAACTTCAAAAACAATGCTCTGTTTCAGATTAGATTGACCAACGTCAAAGGTACGGACTTTTAGTGACACAGTACACATACGTAAGAGATCGTTTTATATTTGATAAAATATTTCTCGATGTTTCAATGCGAGGCATGTCTCTGCCCTCTGGCATAAACATATCGTGGTGGTTAACAAATCAGCGCTCGCGTGCGTGCAATATCTCACACATTCTATTAATTTAGTAAAAAAATCGACCACTGCTATTGGAGTTACATTCTTCGTGGATTACAATAAACAACTCAAAGTAACTTATCGGGAATCATAAAAGATTTACGTTTTCAGTTGGGCAGACTGCAAGCAATCTCACAGTTTGTCTCCTCCAGAATCAGGGAAGAAAAAAGCGTCTTTTAATACTGAATCTGGAGCAGGGAAAAGGGGAACTGCTCAGAGTCATAAACGATCAACTGATTTCACGAGAACAGGGATCACGAATTTAGCGCACAATTGTAAGAAATAGGGACAAGGTTTTTAAATCGGGATCTGGAATCACAAATGTGATATCATGAATATAAGAATTATATAATTTACTGAATTGTGGGGGAGTTTATAGGATGGCGGATCCATTATGGGAACAAAAACTGTGGGATATCTGATGAGACAAAAATATATATCGGTACATAAACAGTCGCGAGTAGTTGCGCTCTGTTTGTGTTTGTTTATCTTGCGAAAACAGGACTATTTTTATTGCTGTTTAGATAAACCAACAATAACAATCTACGTCATACTTTGTAAATCTAAAAATACATTGAAGAAGCAAACCAATACATTGAAGTCCGAAGCCAATGTACAACGAAGTGTCAAATTTAAAGAACAACACAGTAATGAACTAATTGACCATTTAAACACACAAAAATGAGGAAAATTCAGTCTACTATTCATATTTTTTGTCTGCTTTCAGACCTTCTCATATGCGTCTTTGTGTCAGAAATAAAGTACTTTGGTTCGAGATAGTCTCTTGCTTACTGTTCCAATTCATGACTGACTATGACTTAAACATTCAAGCTCTTTATTCAAAATATTGTCTCTTGTCTTCAAAATACTAAAGGCTGCTAGGTGCTTGGAAGACAAATAATAGATTTATATCATCGTAAAGTGCTTTTTCCCCATTATCTCTTTGTCGCCGTTGTTGGTCTGCAGTCATATCGGCTGATTAGGAGGCGAGCAATGTGGGCGTATGCGTGGGTTGACTGACCATTTCAAGAACTGAGGTCTTGTTCTGTGAAGAGCAAGCTCCTTAAGAACTCTAAATTCAATAACCAATCGGAGGTTTTGATAAGAAATTGGTGGGCGATCGATAACCGAGGAATAAACTTGAAATCTGATAAACTTGAATTGAGAAGAATCAAGAATGGACATTAATATGGAAGAAAAGTTTTGCCGGTGAGTCCTGATCAATTTAGGATGCCTCTACTTTAGTCAAATTAATACCTGTAGAAATAATATCCTTTCCTGTCAGGAAAGATGACTTAAAGAGTCTTAAAGACTTTATATTGATAGTACCTCATAAAATAAACCACGATTTAGAAAGAATACATCTACCGTAGGAGCACGAACACACTCATTTCAGTTCAAGATGAATACAATATACATATACATGCATATGAAATTAAAGTTACACTGTACATAAAAAAATGAAGAACTGTAGCCGGCACAGAAAACCGTTCCATAGAATACTTTTTCATGTTTTTTGAAACCGCAAATTAAGAAAGTACTTGTTGATGTATGCCGGCAAATACATTCTTTTCAAAGTCGAAAACGAAGCTTATCAGTAATGCTGAGAGTATAAACTTTTCTGCTGAATTTTCCCGAAAAATTGATAAACCTCTTTATAATTCTCTTTCTCTGAATGTCTAAAGATTTAGAAATATATATTTGGCTTGCTAAACGCGTGGTAGTTCTTACGAGAGAATCCCTACAATACGCCTTTTCGATATTAGAGAAATGATCAAATAAATGTCGCCGCATAAAGATTGTCAATTTAAAAAGGAACTTAATTGAGAAAAAAAGCAGCAGAGCCTAAAATAGAATAGAACTGAAAAGAATTCAACCAAGCCAGATATTTTATTCTCTGCTTGGAGTAATTACAAGGCTAAAACATGTAGGAAAAGTCCTGTCCGTGGCATTCTTTCTTCGCTGCAGTAAGATGCTAAGTGTTCTCGGCAGCTGCATGCATGGTCGGTTTGTCTTCCAACATGTATTTTTTATGTATTTTTCATCTGTATCTTCATAAAATAGAATACTTTATACAGAAAGCTTTCCTATTAGTTCGTACACTTAATAAATGGACTAATAATATACTCTGAAGTTCATCTTTTGAAATAATTCAGCAATGGTTCAGTAAATAAAGCTTTAGTATGCGCGCGCGATAGACGAAAAGGGAGTCCAGGATAACCCATTGATTGTTTTTGTTTACAAATCCGTTTTTACCGCTATTGATCATGAGGACAACTACAACGTTCACTGATAAAAACTGTCTTGATTTTATTGTAAAATAAAGTATAGGTATAGTCAAAACAAATGATTGACTAAAACACAAATATAAAGAAATATGTTGGGTGATGTCATGAAATGAACCCTATACAAATTTGGAATAGTGGTAGCTTCAACCAGACCATGCATTCGTTCATGCGAATGTTTCAGTGAGAAGTATATATATACTGAAAAGAGTATTCCTCAAAACAGCGTCCCCTTCATAACTTATCAACACTCGTAAACCCCTAATTGTGATCGTTTTTTCCTTAAAAAGACATTTTGTCTTAATTTATAGGTTTGTGTGTGTTTATAAAGATACAGTTTCTTACATACGTCAATATGCCTTGTTAAACCGTGGGCAGGGCCCAAGTGTTCGTCGCGCCGAATGCAGGATCCAATGCTAGCAAACAAAACAGAGAAGAACTATATATACCATTAAGCTCAAACAGTTATATACTCTAGTTTCTTTGCCTTTGCCCATAAAATCCAACTTGGTTTCTTTACTATATATGCTTGCAGTGGAAACTTACTCTCATAGGCCTAAAATTATAAGATAATGAAACGCAACAAGCTAGCAAACAAAATCGAGAAGAACGACTATTAAGCTCAAACAATTATAGTCTGTCTAGTTTCTTTGTCTTTACCGGCGCGGCCATAAAATCCAACATCGTTTTTCATTGTTCTGGCAGTGGAGGCTGACTTTCATAGGCCTAAAAATATAAGATACTGAAGTGCAATGCAAGCGCTAGCAAACAAACTGAGTATAACGACTATTAAGCTCAAGCAATTATACTCTAGTTTTAAGATACTGAAGTGCAACAAGCAACAAGCAGACAAAACCGAGTAGAACGACTCACTATTAAGCTCGAGCAAGTATACTCGGTTCTTTGTTTTTACTCATAGAATCCAACAAAGTTTTCTACTATTCTTGTAATTAGTAAAATGGAGGCTTACCGCTCTCATAGGCCTAAAAACATATTAAGATACTGATCGCATGAAGTGCAACCAGCAACAAGCAGACAAAACTGAGTAGAACGACTCAGTATTAAGCTTAAGCAATTATCCTCTAGTTTCTTTGTCTTTTCCTATAAAATCCAACATGTTTTTTTATTTGCAGTGGAGGCTTATCACTCTCGTAGGCCCTAAAAATATAAAATACTGAAGTGCAACCAGCTGCAACAAGCAGACAAAACTGAGTAGAACGACTATCAAGCTCAAGCAATCATAATACTCTAGTTTCTTTGTCCTTTCCTATAAAATCCAACATAGTTTTATATATTCTTGTAGTGGAGGCTTACCGCTCTAATAGGCCTAAAACTATAGGATACTGAAGTGCAACCAGCAAACAATTCAAACTTGGAATCCCGTCTCCGAACCCTCTGACAATAATACCATGCTGAGACAAATGGATGAAGAGTATTTTATAAGCAAATGCTATACTATAGGGTTGTGTATTAAATGCCAGCCGTTCGGTCAGTTAACGTTTAATACTTATAACATGTCCTAACACTTTTACGATGAGATTTGCATGTATTTCTTCAGGAAAACAGCCAAGTAATATTGACACCAATGCAACCTGCGGCTGGACTGACCAGAGAGAAAAAGAACTGGGCCTTTATAAGAGGTAAGTGATTTTAAGCCAAATTTTGCCAATCTGTTCTGTTGAGTACAAGTATTATATGAAAAAATAAAGAAAGTTGAAATTGTCTGGCTGCACGAGAGACGGGAAAAAATGCCACCACCCATGGGATCGAGTCAGCTGGAAAGATCATGGTTATTGGTGCTATATATAGTGGGAACCGGCATATAAACTAGATAGAGTAGTTCGTGAAAGCCGCTTGGCACTATGCCGGATAGATATATGAGAAAATAAGGTTGATTCAGAAGTGCCTCAGTGTTTTTTCTAGCTGTTTTTCCCCTTTATTTTCTCATATATTTATCAGTGCCAAGCGGCTTTCACTATTCTATTGAGTCTAAATATATATTCAATAGACCTTGCAGATTGTCTCAGTGTTTCCTATCAAATTTCCTGAAGAAGCAGCTTTCTATCTCAATTGTTTTGGAGACGAGCTTTTAAATCTGAAGCCGAATGTGATTTTTTATTGAAAGGAAAACGGTTTTTGTCTTGTCTTGGTGAGGAAAACTATGGAGGTCGCACATTTATTCCTTTTCCATTTGAATTTGCATGAAGAACAAGAGCAGAGATGATTCTTTTTAGTAACACTGAAGAACGATCCTCGAACAAGAAGGCAAACGAGAAACAGGGCAAGGACAAGGATAATTAAAGCGAGACTGAACAAGGACAAGAAGAAGAAGAAGAAGAAGAAGAAGAAGAAGGAGAGCGAGAGCAAGAACACGAGTGTAAGTATATAGACAAATAAGTAGTAACTGATAGGGATCAACTTCCAAAAATAAATATTAAAAGCTCAAAATTTAGATTCAAAAAAGTCAGATTCCTGTATTAGTTTGTCCTTTGAATTGAGTCGGTAAGAGAATTAACCCGTAAGGGGGGTCGAAATTTTGCACACAAATAAATGGTGATGACTATACGGTAGGGCTTCACTCGAAAGTGGTCCCTTTTTCGCACTGGAAGTGTCTGAATGGGTTGAGAATTCAAGAAATGTTTAACGATAAATATTTTAAGAGATGAGTGCCGGAACTGTCTTTGAATGGGGATACCATTTTACGATCTTGAAAGATATATATAAAAGGGAGTATTTTTTTGTTTTTTGATGGAATGGCGGAGCCTCCCCGTTTACTGTGCGACGCGCCCAAGCGTGGCTACCCAATAAACATCTTTACAAGTTACGAGCTCGAGCTAAGCGTGTTGAAGCCTGTTGACTCGAATCAGCTGCTACAGCTCTCCAAATTCAGTTCTTCCTTGGGAGGTTTTGTAAACTGGCCATTTACTTATCATTATGTCAAGAAAACGTTCGAAAAATATGAACATTGAAGAAAGGTTACACTATTAATACGTACTACCTTCGATTCGTACGCCGGTGAGAATGTGAATTAAAACGAAAATGGCTAATTAGTAAATAAGATTATGTTGGGTGGCCACTATAGTGTGCGTCACACCGTAAAACTTTACTTGGTTGAGTACAAATTAAACTTATTTTCTTATTCTGTCTTCTCCTTTTATTTCTTAGCATCTTCTTCTTGGTTAGCACCACAAAAGATATCAGTGAAAATGGCCTTGGACCATATGATGGAAGCCGCCAATCACGTTCGTTATAAATGTGATTGGAGACTTTTATCGTGGTATAAGGGCAATAAACTATACTATGGTAAATCGTTGTCAACAATTGTGACTGTCATCGCAATCTAAAGGAGGTAAACTGAGTTATCTATAGATATATGGGAATGAATAATTATATGATTATACATATGGTAAGTGGAATGTCTGTAATGAATTTTTTCGTTGCATAACTGCGTATTTGTTCTCTGTTTTGTTTTGTTTTGTTTTTTGTTTTGTTGTTTGTTTTTGCTGTTGTTTTCGTTTGCTTTTTTGAATTTGTTTTGTTTGTTTTTTGTTTTTCTTTATTTCTTTATTTCTTTATTTTGGTTTTGTTGTTGTTGCTGTTGTTGTTGTGTTTTTTTGTTTGTTTGTTTTTTTGCTTGTTTTGGTTTTGGTTTTTCATGAAAAATTTTTGAAATGAATTTTAGGAAAATTTGTCACACGTTCTTGACTCTAGCCTAAGCTATGGGATCCCTGTGGCGAAAATGCTTCAGTTTTTGACTTATTTTCTCTCGGACATAACTTTACACAGGTTAACCATTATTGAGAATTTTACAGACACCATGTGTCTTTATTTAGTCGGGTTTTTCATAGTTCAACCTGTCAGAATTGACACGTTCTTTAAAATAAGTGTATTTTAAAATTCAATTCTTTTTCAGATATGAAAAGTTACAAGGCATGAATACTCAAGCTCAGTTAGAGTTCCAGATCGCCTCTTAATCTATTATTTCTAAAATCTACTCCTTTTTATGTTTGGATATATTGATACTCATTGTTATCAAATATTTCGATCTGAAGAGATACAAACACCCAAATAAGCCCAGTCGTATTTTTAATAAAAGCGGTCAAATGTCAATATATCTCAAAGAACCCTAAAATGTCTTTGTTGGGATAGTACTATGAGTGGTATCAAGCCTTTTATGACTTCAATTCAATTCTTTTGTTTTCATTAGTACGATCGTTTCCATAGCAGTCTACTGGCTATCAGGTAATGGCAACACCAGTGAAATCACAGGCCTAATAAAAACGTTTGTCTTTCCGACCCGCCTAAATTCTGTCAACACAGACAAACGTCATCAACAGTCTTGGAAGTGAACTAACTCGCACAAGACCAACGCAAACATCTGACCAGCACAGCAAGCACGCGCGCTTGCAATAAAGATTCTTCTTTTAAATGAAAGAAAATTGATCACAAGGAAAGCAGAGATGTTTCGTTTGGTGTTATGGTTGGCTTTTGTTTGCTTTTGTACGCATGGGCTCCCTCATGGTGGCAGATTGACACCCGTTAACAAGCGATCCGACTATTCGATGTACGACAATCAGTTTTGTAAGTTAAAACAATTGATCTCTTTATATCAATTACAAGGCACCGCCTAAGATTGCTGAGAAGCAATACCATTGTAATGGCCATTCCATATGAGCAAATGTTTAAGACAAATTGTCCATGGCAAATGGATTTTCCCCGACCTGCACAAACAAACTTCATATGACAATTGCAATTGTCTTATGAAATTTGGCCGAATTGAATTTTCTCATTTACACGACCAAAAGTCACCTGTCAAAGAAAATTTGGCATGAAAATTTGCTTGTGTTAATAGGCCTTAACACTTTCCCTTGCTTAATTATATTTTCTCGTTTCAATCATTGTGATTCCTTGTTTGAGGGAATATCCTTTTATGTTATATTACTGAAAGTATATCATGAAATACAACCTTATTCCCAGAGACAGTTTAAAATGGGAATCGCGTCCAAAAAATAAGGAATATTTTTAAGTACTGGGACGTTGAAAAAGCAAATGCAATCTCCAGGTGATCTTCAATTTTTCCAAGATGTTTTCGATCGATCGATTTGTTCCGAAAGAACAGATGATCGAGGTTGGGGTGGAAATCATCCAGTTCCCGTTCGATCTCAGAAACCCAATGTAATATGTTTACAATAAATTATAATAGATACTCCAATTCCGCACCCACTCGCAACTTATATACTCTCCGCCCAAAATATAACCAATCTTTCTATCTAATCGGCGGAAGTGATCACTATCTAAAAATACATAGATTTCGGCTCTTGATAATGTCGTCCTACTGTTAGATTCTTATTCTGATGATAAACATTTCTGCACGTTTTTCTTCAAGAGTGTGGCTATCTGTTTTTGTGATACATCTAAGAATCCGACCCAAGACGCACCCCAAACTAGCCAGTCAATGATAAATATTGCCAAAACAAAACAAAAACGAAACGAAATAAATATAAAAATAAATCAAAACAAAATAAAACAAAAAAATAAAAACAAAAACAAAAAAAGAATCAAGCAAACACCAAACGTGCACCTTAATGCAGTAGGTCATAGTTCAGGGGAAATTGGTGGCTTAAAGGTGTCTACTTGAAAGAGAGATCACTTATACAGCGTTTGACAATTTTAAATCAATGCTACATTACAAAGTGGTCATTTATGGTCTTATTGCTAGGGTGGTCAGCTATATAGTAGAGATGGTGAGGTCCCTCATGGAAGTTTCATTCTTATTCAGTAAATTCAAGCGGTTATTCAAAAGTCCAGTTCCGAGATATGCTTCACCTGCCACATATAAAGGATTTGGTACGAGGCTACGTGCTAAAACTTTTGTCTTGTTATGAATGACTGTGCTATATACACGTAGCCTCGTGTTGAAATTTTGGATGTGGCAAGTGAAGTGTATCTCGGAAGTCGGCTATAGACTGGATGGTTGTCCATGGAGATTCTACCCTATTCTTGTAAGATCACATGTAGATTATACTAATTCTTTGTTAAATCTTCATAAATTATGAAATGTCCAATTTCATTTTAGTTTACGTTAACATAATTTGTTCGCACTTGTTTGCAGTCTCTGTTGGGGACAGTCCGCTGGACAACGAAGTCACTGATTGCGCGCTCGTGCGACATCAATATGCGAGAGGGTACATTAGGCTGAGAGAGTTCTTAGAAAGGATGGAAGGATGTGGAAGAAAAGGTAAGATAACCCAGGCATTTTTGAAGCTTTGTATTGATTCAAATTGAATCATAGATAGGTATAAAGAGGCTACTGATTGGTCGATTGCATAGTTGTTTGAGATAGGTACGTTGGTATGCAGCCTTCTAAACAGTCGTCGACTTTCTTTGCACTTCATCTGGCTTAGCCCAAACTGATACCACATTTAGAGACCTGTTTTTGAAGTTTAGTCACAAGCAATTTATAAGAACGTATATTTCGTGAATTAGTTAACAGCCATTGTTATCAATAACATTGTGACTATTATTCAGGACAAATGGCAAACATTGCTGGAATAGCCGCATCAACTAAAGACACAATAGATGACCCTTCTGATAATCCTTCTGCTTTCAAGGCTCCAGTCGTTAAAGCGCCCTCTTTCAAGCCACGCCCAATAGGAGAAGGTAAGGGAGTCCTAACATAGAATGGGTGATGGGAAAATTAAAACATTCTAGAAGGGTCGGGGATTTAGTATTCAAGTGGAGCTTTATAAGGACATCAGAAGAAAAATAGATGGACGAGAAGTGGATTGCATAAATAGTAAACATGTCCAGCAAGAAGCCAAAAGAAAGGACTTCATTATCCTACCTATAATGTCAGAGAACGGGAGACTGTATATAAGAGGAAAAGAAAACAAATCGAAGAGAGCTCAGTTCAGTAAATAGAAGAAAGAAAATGGATGACCACTAACAAACAAAACACAATGAAAATAAAATCCCAAAAGCTGAGCTAGATAATAAATGGGCAAATGCAGCAGTAATAAATAACATAATAACATTTAACGCCAACATTAATTGCAAACGCAACGGCAGGCATAACAAACATACAATAACAATGTCAATACCAACAGCCAGTGTACTATATTTAGTTCATCTAGTAACTCATTGCTTTATATTGCAGTTATCGAGAAGGCAAATCGTCAGAAGCCTCAAGTAACTGCCTATAAAAATCACGGTATGTTCACTTTCAGTATCTGAATAACATGTAGTGTAAATGTATATATATAAAGCATCGAGAGCTAACATTTTACCCAATGAAACGCTATAATAGCGTTCACTTGGGCTACGAGGAAGCCCGAGTGACGGCAAAGCTTCCTTGCAAAGGTTATTTGGACCGCAACACAATTCTAGACTTGGTCTACCACGGGTAGCCCGAGTTAAAAAAATTGATTTATCGTCGGTGCTCTTACTATCTAAATGTCTAGTCGATTCCCAGTGCTTTATATACGTTACTTGTGAGTGGGAAATCTATGGTACGGAATATGCACCCAACCGGGTTTCGAAATTGTGGTGCTGTTGAGGAGGTGGAAACCATGGAAACCGCGCCGGCGCAAACGTTTCACACTCATTCGGCATTTGAAACTCTAAAATTATTAAATGTCTTTCATTATTGCGCACTTTTCATCTAGACAAAGCTTTTGTGTATGTCGCGTAATGTTGCCGCATAATTGTAACTCCATCTTTTATTATTTTGACTCAAACAAAGGATCCTTTGTGTTATTTCATGCAATGTTGCTACAAGTTTCTATTTCACCTTCCACCCTCTTTATCGCAGGTCTGAAACCACAGTTACCCATCCCAAAACAGGCTGTCCAAAGATCACAAACAGGTTTTAATGGTTTTGGCTTCGTCAACCAAGAGAATGGCCCATTGTCCTACTCGCTAAATCCAGCCATTAGCTCCATTCAGTCTCCAATGGCACGTAAGCTTATAACACACAACAGCATGAACATCCCTCAAGCACAGGCTCTTCATAACTTGGCCTCTAAGAATAAGGGCTTTCCGGATCCGCAGAGATATTACTCAGATCAAACTTCGGCGATGGCTCAACCTGCTTATACTGCCCCAGTCACTGTAGGACAACCTCTAGTCAAACCTCCTGTACCAGTAGCATTTCACCAACAGATGCCATTAACTACTAGAATTTCTACACCAGTTAAACTAGTACAACCACTAAAACCAGTACAACCACTAAAACAAGTGCAAATAGTACAACCAGTGCAACCAGCGCAACCAGTGCAACCAGTGCAAGCAGTACAACCAGACCAACCAGTTAATCCCGATCAGCACATAGACAAAGTAAAGCAATTTATCAAGAAAGTCCAGAGTGCTGCCAAACCAGTTAAACAGGCTTCAAAAGTTCAATCTGGTAAAATGAGGGATGACATTGGAGGTGAAGTTTATGATGAAGGAGTGCAAGATGAAGCAAACGAGGCTGGGATTGACCATGAAGAGTCAGATCCATTACCACCTGAGACCTCTTTCACATACAACCCAAGACTTGAGGAGGAGGACTCCTCCAAAACAGAAGACGCCAAAATAGATGCTGAAAACTCGCGTAACGTACCCAATAATCCGGGAAGTACTCCACCTTTGAACAGTGTGCCCGAAAACAATGTTGATCAGGGCAACAATGATGACATTACTGATAGCCCCTTACGAAATAAGGGCTTTCAACAGACTCCTAAGGTTACTAGACCTTCACAAAAATCCCAGGATACGCCAAAGAAACAAGAGCAAAAAGCAGAGCTACCAGCCGCAAACCAGAAGCCTCAATCTGTGCAGCCGAAGCCACCAACTGTTCCAATTACACCCCAAATTATGCAAACACCCTCTCAAAATCCTGTCGTTAGCAAAAGCGATGATTTGCAAGGAAACTCTGAAGCTACCGACAAACTGGATGAGTTCCTAAAGCCAGCCTCAAGTAACAATGTAAAACCTGAAAATGATCAACCAGGCTCCAATACAGAGAAACAGCCAGAAACTCCTGCTGTCGCACCCAATAAGAAGCCCGGTGGTCTAGCTATTAATCTGGGTGTCTTGAAAAACCGAATTTCCAGTAGTAGGGACGTTGGGTTTCTGAAGCGTATGCTGACTCTAATCAGGAAAATTACACATCACAAAGATTTTAACAAACTCGGCGGAGTGCAACAGAACGCTATCATGCAAGCAGGTCGGGCTGTTAACAATGCTGTTGCGAAGAATACAAACATCCCAAGATCATTTATCCAGCCTCATCCTCCGCATTGGAAACCTGGGGACTACACGGCACAGGGGAATGTACATTCGAGCTATGGAGCTTCTTTAGGCATTAAGAATAATGTACAAGCTTTAATGCAAGGAAACACCCAAAGATCATCCATTCAAATTCATCCTCCAAAGTGGAAGCCTGGTGATTATACGGGACAAGGGTATACCTCCTCGGTAAGCACTGGATCACAAGTCAACTACGCTTATCCAGCATACCAAGCAAACATGCAGAATCATCCTCCTCGTTGGAAACCTGGTGACTATACTGCAAGCACTGGAAATACAAATGCGCAGCTTTACAATGCAAGGCAATCACAGAATACAAAGAAATTCCACATTGAGAGGAATCCATATTATCAAGCACAGGCTCAACGACCAGCAGTTTACCAACCTCCATATTTCAATCTGCAAAAGCTCAATTTTGGACTCTATAATGGCAACGTGCCATAGAATGGAATTATGAACTACTGAACTTTAATTTTTTCAGGATGCAAAAATATCAGGCACAAAGTATTTGCGTAAAGTCAAATCCTGGGAGCCACATAACTCAAATTTTGGGCCGTAAGTCAAATATCATGAACTATGGACCTGACGTTAGACATAATGAAATATTGACCACTATACTAAAGTTATTCACGATGAAGCAAGATATTGTAAAATATTTTATTATCAAAAAGACTGATACCAATTGAATTTCAAAAAAACTTTATTTTCTGAGAAAGCCCGTACCTAATTAGAAACATTAATTGAGGACGTCTTAAAATTTAATCTATATAACTCATCAAATTGAGTACAATCGGTGAAATACTAAAGAATTCGAGGAGCATTTCAAGACAAAAAACTCATTATTAACTTGAAGAAGTGGCATCAAAGAAGAGAGTGATAGATTTGATGATCTGATCAGGTTATTTACCAGATGATTAAAAACTCTTTGATGCAGACCACTCAGTCAGTTGTTCAAACAGACGGATATCTTCTCAGTAAATATTAAAAACGAAAACTTTGTTAAATCTACTATTTACCTCTTATTTCCTTCCAAAATTTTGAATATGAATCGATCTGACTACAGTCCTTGCCATTATTAGTTGCCACGATATGGAATTCAGCCTGTTTTTGTACATGCATTGTGCACTTATAGTGCCCTTTTATTGGATCCCCCCACTAAACAACCCCCCCCCCCCCCCCCCCGCCCCCTAAACAGCGTTGTGTGCTTAGTGTCCATTTTATTACATCCTCCCTAAACAATGTTGTTGGCGGCCATAAAGCGTCTGTCCTACTAATTTCAGGGTAGTAGGTGCCCGAGTTTTCCTGTATGCAGCAATATTGAGCATTAAATTGAAGAGGGGGGTACCAGCTTCAAGAAAATATCTACTGCGCGCACATCCAAGAACAATTGTGGCAATTATTGTAGCTTGATTAACATATAACCTTCACCCTGATGTTCTAACATAAGCCACACTTATTACTTCATTATCAGTATTATTTCTCGCACCCCTTTCTCAATGGACGGCAATTGCTCGCGGAAGTATTCATATTTCCTACTCGTCATCAAATTTCCACGACGCTTGACCTTTCTAGACAAAAATAAAGTCTATACTCTAATCTTACCCAACTTCCCTAATAGGCAATAAGATACCATCGATTGTTGGCTAGGCAACCGACTTATCATAAACTTCATTTTATCCTTTTCCCTGGAGGCTCCAAGATCTCAAAACTGGTCCATTTCTCCCTTTTTCAGAATCCGCCCCTTATATAAGATTCGGCTAGACGATATATTAGATCCAATTTTTTTTAAATCAGTAACAGACGTTCAGTGGTGGTGTAGCCAGAAATCAGTTTCAGAGGTGGGCACAATTCTCAATATCTCAATATGAACCTCCCACAGCTACACCAGAGCAATAACATGTCAGTCACTATACTATTTACAACTTTCTGCTCTGCTCTTTTCCGGTTCTGTTGTAGAGTCCTGCCGCCTGTTTTTGGTTTGCTCTAATCTGTTTTGCTCTGTTCTGCTCTTATTTCTCTGATCTGCTATGTTTTGTTACGTTGCTACTCTTTATTTTTATTGTCTAGCCGTCTGAGATACGCAATGATTGGTATTATGCAATGCTTCTATTGAAAACAGAACCATTATTTTGCATAGTGCAATATATGTTGTTTTTTCAGATGGTATCGTGCACGATTTCTTCACTTTTTGAACATAAGCCGACCAGTTGAAGTCAGGTGTAGCTAAGCTCCTGAAATTGTCCCGCTCACATTTCGGAGAAGTCTAGATACTATTTACCGTAGCCAAAATTATGAAAAAGATAGGATTTGAAAATAGAATGCTACGTTGTTAATATTAAATAAATAAATATTGTACGCGTGACATATGGAATTCCCCCCATTGGGATACCCCCTGGGAGAACCACATAAAACGTTCAGGAAAGTGGAAATGAAGTGAAGTATTCACTTTAAACACTTCAGGAAAGGCCTTTGACATCTACGGTTCAATAGTAGCTGCTGATGGATTTCTGCATCTTCCGAATTATAATTGGCGGGTCTGGAATAACGAGGTCAAAAAGCCGTCGAGAAACGTGAGGCAATGCTATACCTCACAAGCAACAATTTATCGGCTTCTGCTGACTGTTGTTAGAAGGGCTCTTAACAGTGGAGTAAACTCGCCAAAACACAACCTCGATGTCTCGAAGTGCTTCTTAAAGTACTTAAAGAAAATATAATACAAGTAAGTATCTTCAGAAAAAAAAAACATGTTAAGATGCTATTCGTGCATACGTAAGGAAAGTTTTAATCGTTACCATGGAATCGTGCGGCCGTGCATCACGCCATCAGATTGACATTATGTTTACGTCTTTTTCTGTTCAGAAGTATGGATTCTGAGAGGTTGGAGAAACTTCCCGGTTCCCGGCGTTGTTTTAGCGAACCACCATTAGTGACGAATCGTCCTTCGTCTACAATCACACAGCATACTTCACAATCAAGTGCACATTCACTGCAAGAAATGAAGGCATATCAGCTTCCAGGCCAAAAGACATCAAGCATCAGGGGCCAGCCTATTGTTCGATCGAGCACATTTCCTTTACTGCCAGCGTTGAATTATCACAAAAAGACGCAGGATATGGGCATCAAGGTGATGAATAATGAAGCCTACAACGAAAAGTTCCCCGCATTCAAAAACCTTTCATCGCTTAATAATCGCGAACAAAAAATACTCGCTCCAAAGCCAGCAGTCCTCCAAGGAAGAAAATACCAACTTCGAAGTCGTTACCTATCAGAAATAAAAGAACCATCGCCACCAAAACAGCCTCCTACTAGACCTACCCGCTTTAATCCTTTAAGAAAGAGAGTTCAAGAGATTCAAGATTTACATGAAACAAATACAAAAAAGAATGACGAAGACTTAGACGAGATCTCGGAGATGTATCTCAACTCTTGTCAATCAAACATTCGCCGACTGTCGGTCATCACAGAGAAGTCAAACTTTTCCAAAGCCTCCAAGACGATGCTTTTCGACCTGGAGGAAGAAAACGGTTTGCAAAAGTCTACGTTCCCTTCGATTGAGAAGGAGTTCAGGAGAAAACGAAGTCTGGATGACTTTGAAAAGCAGTCAAAAAAGATTCACGAACACTTGCAGATTACTGGAAAACAGTTTAATCCTCTGGAAACAAAGGCAGCACTTTTGTCAAACTGGTTTCAAACACTGCAAACGGGGTAGTTCATTTTTGACAAGTTTTGGGGTTTCAGACGTTCTTAAGTATATCTATTTATCTTGAGCGAGAGAGTGTGTTTCCAAGAGGTAAATATTACTGAGCTACATACGGTCTCTGCAGACTTGAGGCTTTAAGCACATATGCATAACTGGCCGCTATTGTAAGGAGTTTCATAAACCCGTGGGAAATAGATATTAAACTAATACACATTAGTAGACCGGCCCTAATTTTAATGTCTTCTTTTGTAGTCATTTGACTATTACACACTTTACCATTAGTTTTTTATTAATTCACGGGTTTATGAAAAATAATCTATAAGTTCATGGTGCAAACATAAGCGTAGGCAACAGCTCAGGAACTGAGAAGCTTCATCTTTATGCTTCAATTAAACTTGCGCATGCGTGTTGCTGTTGGTAGAGATTCATAGCTTTTAAAACAAAACTGTCTTTGTATTCACCGCGAGACAGTCTAAACAGCCACCCAGTGCATTTTTCTTTTTTATTGGCGCGTGTTATACATAAAAACATATAAAGTTTGACAACTTTTACAGTTTGTTTATTGATAAAAATTTGGTACTGAATATTAGAGTGCACGCACTTAATCCGTGAAATAAAACTTATTTGGTACTGTCTAGCTAATTGCAACTATTTTGTACAAAGTAGTGGATACTACTAAAGCAGAACAGTGCAAAAATACAATAGTAACGCATCACATCAAGTGGTCTTTGTGTTTCTTTGTGTAGTTATGCCCGAGTGAATTCTTAGTTGGTCGATGACTAAAACAGATGATGACTAAATACTATTACGCACTAAAAAGTTAGTAACTATTTCACGGATAAAGTGCGTGCACTCTATCAAATATCGAGTGTGTGTACTGCTAGCCCGAGCAGAATATTTTATTGCATAGAGTTTTCATATTTAATAAAGTAAAAATGAAAAATAAAAATTTACTGTGTGAAAAGAAACAGGCTCAGTTCGCTTTGCTTGGAATCGGTCACATGACCTCTTGATAAAAATATAAAAATGAAAAATAAAAATTTACTGTGTGAAAATTGTTACATCAGTCTTATTTTTAACAAATTACTTCAGAAACAGGCTGAGTTCGCTTTGCTTGGAATCGGTCACATGACCTCTTGTAAATATAAATATGACGAGTCTGAAAAAAGAAAACATGACAGTTCTGGACTTTTATTGTGTGTAGTTTATTTCGATCCACTATCAGATCATTCTTAACTATATGTTAATTTCAAAGCATCACAACAGCTTATAAAGGACAAGCTAAAATAAACACAATTCGTTCGAGGCTTTTAGACCTAAGCTATATTTATAGATGGTTTCATTGTTTTGATATAATAGGCCTCCAAATACTGGAGAAGAGACCAATTACTGTTCATATCAACATATGGCGTTGGTGTTATGGTGTTGCTTAGTGTTGCTTCTTGAATAAATGCTGATAATTGTTGTTATTTTTAATTGGTGTGGTGGTAGTTGTTGTTGCTGTTGATAATGATGGTAGTGGTGGTGGACAGGCGGCAGTACCGTAGTTAATGACCAGGTGACGACAGTGGCGGTCAAGTTACCGATACAATCTTGGATATCTCCTAAAATAGTGCCGGAGTACGCACATAAGTGCATACATTGACGTGCGCTCTCATCGAGTACTTCCGTGTTAATGCTATCTCACGTATCAATTTTTTACTGATTATGTACACATGATGTAAAAGCCATATGTTTGGATATTTTAAGAATCACTTCTACGCATATACTATAGCTGTTACATAACAGACCACGTGCACCTCTATACCGATACTTCGTGTGACGTAAGCCGTTATCACTCACGTGCCAACCAGAGATCGATTTGCCGTTTAAACAAAACAACTTGTAAAAAGTTATTTTAAGGTTGGACATTAGCAATTACAATTTTACATTTTTATTTACAATTTCTTCGTTAGTAAACGTGAAGTATCGCTATTAGCAGACCTTATATAAACCCTTTATTTATCAAACTCGAACGACCATTTTGTAATTAACCAGCCTATCGACTCTTCTTAGGTCACCATACCTTTGAATGATTACTTGTTTTTTTCGGGTCAGTTGCAGTGTAATATATATACGTACATCAAAACAAAATTTCAGCCTAAGTTTCATATACTACACCACACGATTACCAGTGAATGATAGGTCATCAAAGACTGTTAACGATGAATACACAACGGTTTTGAACTAGATACTAGCTGAGCCATACTCTGGAACCTCTATAGAACGGACATTAAATGACCTAATAACTACAGTGTCCGTGATATAGAGTGTTTTCGTTTTACAGGGGAGCGTAAGAAGAATTCAGTTGTCCGGACATACAGTAATATACAGCATTGTCCGTGTAAGTTAGGTGAGCATCAATTTTACGGGCGTGTCCATAATAGTTATCAATTAGACAACAGAAAGCCGCGCGCCAATGGCGTTATAGACGCATGAGAGAAAATATAAAGAACGATTAACAAACGTAAGAGTGGCACGAGGCGTAGCCGAGTGCGACTCTAGTTTGTTAAGAGTTCTTTATATTTTCTCAAGTGTGTCTATAACGCAATGGGCAAGCGGCTTTCTGTTGTCTAATTGATTTATAACAGAACCTAGGACGTTAAAAACGGAGCCGTGCAGCCCATAGGGAAATAGTTCATAGATTTTCAGCCAATCAGAGCGCGCGTTATATGTGTCGATCGCCATCTTAAAAACGAACGATTTGAAAAAGACGATGACGAAGATAGTGCGCGCACAGTGCGGCCCATGGGAAAATAGTTCATAGCGTTCTGGCCAATCAGAGCGCGCGTAAGATTGTAGCTATGTTATAAAAAGAAAGGGTCCTACTTTCATCTACTGATTTATAAATTGTAGACATAATAATTGAAAAAATAAATAACAAAACTCGAACAGGTTTTTGCCAGTATAGTGAGAAAATTTGACCAAATCTGCTCGCATTTGGTTTCTTAGCTTCTTTATGATAACGAAAGATTTATAGCGTTTTAAATTTGCCGAGACGATTTCGGCCAAAGGACATTTATCAAATCTTTGACGCCCAGAGTGTGCGTTCAGTACGATGATTACGGTCATATTTGGATGGCTTTTAGTCATTCGCTGTCGAAAAATGAATTGGGGTTAACCTCGTTCAGACCCAGAGTCCGTTTGTTTGCCCCTCATTAAGCTATAATAAGGGGCTCCTGGCTTTAATTTATCATATTTGTTAATTCATCATACCTTAATGCATATATGGAAAACTCTAAATAAATATATGCTGGCACATATCGATAGAAACTTGCCAAATGATGAATTTGTTTGACTGTATACTTTCACAGTCAAATCATAGACAAACCACATTGTATCATCATTATGATTTAAGATATTTAATTAAATCTTGATTTGGTATAGAAAAATTTCACACGGGATTATATGTGATAACTTTCTGCCCGTGTAAATGTTGTGATTTATTTATTTATTTATTTTTAATTTTTTTTTTTTCTTCTTTTTTCCACTGGTTTAAAATTGCTTGGGGCATTGTATTACTTTCAGAATAAACTTTCTTCAAGTTTAACCCTCTAAAACTTAATCTAAATACGTAAATTGCCAACCCCAAACCCCTAAACTAGGCCCGAACTACCCTCAGAAAAATTTACACCAGTGGAAGAGATTAAGCCTCAATATAAACACGGTCACTGGGGTCTAGACAGACGCGTGTCATGATCTGGAACTGTGGTAACAAGCAATCCTTAAAGTCAACAGTTCCTATCATATCTATTTACATCAGTGAGCTCGTTCGTATGATTTAGATAACTGTTTCCTAAACCACCGAGCCGCCCGCCACTTATCACGTGACATGGTGTTGATATTTCCCCAACCCTTATTTTTTGACAAAAAGGTGACAACCAAAGTGTAAAAAGGGCGACTCTGATTGGTCAATTTAATAATTACAATAACGTCATCGCTCTAGTACCCTCTCCCTATGACTTGATCAACACCATTGAACGTAACAACTGACAGAAGGGAAGCCGTTTTTCAACCGTAAATATCCAACTCTTACGGTCTGAACTCGAAGCCAAAATGCAAGGGTTTTCAATTCTCGCTGTTCTACTTGGCGCCTTTTTGGCGGTGAATTCGACTTATGGAAGCAGAATTGTGAAACGATGGGCATTCATCACGAGTCAGGATGGTGAGTGAACCAAAATTATAACCATTAATTTTCCTCGCTTAAACAAAGTTACTGGAGGGTTTAGTTTTCTTTGTAGCGAAATCAAATAATACCAGTCTTGATTCGTAGCTAGAGGGAGTGCCTGCTAGTTTGAATATCCAGTGAAGTGGAACTTTTTCAACTCAACACATCGACACTTTTGTTAAAAAATAAGAAAATAAGCATAAAAATGTCTTAGGCAACTTCTACTTTAAATTATATACATTTACAGGAAATTCTCAGCTCAAGTTAAATATGAACAATTTTCAAGCTTAGATAGTTGCTCAGTGAATTCTTTAATCGAGAAATAAAGATTTCTGACCTTTATAAAGGTTCAATGACCAAGCAAGTCGTTAGCACTTTTTGTGAGATATAAACAAAACACACCCTTAGCTTTTCGAGCAACTCTTAAAAATATATAGCTTCACTTTATTTTGATGATAAATAGGATTACCAAAAATTTCTAAAGCAATGTATTTTTGTGTTAATTTTCATCAGCAATTATAAAGGTAAGTTTACTTTTTTAGGCAGGTTTCATAGCAGGTTGATCTATTAGCCTTGTACTTTCATCTTTGTTTTGATTGGTTGATCAACTGACAAACAATTTCTCAGGTCTTTGAGACAAAGAAATCGCTGGCATTTGGGCGGAGAAGTGTCATATCTAAAAGTTGGGTCTTTAGCTTGAAAGAAATAATAACCTACATTTTGGCTTAGTTTTGGTATATCGTATTAAATGTCCTTATAAAATTTCGGTTTGAGAATGCTCTGAGAGTGGTATTGAGAATCGTGATTAGATATATTTTGGTTAGCGTGATATCCCCTACTGTGAACTATAAAAACACAAAATATATCATAGTACGAAGAGCAATCCAGTTAATCAAATAATAAACAATACTAGTCAGCAGTAAAAATGGCGGGCCGTAAATTTACCCATAATTCCATTCGAGTGTCTATGACAGTCTCTTGATAGAAATCGGCCGATAAGAACATGGATTTGATTTGAAGACTCACTAAAAATAAGTAAGTCTAATAAGTCAAATAAGTCTAACTTATAGCTACAATATTTAGAAAATCGGTTTACATATAAATAAAGATCTTTTGATATAAAATCACTGATGAATTGTCTATTTTTCTCTGTTTCGAAAAAGTGACATCTTCACATGCGAAGAAACACTGTTGCCATAGCTACGTTTTTCGGGAGCTTCACGGCGAACGGCACATTTTAGTTCATTGTTGATTATATATAAAAAAAATATTACATAGGCGCTTGGAGATATGGATTTTATCTTCTCGTGTTGATAATCTCTCACGAGTGAGCACTCGTTCGCAGAGATCTCATCAACACTCGAAGATGAAATTCGTATCTCCGCGTGCTCATGTAATATCCTCTATGTTTGATATACTCTAAAGATATATTATACATTCAATTCGTTTGCAAACCCGGTATGCACCGGTGTGCATGTTTTGAGCGACAAGGAAAAGAAACAAACAAACTTGTTTGTCGTCAAAGAGCAAATTGTTGTAATCAAAGTTAATAGAGCGAATTGGTTAGGAAACCCATTGTTCAATCTTTTTGTTCCTACATATATTAGACAATCAGCCAATGAAAACGTTTGGGCCAGGTCAGTCAAGCATAATAAATGACGGTAAAACAAAATATTGTGCACGGTCAAGACCTTACTCAACATCCATGTTTGTTTCTTTGTCGGTCTTTTTGATGTTTGCCGAGTTTCCAAACTATTCCGCTCTATTAACTTTGATGTAATGCATGGTTACGCAGTTGTCAGATTTAGCTTGTATAATATAAAATAAATACAAAAAGTATAAGGTCAGTGAGTTTCATTAATTCCAGTAATTCCGTCATTTTGTGGGTTTTTGTTGTCATAGAAACTTATGGAACTGAAAAGACAAAAATTCGTAAGCCTATGCCAGTAGCATTTTGAACACTATGACTACCTTTCGGCGTCTTCTGTGCATCTATACAAATTGTAAACTCGCAGAAAATGGACACTATTCAAGAAATATTCGAGATATAACGCGCGCGCTGATTGGCTGGCTACCATGTTTATATCAGAGGACAGAGACTTGGCTTGCACTAAAACGCAAAATATGTTATAAAAGCAATACAAAAGCAAGAGACACACTCGTAAAGCAAGAGAAGCACTCGGCTACGCCTTGTGTTTCTTAGCTGATTTTTCTCGTGCTCTACATCTCCCATTGTGTTTATATCACAGTACAGAGACATGCGACATGTGACATATTCCTTAAATATAAAACGCACGCATGCGTGTTGATTTGATGAGCACGCGCGAGTATTGAGGTCTTTAAGGATACACGAGGCGTGGCCGAGTCTTTCTCTTGCTTTTCGGGTGCTGTACACATATCTCCAACAATGTTCATATAGCAGAAGAGAGGACAAGTGCTTACAACCCTTGTATTTTACATGCATTCATAGATTTTTCGACGCTTTTGCGCTAGTGTATCTCTATCCTCTGATAACATAAACATGTTGGCAAGCAAATTAGATCTCACATTATTTATTGTTGTCTTATATAATATTTTCAATATATTTCCAACAGGAGCACTATACTTATCTGTAATGTTACTGGCTCAACGCTTGTACATGCTCTTCGACGACTCACGTTTTTCGACTAATCAGGCCACGCGTATTTTACCAGCCATTGTATTTTTAATTTGTTTTCGCCTTGCTATTTCAATCAAATTCAAGAAGCGCTGCTTTTCCTAGAGCTCATTTACCGGGCGAGACATGCACTAAGTAAACATACCCAAGTTTCAACTGTTATGGCTATAGGCCAAGGAACCAAAAAGTCACTTAATTAAAAACATTAAGTCTAAACTGTCTAAATTATTGTAAAGCTAGAATATGATGTAGATGTGTGGAACCTAGACTTGCCCTTGTTGCAGGACCATGAATAGAACATCAAGGCAAGACGAGGAAGGCATGAGGAAGAAGTCCCGGGAGGGGGTGAGGACAAATTCTAAGCTTCAAGCTTGAGTGAGGTCGGGTTCAAAATTGAATCACTCTTGATTGTTCACGTTCTGTATCACGTTAAAGAGAGGTCATTCAATTGTTTTTACACCACACCAATCTCATGTACACGTGTACTGTTGCTCCGTACTTAACAGGTTAAAATAGTAAACAATTACATATATATGTATGTAATCATTCTATATGTCATCATTATTAGCTTCCTCCGCAGGCACTGATCCTGGGCTTCCTGTTAACAGGTTAAAGTAGTAAACAATTACATATATGTGTATGTAATCATTATATATGTATGATCAGCTTACTCCGCAGGCACTGATCTTGGGCATCCTGTGGCAATAGGAATTCTCAGTTTTCCCTCTTCTCCTCTGTAATAATAATAATAATAATAGGCTTTATTGCTGCGAGCGAAGCGAGTAGCCTCCTATTCGGAACACACTGTAATCTGTGGATGTCACTAGACGAACATGCGATACATACGATCAGCGGTTCAAGTCCATACCGTATCGAGAGTCGATTCAAGGATGTCACTAGACGAACACGCGATACATTCGATCAGCGGTACAAAATTTTTGCATGTGAGATACGAAAGGCAAACACCAATAGCTGTTGACAGACAAATCAAGGTCTTTACTACTGCGGCTTGTTGAACTATACAGGCAACCAGTGTACGGTTCGAGGTGCGTCTTGTTTTAGTGTATTAACGACAACATATCAATCGCTCTTACTCTAGCGGCAGCTAATCCAAATGTCCTTTTTATGCCGATTTTGGGCTCCCTGGGCACAAGTGAACGCATGAGTGCGTCTACTTCAATATTGAAGGTCAACTATTGTCACACAACGCACAGGAGATAGACAAGAAACATGCATTTCATATATCAGAGAAAGCGGTGTACTTTCGTGAGTTTTAGGACAACAGTTCTGCTAACGTGGATACACCAGCTGTTTTCTGCTCGCAGCACTTCACTTTCTATTAGAAATAGCTAGTTTCCAGAGGGTAAAACACATGACAGTCGTTTTACAAACACTGATAACTCTGTGGCCCTCAAAAACTACATATAAATATATAATCTACAGCTATGAATTTTGAAATTTAAAAACACTACTTAATAAATATATAAATATATAAAGGCGATTTGAAAATGTATTTTTCAAAACCACATATTAAAAACAACATTTCAAGATGTTATAAATAGAAAAAGTAAACAAAGATAAATTACAATTTTATGATATATCATATCATACTAATATAATAAATTAATGTTCAAATTTTATCAAAATAACATAGAATAATAAATGAATGAATAAATAAATGCTCAAATTCGTCATATATCACAAATAAATAAATAAATGCTCAAATTCGTCATATATCACAAATATTATGTTAAATGTTCAATTGGTTGGCTGCTTTTTGGTCTGTGAGAAGTTTTCTATAGACAGCTTTTAAAACTGGACACCGATCCACTTTCTCTAACTTGGATACCAAGAGAGTTCCATTCTGTGATCGTTCTGACAGCGTAAGTCCTTCCTCCCTCGGTTTTCCTTTTGTATTTGGGACATATGAAATTTAGATTTGAGTATCGTAAGACTCTTTGATGGAGAGATGAGTTTTTTGGCAATAGTTCATCTATGTATCCTGGAGTACACATATCTGTACCACAGGTAACCCAATAAAGGAGTAGCCTGCGGAGAAGACTAAGTAATCATTTGTAGTTTCTTCGAGTGAATCTCAGAATACAAAATACAGCCTGAAAAAAATCTAAAAAAACTCATAAAATCCTATTTTCGAGCAAATTTGCACCTAGGAATATTTTTGGTTGAATGGTTGAAATCCAGTCGCATTTTGTCACTATGCGACCACTAATTTCGAGCCCTGATATTATCGCCCACCGCATATTGCTGGGTTTCATCCATTCCTTTAGGAATTCATGAAGACAACAGAGCGGTAGTCGTGTTGGATGAACAAACAAGGGACGCTAATGAGAAATCTTTTGTTGAAGTTCATCCAAGATGGCTGCCTTGACGTCACATGCAACCCAAGAATATTCGGCTTCTAATTAGATAAATACATTTTCTATTCGTCCAGGGAATTCTCAGAGACAGCAGAATTCAGATAAAATTAATACATCTTTCTTTCCTCTTTGTGAGACTGAGCTTGAACCAAATTGCAATATATTTCAAAAGTTTTCCCTTAAAGGATTGTTCACGATTTTGGGCATGCAGTTGTTTTGCAAACAAATTCATTTAGCAAACGAGTGAAATTCACATATTTAGTGTCAAACTCATAAGCACTGCTAACGAGCAATACATTACTGAGTCTGCGTATGTTGCTTGTGCTTGTGTCACTAGTGAAAAGACAAGCACTGCTAATGAGCAGTACATTACTGAGTCTGTGTATGTTGCTTGTGCTTATGCTTTTGTCACTAGTGAAAAGACAAGCACTGCTAATGAGCAGTACATTACTGAGTCTGTGTGTGTTACTTGTGCTTATGCTTATGTCACTAGTGAAAAGACAAGCACTGCTAATGAGCAGTACATTACTGAGTCTGTCAGTGTATGACACTGTGAAACATGCTATCTCTCTGGCTTCCTTTAAATCTCAACTGAAAACATTCCTGTTTATCAGGAACGCATAATCTAATGGTATTTTGTTAAACTTCAAGAATCTGTAATTCTATCTGGCCTAATGTAAAGAGCATCGAGACTTTTGTTTGATGCGCTATGAAGAACCATTTATTATTATTATTATTATGTTGCTTGTGCTTATGCTTATGTCACTAGTGAAAAGACAAGCACTGCTAATGAACAGTATCTACATTACTAAGGGTGTGGACCATTAGAAATCGTGCATGGGAGGGGATGACAATTCCCCCAAAAAAAATCCTGCACAGAAAATTTGTCTGAAAAATATTCCTGCAAGCACTTAACCACCCCAAAACAACTAAACTAAACTCCAAAAATAATTCCTGCAGAGACACACAGGTAGAAACAAATTTCATGCTTAAACTTTTTTTACCTCCCCCCTCCCACGTTTTCTAATGGTCCATCCCTAAGTCTGTGTATGTTGCTTGTACTAAATAAATGTTTGTGGTTTATGTCACTGCTGAAAAAATATATACAGCCCTCCCAGTAATAGGCAATATTCGTATTCACTGTAGTAAGCATCAGATCGAGGCTCATGCGACTGAGACAATCGGCAAATCGAACAAAAGATATACACTGACCACTGCAATTATGGTGACTTTTATAATGTTTTCCGCAATATTTACGATTTACCCGATATTTCGCTGATTTCTTTTATTTAAAAATGAAAATGTCTTGTGATTATTTAGTGGAACGGTGAATCATCATCATCATAATAATAATAAACTTTATTGGGTAACAAATAAAGCGTATGCTTTTTTCCAATCTGGCCCAATCTCCATTGCTCTGCTTAGGATGTTCTAACAGCGTACAGAAGCAAAAGAAATCAGCGAAATATCGGGTAAATCGTAAATATTGCGGAAAACATTATAATTATGCACAAGTTGAAAGTATACAAGAGCAGAAGCCATTAAGTTACAAAACTGCAGTGATCTCATATATATTTTGCCCAGGGCTTGCCAATTTCCTGCATGTCTCGATCTGTTGCTTACCACAGTAAATACGGACATTACCTTTTCACAAGCACAGTTATCGTGATTTCACAAGTAGCATAAGGGGAACTATAGTTCCAGTTCCAGCTCTTTAATTGTCGCGGGTACTTAGCGTATTTTGGCTATTGTTATGTCTCTTAGAGAAAACCAGGTTTTTAGAAGGATTTCCAAGCATATCATCACGTAACATAAAGATATACAGTTGAGATATAGTTAAGAAAAAAATGAAACAAAATTCGATCTCCATAACTTCACTGCGAAATCCAGAAGAGCCGCAAAATATGTTTATCTTGAAAATCATTGACTGTTTTGTCTTGCTGTGATCAAAGGAAAATATGAAAACATGCGATTGGAACGCATGCAGACGAAAGTGAAACAGGAATTAAGAGTCATGAGTCACGATCTAAGAAAAGATAGACAGAGAAATGACACAATTGAAAAAAGGGTTCGAGACGGATTCGACGCTTACGAAACTGACAGATTTCTTGATACGAACACCTTTTCATTGTTCCATGTCAGAGTAACTTTTCGCTTTGTTTATTGGAAATATTGTTTTATATTTATGTTGCAATTAGACTCACAGGCATGGTCAATCAAGTATATTGGCCAAAGTACAAACAAAGAGATATTAAAATTATTACATTTTGAGTTTATATAACAAGAGTTTAGATTTAGATATATAGCAGTAGATTATGTGCATGGTAAAAAACGAACATTTGCAAACAAAGCGCGAGTAAGTCTTATGCCTTAAAATTGAATCACAGTTGGAAACATAGTCTTTTAGGGGCTGTCTCGTAATTATCGGCTTCGGCAGGTACAGTGACATCTGACTGGCTATTTAAGCTCCAGAACAAAAGTTCCAGTGATTAAAAATTTATCTAGGGTAGCTACACGTTACGTCAGCCGGGAAACAATAACATAAAGAAAATTGACTTCCATCCAGAGTAAAACCCCACGTGCTGGAAGAACACTTCATCGCGATCAAAGATTCGAAATTGATATTAATTTCAACCAAAATGAGGCTTGGTATTGTACTGCTTGTTATGACCTTGGTTTTATTAGTTGCAATTTGCGAGTCCAAATCTACAAAAAAGGCTTCGAAAAAATCACACAACCATGACACCAAAGCGGTGAAAAAATCACATCCTGCGAAACCAAATGAATCAAAGAAAACGCATTCTGATCCCAAAGCCACAAAGAATGACAAAAAGAAAACTAAAGTTGCAGTTACAAAAACCACCAAAAAGACAAAAGTTGATAAAAAGAGTAAAAGTTCAGACAAGGGGAGCAAAAAGCCGGAAAATGATAAAAAGCACAGTAAAGTCCAGAAAAACAAAGAAAAACACGATAAGCCGAACAAGGCCGCAGAAAAAGATTCCACCAAACCTAAAGGTAAAGATGAAAAGTGAAAAAATGAAAAATCGGAAGCCTTTCAAATTTTGTTTTCGAGTTTTGTTTATAGTTGTGATCTTAAACATAAGACTTGATTTAAGAAATCGCTGATTCGAATCTATAACAGACAGGTACCTGAACCTCCAAAATGCTTTTAATGTCAAAGAACCCCAGTGATTTCCTTGCATTTTCTCATGATTTTGGTATAGATCAGTATTGATAGTTGTGTGTTAATCAGTTTTAGTATATAGATCAGTGTTTATAGTTATAACTATATAATCAAGCAATAATACAGTGAGCTTAAAGTATAATTCGATCTGCTTTTCATAATAATAATACTAAATCAAAGGGTTCTCGATCTATATCTACAGCTAATTGTCTAAGTTAGCAATTTATATTAGTAATTGGCAAGCTGCCAATTTCAGTAATTCGATTTCTATAAGTTAAGTTCCTAGAAAGATTTCACTGATGCAAGTCAGTTATTAAATTAAAGGTATATGGTGTACTGATGTTTATGATATAATAGTAATAATAATCATAACCTTTTTTTGGATACAGATAAGGACTGCCGTCTTTCTTTCCAACCTAGCCCTTCTAAAAAAACTGAAATATAATATAATCATGCTAGATTTACAAGTATACTATATATTAGGCTTGGTATTATAAATATGATACTAGCTAGGTATCATAAGTCCCATAAATTTTATATTTGTTGTCAAAAGATAATGGCAAAAATATGCAAACTCATTCATGAAAAAATCGAACCCAGTCATGTGCAACCACCATCTTCTAAACAGTCAACACAGAACGAGTTCAAACTTTTCGACTTTTTCCGGCAGTCATTCAGATTAAACACTCCCTCGAATAAGCCAATCAGAAATTGTGCTGTTATGATTTGAAAAAGTCCTCAACTAAATTGATGGACTGCATGCTAAAATGGGGGATGGGGGAGGGGGGGGGGGGGGGGTGTGAAGTGGAGATTGCCAAGCGAGTAAAGCGAGTAACCGATAGTTCACGGCGAGCACTTTCTGTGTTAAGTAAAGCCACAAGATCCTTTTTTGCAAGCCGGCTACGGTGGGTCCGAATACAACTCTAGTGTATTTCAGCTAATTCAATTATCATTTTCATTCTTTTCCACAGAAAACCTGAAAAAAGTTCCACACAACTGCGATGAAATCGTCGAGCAATATGCAAACGGACAAATGGTCATGTATGAATACAAAATTAAGATGGCTAAATGCCTCAAAGGAAAGGAAGGTAAAAGTATTGAATAAACTCTCGTCCCTTTCTTAGATCAGGTTTACGTATTGTTTGAGTTTGTTTGTACGGCGGATTGTGACGCATGCGCATGCAGTAGACCTTCCCAGAATTCGCTTCAATGCAATCCAGTTAATGTATGAAAGCTTCAAGTCCGGCCTCGACCAATCTTGAAACCCCACGATGTCAAGGTTGAACCAATCGTGCGACTAAATTCTCGCAGACCCGAAAATAGGAGGAAAGCTAGGTCCGGATGCAACATTTAATTTCCTGTAATATTTTTTGCAGCATCGCGCAGAACAAATTATTGCATCATGTGCATGTGTGCCCATGCAAATGTTGCGCGCAATATTGAGCGCAACAGTTGCAGGTTTAAGGCCCGGTAATACGAGCAACAAAATCGTGCAACTTGTCGCGCAACATTGTTGCGTTGCAAGCTAAGTTGCAGAGCAAATGTTGCTCGTATTACCACCCCGCGCGCAACAAATTTTCTTTGTTGCAAAAAGTAGACAGTGGTTCTACTTCGTGCAACAAAGAAAATTTGTTGCGCGCGGGGTGGTAATACGAGCAACATTTGCTCTGCAACTTGCAACGCAACAATGTTGCGCGACAAGTTGCATGATTTTGTTGCTCGTATTACCGGGCCTTAACAGTGGATCGAGTTCTACTTCGGCAGCATTTCTAGAACATTGCTCGCAACACTGCAGTGGTGGACACACGGTACAACTGTGTTGCGCACAATGTTGCAGAAAATGTTGCATTGTGTATCTGGACAATAGCCATGCACTTAATATTAGACGCCACGTCTGGATTGGTCATTCCGAAATTAAGCCATAAGGGATTGCATTTTCAGCTATAGTTCAGTTTCGGAGAATGAACTACGCGCCACGACATGTTGGCCCGCTATACACTATGCCGCATGCGTGCGCTGAACGTTTCTCAAGAAACGGGTCTACTGAAAAATAGACCGGTAAATACGAGACCAAGTCACACTTGATTGACCGCCAAAGGTTCATACAGGTGGGCGTGGAGTCTCGTCGCCGGGTCATAATGGTCTCCTCGTATGACTTGTTCAACAACAACAATGACAAAAACAACGACGACGACGACAACACCAACAAATACGACGACAACGATTCAAAACTGATAACCACATACACAACAGCAGATCATTATCAGCAGATCGTATAGCTAACTGACTAAACTTGCGCGAGAAAATATATTCTGGAATGGTTACGTATACTGAAGTGAATATATTATAAGGCCCGCAGACATACTTTTAAGAAAAAAGAGAAAAAGAAATGAAAGGCTAAAAATATACTTGAGAACTATGTCGTATAGAAAAATCATTTTTAAAACAAGGCAAGACAGATGTGATTTAGAAAAATCTGTTTCCCACACCGGGTTTAAGATTGAAATATATTGTGTTTATAATTATTTCTCCTTTCGACTGATTATTTTATGCAGTAAGTAATATACTATATATTATAAAAACAAAATTATAGTGCATGTCATCAGTCCAGTTTCGAAGTAAATACCTGTACGTTTCAAAAAACGTTGACAGCCGGAGATGTGAATCATATCTGGCATTTGAGACCGAGTAAATAGCTGCAAATTTTGATATATGCAAAACCTATAACTGGCGGATGTAGTTTGTTATATTATTGAAACAAAAGTTATGAGTTTTGAGTTAGAATTGAGATTTTTCGTATTACTATCATGAAATACAAAAGCAAATTAAAAATCAGATTAAGATCGACCAACGTCAACGTTTTTTGAAACAGCTGCACCTGCTACTATATATACAAAGGGACCAGAAAGAGGAGTACACAGAGCGTATTAGAGCTCATAAAACTTGTCTTGTTACGATTGACTGAGCTTCATGCATGCACGAAGCCTCGTCTTGATTCCTTTGTGTGTGACTGAATAACATCTCGGAAATTGAGGTGACGCAGACTAGTTAATATAGACCTTGTAATACCATTGTGAAAACGTGCACGAGACAGCAACATTCACTTAATATCCTCCTTGATTTTCACTGAAGGATTTTAGCTAAACTAATTCTCGTTGGCACACATAAATTGGTACAAAAACAAATGAATGAGCTAACCGCCTAACCATACTAATGCTCGTAAATAATTTGCGATAATAGCGAAATTAAATCACATTATTCATTATTTACATTACATAACACTACACTACACTACACTACACTACACTACACTACATTACACTACATTACATTCCGTTACATTACACTACATTACAATACATTACATTATATTACACTACACATTACATTACATAGTACATAACACTGGATTATATTCATTACAATTGCATTCATTACATCACATATATACATTACATTACACTGGATTATATTCACTACATCGCATAATATATACATTACATTCTATGCATTACATTACATTAATTACATTACATACATAACATCACAATATATACATTACATTCATTAACATTACTAATAATAATGATTCAATAATACTAATAAACTAACCGTCTAATCCCTAACTAATTTACACAGCAACCCTTAAGTCATCCATCACATCCAAATACGAGGACGAAAGCGGCGCAAACTTTTTTCAAAACGCCATGAAATACGTTGATGATGATGGCAGCGCTAAGGACGACAACGACGACATGAACTTCGAAGACGATGACTCAGGTGAAGAATTCTTCACAACTTACGACGTCCTAACTTTTTATAACCCCTCTTTAGTTACGTTACGTTTTTACGTTACATGTTACGCTATAACGAAACTTAACGCGAGACAATGCTCTGGCAGATGGAGATGGGAGTACTTGATTTGTTTGTACAAATACTTCGTCAATCGTGCAAGTTGTGCCCTTCTATAAGCTGGCTGCTTTTTTTACGCAAGGCTGCTATTTATTTTGCTACTTATATGAAATATTATAAATTATTTGTATTTCTTGTTATAGGACGTAAAGTCAGCAAAGGGGCCGGAGGGTGCATGCGCGCAATGATGTACTCGTTCGATATCTTTATAAGTAGTGGAAAGACTACAGTAGTCGTTAATAATTTCTAAATTTATGTCTTTCTTTTCTTTTTCTTTTTTTCAGATAAAAAAAGCATCGTTCCAGCTACTGACGCAGCCATCCCTGCCGCTACTGACGCTGCAGCAACCGCTATGTACTCAACCCAAGGTATTAGTTTGTGACGTATAGCGGGTGGGAAGGAATTTTAAACAATGTTAATTAAGACAAAGAAAAGATATTAATGAAAGAAGGAGTGCGAAGAGAAAGAATGGAAGGAGGGAGGAGTAAAGGAAGGAAAGGAGGGATGGAAGGGATGGAGGGAGGGAGGGAGGGAGGGAGGGAGGGAGGGAGGGAGGGAGGGAGGGAGGGAGGGAGGGAAGCAGGCAAGCAAGGTCAAAGGAAGGAAGGAAGGAGGGAAGGACGGACAGACGGAGTGCGAAGAAAAAGAGGGAGGGAAGGACTGACGGATGGAAAGGAGGGAAAGGATGGGAAAAAATCGGCGAGACTGAGAATCCAAGGCCGCACCACATGTATGTCAAATTATCTCATAACATTTATTGTCTAGGCTTCCCAGATCAAGCACAAAACCTACAACAAAGCCAGGCCGCTTTTACCCCAAATGTCATGAACAACCAGGCTGCTCCAGTTCAACAAAATTACAACTTCTTCACGCGAAGCGACATTCCTGCCGCCGCTCCTCAGGTATTAATGAGAGTTAGTGGCATTTGATACACAGCTAGGCTCTGGTAGTCTCTTTTTTTTTTAGCTCAAAAGTGTAAAAAAATGTAGTAGATCGGGCGCTTATACAAAATAATTACAAAATGTTAGAGTAGATTCCGCATGACTGTGAAAACGGTACCGCACAGTCACGGCATGGGCACAGCAGGAACTCCAAATATTTTCATAGCCAACACAGCACTCACATGGCCACGCCACAACATGCATATGGTCTGTTTCACACTCCTACGAAATCCGCTCTAATTTTAGGTCACTTAATGTATTAGCAGATCTTTAGTCAAGTTTCTTAAGTCAGCAACAGGAGCAGTCTTGCTGAAAAGAATTCATTATGCAAAATCAATTTTTGTTCAGGTCCAACAACCCACAAACCAATGGAACGCACCAAACCAGGACACCACAAAGAAGAACACACTTCCAGCAGCACCAGCTGACGACCCTTTTGCTAGCTTTATGAACATTCAGTCATCTCAAAACGCTGCACCACAGCAAGCCCAACAACAAAGAAGTGACATCCCAGCACCAGTTCCCTCGCCACAGGAACTCCAACAAAGAAGTGAAATCCCAATCGATGCCTCATACCAAGCACCTGCCGCGCCCCAGTACAGTGCTATTCCAACCAATCAGCAAGCTTTCTTAAGAGATGACGTCAGAGCCTGGAGCCCAGAGGATCATGGAATTTTCCCTGAGAACCCTTGAACGTTTTCATTAAATTTTAGACGAGGCTTGGTTACTTAGGGGGTTCTACTCCAAACAAGTCAATTTGCTATTGTATATTACCATTTTGTAACACATTGACAACAGTGATAAACCACTTCACATACTGTAACATGACATTCACACAATTGACATCTACAAAACCATCTCAAGATGCTGAACTGTGCATGCTAATTATCAAATAATTAGATATTATTTAAGGGGTCAACACCCATTTCTAGTAAACCCTCTTTTGGCTGTACTGTGATTGTAGATATATCAAAAACTAGACAAAACTGTAACCCAATATACCACTGTGCATGCTCACAGCTCCATCCCGAGGTAGACTTTGGTGTATGGGTATGGTTCACTTTTAGCCTCTTAATGATATTACAAAAGTATTCACATTTCATGAACTACTGTAAATTGCTCAGTTTTATTTAAAAGGACTGCTTTTTGAACAGAATAATAAAAAGAAATGATTTAAGAACGCCTATACATGGGAAGACCAGCAAGTGAAATAGTTTGGGCAGTACACGGTCATGACTGGCTCCCTATTGCCATGACACCCCGTCAAATACATCATGACACCCCATTGTATAGTATCGGCACCCAAAAAATACAAGAAATGAATGGAATTTGCAACACCATATAAAATGAGAGATAAAGTACTGATGATTTCGAGCCTTGGTCCACCATCAGAGTATAAGTGGGATACTAAAAACACCTTCCTATTGATATCATCCTATTGAGGAGGGGTACAAGCTATATTATTAGTTTTCCAGGTGGTTGCAGTCAAAGGGCATAGTATTGTAGCATTATGGACTGAACCAAGTTATGGTTTGGGGAAACAACACTTTTGGCCTGAAATAGGGACACATTTTCTGGTCTTGGCAATTAAGGGTTTAATTATCATGCAAACCAGATATCTCCACACAATTTTGGGAGAGTCTGTCTATTTATCCTCAAGTGGGACTCACATATATAGACAGGTAGGAATGCTTGTCTGAAATTTTGAAAATGACCAAGAGGTACATGCAGAGTTGTTTCCAAGTGCATTGTCGCAAGTACAAAATTTTTTCCAATGGAAGCTACCAACTCAAAAGCAAATAATTGAAGGATTTTTAAACATATAACCTTCTTTATCAATGGGCATTAAGGGATGCTGTAGCTGTAATTTTTCTCTGGTATCTTGTTTATTGAAAAACACCCCAAAGGTACCAACTTAGTCTCTGGTAGTCCAATAAAATTTGAAACACCCTTAAAAAGGCAACAGATTAGTGATTCTGATCCCTAAAAGGTACATGTATGCATTCCTACTTATCTGATCAGTCTCTCCCCATCCCCTCCCCTCCCCCAGGTAGTTATCTTAATACCTTAACAAAGATAATGCTGCAAAGTGAGACTCTTATAGTTTATTAGTTCCACTCTCTCCTAGTGCCAGCTGACTGTACTTTTACCTGTCAAGTATAGTAGAAATACCAATAGCTTAGGCAAATGTACATACAGGTCATTACATGCAAGCACAGGCTTACCGACTCCCGAGGGTTTGGTCTACCTGTGTTACATGGATGTACTGGCCCCCTGTTCACAGCGTGCATAACTTGTGAGTACTAGTAAATTTGTATGTACAAAAACTAAATAGAATTGCCTTATCGCATAATGACGTCACACCAAAACATTCTATTGTTTTGACGCTAAGGATTATGGTCGCCAGAGGGGATCAGAGTGATTGATTATCAAATAAAATGCAGATGAGCAATCACTGATACATGATATATATCAAAACTCGATACATTGAAGTTCTACTTTGAAAAGGAATATTAATAGGTCCCAATTTCCACTGTTTCTGAGCATCTATCCCCAATGTAAACAAACTGTGACGTCATTATGCGATAGGGCAATTGGCCGGTATTACTGGCTTTAACAAGATTGCTCATTAGTGTCTCTTGTTTGTTCAACCAACATGGCTGCCACTCTTTTATATTTTTACTCTCAAGGGAATGATTGAAAACTAGCAATAGGTAAATAAGGCATGCATATATCTTGCTTACTTTCACATCTCTAGAGCACAGTCGTTCCCACAACTATTTGACTACATAAACCCAAAGGGTGGGGGTGGGGGGTACAAAAGATACCAGAATTCTTTTAAGAAGGGCGTGACTGGACATTTTTTAACCCCCCCCCCCCCCCCCCGAGATACCAGGGATAATAAGCTAATGAACATTACTGTTATGAACACAAATCATCATAAGTCGACACGCTTTTGTTGGGCAAATTTCCATTTGTGACAAGATAATAAGCGAATGGGCTCTTTTGGTACCCTAAGAGACCACTGGAAATGCTAATACTCTAAACTTCAATTTTAACACCCTAAAAGATACCAATTCACTGATTTTTTCCCAAGAGATACAACAAGCATACCCAATCATTTTACAATGGGGTCCCCTCCGAGGTACATAAATTACACTCCCTTACATAATAAACTTTATTTATTGATGAAGGTAATTTAGCTTTTCCTAGTCTTCCACTTGGCCTTCTTTGCTCTCACACTCACTACCTCTACACTAAATATTTTGCATACAATGCTCAACTCACATTGGAGAAAAACCATTGTGGCATGGTAGAGAACACTGCATCAAACAAACTCAGTTCACTTATGATCTGGTACCCAAGCTGTAACACAGCTGTGAATCGCCAGCACCCTCACCACTCGACAACCATGGTACCCATAAAGTGTACTTTTCAGGTATGCTTCATATTCTATCCTTCATTGAATATGGCAAATCACCTAATCTACTCAAAATTTCTCTACTTAGTTTCCTTTCTATCACCACTATACTTTCTTCCAATTCCCAAATTCTTCCTAAACACTGCAAAATGTACTGAAGATTTTTCATCTCTTTCTCTGAAATGTTTCTCTCTCCAATCTGTTATATTTATACCCAATAATTTACACAGCTCCTTCCATAACTAACTTTCTTGGGACTGTCTTCTTTCTGCCTTCATTAAATTCTTGCCAGAAATCAAACATTCTAACTCTAACCTTCTTCCCTCTTTTCTGCACTTGTTTTTCCTTCCTTCCCTCTCTTAATTTAAACTATTCTCAACCATGACTTTCTCAGATGGATTGTCTTCTTTGCATCTCCATTCTATTCTTGACATAGATCAAGCATTCTACCTCAAACTCCAACTTTCTTCCCTTTTATCTGCACTTGTTTCTTCCTTCCCTCCCTATCTCAACTATCTATTGTAAAATACTCCTATCAACCACCATGACTTTCTCAGACTTGTATTCTTTGCATCTCCATTCTATTCTTGCCAGAGATCAAACATTGTCCCAAACTCTAACCTTCTGCACTTGTTCTTCCTTCCTTCCCTCTTATATCTAGACTATCTAAATTATAATACTCCCATCCATGGCTTTCTTGGATTGTCTTCTTATTTCCATTTTATTCTTGCCAGAGATCAAACATTCTATACCAAACTCTACCCTTCTTCCCTCTTTTCTGCACCTGTTCTTCCTTCCTTTCCTCTCTCTTACATCTGAACTATCGATTCTAAACTATAATACTCCCATCCTCAACCACCCTAATATACTTCACGGAGAGACAGTAGGAATTGTTGATTTAATAAAACATTGACTTGGATACAGAGAACAAGAGTGCATAGCACTTTCTTTGAATGAAAAGGAAAACTTTCATTCAGGTGTGACACTGAATCAGAAATTTTCTCTAAATTCATTCAGTTTTTTGTTTAAAATGCACTTGTTATGAATAAAGAAACTGATTACAGCAGTGGCATATATAGGTGAGATCTCCAAATCTGTAGTAATAAACAGATACATTTATACAGAGTTGACCTTGACAAGTTTGTACAGGTGGATTATAAAAATCGAAACCCCAATAAAATCTGATTCCTTTTTTAGAATTCAAATATTATAAAAGAGAAATCAGATTCTGATCAAGTCACTTGGCATAAAAAAAAATTCCTTCTCAAAAGGGATACTTTCTTCGATAGCTAAAAAAAGTTGGGATGATATCTGGAATATCTAGTTGTTGTTGAACTAGTTTCAATGTTTGATCCAAATCAAAACCAACTCTGTGTAAGTATACTGTCAACCGATACAGATGTACATATTATCTACAGATCTCAAAACTTTTAATGAAATGCTTTTGGAATACAGAGAACAATTTTTACTTTCTAACATGGAATATTGGAACTTTTCTTGGTAACATATCACGGTCACAATAGCAGCTACATGGTCACGGAATCACAGATATTCTCATATCTCACAAGGAACAAACTGCTACGAACTTAGACTGGTACAGAGGCCATGAGGAGATTACCAGTCTCGGTCGCCTTAATAAATAAACAGAACAGTTGTTTGTTAGGGCAATATAAAGGACTAATCAGATGGGCGGCCACAACTGGAAGGCTCAATATTGATCTTCAGTGGTCATTCAATATGTTCTGACAGATTTCTTGGAAAAGAGATAAATTTCAAAAACCTCATACCGCCTCGAAAGCATGTGAATTGTCAAGAGGTTTTTTTCCTCGGAGTGGGGAATTCGAATGGCACATTCCAGAGGGTACAATGAAACTGCAGTCACATATGCAGACATAACTGGAAAACCAAAGAGAATACCGTCGGCAACCATTATTACATGGATTTTTGTAACATAAGAGAACAATGAGAAGGTAATATTGAGCACTTTTCGGTCATGTTGCAGGAGATAAGAGAATGCACAGACTGATAAAACAAAATAACAAAGACAAAATGATATGCCTGCAAGGAAAACTTTATTTGTTAGACAAGACAACAAAATATACAACAAAATACGCTTATAAGAAAGCATCAGTACAATTAGTGAACACGGGATAGCTAACACTATCTACTTCACACTTGTACATGCAATTCACTTTAGTTGTCCTACTCCATAAAATGATAGAGGTATTCATATGTATATAGAACGTATGGAATAAAAACAGCCCAACTACAAGGAGTACATCAACCTAGTTTGTATTTTGAAAAAAGGTAGTGTCCCTAACATTGTAGCATTATAAAATGTTCAATTCTAGGATAATCCCAAACTAACCAAAATTGCAAAATGTAACACATTTGTCTAAAAGTTGTCTAACATGTATAATGTACATATAAAGCTGAAACTGGTTTATGATGGCTCTATTGTCATCAAGATGATAATGATGATAACATTGGTGAAGATTGTAATAATGATCATAGAAAAAATGAGCATTCATTTGACTCTTTAGTTGATTTGACAAAGGCAAAGGATGACATCTACTTAATCTTACACCTCTGTATGAAGTTGATCTTCCAGGAGGGCACAGTTTACATTCAGTTTCCATGACTGGATGATAAAGTGTATGTAATAAAAATGCAGAATGCAAAAGCTGTAAAAAATATTTCTTTTGACACTTTTGTTTCATTTGCACATTGCTTCTGTATGTACATGCACTGTTAGTAGTATTACCGGAGAAGCAAGAATTTGAACTTGGACTTAAGAATAAATGTGCATTCTTGCTTTGAATATGAAAGTAATATGGTTTAGGAAGTGATAACATGAAAATACAAAAAAAAAAAATCATTCAGAACATCAAGTGCAAAAAAATATATATATATATATACCATTAAACATTAAATCTTTAAAAAAATAATAGCATGATATAAATTCATGTGAGTTCCTACATGTATTTCCAATATACACCATTGCCATTATTGAAATACAAACTTGCTACGTGTAATACTGCATTTTGTACTCAGTAAAATGAGAAAAAATTTTGATTATGTAAAATTCTAAAAAAATGAAGTGAAATAAATAAATAATAAATTAATTAACAGTTTCTGCTTTAGATATATAATTATGTATACTCAATTGCTTTTAGACGTTATTGATCAACAGATTGGGTGTTAAAACAGTACCACAGCTAAAGTGTAGCGAGGAAAGGCACTTATACAGAATATCTTCTCTCTCCCTCTCTCGTCTAAACCATGTTAATTTAGAACCTTTGTGTAAACCACCTTTTTAGAATATATGGATAACTTTCCATATAAAATTAGAGCCAAGACAGTGGCTTTGGACACCATTGTACATAATGTTTACTTGATCGCTCTCAGACTTTATCAAAAGATGAAGTGTGTGAGAAAAGTCCCACACAGCCACAGTATTGACAGGGAAAGTTGGTGCATTCTGTTATCTTTTCTCACTCTTGTTTAAATGTTTATTTGGAATCTTTGTCTCAACCACCTAGTTTTAGAATGTATGGAAAGCTTTCCATTTGAAATCAGGGCCAAGACATATGCTCATCTTTTTATACCAATTTTACCACACAAGTGGCAGGATCCACACAACAGAGCTGTGCTCTAATTAAATGTGGCCCTTTTAACTATTTAGGTCAGACCACACCCATTGGCAACTTCATTGCCTAGCTTTGCCAACTGTTGTGCATGCTGCAGGCCCAAGTTTACCACAATGTTAAACACAGATGCTAAAGAACCTGGATGCAGTAACAAGGTTACCGTTAGTTAAAGCCTACCTGAGTTACTCTGGAAATAGCTGCCACCACCGTCACCTCCATATTTTCGATCATAACTTTGGCCTTGGAACGAATAGTCATCCCTGTATCCACCACTCCTGTTGTAGCTACCACCATCGCTACCATAGCTACCACGACTGCTATATCCACCACCACCACCTCTATATCCTCTCCCTCCCCCACGACCTCTGCCACCACTCCTAAAACCACCACCGCCACCACCACTCCTATAATAGCCACCGCCGCCACCACCACTTCTATATCCACCTCCACCACCCTCTCTTTTACTGTTTGCCTGTGACACTCTCAAGCTTCTTCCCTTGCACTCCTGTAAGAAAAAGAGCAACATAAACTCAATATAACAAGTGTTTGCACGTCAGAATTGAAAATAAACTCTCAAGTGATTGGCACAATCAACCTTTATCACACCAGCATGACATTATAAAATATCTTATTCATCGGAAAAAGAAATTCACTACCAAATTCACCACATTGATATTAATAATATTAGTAAAATTGCAGAGTTTTGTAAAGATTGCACTTAAACTGATGGAGTTATATATATATAATATTTTTTGTCAAATTTTTATAGAGAAATGTATGTGTTTAGGATGATGACGAGGCTCACTGTGCATGTGATGCCCGTCCACCGTTAATTTATTTGTAAAAATGCAAAGTTTTAAAAATTCATATTTTGTCAGTTTAAAAGTTATCTCTCAGAAAATTTGCAATTTTACTAACATCAATGTAATGAATTTGATAGTTAGTTCCCCCCCACCCCTCCCAATAAATCAAATTGTTTATAATGTCATGCCAAGTGTTTCTAAAACAAATTTTCCAAACAAAATGCAACCTAAACAAAATTTCCTGGAATAAAGAAAGAGATACTATCATCAACATTTTTGGTAATTATTGTTGAGAACTGCAATAAGTAGTAAGAAGAACAAGACAAAATCATTTTGAAACAGTGATAATAATACAGGTATAAGTATTCTTGGTTCCCTAGAAAATGTATAAACAAAAGACATGACCACCATGTTAGTGGCGTTGACAAAAGAAAATCAAGATAAAAACCACCAACATGCCTGCCATGTCTTTTGTTCAATTACTCTTCTGGGAATGGTTGCAAAGCAAGAATACCTTGGTAATTCAGATCATGAGAGCAAAAATCCTCTAGTAGAACACAAAACGTGTGTAGCTTTATACAAGGTCCTAAGTTGCTAAGCAATGTAAACAAACAAACAGGTACAACTTACAGTGCCATTCAGATCTTCAACAGCATCTTTCAATGTTTCTTCATCTTTAACAGTCACAAAGCCAAATCCCCTGGATCTGTTGTCATTGTCATAGATTATTGTAGCTGTTGGCATACACAAAAAAAGAAAATTTCAAAATTTGAAAATACACTTATTTTACATCTTTAAAACTGGTATAGGTAAAAATGGTCACTTTTTGAAACGATAATATAAACAATATCATGTTCAGTTTTTTTTAATTCTGACAAAATTTTAGCTGAAATTCTCCAAAAATCATTTATTATTCTCGTTTGATATAATTGTTTTAAAGATCAAAAACGACAGGAAGCCTCTAGAAGCTTGACATGCTGAAGAAACTCTGTCACATGTATGAAAACAAAAGGTCTATTTTAGGGATCTTTTTATTTTCTACTGGCTATAGTAAAAATGTGTTTACAACTGAGAAATACAAACATATAATCATATATTATTGGATTTTCCTATTTACTTAAAATTTAAACAAAATTCGTTTTTTTTGAACTGTTACTTAGCACACTCTGGAAATCCGGAGTCCAGCTGTTCCACGTTCCGGCTCACTGATTTCGCATGCGTCATTCATAAAAGGACGCCATAAAATTTGCAAAATCAAAATTTAACAACTTTAACATACGAAAGAACGGAAACATCGATTCCTTTTCATGATTTATCAAAACCAGAACGCATAACATTAAAGAATTCGTATATTTTCATTCGTATTTCTCGTGAATTCGTGGTTGTATAAATGAGTTGAGCAAACACAAAGAAATCTTGTCAAAATGCCAAAGATTTCTGTTCCTCAAAAATACCTCATTTCCAACCAACAAAGATCGCCACTTATAAAACTAGAGTACTAAATAAACTTATTTCTACCATTAAATATCAAAACTTGTTAGTAAACTGTAAGCAAATACGATATAAATCATAGGAGTCTATGTCGAAATCAACGGCTTTCAAACATGGCGTCGCAATCACCCTAAATCATCTGAAATAAAGACTCTAAAAAGCGATTCTCTTCATTCGTTTACCTTCAAGTGGTTCGTACTTGCTAAATGTCTCTTCTAACTCTTGGACAGTGAAGGTGTAAGGAAGGTTTCCTACGTAAATTTTGTATTCTGCTTCCGCCATGGTTCTTGCTTCGTGCTTCGTGTGAAGTTCACCTCGTGGTGTTCTGGCCGTGGTGCTTGACGGGTAGTGCTACCGCGATTTTCTTGGACAGCAGAAGCGACAGCAAACTCCACAGGAAACCCAAAGGAAAAATTAAAATTTTGTTTGGCCTTTAGTCCTTGACTGTCGGTGCCATGTCTATAATTGTATGCTAAATGTAAATACCCATGTGTTTGTTTATTTATTTGTTTATGTATTTATTTTTATTGTTAATTATTTTTATTTAGGCGCATCACCCTATCCCAACCCCTATGAAAGGTGATATATTAAAAACCCTTGAGAGAAAACCCTTATAAGAAAAAATATAAATATATTAAGTGAAGAAAAAAGTAGGTGTATAACGTATTAGAGGAAAACTACAGAAATGTCATTATCTATCTATCTATCTATCTATCTGTAAATGTTGCAATAATAATGCCATTGAATTTGAAATGCATCTGTTGTATTATTGTCCTTTGTATAATAATTTACGAAAAGAATTTTTTGAAAAAATTAATTGTAGAATTCTCGATATTTATGATTATTCAGAATATACATATAGGTTGTTTAATTCACTCAATCCTAGTACAAATTATTATCTTTCAAAATTTATTGAAAAATGTTTAAAACTTCGTGAAGACAAACTTTCAGAAAATGAGCAATAGTTCAAACTTACATTAGCCGTATACTTTATACATAATCTTTTTATATTGACATATAAACAATTTTGTTTCACATATATCTATGAGTAATTGATTTTGTAAATTTGATAAATTTTATAATTATAGTAATGTATAATTACTATTGTATCAATTATAGAAATCAATGATTGTAAATTAATCTTTTTATCCATATGTTGCTGTTATGATTGTAAATGCTTTAGCAATACCTGTATGTCATGCCAATAAAGCTTGTTATCTATCTATCTATCTATCTATCTATCTATCTATCTATCTATCTAATCTATCTATCTATCTATCTATCTATCTATCTATCTATCTATCTATCTATCTATCTATCTGTAAATGCTTTAGCAATACCTGTATGTAAGGTCACGCCAATAAAGCTTGTTATACTATCTATCTATTTAGTTATTCATATATTCATTTATTCATTCATTAATTTTTATCTATATATTTAGTTATTCATTTATTTATTGATTCATTTATTGATTCATTCATTCATTTGTATATTTGTTTATGATTTATCTTATTTATTCACTTATTTATTTGTTCATTTAATTAGTTAGTTAGCGGTTAGTTAGTTAGTTAGTTAGTTAGTTAGTTAGTTAGTTAGTTAGTTAGTTAGTTAGTTAGTTAGTTAGTTAGTTAGTTAGTTAGTTAGCGGTTAGTTACTGAGTTAGTTAGTTTGTTTGTCTGTTTTTGTTTGTTTGTTTGTTTGTGTTTGTTTGTTTGTTTGTTCGAAACAAGACCGGCATAGTATGTTTACACAATCGCGGTCCCTACCATTGAAACTTTTGATGCCATTTTTGATGCCATCATTTTTGATGCCATCTTCTCTCTAATTAAATGGACGGATTGGTCTAAAAATAAATAAAAAATGTTGTTAACTTGTCTTTACAAAAATGAGTGCTAATGAAATTAAGATCATAAAAAAAATCATGTAAACTTAAAACTAGGCCAGCAAAGACTTTCGCTTTCAACGTACGGATAAGATGATGATGACATTGCTCTCCAAATATGGAGGACATGCGCAGTGAATGTGGAAAGTTCCCGGAAAGTTTTATGCGCGCGCGCGTGAGGTTGACATCAAGGTCGACTTCGACCAATCCGACGAAATTTTTCAGTTGGGGTTGAAATGGTTCAACCAATCACTGACTCGAATATTACTTTGGTATGACATTGTCTACAGGACAGGTTGTCAATCAAAGGGAATATCTGTGGCGTTGGTTCAATACGCTCCCTCAACCCGTGCTGTTGATCATGATGTCCACGAACTGGTAGAAAAAGTAATCGTTTTAACTCAAAAACGTTTACTTTTTCTGAGAAACCAAAGTCAAGCGTGTCTTGAACTGAACCAGTTGAGGACTATTGAGTATGTGTAATAAGGGTGTTCTATCGTCGATCTCTCAAAAACAAGAATCCCGCGCTTTCAGCAACACGTAAATTTCTTCCAAGCTCAGCCGGATTAGATACGTTCTCTTCATTCAGAACTCAGCTTATTCTCAATTAAGCACTTCCTTCATTTAAAAATTGGAACAGATCAAGCTAAGCTAAACCTTGTCGACCAAACTACAGAGCCACAAAAAAGGACCAAACAACTAATACAAGATTTTAGCAAGAAGAACGGTCTTCGCAAAGTGAAAGTGAAAACAAGCTATTTGACGACGTCCGTCCTTTAGAAACAACAAATCAAGACTAAAACGGAATCTTATCATCATTCCACATGCACTGACTTGCCAATTTCAACCATGATAAAAGTTCAAGCGAATTCAGTCAGAAGAAACGGAGGTTTTTCAGGAGGAAACGACTTCAAATCCTTCAGAACAGCGCTATCCTCGCCTTCGATCGATCCCAAAGAACAGTCAAACATCGTTTGTAATCTACTAAACATTAAAAATGGCTTCTTGGACAAACTCGAGTCTTTTGAGGAAAACATCAGAAATCATGAACCCATAAACGACTGGCTACTCATTTTCTTAGAAAATAGCTTCAAAGAAATTGAGGATATTTCATTGAAAAACAAATTGAACGAAGACTTTTTGGTCAATGTTGGATTTGAAGAAGGTAGTGACGCAGTGAAAACAATCTTGAAACGATCGAAGCTGATTCCCGAACATGTTGACCCCATTGACGCTGCTATGCGCTTTGTAATCGACGAATTTAAATACAACCCTGTTTTGTCGTTCGTGTATGAGTATGGCGGTTCTGATTCAAAACCGCAGTGGCCTTCTACCGTCCCTGTTTTAAACTTACCCGATGTGAATGTTTCTAGTGATGGGTGTACCATCATCGAGGACGATAGCTCGAGACTGAAAGTCTCAGAACATTTGTCTATGTTATGTAAAGATGAGCTACACACTGTGCTATTCCATGGAACAGACCTTCAAAGTGCACAATATATTTGTTCCGATGGAATTGAGGTGAACTGTGACTTTCAAAGGCGAGATTTTAGCGATGGCGCAGGCTTTTATTTGACCAAAAGTTATCTTCATGCAAGAGACTGGGCTTTCAGCCAAACACAGAAGCCCGTGGTTTTGGGGTTCAAAATACCTAACGCATGCTTCAAGCAAGCAAAGGGTTTAGATCTTAAAGATGAGTCAAAACAAAGTCAGTGGCAAGAAATTGTCTCTCAAAATCGTGCAGGAAAACCAACAAAAAAGATGCGCAGTTCCTTGGAGAAGTATGATTTCATCGAGGGTCCTATATCTGTTTCATCTAGAACCGAAGACAACTGTGAACAACAGAATCGTGAAGCAGAACTTGAATCCCACCAACTCTGCATCATCAGCGATGATTTGGCAGAGGAACTTAGCAAATATCTGGCCATAATAGTAACTTATGATGAGTTGTAAATAAATTGACAATTTTTGGTATATAAATATAATACTATAGGTGTGCGGTGTAGAGATTGATATCCCTTCGATAACTATTTAATTTAGAATAATACTCGGTTATTTTATTCAACCGGCATTGGGTTAAATCATCTTATAGGATAAATCGTGCCCTACAAATCAGGTCAGTAAATCTATATTTTAAAGTTGGCTTGAATTCTACTAACATGGTGCATTGAATGCTCGAATTGGATGGCGATACTACGATATGTTATAATTACTTCTACGCGATACTGGGCGTCGGCATTCGGCACGACTCCAACTACATTTCGGCGTACTTAATTACCGTTCTACTCCCCAAACCACCAGCCACTAGCTAGATAAATTGATTATGATGTTTTTGAGTTTGAAGGGGGCTCACTCGCAAATCTATACTTTTTGCAAGGGATTAATTAAAGCGTTAAGCACTGTAGTCCTCGGTTAATACGCGGAAAGAAAAAAAGGAGTTGGTTTTAATTTTTCAACTGATTGCTATATATCATGCACTAGTGTCCGATTACCAATGTATAAATATTGTAACTCGACTTGTGAAATTGGTAATGACTGTCAAACCGTGCTGAGCACAATTTTCTCATATTGTCTGCTTCAGTTAAATTATTGTAACATGTGACCGAATTTAGAATAAGAATTTTTACAATAACTTTATTTAAACACGAGACATTGATGAGCATTGCTACTCGTTACAAAAATGTACGTGTATAACTGGAGAAATAAAAATGAGAACATTTATGAAATTTACTTTTATTCAGCATAATGACTATCCACTACAAATTAATACATAATTTTTGGTATGATATTTAGCCGAAGACTTTTGGAGTGGATGACCATATATATTGCAAAGTACTGATACATTGCGTGCGCACGACACTTGTGGACTATCAGATAATAGCTAAAATAAAGCTGACCTTTTGCAAATTACTTCTGTATATCTCCAATCTAACAATCAAAGATTTATCCTAAACAGGCCCAAACTAGAAGAAACATTTCAGGCATTAGTTTCAGGCATAGTTCTTGTACATGTGAACAACTGTACGTGGACACCGGGACATTGGCAAACTTTAAAAAACACCACAGAATGTAAATGCCTGTTAAACACTTCGGCTAATTCTTTAGAATGCAAGCACATTTGATAGCTTCCCGCTATTTGTCCGTGAATCTTTCCATTACTGAAACTGGCCATAGGACCTTCTATGTAAGACACAGACTTCAGTTCCTTTCCAACCTTTCTTGGATTCCCAAAGCGGCATAGATTAATGATTTTCCACCACTGGCTCTTCTTAGCTGCGCCTTGCAGATTGATAGATGATTCTCTAAACCTATCAAACTCACACTGTGGAATCCTGAAAACTATAACTGCTTGCTGTTCTGGATTACGAAATGCAAAGTTTACGCTCTCATTGTAATCATCATTAAGATAAAATCCCTTACCAAAGTCTGTCTTTTGACGGCCCTTTTTTAAGTTTATTCCTTCTTCAATGATACTAACAGCAGCATCATGACCCGTCCCGTGGAACAATACCACAAAGCCGTCTTCTTTTAAAGCGCTTGGGAAGGTCCTGTCATTCAACAAAGGATATGGTTGGCCCTTCTGAGGTTTCCTTTGCATGTTCAATATGTTAACGGTTTTCGATTCTGTTTGCTCGCTCGCGGAATCTCCAGATTGGGAGAACTCTTGCGTGCACCATTTTCCTGTAATGGATTCTTGGTAAGGGTATCTACTGCATTCTCGTCGTTCTCGTAGAATACGACGGTGGATGATGGGTAAGTAGAAACCATCCCAGCCGCCCAAATTGACTATTTGTTTTGTAATCAGGAAACACCTCTCAACCAGTCCGTAGAGCAAAACATAACTAAATGGAATAAACTCCTCGCCACTATATCCACTACAAATGTAGTTAAACTCGCGATGACTCCAATGTCCAGGTCCAAAGCTTTTGATTTCAAGATTTTTGTATGCGTTAAGAGAAGCGGTGATTGTTTCGGATGTCGTTCCTGCAAACTTGGAAACCAGGTAGATACTCAGCTTCTCAGACATCATTCTTCTGTAATCTTGTTTGAGAAAATCAAGTATAAAATCTCTTTTCCATATTATTACAACGTAGATTTTGATAGAAGTACGGATAGGAAAGTCGTTATTTCAGCCTTCTGTTGTTCAAAAAGGGGAGGCACTGTTGTAAGGACACGTCAATTACAATAAGCTATTGAAAACGCCAGCCCTTGGCTTTGAATGCTGTAGACACTCCTAACAATACCATACAACTGGAAGGCTTTAAAGCAAAGCAATGCCACAATCATTTTCTAACAACTCACTCAATTAATGATCAATTCCAAGAAGTCGACTTACAAAAACTGTCCAGCGGTATCAGTTGTAAGTGTTGACAGTTAACAAATGTTGTCACTTTCGTAAAAATAAATATCTAGCGTAGAGCTAAGCACGTGACCTGCACTTATGACATTTATCTCCAAATATGGGAACATGTACCTTAATTATGAAAGCCTTTTCAAACGGTCGATTTGCATGAGTCATAACATGGTTTTAGTTATCGAGCTGGACTTTAACCAATCCAGTTCAGCTCGCTATAAGGGGCGGAATTTTCGACCAATCCCTAACAGTGTCGTTTGACATCAGTCTGAGCAGGTCATCAACCAAAGGGAAAACAACTGTGGCGTTGCTTCAATACGCTGTCTCAACAGTGCTTTTGGTTTCTAAGAACTGATCGAAAAAGTCCACGTTTCAAATTCAGAAAGGTTTCCCGTTTCTATTGAAAATAAGAGACTAATCGTGTTCAGAAGGCTTGTAGATTGAGTTCTATGGTATTACGTTGTGACGTTGACCTCTCTCAAACTGATTGCAATTCCGCGTTTGCAGCAGCCATAACTATTCTTCAAAGCACAGGACTTTAGAAAAGCTCTTTCTTTCCCAGAACTGGCCGGTTCTTTTGTGTACGTCGTTTTGGATATAAGAATTGGAACAGCCGTACAAGACCTGTTCACTATACTTTGAACTTCAAGTTTGATACATCGAAAAGATACAGCGGACGCGACCCAAAATTACAACTAGGGTTTTTCAGTAAGAACAACAAAGGACAACGCAAAGCGAAGTGAAAATAAACAATCATCTTCAGTCAGAAACAATACAACTAATTGGTGCCATGCTAAAACTTTCGAATTTCAGAGGAACCGGAGGTTTTTCAGGGGGAAACGACTTCAAATCCCTCAGAACGGCGCTATCCTCGCCTTCCATCGATCCCAAAGAACAGTCGAACATCGTTTGTTATCTACTAAACATTAAAAATGGCTTCTTGGACAAACTCGAGTCTTTTGAAGAAAACATCAGAAATCATGAACCCATAAACGACTGGCTACTCATTTTCTTGGAAAATAGCTTCAAAGAAATTGAGGATATTTCACTGAAAAGCAAATTGAATGAAGAGTTTTTGGTCAATGTTGGATTTGAAGAAGGTAGTGACGCAGTGAAAACAATCTTGAAACGATCGAAGCTGATTCCCGATCATGTTGACCCCATCGACGCTGCTATGCGCTTTGTAATCGACGAATTCAAATACAACCCTGTTTTGTCGAGCGTGTATGGCAATTTTGATTCAAAACTACAGTGGCCTTCTGGCGTCCATGTTTTAAACTTACCTGGTGTGAATGTTTCTAGTGATGGGTGTACCATCATCGAGGACGATAGCTCGAGAGTACAATTCTCAGAACATCTGTCTATGTTATGTAAAGATGAGCTACACACAGTGCTGTACCATGGAACAGACCTTCAAAGTGCACAAGATATTTGTTCCGATGGAATTGAGGTGAACTGTGGCTTTCAAAGGCGAGATTTTAGCGATGGCGCAGGCTTTTATTTGACCAAAAGTTATCTTCATGCAAGAGACTGGGCTTTCAGCCAAACTCAGAAACCCGTGGTTTTGGGGTTCAAAATACCTAACGCATGCTTCAAGCAAGGAAAGGGTTTAGATCTTAAAGATGAGTCAAAACAAAGTCAGTGGCAAGAAATTGTCTCTCAAAATCGTGCAGGAAAACCAACAAAAAAGATGCGCAGTTCCTTGGAGAAGTATGATTTCATCGAGGGTCCTATATCTGTTTCATCTAGAACCGAAGACAACTGTGAACAACAGAATCGTGAGTCAGAACTTGAATCCCACCAACTCTGCATCATCAGCGATGATTTGGCAGAGGAACTTAGCAAATATCTGGCCATAATAGTAACTTATGATGAGTTGTAAATAAATTGACAATTTTTGGTATATAAATATAATACTATAGGTGTGCGGTGTAGAGATTGATATCCCTTCGATAACTATTTAATTTAGAATAATACTCGGTTATTTTATTCAACCGGCATTGGGTTAAATCATCTTATAGGATAAATCGTGCCCTACAAATCAGGTCAGTAAATCTATATTTTAAAGTTGGCTTGAATTCTACTAACATGGTGCATTGAATGCTCGAATTGGATGGCGATACTACGATATGTTATAATTACTTCTACGCGATACTGGGCGTCGGCATTCGGCACGACTCCAACTACATTTCGGCGTACTTAATTACCGTTCTACTCCCCAAACCACCAGCCACTAGCTAGATAAATTGATTATGATGTTTTTGAGTTTGAAGGGGGCTCACTCGCAAATCTATACTTTTTGCAAGGGATTAATTAAAGCGTTAAGCACTGTAGTCCTCGGTTAATACGCGGAAAGAAAAAAAGGAGTTGGTTTTAATTTTTCAACTGATTGCTATATATCATGCACTAGTGTCCGATTACCAATGTATAAATATTGTAAATCGACTTGTGAAATTGGTAATGACTGTCAAGCCGTGCTGAGCACAATTTTCTCATATTGTCTGCTTCAGTTAAATTATTGTAACATGTGACCGAATTTAGAATAAGAATTTTTACAATAACTTTATTTAAACACGAGACATTGATGAGCATTGCTACTCGTTACAAAAATGTACGTGTATAACTGGAGAAATAAAAATGAGAACATTTATGAAATTTACTTTTATTCAGCATAATGACTATCCACTACAAATTAATACATAATTTTTGGTATGATATTTAGCCGAAGACTTTTGGAGTGGATGACCATATATATTGCAAAGTACTGATACATTGCGTGCGCACGACACTTGTGGACTATCAGATAATAGCTAAAATAAAGCTGACCTTTTGCAAATTACTTCTGTATATCTCCAATCTAACAATCAAAGATTTATCCTAAACAGGCCCAAACTAGAAGAAACATTTCAGGCATTAGTTTCAGGCATAGTTCTTGTACATGTGAACAACTGTACGTGGACACCGGGACATTGGCAAACTTTAAAAAAACACCACAGAATGTAAATGCCTGTTAAACACTTCGGCTAATTCTTTAGAATGCAAGCACATTTGATAGCTTCCCGCTATTTGTCCGTGAATCTTTCCATTACTGAAACTGGCCATAGGACCTTCTATGTAAGACACAGACTTCAGTTCCTTTCCAACCTTTCTTGGATTCCCAAAGCGGCATAGATTAGTGATTTCCACCACTGGCTCTTCTTAGCTGCGCCTTGCAGATTGATAGATGATTCTCTAAACCTATCAAACTCACACTGTGGAATCCTGAAAACTATAACTGCTTGCTGTTCTGGATTACGAAATGCAAAGTTTACGCTCTCATTGTAATCATCATTAAGATAAAATCCCTTACCAAAGTCTGTCTTTTGACGGCCCTTTTTTAAGTTTATTCCTTCTTCAATGATACTAACAGCAGCATCATGACCCGTCCCGTGGAACAATACCACAAAGCCGTCTTCTTTTAAAGCGCTTGGGAAGGTCCTGTCATTCAACAAAGGATATGGTTGGCCCTTCTGAGGTTTCCTTTGCATGTTCAATATGTTAACGGTTTTCGATTCTGTTTGCTCGCTCGCGGAATCTCCAGATTGGGAGAACTCTTGCGTGCACCATTTTCCTGTAATGGATTCTTGGTAAGGGTATCTACTGCATTCTCGTCGTTCTCGTAGAATACGACGGTGGATGATGGGTAAGTAGAAACCATCCCAGCCGCCCAAATTGACTATTTGTTTTGTAATCAGGAAACACCTCTCAACCAGTCCGTAGAGCAAAACATAACTAAATGGAATAAACTCCTCGCCACTATATCCACTACAAATGTAGTTAAACTCGCGATGACTCCAATGTCCAGGTCCAAAGCTTTTGATTTCAAGATTTTTGTATGCGTTAAGAGAAGCGGTGATTGTTTCGGATGTCGTTCCTGCAAACTTGGAAACCAGGTAGATACTCAGCTTCTCAGACATCATTCTTCTGTAATCTTGTTTGAGAAAATCAAGTATAAAATCTCTTTTCCATATTATTACAACGTAGATTTGATAGAAGTACGGATAGGAAAGTCGTTATTTCAGCCTTCTGTTGTTCAAAAAGGGGAGGCACTGTTGTAAGGACACGTCAATTACAATAAGCTATTGAAAACGCCAGCCCTTGGCTTTGAATGCTGTAGACACTCCTAACAATACCATACAACTGGAAGGCTTTAAAGCAAAGCAATGCCACAATCATTTTCTAACAACTCACTCAATTAATGATCAATTCCAAGAAGTCGACTTACAAAAACTGTCCAGCGGTATCAGTTGTAAGTGTTGACAGTTAACAAATGTTGTCACTTTCGTAAAAATAAATATCTAGCGTAGAGCTAAGCACGTGACCTGCACTTATGACATTTATCTCCAAATATGGGAACATGTACCTTAATTATGAAAGCCTTTTCAAACGGTCGATTTGCATGAGTCATAACATGGTTTTAGTTATCGAGCTGGACTTTAACCAATCCAGTTCAGCTCGCTATAAGGGGCGGAATTTTCGACCAATCCCTAACAGTGTCGTTTGACATCAGTCTGAGCAGGTCATCAACCAAAGGGAAAACAACTGTGGCGTTGCTTCAATACGCTGTCTCAACAGTGCTTTTGGTTTCTAAGAACTGATCGAAAAAGTCCACGTTTCAAATTCAGAAAGGTTTCCCGTTTCTATTGAAAATAAGAGACTAATCGTGTTCAGAAGGCTTGTAGATTGAGTTCTATGGTATTACGTTGTGACGTTGACCTCTCTCAAACTGATTGCAATTCCGCGTTTGCAGCAGCCATAACTATTCTTCAAAGCACAGGACTTTAGAAAAGCTCTTTCTTTCCCAGAACTGGCCGGTTCTTTTGTGTACGTCGTTTTGGATATAAGAATTGGAACAGCCGTACAAGACCTGTTCACTATACTTTGAACTTCAAGTTTGATACATCGAAAAGATACAGCGGACGCGACCCAAAATTACAACTAGGGTTTTTCAGTAAGAACAACAAAGGACAACGCAAAGCGAAGTGAAAATAAACAATCATCTTCAGTCAGAAACAATACAACTAATTGGTGCCATGCTAAAACTTTCGAATTTCAGAGGAACCGGAGGTTTTTCAGGGGGAAACGACTTCAAATCCCTCAGAACGGCGCTATCCTCGCCTTCCATCGATCCCAAAGAACAGTCGAACATCGTTTGTTATCTACTAAACATTAAAAATGGCTTCTTGGACAAACTCGAGTCTTTTGAAGAAAACATCAGAAATCATGAACCCATAAACGACTGGCTACTCATTTTCTTGGAAAATAGCTTCAAAGAAATTGAGGATATTTCACTGAAAAGCAAATTGAATGAAGAGTTTTTGGTCAATGTTGGATTTGAAGAAGGTAGTGACGCAGTGAAAACAATCTTGAAACGATCGAAGCTGATTCCCGATCATGTTGACCCCATCGACGCTGCTATGCGCTTTGTAATCGACGAATTCAAATACAACCCTGTTTTGTCGAGCGTGTATGGCAATTTTGATTCAAAACTACAGTGGCCTTCTGGCGTCCATGTTTTAAACTTACCTGGTGTGAATGTTTCTAGTGATGGGTTGTACCATCATCGAGGACGATAGCTCGAGAGTACAATTCTCAGAACATCTGTCTATGTTATGTAAAGATGAGCTACACACAGTGCTGTACCATGGAACAGACCTTCAAAGTGCACAAGATATTTGTTCCGATGGAATTGAGGTGAACTGTGGCTTTCAAAGGCGAGATTTTAGCGATGGCGCAGGCTTTTATTTGACCAAAAGTTATCTTCATGCAAGAGACTGGGCTTTCAGCCAAACTCAGAAACCCGTGGTTTTGGGGTTCAAAATACCTAACGCATGCTTCAAGCAAGGAAAGGGTTTAGATCTTAAAGATGAGTCAAAACAAAGTCAGTGGCAAGAAATTGTCTCTCAAAATCGTGCAGGAAAACCAACAAAAAAGATGCGCAGTTCCTTGGAGAAGTATGATTTCATCGAGGGTCCTATATCTGTTTCATCTAGAACCGAAGACAACTGTGAACAACAGAATCGTGAGTCAGAACTTGAATCCCACCAACTCTGCATCATCAGCGATGATTTGGCAGAGGAACTTAGCAAATATCTGGCCATAATAGTAACTTATGATGAGTTGTAAATAAATTGACAATTTTTGGTATATAAATATAATACTATAGGTGTGCGGTGTAGAGATTGATATCCCTTCGATAACTATTTAATTTAGAATAATACTCGGTTATTTTATTCAACCGGCATTGGGTTAAATCATCTTATAGGATAAATCGTGCCCTACAAATCAGGTCAGTAAATCTATATTTTAAAGTTGGCTTGAATTCTACTAACATGGTGCATTGAATGCTCGAATTGGATGGCGATACTACGATATGTTATAATTACTTCTACGCGATACTGGGCGTCGGCATTCGGCACGACTCCAACTACATTTCGGCGTACTTAATTACCGTTCTACTCCCCAAACCACCAGCCACTAGCTAGATAAATTGATTATGATGTTTTTGAGTTTGAAGGGGGCTCACTCGCAAATCTATACTTTTTGCAAGGGATTAATTAAAGCGTTAAGCACTGTAGTCCTCGGTTAATACGCGGAAAGAAAAAAAGGAGTTGGTTTTAATTTTTCAACTGATTGCTATATATCATGCACTAGTGTCCGATTACCAATGTATAAATATTGTAACTCGACTTGTGAAATTGGTAATGACTGTCAAACCGTGCTGAGCACAATTTTCTCATATTGTCTGCTTCAGTTAAATTATTGTAACATGTGACCGAATTTAGAATAAGAATTTTTACAATAACTTTATTTAAACACGAGACATTGATGAGCATTGCTACTCGTTACAAAAATGTACGTGTATAACTGGAGAAATAAAAATGAGAACATTTATGAAATTTACTTTTATTCAGCATAATGACTATCCACTACAAATTAATACATAATTTTTGGTATGATATTTAGCCGAAGACTTTTGGAGTGGATGACCATATATATTGCAAAGTACTGATACATTGCGTGCGCACGACACTTGTGGACTATCAGATAATAGCTAAAATAAAGCTGACCTTTTGCAAATTACTTCTGTATATCTCCAATCTAACAATCAAAGATTTATCCTAAACAGGCCCAAACTAGAAGAAACATTTCAGGCATTAGTTTCAGGCATAGTTCTTGTACATGTGAACAACTGTACGTGGACACCGGGACATTGGCAAACTTTAAAAAAACACCACAGAATGTAAATGCCTGTTAAACACTTCGGCTAATTCTTTAGAATGCAAGCACATTTGATAGCTTCCCGCTATTTGTCCGTGAATCTTTCCATTACTGAAACTGGCCATAGGACCTTCTATGTAAGACACAGACTTCAGTTCCTTTCCAACCTTTCTTGGATTCCCAAAGCGGCATAGATTAGTGATTTCCCACCACTGGCTCTTCTTAGCTGCGCCTTGCAGATTGATAGATGATTCTCTAAACCTATCAAACTCACACTGTGGAATCCTGAAAACTATAACTGCTTGCTGTTCTGGATTACGAAATGCAAAGTTTACGCTCTCATTGTAATCATCATTAAGATAAAATCCCTTACCAAAGTCTGTCTTTTGACGGCCCTTTTTTAAGTTTATTCCTTCTTCAATGATACTAACAGCAGCATCATGACCCGTCCCGTGGAACAATACCACAAAGCCGTCTTCTTTTAAAGCGCTTGGGAAGGTCCTGTCATTCAACAAAGGATATGGTTGGCCCTTCTGAGGTTTCCTTTGCATGTTCAATATGTTAACGGTTTTCGATTCTGTTTGCTCGCTCGCGGAATCTCCAGATTGGGAGAACTCTTGCGTGCACCATTTTCCTGTAATGGATTCTTGGTAAGGGTATCTACTGCATTCTCGTCGTTCTCGTAGAATACGACGGTGGATGATGGGTAAGTAGAAACCATCCCAGCCGCCCAAATTGACTATTTGTTTTGTAATCAGGAAACACCTCTCAACCAGTCCGTAGAGCAAAACATAACTAAATGGAATAAACTCCTCGCCACTATATCCACTACAAATGTAGTTAAACTCGCGATGACTCCAATGTCCAGGTCCAAAGCTTTTGATTTCAAGATTTTTGTATGCGTTAAGAGAAGCGGTGATTGTTTCGGATGTCGTTCCTGCAAACTTGGAAACCAGGTAGATACTCAGCTTCTCAGACATCATTCTTCTGTAATCTTGTTTGAGAAAATCAAGTATAAAATCTCTTTTCCATATTATTACAACGTAGATTTTGATAGAAGTACGGATAGGAAAGTCGTTATTTCAGCCTTCTGTTGTTCAAAAAGGGGAGGCACTGTTGTAAGGACACGTCAATTACAATAAGCTATTGAAAACGCCAGCCCTTGGCTTTGAATGCTGTAGACACTCCTAACAATACCATACAACTGGAAGGCTTTAAAGCAAAGCAATGCCACAATCATTTTCTAACAACTCACTCAATTAATGATCAATTCCAAGAAGTCGACTTACAAAAACTGTCCAGCGGTATCAGTTGTAAGTGTTGACAGTTAACAAATGTTGTCACTTTCGTAAAAATAAATATCTAGCGTAGAGCTAAGCACGTGACCTGCACTTATGACATTTATCTCCAAATATGGGAACATGTACCTTAATTATGAAAGCCTTTTCAAACGGTCGATTTGCATGAGTCATAACATGGTTTTAGTTATCGAGCTGGACTTTAACCAATCCAGTTCAGCTCGCTATAAGGGGCGGAATTTTCGACCAATCCCTAACAGTGTCGTTTGACATCAGTCTGAGCAGGTCATCAACCAAAGGGAAAACAACTGTGGCGTTGCTTCAATACGCTGTCTCAACAGTGCTTTTGGTTTCTAAGAACTGATCGAAAAAGTCCACGTTTCAAATTCAGAAAGGTTTCCCGTTTCTATTGAAAATAAGAGACTAATCGTGTTCAGAAGGCTTGTAGATTGAGTTCTATGGTATTACGTTGTGACGTTGACCTCTCTCAAACTGATTGCAATTCCGCGTTTGCAGCAGCCATAACTATTCTTCAAAGCACAGGACTTTAGAAAAGCTCTTTCTTTCCCAGAACTGGCCGGTTCTTTTGTGTACGTCGTTTTGGATATAAGAATTGGAACAGCCGTACAAGACCTGTTCACTATACTTTGAACTTCAAGTTTGATACATCGAAAAGATACAGCGGACGCGACCCAAAATTACAACTAGGGTTTTTCAGTAAGAACAACAAAGGACAACGCAAAGCGAAGTGAAAATAAACAATCATCTTCAGTCAGAAACAATACAACTAATTGGTGCCATGCTAAAACTTTCGAATTTCAGAGGAACCGGAGGTTTTTCAGGGGGAAACGACTTCAAATCCCTCAGAACGGCGCTATCCTCGCCTTCCATCGATCCCAAAGAACAGTCGAACATCGTTTGTTATCTACTAAACATTAAAAATGGCTTCTTGGACAAACTCGAGTCTTTTGAAGAAAACATCAGAAATCATGAACCCATAAACGACTGGCTACTCATTTTCTTGGAAAATAGCTTCAAAGAAATTGAGGATATTTCACTGAAAAGCAAATTGAATGAAGAGTTTTTGGTCAATGTTGGATTTGAAGAAGGTAGTGACGCAGTGAAAACAATCTTGAAACGATCGAAGCTGATTCCCGATCATGTTGACCCCATCGACGCTGCTATGCGCTTTGTAATCGACGAATTCAAATACAACCCTGTTTTGTCGAGCGTGTATGGCAATTTTGATTCAAAACTACAGTGGCCTTCTGGCGTCCATGTTTTAAACTTACCTGGTGTGAATGTTTCTAGTGATGGGTGTACCATCATCGAGGACGATAGCTCGAGAGTACAATTCTCAGAACATCTGTCTATGTTATGTAAAGATGAGCTACACACAGTGCTGTACCATGGAACAGACCTTCAAAGTGCACAAGATATTTGTTCCGATGGAATTGAGGTGAACTGTGGCTTTCAAAGGCGAGATTTTAGCGATGGCGCAGGCTTTTATTTGACCAAAAGTTATCTTCATGCAAGAGACTGGGCTTTCAGCCAAACACAGAAACCCGTGGTTTTGGGGTTCAAAGTACCTAATTCATGCTTTAAGCAAGCAGAGTGTGTAGATCTTAAAGATGAGTCAAAACAAAGTCAGTGGCAAGAAATTGTCTCTCAAAATCGTGCAGGAAAACCAACAAAAAAGATGCGCAGTTTTTTGAGCAAGTATGATTTCATCGAGGGCCCTATATCTGTTTCATCTAGAACCGAAGACAACTGTGAACAACAGAATCGTGAAGCAGAACTTGAATCCCACCAACTCTGCATCATCAGCGATGATTTTGCAGAGGAACTTAGCGAATATCTGACCATAGTAATGACTTATGACGAAATGTGATATTGGACAGAGACAGACCCTTAAGCCGGCGATACGCGCTGCAATTTTTTCTCGCGCTGGCAATGCAATTTTAGATTTTGTTGCAGAGAAAATTGCAGCGTCTATCATCACTCTGCAACATTCAATACGGAGTGCAATGTTGCAGAGAAAAGTTCAAACTTTTGAACTTTCTGCAACAAATTTTTTGTTGCGAGACATCGTTGCCGCCTGTGTTGTCAGACACGATACACTCGGCAATTTCGCTCTCGCAACAAAATCCCTAATATAAAATTGCATTGCAAGCGCGAGAAAAAATTGCAGCGTGTATCGCCGGCTTTATCCCTCATGCATGCAGAGTTCGGAATAATGGCTGATCGATTTACTGAGCCATATGTATATGTACAGGGTAAATCTCCTGTAATTTAGTTTTAGAAGAATTTTTTAGCTATCTAAGGTTCGCTAGCTTACACGAATTCGGCCAGCACAGTCTATTTAAATGCTCAAGGGAAAGCGATGCGATACTGATGCGTCTAGTATTGGTTCGTCGACAGGACTCCAGCTTGTAGGTCGGTGAATTTGGCGGAATGAACAAATGTTTGAGGGACTTAACTGCATGGGAATTCTACGTGATTTTTGCCAAAGCTTAAAGCATTATGTACAGAAATTACTGATTAATATAATATATTTAGCCACCAAACGAAGGGTCGTCTTTTCAGTTTTCTTTTATGTATATATGCAATGCATCACTATTGTGAAGTTGGTAAAATACTGCATGCTGTCAAACTACTGTCATGTGTTTTTACCCTCTGGAAATAAAGCCTATTATTTGCATTGTTGCATGTAAAATTGGTTAAATATACATTGGCAAATTGGTAAAATGCAACTATACGTTGCTACTGTTGATGAAGTATACATTGTAAAATGTATTGTTACTTGAAAACATTTTTGGTGAAAATGCCACGAGTACTTTTCCGACTTAAATCAGGAAAATACGAATTTATTTCAAATTCCATGTGGACCCTGCCATTGCCTCACAAAGGTTATACAGCGAACGTCGTTTTTGTAATGATTTAAAAATATAAACTAATTTAATAATATCTTAACGTAAGTCTATTTTTGCCATACTGCACACCTCTGACGTTCTACATTTCTCAAGCTCTTTGTGGTATTGCCTTTTTCTCGCATTTCTTAGACGCAAAAAAATGATGCGCAAAAATGGGTAACTCCCATTTCTAAAACATACAATATATAGGACTCAAAACCTTTTCCATATTAAACACAATGCTCTCTGATATGAACCACAATTCATTACTCGTTTGTTCTTATAAAAGTAGGGAATATCGTATGATAAAAACTCTCTGTATAGTTGCGGTTGAGAAGTGACATGCTTATGAACGTTGACACCACGCACCAATATGCTGATGAATAAATCTCCATTTGGTATATATTTTACAACACTTAATACTAATCTCGTAATCTGATTGGTCGATTAGAGCGTAAATAAGAGGATCAGATACACTGCTGACGCGTTTTGGCGCGCGCGCTCATTCTGTTACCCTGTTTGATAAGGATTTTGTAACTTTTATCTCAAATTACTGTTGTAAAAAACAAATTGAAGATCGATGGTTTTGAATTCTGTCCTCTTATTGACACACTCTTGACGCCATAAAAAGTTCAAAACTTTGCAGTGAAATCACTCGCTGCGCTCGTAAGTTTTGAACATTTTTGACATCAAGAGTGCGTCAATAAGAGGACAGACAACTCAAAACCATCTTCAAATTAATTTAAACTTCAATATCACCTTCAAAGGAACTAAACTAAAGTAGGATTAATTTTGATTTCTCGTGATAACACCAAAGTTTCACCACCAAAGTTTTATGCGCGTGAGGTTGACATCAAGGTCAACATCGACCAATCCGACGAAATTTTTCAGTTGGGGTCGAAATTGTTCAACCAATCACTGACTCGAATATTACTTTGGTATGACATTGTCTACAGGACAGGTTGTCAATCAAAGGGAATATCTGTGGCGTTGGTTCAATATGCTCCCTCAACCCGTGCTGTTGATGTCCACGAACTGCTGGAAAAAGTAATCGTTTTAACTCAAAAACGTTTACTTTTTCTGAGAAACCAAAGTCGAGCGCGTGTCTTGAACTGAACCAGTTGAGGACTATTGAGTTTGTGTATAAGGGTGTTCTATCGTCGATCTCTCAAAAACAAGAATCCCGCGCTTTCAGCAACACGTACATTTCTTCCAAGCTCAGCCGGATTAGATACGTTCTCTTCAAATGTTCAGAACTCAGCTTATTCTTAAGCGACTTCCTTCATTTAAAAATTGGAACAGATCAAGCTAAGCTAAACCTTGTCGACCAAACTACAGAGCCACAAAAAAGGACCAAACAACCAGCTGAGTTGACCTTCGCAACAATCCCAAGGTCAACCAATCAGAATCGAGGATTTGAAATGCTATTTTGATTAGCATTTCTTTGTAATACTTAGCTTCATACCTACCATAAAAGATAATGGATAAAATACGAATGCCTCATTTTCTAGAATGTTGTAAAACCATTTTGCTATTATAGAAGACATAATAGAGAGTTTCACTAAAATATTTCCGAGTCAAATAAAAAAATACGAGAAATTCGCGCCTTTTCTGTTAGCGGACGCGCTGCGTCCACGCTGCCAAGTGGCGGGAAAAAGCATTTATTTTGACAAAACGCTCAGCCAAAGTCCTTCAACTTGTAAGTTTGTTTCCAACTAAACGTAAAGAAATACGACAGAAAATTACACCATTGCTTCAATTTGCCGATCTCTTTGCTAATATGATGTTCTCTTTGAATGGAAAAGCATGTGTGGAGGAGTTTGGAGGAGTAAACAACACTGAGTTTGTGACTGTGGATGTTTGTGGTTGGCGAGCCGAGGAGGTACAGTCTTGAGCAGAATTTTACTTTAAATGTGAAACCGAGGCACTTGAAGTCCACAATTCAAACAAAGACTGAATGGCTATCGAAACTACTGATCATCATGTTGAGAAACTCTAAGCGTTTCCAAGGATGTAAGCGACGTTTTCTCTTGGCTGATTCCTGCGTTTTTACGAGAGTCAGAGCATGCATCAAGCAGACCGTTTTTGAGAAAATCTAGTCAGCGTTTCAAGGTAACGAAAAGAAAACTCATTATGTAGAAATAAGTTCTTATTTTTGGCGATGTTATTTCTAAAGAGATGATTTATAAATCGTATATTTTTTCAAAGCTATTTGTATGGAAGCTGATCTTACCGTAGTTTAATTTCAGCGAACTGAGTTAATTAAGTTCAAAATGGATAAATTTGCTTGTGTTTAGGACTTTTGCTTATGCTGCAACGTGGGCATGATGTACCATTAGTTGATATTGATATACAAAAATAGATTTTCAACTGGTAATATCACAAAATGTCTTTTTATGAAAACCACGAACTATTTCACTTTCTCAAATCAGATTTCAATCAGATTAGAAATGCTAACCAAAATAGCTGACCCATAATCCCTTTCGAGGAATGCATTCAACTCAGCTGGAACTAATACAAGATTTTAGCAAGAAGAACGGTCTTCGCAAAGTGAAAGTGAAAACAAGCTATTTGACGACGTCCGTCCTTTAGAAACAACAAATCAAGACTAAAACGGAATCTTATCATCATTCCACATGCACTGACTTGCCAAATTCAACCATGATAAAAGTTCAAGCGAATTTCAGAAGAAACGGAGGTTTTTCAGGAGGAAACGACTTCAAATCCCTCAGAACAGCGCTATCCTCGCCTTCGATCGATCCCAAAGAACAGTCAAACATCGTTTGTAATCTACTAAACATTAAAAATGGCTTCTTGGACAAACTCGAATCTTTTGAGGAAAACATCAGAAATCATGAACCCATAAACGACTGGCTACTCATTTTCTTAGAAACTAGACGCACAATGGTGCGTTTACTCGTGCCCAGCCCAAGGAATTGAGCCAGCTTGGGATACCTGTGGTCTTACATAAGCTAGATGCCAGCCATCAGTTTATTTGCTTGGTTGCCCATCCAATTTGTAATATTTTCAAATAATAAAATTTAGGTGTCTAATGTATTCTAGAGTTACTTTGCAGATGAAAGAAAAAGGACTATTTGGTTTGTATTAGTAATGTTGTTACTGAAAACAAAAGAAAACAAAAAGATTTAGTCTCCTATTAGTTAGCCAATTCTTTTACTAGCAAAGGAATGTGCTCGATTGCCTAAGCATCAATTTGGGGAACAATAAATCAAAATTTCTATGCACACACATTCCTGCTGACTAATTTTTTCTGGGGATGGGAGAACAGGATAATCCAGAGAAAAGGGGTAATCCTGCACTACCATTAGAATGAAGCTTGTGATTTGTTCAAACATTTCAGTAAAAAAAAATATGTGGATTATGATGAACAATGCCTTTTGTTCTACATTTAATCTCTCTCCTTTTTTTTGTTTTACCATTCTTTGTTACTTGAACAAATCACAAGCACTGTTCTGACCGCAGTGTATTACTGGAGAAAAGCACCAGAAACAAGGCAGAAAATTTAAGTTTCTCATCAAGTGATTTATTGCACCAATCTTCCTTTTATACATCTTCCTCATGAAAGACAGAGGTTATCATACAAACTTGGCTAATAAATGAGATACACCTCCCTGAAAACTTATTGTGTGAGTAATTTCTATACAGTTTCAAATAGATGTACGCAACAAAGACTTAACACAAAAATGTACTATAATAGCTTAGAGGTAGAATATCAAAATGAAATAAAAGACATAAATTCTTGATAAGTACAACCAAACTCTTGGTTTGGGCTCCCTGTGTTTGCCTATTTTCAAAATCAGCAAACTGGAAATATGAACGCTCTTGACTGCACAAGGAATATAATTCCAGAACTGATAACGCTTTGAATCCTTCAAATTATTCTCTAAGTACCAAAGAGATTATTAGCACCAAACACAAATATCTTGACGAGTGAAAGACACTTTAGCCGGCTTTTAGTAAATCAAATCGAACATGGAAATATAATTCAACTGCCTCGAATCAAGAAAGTTTTGTCAGTAACATGAAAATGCCAGTCATCTAAAAATTCCAAAAGTCTAAACAACAGAGGGATATAAATATATGTCTCAAACCAGCTTAGTCATGTTTTAGAAACTAAGCGAGATTTGCAAGCTAACATTTGAATATAAGTTATCGTCGATTTGTAAGTCAATTTTGAATGAAGAAGCTTGAATTTACCTTGATTGAGACTCACGAGAGACTCCTATAACGCAATGGCTCGATCCGACTGCATTTATAGTGAAGTTTAAGTTACTAAACATTCCTGACTCGTGAAAATAACTCTGTTTTGCTCAGAAAGTTTACTACTTGATGCAAGTCAAACTGAGCTGAGTCATGTTGTCGCGATGGAACGTGCGTGGCCTCGTTTCCATGCCTGCCTAATTTGCATACACATTTGCGACTACGACGATAGATAGATAGATAGATTGAACGGTAAACCTAGACTCGTGCCGGCCTACGGCCTGGGCACGAGTAAATAGCTTCAAAGAAATTGAGGATATTTCACTGAAACACAAATTGAACGAGGACTTTTTGGTCAATGTTGGATTTGAAGATGGTAGTGACGCAGTGAAGACAATCTTGAAACGATCGAAGCTGATTCCCGATCATGTTGACCCCATCGACGCTGCTATGCGCTTTGTAATCGACGAATTCAAATACAACCCTGTTTTGTCGTTCGTGTATGAGTATGGCGGTTCTGATTCAAAACCGCAGTGGCCTTCTAGCGTCCCTGTTTCAAACTTACCCGATGTGAATGTTTCTAGTGATGGGTGTACCATCACCGAGGACGATAGCTCGAGACTGAAAGTCTCAGAACATTTGTCTATGTTTATATGTAAAGATGAGCTACACACTGTGCTATTCCATGGAACAGATTTTCAAAGCGCACAAGATATTTGTTCCGATGGAATTCAGGTGAACTGTGGCTTTCGAAGGCGAGATTTTAGCGATGGCGCAGGGTTTTATTTGACCAAAAGTTATCTTCATGCAAGAGATTGGGCTTTCAGCAAAACTCAGAAACCCGTGGTTTTGGGGTTCAAAATACCTAATTCATGCTTCAAGCAAGGAAAGGGTTTAGATCTTAAAGATGAGTCAAAACAAAGTCAGTGGCAAGAAATTGTCTCTCAAAATCGTGCAGGAAAACCAACGAAAAAGATGCGCAATTTCTTGAGGAAGTATGATTTCATCGAGGGCCATATATCTGTTTCATCTAGAACCGAAGACAACTGTGAACAACAGAATCGTGAGTCAGAACTTGAATCCCACCAACTCTGCATCATCAGCGATGACTTTGGCAGAGGAACTTAGCAAATATCTGGCCATAATATTAACTTATGACGAGTTGTAAATAAATTTACAATTTTTGGTTTATACTCAGTATATTACTATATAGATGTGCGTTATAAAGACTGATATCCCTTCGATAACTATTTAGAATAATAGTACTCGGCTGTTTTATTCAACCAGCATTGGGTTAAATCATCTTATAGGATAAATCGTGCCCTACAAGTCAGTTCAGTAAATCTATAATTTAACGTTGGCTTGAATTCTTTAACATGGTGCCTTGAATGCTCGAATTGGATGGCGATACGGTGTTATACTTCTACGACACTGGGCGTCGGCATTCGGCACGACTCAAACTACACTTCAGTGTACTTAATTACCGTTCTACTCCCAAAGCCACCAGACAATAGATAAATTATGATGTTTTTGAGCTTGAAGGGGGCTCACTCGCAAATCTATACTTTTTGCAAATGATTAGAGCGTTAAGGACTGCCGTTTCTGATAGCCCTCGGTTATTGTGTAAGAAGATCCAAAAGGAGGCGGTTTTTTCAACGGATTGCTTTTATTATATATATCATGCACTGTCCGATTACCAATGTGAATGTTGTAACTAGATTGTAAAATTGTAAATAATTGTCAAATAGTGCTAAGCACAATTCGCTTATATTGTTTGCTTCGGTTAATCATTGTAACACATGGACTGGAGAAATAAAAACGCATGAGAACATTTATGAAATTTACTTTTACTCAGCATAATGACCATCCACTACAAATCAAATATTTTTTGGTGTGATATTTAGCCGAAAACTTTTAGAGTGGATGACTATATATATTTACAGCTGCCAGATACATTGCGTACGAAAGACGTGGACAGTACAGTAACTATAAAATAAAGCTGATCGAACTTTTGCAAATTACTTCTGTATCTCCAATCTAACAATCAAAGTTTTATCCTAAATGGGCCCAAACTAGAAGAAAAATTTCAGGCATTCATACAGAATAGTTCTTGTGAACAACCATGGGGACATTCAAACTTTAAAAAACACCGCAGAATGTAAATGCCTGTTAAACACTTCGGCTAGTGCTTCAGAATGCAAGCACATTTGATAGCTTCCCGCTTTTTGTCCGCGAATCTTTCCAGTACGTATACTTTCGTTGATACTGGCCATAGGGCCTTCTATGTAAGACACAGATTTCAGTTTCTTTCGAAATTCCTTTTCTAGCTTTCCAGAGCGGCACTGAGAAGTGATTTCCCTCCACTTTCTCTTGCGAGCATCGCCTTGCAGATTAATAGATGATGCTCTAAACTCATCAAACACATTTAGTGGAATCTTGAAAATTATAACTGCTTGGCATTTTGGATTTCTATGAAAGGCCCAGTTTTCGGTGTCTTTGTAATCATCATTAAGGTAAAATCCCCCACCATTACTAAAGTCTTGCTTTGCACGGCTCTTCTTTGTGTCTATTCCTTGTTCTATGATATTAACAGCAGCATCATGACCCGTCCCGTGGAACAATACTAAAAAACCGTCTTCTTTTAGAGCGCTTGGGAAGGCCTTACCATTCAACAAAGGATACGCATGATCCTTCTTAGGTTTTCCTTGCATGTTCAATATGTTAACTACGGTTTTCGAATCTGTTTCCACGCTTGTGGAATCTCCAGATTGAGGGATTTCTTGCGTGCACCATTTTCCTGTAATGGATTCTTGGTAAGGGTATCTACTGCATCCTCGTTGTTCTCGTAGAAATAGACCGAAGAAACCATCCCAGCCCAAATTGATTTGTTTTCTAATCAGAGAACGCCTCTCAACCAGTCCGTAGAGCAAAACACAACTAAATGGAATAAACTCCTCGCCACTATATCCACTACAAATGTAGTTAAACTCATGAACACTCCAAGGTCCAGGACCAAAGCTTTGGATTTCAAGATCAAGATTCTTCGCGTATACGTTAAGAGAATCATTGATTGTTTCGGATGTCGTTCCTACAAACTCGGAAACCGCGTTGTAAAAGATACTCAGCTTCTCAGACATCATCCTTCTGTAATCTTGATTGAGAAATTCAATGCAAGTAGAAAATCTCTTTTCGATATTACAACGTACGTAGATTTTGATTGAAGCACGGATTTGAAAGTCGTTATTTCAGCCTTTTGTTGTCCCAAAAGGGGAGGCACTGTAGTAAGGACACGTTAATTACATTTAGCTGTTGGTCATGAAAACGCCATTCCTTGGCTTTGAATGCTGTAGACACTCCTAACAATACCATACAACTGAGCAAAGCAATGCCACAATCGTTTTCTCGGACTCACTCAATGATCAATTCCAAGAAGTCGACTCACAAAAACTGTTCAGCGGTATTTTAAGTGTTGACAGTGTACAAATGCCGTCACTTTTGGAAATAGACATCTGTCGTAGATTTAACTGAGTTTGAGATAATACCTTAAACTTATTCGAGCTTCCGAAGATGGATTTTATGTCAACATACCAGACATCTTTACATGAGGTTGTCTGATGGTAAGGCACCGCCGGACTGAGCAAGCTTTAATTGATACTTTGAAACAGCACCAAGAATTCGAAGGGGTGCATACCGTTTTTTCTGTAACCACAGCTTGACCAACGAAAGAACAAGGTGTAAAGATAGCTAGTAGCGTAGCGGAAAGGTCCTAACAGTTTTGAAAAACTTTGAAAGTATGTGGAAACTGACGCGGTGATTCCAGGATTCTAGCCATGTTTTACCATCAAGACAATCATTATATACAATCTACGAGTTGGCCACTGGGGAAAAGGACGCCCTTTAGCCTGTAGATGTACAGTGATTGCACTGTTACTCCCGATTAAAGTCACTTTGATATGAATACTTGTGTCAGTCTACTTAGCTTAAGGTTACTTAGTCACCCTCAGTATTTATTTTCACATATCATACCTCATCAGCTAAGGAAGCTTCGATTAAAGGTCAGCAACTTCCGCTTACGACATTGTTCTCCAAATATAGGAACATGGTCATTGATTATGTAAAGCCTTTTCAAACGGTTCGATCGATTTGCATGAGTCATGACACGGTATTAGTATCGAGTTCGACTTCAACCAATCCAGTTCAACTCGGTACAAGGGGCGGAATTTTCTTCAACCAATCCCTAACAGTTTCGTATGACATCAGTCTAAGCAGGTTATCGAGCAAAGGGAAAACAACTGTGGCGTTGTTTCAATACGCTGTCTCGGTAGTGCTGTTGGTTTCCAAGCCGAAAAAGTACACGTCTCAAATTCAGAACCGTTTCCTTTTTCGTGTTTGGAAGGCTTGTGGATTGAGTTTATGGTGTTATTTGTGACGTCGAATAATGCGGTTTCAGTAGGCGTACTAATTCTTCGAACAAAAGCGGACAACGCAAAGCAAAGTCAGTGAAAACAATCATTTTAGTTACAAACAAGACGACTAAGCGGAATCATCTTTTATCGTGCCATGATAAAACATTCGAATTTCAGAAGAAACGGAGGTTTTTCAGGGGGGAACGACTTCAAAAAAGCGCTATCCTCGCCTTCGATCGATCCCAAAGAACAGTCAAACATCCTTTGTTATCTACTAAACATTAAAAATGGCTTCTTGGACAAACTCGAGTCTTTTGAAGAAAACATAAGGAATCACGAACCCATAAACGACTGGCTACTCATTTTCTTGGAAAATAGCTTAAAAGAAATTGAGGATATTTCACTGAAAAACAAATTGAACGAAGACTTTTTGGTCAATGTTGGGTTTGAAGAAGGTAGTGACGCAGTGAAAGCAATTTTGAAACGCTCGAAGCTGGTTCCCGATCATGTTGACCCCATCGACGCTGCCTATGCGCTTTGTAATCGACGAATTCAAATACAACCCTGTTTTGTCGAGCGTGTATGGCAGTTTTGATTCAAAACCGCAGTGGCGTTCTGGCGTCCATGTTTTAAACTTACCTGATGTGAATGTTTCTAGTGATGGGCGTACTATCATCGAGGACGATAGCTCGAGAGTACAATTCTCCAAATCTTTGTCCATGTTATGCAAAGATGAGCTACACACTGTGCTATTCCATGGAACAGACCTTCAAAGCGCACAAGATATTTGTTCCGATGGAATTGAGGTGAACTGTGGCTTTCGAAGGCGAGATTTTAGCGATGGCGCAGGGTTTTATTTGACCAAAAGTTATCTTCATGCAAGAGATTGGGCTTTCAGCCAAACACAAAAACCCGTGGTTTTGGGGTACAAAATACCTAATTCATGCTTCAAGCAAGCAAAGGGTTTGGATCTTAAAGATGAGTCAAAACAAAGTCAGTGGCAAGAAATTGTCTCTCAAAATCGTGCAGGAAAACCAACGAAAAAGATGCGCAAGTTTCTTGAGGAAGTATGATTTCATCGAGGGCCCTATATCTGTTTCATCTAGAACCGACGACAACTGTGAACAACAGAATCGTGAGGCAAAACTTGAATCCCACCAACTCTGCATCATCAGCGATGATTTTGCAGAGGAACTTAGCGAATATCTGACCATAGTAATAACTTATGACGAAATGTAAATAACTGGCAATTGTTGGTACTATGTGTAATATTAGATATTGGACAGAGGCAGACCCTTATCCATCATGCAGAGTTCGGAATAATGGCTGATCGATTTACTGAGCCATATGTACATGTACAGGGTAAATCTCCTGTAAATTAGTTTTAGAAGAGGTTTTTAGCTATCTAAGCTTCGCTAGCTTACACGAATTCGGCCAGCACAGTGTATCTAAATGCTCAAGGGAAAGCGATGCGATACTGATGCGTCTAGTATTGGGGCGTCGACAGGACTCCAGCTTGTAGGTCGGTTAATTTGGCGGAATGAACAAATGTTTGGGAATTCTAACTGGGAATTCTACGTGATTTTTGCCAAAGCTTAAAGCATTATGTACAGAAATTACTGATTAATATAATATATTTAGCCACCAAACGAAGGGTCGTCTTTTCAGTTTTCTTTTATGTATATATGCAATGCATCACTATTGTAAAGTTGGTAAAATACTGCATGCTGTCAAACTACTGTCATGTGTTTTTACCCTCTGGAAATAAAGCCTATTATTTGCATTGTTACATGTAAAATTGGTTAAATATACATTGGCAAATTGGTAAAATATAACTATACGTTGCTACTGTTGATGAAGTATACATTGTAAAATGTATTGTTAGTTGAAAACATTTTTGGTGAAAATGCCACGACGCGAGTACTTTTCCTACTTAAATCAGGAAAATACGAATTTATTTCAAATTCCATGTGGACCCTGCCACTACCTCACAAAGGTTATACAGCGAACGTCGGTTTTGTAATGATTTAAAAAATAAACTATAATTTAAAAATATCTTTAGTTAACGTAAGTCTATTTTTGCCATACAGCACACCTCTCACGTTCTACATTTCTCAAGCTCTTTGTTATTGCCTTTTTCTCGCATTTCTTGGACGCAAAAAAGTGACGCGCAAAAATGGGTAACTCCCATTTCTAAAACATACAATATATAGGACTCAAAACCTTTTCCATATTAAACACAATGCTCCCTGATATGAACCACAATTCATTACTCGTTTGTTCTTATAAAAGTAGGGAATATCGTATGATAAAAACTCTCTGTATAGTTGCGGTTGAGAAGTGACATGCTTATGAACGTTGACACCACGCACCAGTATGCTGTTGAATAAATCTCCATTTGGTATTTTACAACACTTGATGCTAATCTAGCTCGTAATCTGATTGGTCGATTAGAGCGTAAATAAGAGGATCAGATACACTGCTGACGCGTTTCGGCGCGCGCGCTCATTCTGTTACCCCGTTTGATAAGGATTTTGTAACTTTTATCTCAAATTACTGTTGTAAAAAACAATTATTGACACAACCTTGACGCCATAAAAAGTTCAAAACTTTGCAGTGAAATCACTCGCTGCGCTCGTAAGTTTTGAACATTTTTGACATCAAGAGTGCGTCAATAAGAGGACAGACAACTCAAAACCATCTTCAAATTAATTTAAACTTCAATATCACCTTCAAAGGAACTAAACTAAAGTGGGATTTTGATTTCTCGTGATAGCATCATTTCGGTTTCTTCCCGCTTACCTATGCGATTTTTTAAAACTTCGCTATATATACATACTAGAATGCTTTAATTTCTAGTGTTAGGTAGGGTTGTTATAAGATACACCTGTTTCACAAAAGGTTGTCGGACAAGAGACCTAAAGCACTATCGACTAGACCGAAAGGGAGCATGGGTAGATGCAAAACTTAACTCATTTTTCGGCTTCGACACTGATTTTAGGCATCAAGAAATGAACCGAAGTTCTGTGTTGTATAAGGGTATAGCAAGCCTGATGTAGATGTCGTCTTGACATCTAATAATTTCTTCCCATACTCCCTTTCTGGCGAGTCGCGTATGCTTGGGGTCTTTAGTCCGACGTTTTTTGAAATAGGTGTATACCAACAGCACAAAAAGACCAAAAAAATATTAAAACTTACTTTATTAATTTTTCATGGAATTACAATAACCTGTCCCGTCTGTACATTGGTGAAATACCACTTTAAAAATTAAAACCTATGTCGAGCCGAGCCTCGTCTGCAGGAAGCACTGGCTGTTTTTGGGAATAAGCTGTCTCGTAGGTTTCCTGTGTTCGAAGTTTTCGACAAAGGAAACCCGAGAGACAGTTTTCCCAAAAAAACCGCAAGTGTTGCTTGCAGAGGAAGCTATGCCGAGCCTCTCTTAAAACGGTCTCCAAAATGCCCGACTTGATTCCGTACCGGGCGGACATACATTAACATATTCACTTGAGCACACGGGTATAAACTGGACAGCGGTACTTAGATGAACAGGATGAACACGTTGGGGCGAAAGACCGAGGGGGCCTAGATCTGAAGGTACCGTGACACTTCTCTCGCGTTCTGGAACAAGACCTGGATGGCGTGACACTGGTGTTCGATTTGTATCCATAACGACGCTATTGGGTGTTGTGACGCTATGGTCAATGTCTGGGATACAACGAAAGCAGCCGACAGATACACCAGGGAGAAGTGATTGGCTCAGCAGCTGACCAGACGAAACTGAAATCGTGCAAGAATGATGTTACTTTAAAAATCAATTGGGAGCGTAGTGCAAAGGGCAATAGCTTCATTTAAAGAGAAATTTTAAGAACAACAAAATCAAGAAATGAATCGGCCAATTAATATTTATTTTTTCGTTCATTCGTTAGTTCGAGACCGATAGGTGTAAGGGGAATGCAGAATCTGGTTGACAAAAAAACCCTGCTAAGGAAACAGTAGTCAGGTGAACTAAAAAAAATCTAATTTCAGTCCTACTTTATGACAATGAGCTTTTATCAGGTATTTTTAAATTCGTAAAACAGAATTACTATAGCTGGAAAGAGCATGCTAAAATTAGCAAGACAGTGAAGTTTGAAGGAACTAAATCCAAAATTCGCGAGAATATGAATTTTTGAAAAGTGTGAATTTGTAAGAAAACCTTTGCTGGTAGGCATCTCTTGTCTACCAGCGAATGTTTTCACTGATAAAAATTTCGATTTCGGAAAATTCATATCTTCCTGAGTTTACAAGTTGCTTCATTCAAACTTCACAGTTTTATTAATTTTGACGTGCTCTTTCCAGCTATGGTAATTATATTTCTGTACTGTGATTTTTGGAATTACATGATAAAAGCTCATTTTCCTTCCCAAAGTTTCCCACAATTCTCTCTTTCGCTCTCTTTCGTGCGCACAAAAGCGAGATCAAGGAACAAAAAAATTAAGAAATGATATCATTGGGATCCATTGCATTTATATGAGAAAAACATTGATTGTTATATCAGAGCTAGTGTAACAGAAACTTTAGGAGATTTCGTTAGTCATTCTAGGCACTTTTATCAGATGAAGGTATTCCACCCATTTTCTGTTGCATGTGTTCAGTATATAGAGATATCCTGAACTGGCTTGCTTTATATTTTTGCCCTCTGGCCTCACTTGAGCGCGCTGGGTCATAATGATTTGTTGGCAACATCGAGGTGAATTTTAGTTGACAAACAAGATGATGGTTACGGAAGTATTGATACTCTGGGAAGGTGTCACTGACAGGCAGTTCCTGTTCCGGGCTAGATGTTTCACAAGTGCATATCCATGGCTTACCAGATTTCTGGCGATTCCTCAAGGATCGCAAATGCTTCACCGTCATTTCCAAAATATCTGCCTTTTCTAGTTTAGTATACCTTGAGCTCTGCAGGAAAAAGAAAGACGCCAAATTCAAAACTTGTTCAAATATCTTAAAATATTCCCGTAATTTCCCAGAATACATCATGTATGGTGCGCACAAGCAATACAACAAAAATTCATCAAAAAACGAGCGTGGTACCTTCGTTTGCACATGTAAGTGCATGGGAAGAAATTCTCGTTTCTAATAAATGCTATCGTTTCTTAATATTTTTGTCCACTGACCTCGCTCGCACGCAATAATAAAGAATTCTGGAAAACAACGGGAAAATAGCGTTCGTTTTTCGAGACTCAGGTGTCTTAGACTACAGATATAATGATAGCCTGCAGATATAATGAATAGCCTACTGCAGATATGATGATACGCTGTGATGCGCCCCACAGCGTTCTTATTGGCACCTCCATAATATGGACACTTCCATAATACGGACACCTCTTTACAACGGACAGGACTATCTGTCACGACAGCTAGAATGTTATACATGTCCTTGTAAACAAAACCTCTGTCGATCGAAGAGGGTATCTCCTCCACCTCCTGGGCACCTCATAACTACTGAACACTTTAATTGTTTCTTTCTGTACTTACATCCCGATGTTGGGCCTCTAGAACTAGTCGTTTTAATTCTTCTAGACTTTTGTTGATTCTTTCGCGTCGTCGCTTTTCCATGATGGGTTTAGACCACTGAAAGACACCAGAGGAATTCAGGATTTAGTTCTAATGAACATTAATTAAATTAAACACCCAATTACAAAATTCTATATTAATCAATCATAATAATAGCTCGATTATCAGGTTCGTTTTGTGTACTTTCGATGAATATAAAACAAATGATACAAATGCTGCAAAATACAGAGCTGGAATAGTGTACGGATGGTAGATCGAGTCGAAAACAACGGTACCTTTCTCCCTTCGCTTTCGCTCATCGTAGACAGTGCAGAGGAATCCTGAACCATTTTCTCACCGAAATGCATGTGACTTTGGACGATGTTCGGCTTTGGAACGATAGATAATGCTTTTGGAACGATTGATCAAGTCTTTTGGAATGACCGATCAAGGCTTTGGAGCGATTGATCTCGTTTGGAATAACTGATCAAGTGTTCGCTACGAGTGGTTTGGAAGCGCCTTATCACACGGCCTTAATTATTTACTGTTTGGACCGTGGGAAAAGAGGGCCTTCAATGTTCCCAACAATTCACAAGCCGTGCTATTGTGTCTTGCAGTGACTGTGATTGTATGCTTGGATGAGTCTTATTCAAGCGCGTCCACACCGACAAAGACCCAAATCACAACCTCACCGACTCATCCATAAGCAGCAACTAAAAATCTTTCATCTTTTCCCTCATCCCAAACCCACACTAGTTCAAACAAGACTAAAATTTGCCCAGATTATTTCTAGCCATTACAGCTGTATATAAAAGGTACCAATAAATTGATCTTTTAAGGGCAGATTAAACTCTCGTTTTGGGCAGGTATCCCGGAGATAACCGTGAGAATGCAAGACAGCGATTGGTTCAAAATATAAATACTAGTATTTGCGCCCAAGTGTAACTGGAACCCCACTCACACTCATAGAGGAACGCTATTATCCAACAGTTTTATCAAAACACAAAGAAAACGGTAAATACGGAATTAGGTGCTTGAACTACTCCGCACGTGTTAATCCATTGTTTCACCAAATGACCATTCAACGAGACGCTCGCAGATGCTTTAAGAACAATGAATCGATGAGTGACATTTCAAGTCGATTACAATGACTCGAGTTTTTCCCACGCTCCAGTGTTAGACTAAGTGTGTACAAATCTTGACGACGAAGCTAGACTGAGACTAAACAAAGAGATTTGCAAGCTCTGAAGCGTAATGTGGACAACGAACAAACGCGAACATTTTACTTTTCTTTGTTTTGCTCTAAGACGTTAATTCTTTTTGTTTTTAGACTGCCGCTGTCCGTTTTGCTGCAATATTTAAAATAAATAGAAGCGTGTGAAGATCAACGTTCGTTTGAATCACAGTTAAAAGGTTTGAATTCAGGAAATGTCATCAGTGAAAGAAAAGAAAAAAGAAACAAAAGAACGAAACAAGCTTAAGCATCCTTTGGACCAACCATTTTATACTATGGCATCCCTAACTCTGGGCACGCGGAACCGACCGATCATTTTTCGCACTGTGATGCAAGTCTGTTAGTGATAAATTGGAAAATTTAAACAAAAAGCACGCAGGACAGTGCAAAAATGAATATCCTCTAAGGTGTGATAATAATAATTATAGGGTCAGTGTGAAAATAATCGGTCCGCGTACCCCAGATTTAGGAGTGCCGCGCCACAAAATCAAGATTATCGTGTAATTTGGTAGAGTTTTCCTTATTACTTCTCTAACGAGAAGGGAAGAAAACATCTGCACTGATCTGCTCGGCTTGAGATTCTGCATTAACTATTTTTTAGCCATTTTTGTACCACAAAGATTCAAGCATAGGTTTCCGTGATCACGATAAATTTTTCATAGTCTGTAGAAAGGTACAATTTTGCCCAGAAACAAAACGTTTCAATAACCATCCAGGAGTCGTACGAGTTTTATTAACAGAGTTTCACCGGCGATACATCAATCGTTCTGAGGTTTATTCGGACGTCAAGTAAAACATCCAAAGATCTAAGTTCAGCCTCTTTAATATCAAACATATTGAATAGCAATTCGATTACAATCGCAAGATTTCCGGGGATTTCAAGTCCTCGAGATGAACATTGAGTAGGGTCTGTAACTACAATCCTTGCCAAAACGTATTGGCACGATAACATTTGGCAGAGTTTCTGGTGTATTTCAAATTTGTGAGATGGCTAGTCTTTTGCATTCCCCCACATCCCCCTGTCCAAAGTTGCGGTTTCTAGGCAGACAAGGTGGTGTGTTGGATGAAAAAAAAACCCGATCCGTTATGTCATGGATTTCACAACATGGCTTGAAGGGTGCGGGAATAGCTAGAAATACAAGAGGATCAATTACAATATATACGCACGGTTGAAAATGTTCAATCGTCTTAACAATTTTGACAAGATTATAGTTTCCAGTCAAAGCTTCTGAATTTTCACCTATTTTTTCAGCCTTTTTCAAAGTGTCTAAAACTTATACACGAAGTCAAAAAACAAGGCGGAATTACTCTCAATATTCATCAAGTGTATTTGGTCGACCCAAGCACCATCTTGACCCATTACACTTTATCGCAATCGACTTAAATATGTACAAATTAAGCTCGTAGCTATAAAAAGAAGACAACACCCGCAGCGAATTCCACTCATGACACGATTTTACCGCTGCGTCGTCGTAGCGGGACGGCAGGTACTTTGTGGGACAAAACGTAAACCCCAAGATGCAAATGAGTGCGAAGTGAAACTGAGTTTCCTAATATGGCTGTGGCGGTCTGTAATTAGTACAATGGAGAGCAAAAGTGAATATGTACCGCTAGTGAAATGACAACGAGTTCAGGTTTTTACTGTCGCTAGTTTCACACGTTTGTGATTCGTTTGAGCAGACTCAAATGACCATAGTATTAAGTAACAAGAGTAAGAACTAGGCGAGTCTCACTGTTCAACGGCATTTCGTTGTCCCCACGGTAGAATGGCTTCGGAACGAAAATATATCAACCGATGGATACAAGAACTTTTAAAATAAAATGTACAAAAACTGCTCTTTGAAACAGTTTCTTTGTGTTGAAAGATTTCATCCAATCACGGTCATTCAAATCATTGACCAATAGCTGATGCTTCTAATTTGCCATGCTCCCCAGATTCCACATTTTCAGTAAGAGGGAATCAGATAATAAATTACGGATAGAGATATAAGCGATTTTCATGCTTCAACCAATGAGGTACACCGTTTAAACACAACCACCGACAATTAACACCTTTCTGCATTCCATGCTGTTAGCCCTTTGTTACTAGAATTTTCCGGCCTCCTAGTAACACACAGCTTTTGCCTAATACTTTACTTTGTGATCCAAAAGATCAGAGAGTTCTGGAATAATCTCTGAGGTAGGTAGGTAGATTTATGTTTGGGAAAACACAGAGTGAATGAATGAGCAGTCTTTATGCACTTTGATGAGGTGTGCTGAATATGATGAACCTCAAATAGAACTTAATGAGTTGTATCTAATGGACTGTTTGGTGCATTGTTTTTCATTGTAGCCAGTTTTGCATCCGTTGCCATGGAACCACATAATAAACTCACTTTTATAAATGTACGCTTAACGGTACCCCTTCCCCATATTTCTGGGGAGGGACACGATGTTTCGAGAACTAATAATGCAATCAAAACTAGGCCAATAAAATTTGTGCGGAAAAAAACTTTTTGAAAATACCTTACGTTTGAGATTTTACTACATATCAGAATTTTAAAAATGCCCAGCTAGTAAGTTCAGGTCGTTCACAGAGAAGGCACATATTGTTGGAGGTAGAGGGGTGGGGAGGGGTAAAACATAAACAAGGATAATTCAATAATAATGCATACAACGTGGCTGGTCTGACATCTAGACGTTTCGTCTCTGCCAAGAGACTCATCAGAGATCTTTGGGTTCGCCAACTCGTCGACCATCGCGAAAGGTCTCTGATGAGTCTCTTGGCCAAGATGAAACATCTAGAAGTCAGACTACCCACGTTGGTATGCATTATAACGGACATATGGCCTAAACATTAGTTAACAAATAACCCAAAATTGTGAAATCAAAGTAGTCAATTGTTACCACCGCTTGTATAATGACGCGCCCCGCCAGTCAATAAAAGTCTCGACTGGAATTAGTTGATAGGTTACCAAAAATCCAACTGAATTTTTAGACAGAAGCGGAATTTTCACCATTAATGTCTGAGCACTTTGTTGGCTGCACCGTAGCTTATTGCCCAATTCTCGGTCGAGCCTTTTGTCTGGTGGGGTAAACAGTGGGAATTTTATTGAAGATTGTCATCGTTTTCAAAGCCGACAATTTTAATAAACAGCAGTTGACATTTTTATTTTCTTCGGATATAACTGACAATTGGGTACCTGCATTAACACAATCCATTTTTGTTGGAGTCTACACACATTTGGTGGACTTAATTCGCAAACGAAGATGTTACGTTGTGCCAACTTTCGGATTCACACAAAGACAAGTAAACGAGATTGCACCACAGGCGGACCACAGTAATAAAGTGAAATGCTGTCTAATTTCACACAATAAACTCGAATGGTAAATTTTACAATTTTTCTCACCCTCCCCTCCACTCCTAACTTTCAGGATCCCTGTGGTAAATTTTTAACACATATTCTCGTAATTTTGTTACAAATTTCTCAACTAGATGTACTCCAAAATCCTTACTTTCAAGTTATCGTGTCAGCTCAATTCTCCAGTTGGAAATTTCCAGTAAAAGTCAGCCTGACCCAGCAAGGGAGGGTGAAGATAATTATTATAACTCATGATACTAGAGAGCATTTCGCTTTATCATTGTGGGCTGTGGTTCCACGGTTTTGTAAATAACTAAGCGAGTTCGGTGGCTAGTCGGCGCCGAATCGTTACAAGTTACCGAAACTTTGAGCTTTAACAGACGCTCAAAAATCTACCGTCCGCACATCGTGCGCCGTAAAACATTACGAAAACGAGGCGTTGCGTTTCCACATGATCGCTACAACTTTGTTGAACTATCGCGGCAATCATAGGGAAACCACACTAGCTAGAGATCGCAATAACAGAGATAGATTCCAGAGTTCTTTCTCGAAGCGTTTCCATATGATCGCTGAACTGAACAAATTTTCTGCGATCGTAACGATCATGAGGAAACCTAGCTTAATGCCTCAAATGAAAATGTCATCGAATTATCTTTTGTTCAGTACGGCTCGCGTGAAATCAAGTAAGCCGTTTAACTCAGGCTTAATCCTGTATTCATCCATACACGAGTGTATTGTTCTATCATAAAAAAGGTAAGCGAACGGGTAGCCATGAGTGTGACAAAAGAAGTAAATTTAACATCGGTCAGGTACTAGTCACGCGCTTGGAAGCCACATGGAAGGTTGGTCGTTAGATGCATCTTACGCAACAGTCGTGTTCAAGTTAACATGGCGTGAAAAAGGTCTGTGGTCGCTCATAATAAGGACACCTATAGTTAGATAAGCTCAATGTTTTGTATACAAGCCCTTCAAGGGCCATAGAACAAAATATCTAATGTCACTAAAGTTTTGTGAATGCGTCATTGAGATATTACATACTGTACTTTGGGAGAGGTGACATTTTGATCAGCAAACAAAACATCTTTTCGTAAAGACTCTTTTCCACACGAACAAAGTTTCTATGAAAAATGGTTTTTCTCCGTCTACACGAAAAAACGTCATGGCTAATAATATACGTGAAAAAATTTCTCGATGCAGAAAAAGAGAAATTTAGTGCAGAAAAAAAGGAAATTTCGTGCAAATTTGAGTATTCAAAAACAGCGCCAAAATCAAAGTTTCTTAGTTCTGCGATTGATTACATAACCTAGGATCAAAACTATGTATATTTTGATCAAAAAGAATGATTATGATGGGAAAAATGCGAAAAAGTTGAAGATTTTGTGTTTTTGAATGAAATGTGCGCGCGCTACTGAAGCCATCACACATCATCAAGCGCGCGCTCTTTTGCAGAGAAGAAACTCATTTGTTTCTAGCATTTTTTTCGTGTATATTATTAATAGGAAATCATATGGCTTTCTGGTACGAGCAAAAATAATGCGTCAAAGAAAATTTATCAGTAAAATTGGCCCAAGTGGAAGGACCTTAGCTTAAGTCTTGAAAATGATGTCAGCGAGATCGAAACGTCGACTATCGCTTATACTATTATTTATAGTCAGAAACTTAAGTGTAAATAATAATTTTAGTTTACACTAAAAGTTAACACAAACGTAACCTTTGCAGTTTTGATGCTTATATGATGCCCAGTTCAACATGAAAATATTGTGAAAACAGCATCTTTGGCGTTTTTCTGTTACGCCGTTCAAGATCAGAAAGGTGTGTGATCAGTAATGACAAGTATGGCTTAAGGAGGTACAACATCTCCAATTTTTATGTAGTGAAACTTGGCTAAAAAACTTCGTAAGAAATATTTAATTTTTCGGATTTAGCCAGCCGAATAGTAATATTCAACTTTTTTCGTCCGCCAATTCGCCACAAAATGCGACACATTGTGCTCAGGATAAAAACTGGGTTCACAAAGAAACTAGGAAACAAAATTCCATGATATTTCCATGTCTTTTTCGTGACTTTTGGTCACGAAAAAGAATCTCAGAATTTACAGACAACAACCAAGAGATTTTCCTGCTCAACTTAAAATGTCAAGATGTCCTCATTTCTAACTTTAAGCTGAAAACGTTTTTAACGAAATCTAAAATTCCATGGCGTTTCCATGTCCTTTAGTATTTTTTCCCTCCCTATATTTATGACTTTTCCGGGCCTGGATATAGAATTTTGTTTTAAAACTTTTTCATGACCTTTCGATGGTCGTGTAAATCCAGTAAAAACGTGTAATAAGTATTACAGAAATAACCCTTCAACATTAGGTTCTCATACATTGAAATCACCAAATGTTTTCCTAAACACATGGTAAAGTTTTAAAGATTCTTAACTTCCTGATCAAGATGTCTGCCAAAAAGTCAAATGATAAACACAAGCGGTAATCGAGTCGAACCTCTCATAAACGACCAGCCAAAATACATGTTGTCGCAGAATGGATATTAGGGAGTTTAAGAAAGAGACGTTTTTGTCACCACCTACGTCACCACAGTGTACGTTCTTCTTCATCCATTCGCCATCATAGATGATGTGTCCGTTTTCGTTAAGCAGCAGGTCAGTTAAGGCTTTTTCACCTTCTACCAAAACAGCAACAGAACAGCAACCTCATCTATGACGGCGAACGGATGAACGAAAACGTACGTTACGTCCGTATTGACAAAAACGTCTCTTGCTTAAGCTCCCTATTGTACCTCACAGGAGAAGATTATTGCCTGCACAACCCTAGTCAGGTGAACGAAAACGTACGTGTTACATCCGTATTGACAAAAACGTCTCTTGATTAAGCTCCCTATTGTACCTCACAGGAGGTGATGGTCATTGCCTGCACAACCCTAGTCAGATGAACGAAAACGTACGTGTTACGTCCGTATTGACGAAAACGTCTCTTGCTTAAGCTCCCTATTGTACCTCACGGGAGGTGAAGGTCATTGCCTGCACAACCCTAGTCAGGGCTACGTATCCCCAGCACTAGGGATCATTGATCAAAACAGTCATCGCTCAGAGCGGAGACGGGAAATGCCCCCAAAACCGGAAAAACCTTATTTACCAATGCTACATAGGAAAAAGTGTATTTTGAAGGGTGTTTTATTGTCATCGGAAAATTCATCAGTTTTGTCCCAAAACCAGTTTTACCAAATTTGCGAGCACTCCCCCGTCTCCATCCTCCAAAAAAAGAAAAAAACGGATCCTGACGGCCCTATCCGTATGCAGTACTCTTTAGATTGTATGTCATATGCACGAACAGAAGTGAGAATATCCGTATGCAGTACTCTTTAGATTGTATGTCATATGCACGAACAGAAGTGAGAAACGGTTCTTCTTAAATGAGCTGCGTTTCATTTGCATATTGAGCACGCACGACCACGTAACCGCAGTATCATTCCAATATTACACTTGATTGCGCAAACGGATCCGCAAACGCAGTTGGATTACGCAGAATAGCGATCGTATCGGTTTATAGCTCTCGCCATTGCATCTTGATACGCAGCGCAACAATTAGAACACTAACAGCAAACGAGACAGGTGGAAACGACCGGTCTTTACTTACATTTCGATCAGCAGTTAAAGTCTGGTTCACACTAGCGATAGAAGCATAAGCGCAAGCAATATACGTAGACTCAGTGTAGCGAATTCACCACGTAAACGTTAAAAACGAAAGCACTGATAAGCATTGATAAACAGAGTCTAGCATTACTGAGTCTGTGTATGTTGCTTGTGCTTATGCTTATGTCACTAGTGTAAAGACAAGCACTGCTAATGAGCAGTACATTACTGAGTCTGTGTATGTTGCTTGTGGTTATGCTTATGTCACTAGTGAAAAGACAAGCAATGCTAATGAGCAGTAATTACTGAGTCTGCGTATGTTGCTTGTGCTTAATGCTTATGTCACTAGTGAAAAGACAAGCACTGCTAATGAGCAGTACATTACTGAGTCTGTGTATGTTGCTTATGCTTATGTCACTAGTGAAAAGACAAGCACTGCTAATGAGCAGTGCATTACTGAGTCTGTGTATGTTGCTTGTGGTTATGCTTATGTCACTAGTGAAAAGACAAGCACTGCTAATGAGCAGTACATTAGAGTGATGGCACTTAATCCGTGAAATAGATATTAGTCTAACAGACATTAGAAAACACTATTTCTATTGTTTTCTTTCGTTTTGATTCGACTTTTAGACATTGACTATTAGATTCTATTTCACGGATTAAGTGCCATCACTCTACTAAGTCTGTGTATGTTGCTTCTGTGTGTTTATGTCGCTAGTGCGAACCAGGCTTAACAGAACGACTCGACATGATAGAAGTCAGTTCTCCTTAGAATTAAACATACCAAGAAACTGTTCCACTTTACCTTCGAATAAGGATCTCATATTTAAGTTACCTCACACCAATTCTACTCGATTAATGTCACTTATTTGCGCATCCGCGAACGTAATTAGAATACGCAGAAAAGCATACGAATCGAGTATGCATAAACAATCGATTCTCGCACTCAAATGCGCAACCACATCTGCGAACCTAGTTAGAAAACGCAGAATCGCACACGAATAAACCTCATATTTTGAGTAACTTATTTGCGCAACCACATCTACGAACGTAGTAAGAAAACGCAGAATCGCACACGAATAAACCTCATATTTTGAGTAACTCATTTGCGCATCCACATCTGCAAACGTATAAGAAAACGCAGAATCGCACACGACTAAACCTCATATTTTGAGTAACTCATTTGCGCAACCACATCTGCAAACGTAGTTAGAAAACGCATAATCGCACACGACTAAACCTCATATTTTGAGTAACTCATTTGCGCAACCACATCTGCAAACGTAGTAAGAAAACGCAGAATCGCACACGAATAAACTTCATATTTTAAGTAACTCATTTGCGCAACCACATCTACGAACGTAGTTAGAAAACGCAGAATCGCACACGACTAAACCTCATATTTTGAGTAACTCATTTGCGCAACCACATCTGCAAACGTAGTAAGAAAACGCAGAATCGCACACGAATAAACCTCATATTTTGAGTAACTCATTTGCGCAACCACATCTGCAAACGTAGTAAGAAAACGCAGAATCGCACACGAATAAACCTCATATTTTGAGTAACTCATTTGCGCAACCACATCTACGAACGTAGTTAGAAAACGCAGAATCACACACGAATAAACCTCATATTTTGAGTAACTCATTTGCGCAACCACATCTACGAACGTAGTTAGAAAACGCAGAATCGCACACGACTAAACCTCATATTTTGAGTAACTCATTTGCGCAACCACATCTACGAACGTAATTAGAAAACGCAGAATCACACACGAATAAACCTCATATTTTGAGTAACTCATTTGCGCAACCACATCTACGAACGTAGTTAGAAAACGCAGAATCGCACACGACTAAACCTCATATTTTGAGTAACTCATTTGCGCAACCACATCTACGAACGTAGTTAGAAAACGCAGAATCGCACACGAATAAACCTCATATTTTGAGTAACTTATTTGCGCAACCACATCTACGAACGTAGTTAGAAAACGCAGAATCGCACACGAATTAACCTCATATTTTGAGTAACTCATTTGCGCATCCACATCTGCAAACGTAGTTAGAAAACGCAGAATCGCACACGACTGAACCTCATATTTTGAGTAATTTATTGGCGCATCCACATCGACGAACGCAGTTAGAATACGCACAATTGCATACGAAGTGGGTACGGATAAACCTCAAATTTTGAGTTATATCAAACCGTGTCGCATTGATTTGCGCAACCGTATATGCAAACGCAGTTGGAATACCCAGAAGAGCATACAATGGTGTGTGTATAAACAATCCGAGATACTTTTCGCTCTTAGTTTGGGTCGATCACTCGTACCAGTGCGGTATAAATTGTCATGATGCGTAAGAACCAAGTTTGTTACGTATATCAGAATTAGAACACCAACATCAAATGAGACACAGAATGGACAATCAATCTTTCAAATGAATGTAACAGTAAGACTTCAGTGATCGCAGGATAGAGTTTCCATATTGCCGAATTTCAAGCCGCGAGGGGAATGGGTATGAGTCCTTAAATTTGTGACAGTCAACAAGGGACTCACATCGTAGAGCATATCGAGATTTAGATAATCCCGAAGTTTATACAGAGATGTTCGTTGTCCGGACTGTCCAGTAACCATAAATGTAGCATTTTAAAATGACTGTAAGTCGTTCAATATTGACCCGATTAACGCCAAACTTCGGGATTTTGTAAAGCTCAATATGCTCTATCTGGCTATGTGGGTCTCGTGTTGATTGTCACAAACTTAGAAACTCGTGCCCATTCCCCTCACGGCCTGACATCCGGCAATGATCGCAGGTCATCATCTGAGATGATTTACGGTCACATGGAAACCACGTTTAAGAACTTATGAAGAAATAATGAAGGTGTCAGACGTGTTTTCATGGTCACGCTATTCTCGAATAAGTATATTTTAATGATATACACCATATTACGGTTTTACATGTATTACATAGGGGCTTCCAAGTTCTTCGACCCCTTTGAACTACGGCGGTGTTGAATTTAAATGTTTATATGCGATTAATCGCTTTAAGTGAATACGGAATAGAACACGGATTGACAATCGGTACTTTATTTCCACAACAATGCAACAAACTTAAAATTGCCTATCAAACTAAAAGAATAAAATCAAAGCCCCTCAAACGAACTGACCTTGTGGTCCCAGAAAACACGTTCGAATAAACGAAACTTTACTATATAGAATATACAATCGATAGACGGCCAGGCCGGTAGAAGTATAGTGTTCGAGATGTAAATACTAAAATGTAATCTACTTAAACTTCACCGCTGTGAAGCAGCTCCTCTTCTAATATCGTTAATCAAGGTGTACACGCATAAATTATCGTTAGATCGCTTTACGTAAATCTTTTGCAGCTAGAGAGTTGGTCCATCGGCATATGAAGAGATTTTTCGCTTCAACGCAGTAGAAAATAAGAGTTTTTGCTCAAGTCGAAGGTGGATTCTCAGGCAGGAACAGCGACTTCGGTCCGGAAACGGCTCACCAGTTTCGCCCTTCGAAACAAAATTGCAACAACAGTTAGACTTGGATATAGATATAATAACGAGACACACCCTTGAGAAATATACCATGTTTCTATGGCAACCTAGTAAGGATTCTAGGAGCCTTTTAAAGTTACCATGGCAACGAACTACATTTTTTCTGGGGGAGTCTTAGTCACGCAAAACCGCAGTTCGAACTTGATTAGATCAGTCATTCTGTAAATTCTACAGAATTTTCGAATTCCAAGGGAGACTTCAGCTCACATAAAATCGAGTAAAGTCTTTTGTAAGTTTAAGAAAAAATCTCAAGCAAAATCATAACACAGAAGTTTATAGAAGTATTCACATAAATAGGAAGTTGACAAAATGGCTTTCGATTAAGGTGATGTTGATTGCGGCTATATTTGAGAAAATTTGATTGCAGTCCAACAAATCCAACGATTTAGAACACGAATCACAAAACTAATGTATTTGTCTCGAGCAAATTCCTCAGTGTGAAACCTGGGTTCCTATACAGAAACTAAGAAACAAAATTCCAAGATATTTCTGTGACTTTTTTTCACGACTTAGACAATTTTTCGAAATTCCAACACCCTTATAGTCCTGGAAATTCCATGTCTTTCCAGGACTGATAACCCTGTCTGAATCAAAGAATGTGGAGAAAAACTCTCAAAGCAAGGGAGACAATGAATAATATAAAAATAAATAAATAAAAAAAAATTAATTTAAATGAACTGACAATTTCAAGTCACATTAGTTACTTCATCTAAGATTGTGCTAACATGTAGACTTGAGTATTATCCTGGCCTTTGTTCAATTTCAACCTTTGACTGCTAACTATTTAGCACTTTTTAAATGTTTTGAACTTGAATTGCACCAGAGTTAAATTCTCAAGTCTAAACATGCCCTACACATGTAAGAATCACACCCAGGGCCCAATTGTTTAAAGCACATTCTCCACTCATCGCAGAAAGCACTCGCAGTGACCATTTTTACTCGCTGCAAAATTTTGAACAACAGATTTTATTCTGAACGAGTACTCGCTGGTTCGCTGCGAGTAATTTCTGCGATGAGTGGAGAATGGCCTTAAAAGTAGGGTAACAGATCTAAAAGAATTAGTGTTAACCCTGGAATAATGCTAACCCGCTTTCAAACAAAATAAAATAAAAAGTAATGTGCCCATGTGTTCTAGGGCTTGCACACTAATTAGGGGACACTGATTCTCACACTAACTACCTCTACTTTAATATTTTTTACAAACATCACTTGACTCACAGGTTAATTTTTGCTGAGGGAGGAAAACTGGAGTACCCAGAGAAAAACCCTCATGGCAAGGGAGAGAACACCACATCAAACAAACTCAACTCACATATGATCAAGCATCTGAGCAGGGGCTTGTACACCAGGCCACAGCGGTGAGAGGCCAGTGGATGCCACCCTTGCTACAACCAGACCCACACCCAGCTTCCTTTCTCAGTGATAATAACAAACCTACATGATATAGTTACTGACCTCCTGATGAGTAGCTTCCTGGTGATGAAAATCCTGGTCTGCTTGCTCCTGCTGGACTTCGCTCAGGTGGAGGACCATAGCTTGAGCGTTCACCATATGGACCTCCATAGCTCCTGTCAGATGCTCCGTAGCTTCTATCCCCACTTCCAGCACCATAGCTACCACTTCGCTCATAGCCACCTCGGTCAGCTCCTCCATAAGCTCTCTCTCCAGGTGGGTATCTGTCGCTGCTGTAACGATCTGGGTATGATCTTTCACTTCCATAGCCACCACGAGCAGCTCCCTCATATCGATCGCTAGGAGGGCCATAACCACGCTCACCTCCAGAGTAACTTCTCTCAGGGGGTGGGTACTTGTCACCATAACCCCTTTCACTTCCATAGCTTGGTGGTCTTTCTCTTTCACGATCATAGCCACCACGATCATAGTCCCTTGGGGGTGGATATCCACTGCGATCAGGTGGTGGCATTCTGCGGTCTGGAGGTGGTCTGTCATAGCGGTCATAGCCTTCATAGCCTGGACCATCCCTATCTGGTGGTGGTGGACCTCTGCGTGGGGGTGGAGGGCCACCTCTTGGGGGAGGACCATCTCTGAATGGGGGGCCTCTTCCTGGGGGTGGTCCACGTGGTGGAGGTCCTCTTGGTGGTCCACGTGGTCCTCCACCTCCTCCCCCACCACGTCTTGATGGTCTTGCATCTTCTTTATTCTGTGCATATTCAATGTTTAGAGCTCTTTGAAAGATTTCCTGTTGAAATGATAAAGGTATCAAAGCTAAATATTGATATTATCATATTTACACAGACCACTGATAACAAGATGCTCAATTGAGCACTAAGTCAAATTACCAAGCAGTTCACAGGCAGCTCAAGTTCAGCTTCAGTACATTAATTAGTTTGCATTACACAGCTGAAATAACACAGGCTAGTTTTCATGGCAGCTTCTCAAACATTTTAAAAACTGTTATTGAAGGTCTGTGGACCCTGGTCTTAACTACAACATTAAAAGAAACATAAAAACCTTTCTATAATTTAACCAGGTAAATTTATGATGTAAATTTTCTTGCTCTATTTAAACTTGCTTAGCATTATTGAATATATATAGTCAATTGAAAAAACGTTGTCAGGTCTAAAACCATAGAACATAGAAGCTGAGACGGAAATGGTGCTTGGGATGTGAATAATTACATTCTGTGCCTTCAATGCAAAATGCTGAAAGCGTATGCAGGACCTGCATTGGCGGGCCATTTGGCTTCAAATTTTTATCAGTTGCAGTGTAAATGAATAAATCAAAATATAATTATTCACATCCCATGCACCATTTTGGTCTCAGCTTCTATGTTTTATGTTTTTAGACCCGACAAAGTTTTTAATTGACTATATACATCATCTATCGTGTGTATTCAGGCTATCAGCTGTTCATTAATACACTTTCTTTATACCTCTTTGCAAAGCAAATCCCTTTGAAAACTTTCAATGGTAGCATGTACTTTGTTTAAATCGCAAAATTATGAACATCCAGAGAAGAGAAAACACATTGCAAACCAAATTAAGTGTGGTATGGCAAAGCTGAAGGGTAGGGACAATGCAGGTTTTTAATTTTCTGCTGGCAATTGGCAATTTTCACTGCCTGTGAATGGCTGTCACTAGCAACAGCTAGCAAGAATCCCTGCTGTCATGAATTTTTGGTGTTTGAAATAAATTTTACACACATTCTCGATTGTCTCTGCCCAGGGGTTTCTGTAATCTTTAAGTTCAGAAGCTGGATTTGAAAAAATAGCTGGCTGTTTGTAAAAACAAAGTACGGAATCCATATAGCCAGCGATGAGAAGTAAAGTATTTAGCAGTAAACCAATCAGTAACTGCATATAACTGAAACCTCTGTTTGCCTGGTGCAGTTCAAGGAAAAAGGGAAACTCTGAGTACACAGTGTAGACAATGTGAACCAAATACAATTCAGCAAGAAAAGAATACATTTCAACTCTGCATGTAAATTTTTAAAAAAATACAGCTAGAACATCATTTTTTCAAGCACTCACTATCATGCTTCATGTTTTAACATAAAGATTGAGTACAGTAACTCATCAAAAGGGTTAATTATCAAATTTTTATATCTGGTGGCAGCACTACATGTACACCTGGCTGGCTGCCATGGTTTTGAAGTCTGAGCCAAGTCAAAGAACCACAAAAGTAGCAAAAATTAACCATCACTGTAATAACCCATCACTTTACAGCCAAAATCGTTGCATCGTGACCAGCAAATTACAAATTTTGTTTTGATTTTGGGTCACTCTGAGCGGTCAATCAGTTTGGGTGCAGAGCTTATTTAAAATCAACGAATCACTGAACGAGTTCGTGTAAGCTCTGCCCCCAAGAATGATGGACGGATCAAAATCTTACCGACGTTGGAGGTCATGATGCAATGATTTTCGCTGTAAATCAGGGTTCATACTATTTTGGAGTATCAAAATTCCATGACTTTTCATGATCTTTTCCATGACTATTTTCTATTTTCCATGACCAAAATTTAGCTGATGCTTTTCATGAAAATGGATTACTTTCCATTGACAAAAAAACAAATTTTCTCTTTTTATATTTTTTAAAATTATGCTGCCATTTTTTTCTACATGGCATTTTCTATTATCTTAGATGACCTTAATCTAAATTCCGTGACTTTCCAGGTTTTCCATGATCCATATGAACAATGATAAATGTGACAACCTGAAGTTACGATTCACAGTTCATTACACATTGGTAATGAATTTAGTGATGATTTGGTAGGAGTTTGAAACACACCGTACCATGCTGTGTCCATGTCTGTGCCGTGTTGTCTTTGAGCAATTGAAATTCCTGCTGTAACCGTGCTGTGACTGTGCAGTGCTGTTTTCACAGTCATACGAAATCTACTCTACTCATCATACACTTACACATACACTTTTATTTATCAACAGATATAAATAATTACAAAGAATCTAAACCACATGCAGGTAGCTAAGCTAAGCTAGGTAGGCTGTTTTTATTAATTACAGTCAAAGCTCTTGTGAACAGACACCTCAGGAAATGAAAAATAATAGTGTCTGTTAGTAGAGCTGCCTGCCTACAAGAAAAGTTCCCGTAAGCGGGTCACATAGCATGAAATGGGTCAGCGTCCCCTTATGAGAGCGTTAACTAAAGGCTACTTTTTAGGGATCTACATCATCAAATAGTCTGGGTTCTGTGTTTATTGATAGTGCATTCAATTTTGAATCTGTGTAATCAATTGTATTAAATTTTGAACCCAAACAAGAATTATTTAGAAGTAAGATGACAAAAAAAATTAATTTTGATATCAAATGGATAGCTTATTTGTTAAGAAAATGGTATTGTCCACTTAAGGGAGCTTGAGATCAATGAAAAATGTTGATGGTAAATGTATACCCTCAAAAGTGCCTGCATCCACTTACAAGAATGTTCACTTACAGGATCATGCGTAAATACAGTGTTTGTATCAGAGTGAAAATGGGATTTAGGAAAGTTGTCCAAAAATAGAGCTGTTCTCTTGAGACAGTTTAGTAGAGCAAGTAGAGCTTCAACTGTATAAGAAACTCATTCATTCAGCAAGCATTGGTATCACAACTTCAAGTAATACAATAGTTTTGTTGTAATCAAAAGTGCGATGTCACACTTATTGATGCTGGTTGTTTATGTTTCTAATTGATTAGTGTCAGTTGGTATCACGACAGCTGTTGGTTGTCAAGTTTCGCTTACGCCTACTTCAATTTATTACAAACAAAATAATTATAGCCATCCCAATAAATCTTCCAAATATAAATGCCAATCCTATTTTAAATATGATTCGACATAAAACAATGATTGGAGGGTTCACATGTAACAGTTCATGTTTGGTACTTTTTGGAACTAGGTCACGGTAATTTGGACTGGTAACAACAAAGTCATGTGACTATTAACCAACATGGCAACAGAAAAGCAGAGCAGAAACAGATTCGTTAAACAAATGACTTTTTATTCACTTTTCACTACAAATAACATATTATTTATTGAAACAAACTTAGTTTAAATACTTATTTAAGGTGGATCTCTACAGTTTTTGGATAGCCATACCAGACATTTTGAAATGACTTTTTCACAAACTTCCAGAAGTTCGATTGGAATGATGCTTACACCACTTGTCAGTCTTAGTTTGAAGTTTATAATGATGCACATATCAGTCCAGATTACGTTACTATGGCAACGATAAACAAGAAATATTGAAATCAGTCGAGCTCGAATTTTAGGCGATCCTGATCAGATTAAAAAAAGAGAATACCAGCACGTTAAAATATGACATTAGGCCCTCAAAATATACAAAAATTAAAAAAATCTGTATGTTTGATTTTGAGTAAATCGCAGGAACAGATTTTACGCGCCATTTTGGAGGTTGCAAAGAATTGCTTATTTTGATTTAAACTTACTGGATGAAATGCTTTCAAATAAAGCCTAAACGTATCTTGTACTTATTTGTTTTAAAGTGTGCTGAGTTTGGAGGAATAGTTCGTGTTCAGTTTTGAGAATTATTTTTTCTTCCGAGGTGACTTGTGCTTGCCTAATTGAGACAAACTCCAATTCAAGCGCTATTCTAGAAAGAAAGAAAACGACGCCTACGATATTCTTATAAATTCGGTAATCTATTTTTCAAATATTAAGGAATTCTATTTAATTGTTTCATTTTGATTGATGCGTTCTAACGCGGTCAAAAAAAATTCTGAAGTTGGCTATATAACGACGCTCATATTTTGTGCTGTTCACGGTCGATGGTTATGCAAATTTGTGCTACACTGCAATTGTCACGACACATTACTGTGTGATGGGACAAACTTAAATATAATCAACTAATAAAGAACACACATTATTAGTTGATTATTTAAGTTTGTCCCGTGATGAAACCAATTGCAAAGAAGCTCAAATCCCAATCTCTCTTCCATTCGATCCTTTGTACCGGAAGTGGTGTTCGACTCAAACCCGTCACGAAGTAATGTGTCGTGACAATTGCAGTGTAGCACAAATTTGCATAACCATCGACCGTGAACAGCACAAAATATGAGCGTCGTTATATAGCCAACTTCAGAATTTTTTTTGACCGCGTTAGACGCATCAATCAAAATGAAACAATTAAATAGAATTCCTTAATATTTGAAAAATAGATTACCGAATCTATAAGAATATCGTAGGCGTCGTTTTCTTTCTTTCTAGAATAGCGCTTGAATTGGAGTTTGTCTCAATTAGGCAAGCACAAGTCACCTCGGAAGAAAAAATAATTCTCAAAACTGAACACGAACTATTCCTCCAAACTCAGCACACTTTAAAACAAATAAGTACAAGATACGTTTAGGCTTTATTTGAAAGCATTTCATCCAGTAAGTTTAAATCAAAATAAGCAATTCTTTGCAACCTCCAAAATGGCGCGTAAAATCTGTTCCTGCGATTTATTCAAAATCAAACATACAGATTTTTTTAATTCTTGTATATTTTGAGGGCCTAATGTCATAGTTTGACGTGCTGGTATTCTCTTTTTTTAAACTGATCAGGATCGCCTAAAATTCGAGCTCGACTGATTTCAATATTTCTTGTTTATCGTTGCCATAGTAACGTAATCTGGACTGATATGTGAGGGGGACATGGGGGTTTGCGGATCGGCGGATTCAGCCATTTTTTAGTGCGGATTTTCGGATTTTCGATATTTTTAATTGCGGATTTGCGGATCGCTCACAATGTAAAAAAGTGCGGATTTGGCGAACTGGTCCAATAAAAAACTTAAGTTTTACAAGTTTTAATAGCCGCTTCCTTTACTAAACGGTACAAATGGTAAGTTTCTTTTAAAACTCGTAAAAGAAAAAAGAAACAACAGAAACATCAAAGTATCACGTATGTAAATGTGCTAGTAAGCAATTTTTAGCATTCTAAGTACGTTTGTAACCGAAATTGCCGCATTTGCGGGTTTTCGTAAAATTATCATGCGGATTTGCGGATTTAAACGATTTTTCTTGCGGATTTGCGGATTTGAGCACACCCCCATGTCCCCCTCATATGTGCATCATTATAAACTTCAAACTAAGACTGACAAGTGGTGTAAGCATCATTCCAATCGAACTTCTGGAAGTTTGTGAAAAAGTCATTTCAAAATGTCTGGTATGGCTATCCAAAAACTGTAGAGATTCACCTTAAGCCAAACAGGTCTTTTAAAATGTCAACAACTATCTTTTTTCTGTGTATTGACTGGTGACCTAGGATGTCAACTTGTGTACTCGGTGTATAAGTCGGGGTCAATTTTTTAAGGTAACTTTCAGGTGTTAAAAGGTCGACTTATACACCGGAAAATATGGTAGCTCACATAACAGATAAATGACTCAGACAAAGATCATGAAACTGTCATTGTACTGAAATTAAGAACATGGCAAAACATATTTTATCATGTAAACATCGCTTATTTTCAAAAATGGCACGAAAATAAAACACTGTCAAATCAGACTCAAGAAGATGAAAAATTTGGTTTGTCTAAGTTGTGATGTCAAGCCATGCTGCCCTAGAGTAGATTTCGTATCACTGTTAAAACGGCACCACACGGTCACGACACGGTTACGGCAGGAATTTCGAATGTTTTTATAGATATCACGGCACTGACACGGTTATGGCTAAAGATAACAATAAAACCATATAAAACAATCTCAGACTTAAACTGACTTCCAAAAAAATACTGTCTGACTGAGTATAAATTCTTCATTTGCAACCACGTGGTATATTGATGTTTTGGAATTTTAAAATATTATTACTTTTGCTATATAAAATAACTATAAAGATGCTTATGGGCTTGTAGAGCAATAAATTAAAGCAACACCTCTGCGACAATTTTTGGAGCACAAGAGGGATTCTTTACCGAGTTATTGGCGAATGAAGTTTCTCAAATTATAGGGTAAATGCATGGCGGTGCCATCTTGGAGGACATATCATTATCTTCCACCATGGCTGCCAAAAATTCAGAACATAAAATCAAGCATGAAGTTGATAAATATCACTTAATTTAACTATGGATAGCATTTTTAAGTATATATAAAACCAAACTAATTTAATTTGACACAATTATATTGATTTCCACGGCATTTTAGATGCATGACTTTGCATTGTGTGACCAACTAGGGCTTCTACAACTCGACTAAAAAACATCCAGTCCATCAAAATATCTGAATGTAAGTCTACAAAATAACTCACATCACAATTTTCTACAACATATGATAGAATAATACTGATAGGATTCGAAATTAGATTTTAGTTTGAATTTTTGTGATCTGTGACATAAGAGGCACACGAAAAATATCATCCTTATCCAAAATATATAGGATTCCCCCCTGGGGTGTGTGTGGTCCATCAATTACATGTTCCTTGTAAAAAGGATAATGGAACCTCCTAATAGACTATGTAGATCTCCTATGACTGTGAAAACGGTACCGCACAGTCATGGCATGGTTACAGCAGGAACTTCAAATGTTTTTATAGACAACACGGCACTGACACGACCATGGCACAGTGGGGTCTGTTTCGCACTCATACAAACTAACAGAAATTGAGCCATTGCCAGCAACTGGTGTCCTGTTGTGTGTATTAGACAACATTCATGTACTGATTCAATTTCTAACATAACCTTAACCAAGACACAGCACAAATTCCCTTAAGTGACATACATTTGTAACCAATTGATGCTACAACTGAATTTTGTGCTTGACTTGATGGGTGAAAAGGTTTCTCAAGCAAAACATTTTGGTTCAGCTGTCCTGCATTTGGAAGTTAAAAGCAATTTGTTGGGAAAATCTTGAAAATCAGAAGATAAGTTACCTCTGACACAAATGTCAAATTACGGTTAAAACTGAACAGGCTAATCGATTTATGCTCAGCAAACAAACTATCACCGGAATAGAACATAATTTGAACTTCAACTTAATCATTCAGGATCTAACAAAGCCAGTATTTGAGGACCATAATTCATGGACCTTACCTTTCCTTTGCCACTCTCCCCCGCCATTTGCTTCATAGCATCAGAAGCGTCTCTCTCGTCCATAAACGTCACATAACCGAAGTTTCTGCTTCTTCTAGTTTCACGATCATATACTACAATAACTAAAAACAAATGCAAACGGCATGATTTCCAGCGTTCTCAATGGCATTGTCAACTCTGCAGGGTACTAACACAATAGGCACTTTTTCGAGCTTGAAATTAAGATTTCAACGATCTAAAACGTAGATGAAATATCACAATAAAGACGAAGTCTTACCATCTTCAGTTTCCCAGTGAGAGAAAGCGTTTCGTAAAGCTTTTTCGTCGCAATCGCTTGGTAATCCACCGACAAAGAGTTTTCGTTTTCCACCGCCAGTCATGACGCGAGCTTCGACAGACCTGAAAACAGCTCAAGAAATTAGGCATAATGGCGATATATTATGCCGGTAAAGAGAGAATGACACATCTTGGATATCTGGGAAGGAGAATTTGATCGTAATTATGAAATATCAGTCTAAAATACCTCGAGAAATACAGCAAAACTCAACCTTCTTCAGCTTCCAAACCACAAGGAAATGGCCGAACGCTTGCCAACGCACGTGGTTATTAGAGTTTGACCAATGACAAACTCCGTACTAGGTCTATTAAGTTGACCAATCACGACCTTTGTAATAATTAATCAACTATGCAAAGAATGGCAATATACATTGAAGGAAAAATATGAAGGATAAAATGTTGAGATAATCGCTGGAAGTTTAGGGATATTTCTTAGTTTATGATTGAAATTTGAAGTAAATTGTTAAAAATCAACAGCAAAAAAAGAACACTAATAGGGAGGGGAGGGGAGGCTTCGTACGAACAAAAGGGTTATCTTTATCCCTCCCCCCCCAAAAAAAAAAAATTCGAGGGGAAAACGCAACGAAAATCGTCAAAACAAAAAATGGAAATTCGCTTGCGGTAAAGAGAATGTGTGCAATACATATATTTTTCCATCACCTGGAAAGATAATTTTATAAACCGGGAAATCATTAAGACCAGACGTTAAGTACACTGGTTTTAGCTGGTTTTCATATATTTAAAGCTTTATTATTGTATTGCAATCATTTGCAGGAGAGTGAATTGGTTTTCTTTTGTCAAGTCCACCAACATGTCTGCCTTGTCTTTTGTTCAATTCACTCTCTTGGGAATGATTGCCATTGATTTAGAACTCATGAAACAAATAAGGTTAAAATTTATAGAAAAAATAATAATAACAATGATACAAAGTGATGTACAACAAGCCGATAGTTTTTGAATCCGTAATCCGGTTCGGTCGATTACAGGAAAATAATCGGCCGACTTTCAAAGCTCTTACATGCTCTTAGCTAATCAGAGCGAGCGATTTCACCGGAAGTACTAGCTTTGTGCCATAATTCAATATCACATTAGAAATTAAATAAAAAGAGATACCCGATTTTATATGAATGGGAACCATTTTCTATGACATGATATAGTCAATCTTATTAACGTTGCCGCTAGCAGTAAAAAATTAAATAATTACATATTAATTTTAACAAATAGATTCCATTTTTCCGTGAGTCTGTACTCTAATAGTGCACAGATGACGTCAAAATGTGGTGCGAACAAAAACGTACGACACGAGACGAACTCGTATTAGAGTACAGACCAACGGGAGAATGCAATCTATTTGTGTTTAAAATAATACTCATTGAAACATTTTCAACCAATCACAGCGCGTGTACTCACTAAATGATATTAATTATCTATGTGTGAGTACTATAATCACACACGGTTCTCTGCAAATCAGAGCGCGCGTAATATACCAATTATAAATATCCGATCGCGAGTTCTCCATATAAACATTTGTCGAGTGACACAGCCTCACTCCATCGCCACTCCCTGTCCCTCACACAGCACATTCAGAAAGAACGCACTTCAAATTTTTCGGAACCAATATTTGTGGTCGTGTATTGCCCGAATCAAATGAGACACAGGATTATGAAGGGAATTGTCACTCGGAAAGATTTTAGTAATAAATGCATGCTTCTTCGAGTGTGACACAGGATATTTGGAACACGGTCACGTGCGCAGGCGCGCCTATTTTGTCTAAGAAACTTAAACTCTGTTTCAGTGTAGAATTAAAAGCGAAAGCATAACAAAAAAGATGCGTTTTCAAAAGCGTGGACACGCGACTTTGCCGCTATTGTTCTGATATCGTTTGAAATTTCAAACTCAATTTAAGTGAAGCTAAGTACTTCGGTAAGAAAACAGCTCGTGCGAATGTCAAGAACCAATTGCATACTTTTTGCATTCATAAACTGAGCAGCCTCATTGATTCAAGTCTCTCAAGAGAATTGGAAAAGCCACATACATTAGGCAATAGCACTCATGATCCAAGTCATTTTCTCATGGAAGAATCGAAGGAGGCTTCGCCAGTTTGGTTGTACTTCAAGTTTACAAGAACCGACTCAATCACCCATCATGTGGCAGACTTGTGGGTGCATAAGACTGGTTCTGATTTTGCTTCTAATTGTGGTGCTATTTTCATGGGAAGCAGAATCTAAGAAGCCTCCTACAAATCGAAGTAAAACGATCACCAGTGTAGCACGTCGAAGAAGAACTATATTCACGATCCGTCGTAGGAGAGCCATAATCACCCCCCGTCGAAGGAGAAGAAGCACTTGGAGTACCCGCCGTAGGAGAATATACACCGTCCGTCGAAGGAGAAGAAGCACTTGGGCTACCCGCCGTAGGAGAATATACACGGTCCGTCGAAGGAGAACCAATTGGACAACCCGCCGAAGGAGATTATACACGATCCGTCGAAGGAGAACCACTTGGAGTACCCGACGTAGGAGAATATACACCGTCCGTCGAAGGAGAACCACTTGGACAACCCGCCGTAGGAGAATATTCACCGTCCGTCGAAGGTAGTAGTTTCAGTCTGGCCAAGAGAGCACAAATGAGAGAGGGAAACTTGTTAATGGGGCGCGCGTCGTGATGATTCCCATCTGTGCTATTTTTAGTAACCGGATGCATTTTAATTTTCGTCATACCCTACTCCCGTGCGTCGAAAATTTGAACGAGTGGAATTTGGCGATTTGAGCTTCATAAAATCACCTAATCGATATCAAATTTATTCTAAATTCCACGAAATGCCATATAAGATATCTACTAGTAGCATGCATAAAAAAATTTCAGAAAGAAACGACTTTTTCTCATCTAAAAAAAGCGAAAATGTTTAAATAAACGTATAAGCGCGCGCTCGATGAAGTGTGATGCGCCAGTAGCGCGCGCATTTTCACAAAAAATTTCATTCAAAAACCGAACAAAATCCTCGACATTTTTGTTTTTTTTTTTCATCACAATCATTACTTTGTAATCAGAAAGTACACACTTTTGATACTAGATAATATGAACAAAACAGAACTAAGAAAAATTTGTTTTTAACGCTGTTTTTGAAAACTCAAATCTGCACTAAACGGTTCTCTGGGTCCAGAAGTATCAAATCATGACATACGGGAGTTGGGTAAGACGAAAATTAAACTGTATCCGGTTACTAAAAATAGCACAGATGGGAATCATCACGGCGCGCGCCCCATTAACAAGTTTAACTCTCTTATTTATGCTCTCTTGGTCTAGCACATTGTTGTAACATAAGATTTAATTATCTTGTGGTTAGTAAAGACTCATTATTTCTTATTATTAAGGAGAACCACTTGGACAACACGCCGTAGGAGAATATACACCGTCCGTCGAAGGAGAAGAAGCACTTGGAGTACCCGCCGTAGGAGAATATACACCGTCCGTCGAAGGAGAAGAAGCACATGGACTACCCGCCGTAGGAGAATATACACCGTCCGTCGAAGGAGAAGAAGTACATGGACTACCCGCCGTAGGAGAATATACACCGTACGTCGAAGGTAGTAGTTTCAGTCTAGCACATTGTTGTAACATAAGATATGTGTATTTATCTTGTGGTTAATAAAGACTCATTTTTTATTATTATTAAGGAGAACCACTTGGACTACCCGCCGTAGGAGAATATACACGGTCCGTCGAAGGAGAACCACTTGGACAACACGTCGTAGGAGAATATTCACCGTCCGTCGAAGGAGGAGAAGCACATGGACTACCCGCCGTAGGAGAATATACACGGTCCGTCGAAGGAGAACCACTTGGACTACCCGCCGCAGGAGAATTTTCACCGTACGTCGAAGGAGAAGAAGCACTCGGACTACCCGCCGTAGGAGAATATTCACCGTACGTCGAAGGAGAACCACTTGGAGTACCCGCCGTAGGAGAATATACACCGTCCGTCGAAGGAGAAGAAGCACTTGGACTACCCGCCGTAGGAGAATATTCACCGTCCGTCGAAGGAGAAGAAGCACATGGACTACCCGCCGTAGGAGAATATTCACCGTACGTCGAAGGAGAAGAAGCACATGGACTACCCGCCGTAGGAGAATATTCACCGTCCGTCGAAGGAGAAGAAGCACATGGACTACCCGCCGTAGGAGAATATTCACCGTCCGTCGAAGGAGAAGAAGCACTTGGACTACCCGCCGTAGGAGAATATACACCGTCCGTCGAAGGTAGTAGTTTCAGTCTAGCACATTGTTGTAACATAAGGTATGTGTATTTATCTTGTGGTTAATAAAGACTCATTTTTTATTATTATTATTAAGGAGAACCACTTGGACTACCCGCCGTAGGAGAATATTCACCGTCCGTCGAAGGAGAAGAAGCACATGGACTACCCGCCGTAGGAGAATATACACGGTCCGTCGAAGGAGAACCACTTGGACTACTCGCCGCAGGAGAATATTCACCGTCCGTCGAAGGAGAAGAAGCACATGGACTACCCGCCGTAGGAGAATATACACCGTCCGTCGAAGGAGAAGCACTTGGACTACCCGCCGCAGGAGAATATTCACCGTACGTCGAAGGAGAAGAAGCACTCGGACTACCCGCCGTAGGAGAATATACACCGTCCGTCGAAGGAGAAGCACTTGGACTACCCGCCGTAGGAGAATATTCACCGTCCGTCGAAGGAGAAGAAGCACTTGGACTACCCGCCGTAGGAGAATATACACCGTCCGTCGAAGGTAGTAGTTTCAGTCTAGCACATTGTTGTAACATATGATATGTGTATTTATCTTGTGGTTAATAAAGACTCATTTTTTATTATTATTAAGGAGAACCACTTGGACAACACGCCGCAGGAGAATATTCACAGTCCGTCGAAGGAGAAGAAGCACTTGGAGTACCCGCCGTAGGAGAATTTACACCGTCCGTCGAAGGAGAAGCACTTGGACTACCCGCCGTAGGAGAATATTCACCGTCCGTCGAAGGAGAACCACTTGGACAACACGCCGCAGGAGAATATTCACCGTCCGTCGAAGGAGAAGAAGCACATGGACTACCCGCCGTAGGAGAATATACACCGTCCGTCGAAGGAGAACCACTTGGACAACACGCCGTAGGAGAATATTCACGGTCCGTCGAAGGAGAAGAAGCACTTGGAGTACACGCCGTAGGAGAATATACACGGTCCGTCGAAGGAGAAGAACCACTTGGAGTACCCGCCGTAGGAGAATATACACGGTCCGTCGAAGGAGAACCACTTGGACTACCCGCCGTAGGAGAATATACACGGTCCGTCGAAGGAGAACCACTTGGACTACCCGCCGTAGGAGAATATATACGGTCCGTCGAAGGAGAACCACTTGGACGACCCGTCGTCGGAGAATTTACACGGTCCGTCGAAGGAGAACCACTTGGACCACCCGTCGTCGGAGAATTTACACGGTCCGTCGAAGGAGAACCACTTGGACAACCCGACGTAGGAGAATATTCACCGTCCGTCGAAGGAGAACGGTTTTCACCAGCCGTCGTAGGAGAACAATATTGGGAATAACGCGTCGAAGGACAATGATAACTCCGCCTCCAGATTTCACCCCATATCCAGGTAAGATAAAGCAAACTCTAAATGTTGTCTAAAGCTACTGAGATGATTCAGATTCAGTTTTTCCAATACATATACTTATACATATACAGATTTCTTTAGTAAAATATATAAGAATTTTGTGTCTGTGAAAATATATGTGTAGGTTTCACTAAAGTTTAATGTAGCAACCAAAGTTGCAAAGGCTTTCGAAATGGCTGCTAGTTTCAGTTCTAAAATTTGGAGCTAAGCTACAAAGTAAAAATGATCCGCTGAGAAAGATTTGTCATTAGGTTTTGTGGAATAACAGTAACAAAAAGAGAAAGAAAAAAAGGAAAGAAAAAGTGGAAGAAAAAGGAGAAAAAGATGTTGATATATAGTGGAATTGCAATACATTTTTGACGGAGTATAATAATCATCATAAAAATATAGTTTGAATTTATTCTTGAAAGGTAATCAATATCTTTACTTTGTATATAAGTCGTTGAGGATATATAATTCTAACTTAATTAAATAGAGGATATTACATGGGCGCGCGGAGATACGGATTTTATCTTCGAGTGTTGAAAAGATCTCTCACGAGTGAGCGCAGCGAACAAGAGAAGATAAAACCGTATCTCCAAGCGAGCATGTAATATTCTATTTATCATATAACTATCAAATCAAGAGACAACAAACTATCTTTAGAGTAAATGCGCTCAATTAACCATGGTAACGATCTTTTCACTAGTGAAAAGAACATGTTATTTTCACTAGTGAAAAGAACAAGTTTTCGAAATTAAGAAATATATATAGGTATTTTATAAATAATTATATGATAAAAGGTGATTATATAAACTACTGGATATTTATTTTTTATGCCCAGTGGTATTCTAGCTATCCCAACCAACAGAGGCCAGATATTTAAAACTACAAATTTGCCATATTCAAGCATTTTAAGTTGGGGTTTAACTCTACAAATGAGCAAAAATATTTAATTCAGCTATTTTCCAAATATAATTTCATTCGGTGCAACAATTATCGGTCTTTCATAACACATTTGAATTTTCCCGCCTGAAAATAATTCATGCAGTATTCTATATTTTTGTGTGAAATTTTTAGCAACAGTTCAAATCAAGAGGTTTATGCAATGAATTATTATTTTTTGGTAATTATGAATTTTGCTCTTGTTACCATGGTGATGGCTAATATCCCGCTTAAAATATCGATCTTAAAATTAGGAAAATCATAAAATTAATGATTCAGTGCATATCATGATCTTTCTTATATCTCATATAGTGGAATTTCAACCCTTAAGGTAGAAACCTTAGCAAGAAATTAAAAATTGAAGAATGAGAGAGTTTTTGATAAGAATTACGTTGCTATGGTAACTGTTTGTTTTATTAATGTAAACCCAAAACTCTAGTACTACTGCGTACTCATAGCAAGTTTTGTTTTGATCTAACAAATATTCATTGTATTTCAAAAATAAGCTTTGAAATGAGCTTTTCAAAGCAACTGAAGAGAGCCTGAGCCTGATAGTTTAGTTGCTAGCGCATTTGAATCAGTGTAGCAAAGCATCGTGGAATTTAATCCTGTCCAAGGCTAGCCTGCGTTGCTGGCTCTCAAAGGAAAGGACGAGGAGGGGGAAGGAGGGGAAAGGGGAGGGGAGGTAAGTTCCTCAGCTTGCTTTTCTCTTGCTCTACATCTTCCATCGTGTAATTTATTTTCACAGTACAGAGACATGTGGGCACGGTTTATATTCCTTAAGTATATCTGAAATGTCCTAGATACTGATAGAAATGCATTCATTATTGTTTAAATCCAGGTTATCCACACCTTCCACCGCCAGGCTGGCCTCCAGACGTACCATGGGTCCCACCGACTACGTATGTTCCTTCGTTTCCACCGGTTCCATCGACTGACGACGTCCCATTCTCGGACCGACCTGACACTACAGTTCGTCCGCCATTACCAACAAAAGATATTGAGGGTCCACCTGTTCCACCGGTCCCACCGGTTCCACCGACTGACGACGTCCCATTCTCGGATCGACCTGACACTACAGTTCGTCCGCCATTACCAACAAAAGATATTGAGGGTCCACCTGTTCCACCGGTCCCACCGGTTCCACCGACTGACGACGTCCCATTCTCGGATCGACCTGATTCTACAGTTAGTCCGCCATTACCAACAAAAGATATTGAAGGTCCACCTAACCCAGATCCTACTATAGGGCCAACATCTAGATCTGCTACAACTGCAAGCAAGACGGAATCAAGCACACCAACAACCATTCCAACAAGTAAAGAGCCCACCATAACAGCCATACCAACAACTTCAAAACCCAAGACCAAACGAACAACAAGAGCAACAAAGATCATGTGCAAGGAGGACTACATGGATGTTGAGATTAACCCCAAAATGTACTCACATCTTGATCCATCCAAATTTCACCTAAAAGACAAAAGCTGTCTTGCTAACACAACTGGGAACTCTATTCACCTTAGAGCACCTTTGAACAGCTGCGGAACAACCGTCCAGGAAACAGAAGACACCATTATCTACATGAATGAAGTCAGAGCATACAATCTCATAAATTCAGCTCCTGGAGCAGTAGTAACACGAAGGGCTGACCTCACTTTGCCATTTAACTGCAGCTATCGTAGACAAAAATACGCCAGGTATGTGACAAGCTATCAAGCAGTTAGAGAAGTCGAGGCTGCAGAACCCGCCCTTGGCAACTTCACGTTCGTAATGGACTTAATTTCGATAAAGGGCGCGCCACACAGGCCCAGTGATTATCCATTAAAGATCCAGATTGGAGACCCTATAAACATACAATTTGAAATAATGTCGAAAAACGCAGGTTTGGTGGTGTTTGCTGAGAAATGCCTGGCGACTACAACGACTAGTGAGCTGACACAACCAAGTTACGTCTTCCTTGATAATGGGTAAGAGCTTTAAGATTAGATAAATACCGTAGGGGGATTTAATGTATATATTTCTTTCCTTGCTTTATTCCTTCCTTCCCTCCTTTCTTCCTTCTTTTTCAGGGGGGATTCAGGATTATCGTCAGGAGGGGGTGTACCGTCTTTAGGAAGGGGTGCACCATCATAAAATGGAAACTGCCGAAAGGATATTTGTGAAAAATATCGAGAAAAAAGGGCTCAAAGTCGTCTCCGGAGGAGGCCGAATCTGACCCTGTTTTTCTTCTTCTTCTTCTTCTTCTTCTTCCTCTTCTTCTTCTTCTTCTTCTTCTCTTCCTTCCTTTCTTTCTTTCTTTAATTTCTTTCTTTCTTTCTCTCTTTCTTTCTTTTTTTTTTTTTCATCCTTCTTTTCTCTCTCTCTCTCTCTGTAGTCTTTTGATCCCTTATTTTTTTCTTCCTTCCTATCGCTTTCCTTTTCATTTATGCTTTCCATTTATGTTTGATCCCTTTTACGTTTTCCCTTTTCTAGTTAAGGATGCACGCAACAGGTTAATTAATGGCTGAGCACGAAGAACCGAAAAAGTTCACAATATCGTCTGATATGTGGTCGATCCTTTTCTTGTTGAAAATTTGATCAAAAGGACAACTTATGCGCTCTTTTAATTTTCAGTTCCGGGTGCACGAGTGTGGGGTAGTGTAGAGATTAGGTGCACGCTGTTGAACCAATCAGAACGCGCGTTATATCGTACGGCTATGCTATAATTTCTCTTTTGTTTTGCTTTTAGATGTCCTCTTGATGACACTATGGTGTACAAGTACTCTGTCAGCAGAAAACAGAAATTCTCCATCAAAGCATTTAGATTCATAGGCGACAATCCCATTGTCTACCTTCATTGCTTACTTATGGTCTGTCACAAAAGCTCCAAAAAATCTAAATGTGCCATTGGGTGCGCTAAGAACAACAAAATCAGGAGAGATATTACCCGTGCAAGGAGTTTCCCGGATGAGTCCAAGCTCTATCATTTGTCATCAGGACCTCTGATGCGTTATAAGCGTGTGAAGAGTGACAATGACCAACCAGAAGATGTTGTGTTTGAGCCTCGAACGGTCATCATTGCAGCGGTGTCATCATTTCTGGGTACCCTTTTCGCGGTGCTCATTGGAATAGCAGTTGCATTAGCTCTAAGAGAGAAGCGGAGGAGAAGGAAGATTGTCCATCGTACGAAGGAGATACAGCCTTTGCAGCTGAAAAAGTACGTTGTGAGCCCGCCAGCGCTAATTTCTCAATCAGATGCTTAGAGGCAATGAATGAACTCTTATATATAGTAAGCTGATACAAACAAATGTCAAATACCAATTCAATAAAAAGCTAGTGTGAGTAATATAATATATACGATGTTCTGTATCAAAGGTAATGTGTGGGGATGGGCCGGGGGTGTATGGTTTGGGTTGTTGTTTTTCGGAGGGAGGGGTTTAATACGGAGCTAGAGGTATGTGTGTGTGTATGTGTGTCGGGGGGATGACAATTTTTACTACAATTGACCAAGAATACCTAAGAATATATATTAATTTTAGCGAGTACAAACATTAGCGTTGTTGAGGAACTCACTAAAATTCGCTAAATATAGCTTTACAACACTAGATACTAATCTCGCGATCTGATTGGTTGATTAGTGTGTCAATAAAAGGACAGACACACTGCTGACGGCGTCGCGCTCGTTCTGTTGCCCCGTTTGAAAAGGATTTTTAAACTTTTATCTAAAATGATTGTTGTAAAAAAGAATTGAAGACGGTTCTCTTATTGACACACTCTTGACGCACTCTTGACTCTGGACAGACAACTCAAAACCATCTTCAATTTGTTAAATATGTATTCTGTCACTATAAAATAGTGGCCTTAGTTAAGTTGTAAACTTTTGTAATGTGAAATTTTCCACTGCCGGTTTCAGTTTTTAGAACATCGTTTTACGGCTTTCTTTAATCTGTCCACTTTTAATTTAACCTTTACATGGAAAATCCTAAAAGGGGTAATCCCTTTTAACTTTGTTTAGTTTTAATCTGTTTGTTTTCGGTTCTTGTCTCTGCTCTGCTCTGCTCTGCTCTGCTCTGCTCTGCTCTGCTCTGCTCTGCTCTGCTCTCCTCTCCTCTGCTTTCCTCTGCTCTCCTCTCCTCTGCTTTCTTCTCCTCTCCTCTGCTCTCCCGTCTGCTCTCCTCTCTTCTCTTCAAACTTATTGCGTGACTAGTGACTGGGATTAGCATAATAACATAATAATAGCATAATAAAAATCATCTTCTGATCCAGTGGCTTCAACAAAAGAAATTAGAAACATTTATAACATAGCTACAATCTTATGCGCGCTCTGATTGGCCAGAAAGCTATTAACTATTTGCCCATGGGCTGCACTGCGCGCGCTCTATCTTCGTCATCGTCTTTTTCAAATTGTTCGTTTTTAAGATGGCGACACATATAACGCGCGCTCTGATTGGCTGAAAAATCTATGAACTATTTCCCCATGGGCTGCACGGCTCCGTTTTTAACGTTCTAGGCTCTGTTATAAATCAATTAGACAACAGAAAGCCGCTTGCCCATTGCGTTATAGACGCACTTGAGAAAATATAAAGAACTCTTAACAAACTAGAGTCGCACTCGGCTACGCCTCGTGCCACTCTTACGTTTGTTAATCGTTCTTTATATTTTCTCTCGTGCGTCTATAACGCCATGGGCGCGCGGCTTTCTGTTGTCTAATTGATAAATAAACTAGATTTCTTTTTCTACATTACTTCTTAATTCCTCCGCCCTAATGAGCTTTTATCACTGAGTCCATAAGTCTCCGAAACTGACAGAAATTACCACATGCAGCTCACAACAGTTGGAAAGGGCACACGAAAATTAATAAAACTGTCAAGCTTAAATACAATATTTAGTCAATTCCATATTTCTATATTGTAAATAACTCCAAATTTTAGATTTTATCAATCAATGTATTTAATACGCATTCTGGCAGCAAGGTATTTCACAATAAAGCATTCAGCATTCAGCATTTCAGCACTGTGATTTGTCAGTGGGGGCATCCATAGGCAGTCTTGGAATGGACACTTATACATTAGATGATGGTTGGGACTTGATCAAGTACTAAGACCATGCAGTTGGCCATATGTACTGAGAGTGATCATATATCAATGCAAACTAGGCCATAACTCTAAAAATCTACGATAGTAGACATGGTGATGATTGTGGATGCTATATATTTTGACTACCAGTAACCACATGTCCTCGTAGAGGGCTTCTATTTAACTTAATGCATCTTCACTAACAAGTTTTGATCTGTTATTGTGCTCTGAAGATTATTTTTCATTTTGCTAATTTCTTATAAATTTTCTAAATATATGATACTTAGATCTCTTAGACCTGGGTTTGGGGTTTCTCAGGGTGAGGGGAGGGCTCTGATATTTTTTTCGCTTTTTTGTTTCCAGTCCCTCTATGAAGCGGCTAGCCAAAGGAAACCCAAAGTGTTCGTTTAGAAGGAGACTAGTTTGGATAATAGCAAATACTTTTTGAACTAATTTCTCCCCCTTCCATATATATTTCTTTCCACGTATTCCTTCCTCGTCGGCTTGTTGTATTTTTATTTTTCTCTCCTTCCAAACCAATTCTTTTCTGACTTATTCCTCTTCCCTATTTTTTGAGGACCATGCATTTCTTCTTCTTCCCAAATCGTTCGTCAGTCTCCGTACATAAGCAAATGTAATTTCAACGTTTTATGAAGCAAAATTACAAAGCAACTCAAAAGGGATCGAACAAGATGTATATTTGTTTAATTAGGGGACCCAAAATTGAAGGGTATTATTCCATTTTAAAGAAAAGACAATGCACTAAATATAGTTACAAAATATCAAATCCTAATATTTGCGAGTACTGAATGCTCACCTGTCAAATGCTCTCTTTACCCCGCATCATAAGCCATGAGAAAACATAAATGAGGGTCCATTTAATTTCCTTGTTCCCCATGATGCTCTTTCATAACAGTTTACAACAGCGCAACAATTCTACTATGCTTCATTTTGACTCCACTACAAATTATAAAAGACACATAAGCTTTGATGCTTGGGCAGGTTGGTCAGCCAAGCCCACAATCGTTTATTGTAATAACAGCAAGGACAATAGTGATAACCTAGACATCATAGCCGGACACGTAAACCCAAAAACCACTTCATGGAAAAAGGGACCGTGTACCCCCAACCAATGCTATGATGTAACCTTTGGGGTTTTAAGGTTTACAATCCATAAACTAATTTATATGATAAACTCTAGGGGATAAAATGTTAGGTAAAGTTAGACAAAACAGTGAACGACGAGGTTGATCGTGGACAACTAACACACGGCCAGAACCTATATTTAGATGCAACTCTATGACCGCACGCAGTACACACGCACGAGCATATTGCAACGTGTTGTAAAAATACCAATTTCTGCTAATCCCGTACGTACTGCTCGCCATTATTAAAACAATTCTTTTTCAAGCTGTTTTAGTCCTGCAAACATTTGCTTTGTTTTGAAGTGTTTTCCTTTTTCAAAAAAAAAAAGAAAGAGAGAGAAAAAAAAAAGAAAAGAAAAGAAAAGTAAAGAAAGAAAGAAAAAAAAAATCAAAGATCTTTGATCCATCTCTTAAAAACCTTAATGGTCCGTCTCTAACTGAATATGTCTTTGTAAGAAGTTCTACTAAAGTTCTTAATCTAAGGTTATTATTTTCACACAGCAGGTCCAAGTAGTTCAGTTGCTCAGTATTTTCAAGGAACTTAAACGTAAAGTTAGTTAATAATGTTCTAAAACACTAAATGAAATGAGAAATAAGGACTTGAGAAAGAACACACCAACTTCACAGGTCCAACTTCCTTAGTTTTCAGGCTCGTTGAGACTAAAACATGTAAAAATGCATATGTTAATTTATTGAAATAATGCAATAAATTATAGTTAAGTTTGATTGCAAATCCATCTTGAATAAACTTCAACAGGAGATTTCTGCGCTATTATAGTAATTCAAGTAAGGGTGAGAGGGCCGAGAGGACTATGTACACTCGCCTTTTTACAAAACAAAACAAAACAAAACAAGACAAAACAAAACAAAACAAAACAAAACAAAACACTGAAAACAAAACAAAACAAAACAAAACAAAACAAAACAAAACAAAACAAAACAAAACAAAACAAAACAAAACAAAACAAAACAAAACAAAACAAAACAAAACAAAACAAAACAAAACAAAACAAAACAAAACAAAACAAAACAAAACAAAACAAAACAAAACAAAACAAAACAAAACAAAACAAAACAAAACAAAACAAAACAAAACAAAACAAAACAAAACAAAACAAAACAAAACAAAACAAAACAAAACAAAACAAAACAAAACAAAACAAAACAAAACAAAACAAAACAAAACAAAAATGTTTTGAGAATAAAGTTGGCGCGCTTGAAGAATGTACAGAGGAAAGCATGTGTCAAAAATATTACTTGGGTAATACTTACATTGCAGTGCTTGAAGGGACGAATGTAGCCGTAAATGCAAACTTTATCAAATTGGAAATTACTGTAAAGGACCTGTAGTTAAAGTTGATATGTCATGTAAATGGACTTTAACAGGTAATAAAATTAAAACGGCCGATTTCTCGAGAAGAAATCTTCACCTGGACTGGCCAGTTTTTTGGGGTGCCTGAATCAATATGTTGTTTTACTTATACATTTATTTGAAATACGCCATAGGTTGCTAGGTAACATACTTCCGCCATAAACAGAGCTAAAAAACGGACAAACCTTTAGACCAAAGTGCAGTACGTTTCTGAAAGTTAAGAAAAATATATATGAAATTTTGTAGGTTATAGTACTAGGTTTTGTTTTATACTTTCCAGGGATATCTTCCCTTGGAGTGAGAAATGAGCAACACATGCACATAATAATACCTTTGGGCTCCTGAGGAAGTTATTTATTTTTTTCGGTTTTTCAAGGAAACCGCCACGATACAATTAAGTACAATTACTCTATTAGCTTATTTAGAATTAGTTCAAACGTATACGGACCTAAACGTGCTGGTAAGATTTCTGTATTTACAATCGTATCGGCTGAGTTTCCACCAGTTCTGTCAGCATTCCAGTGGACTACTTTTTCCGGAAATAAATAGCAACTAATGATCTCACGAGAAATGAAGGTAAGAATGAATACTATTGAAAGAAAGGCAAATTAAAATGAATCCAATATTTAACGGAAAAAAGGTAGTTTCCTTACCTTTATATCCTTTGCATTCTCTTCTGATGATGACTTTTGTTGGTTCAGTGCATGATATCCTTTGATTCACCATAACCACTCTACTTTACCAATATATATCATATTACCTGTAAAATGTCCCCTCCCCTCCCCCCACTGCCTTACTCCCTCTTTCCCGCTTTGAATATCTTGTCATAGATATATAAACGGCATATATTTATGAAAAGCAAATCCAATCAGAGCGCGTTTGTCTTATTGCATAATTATTTACTTTTAAAATAATAAATAAATGACAAACTTGTTTCAAAAGAATACCTTTTTTGGTCGTGATGGATGCATTCCTATGCCCTGTAAGAATTTTGACAGTAATGGTTATGAATGACAAAAGGTTTCAAAATTATGGTACTTAACAAAGAGATTCCATTTTACCGTGCATTTGATACCATAACAGATGCACAGATGACGTCAAATGTGGTGAAAAAGTATATTAACTGATGGCATATAGGTTGCGCAGTGCATTACTGTACAGCTTTGCACCGCCTTTGCCCGGTTCGAATCTCATGCAAATCTCATGTGATCAATTCAGCTCGGATCACGCGCGACCTAAATTAGTAAATGTTTTCTTTGTCGCAAGGGCTTTTATTAGTTTGTTTTTTTCTCCCTCAGTAAAATCAACATGAACACCGGCCGTTTCGAACCTGCATGAGTGAGTGAGTGCATCAAGCGTGGTTGATATGGCAACATAGTGCGCCTTCAATCCTGCCACTTTGAGTTGAGTCATTTACTTGATAAACTTTAATTTTAGTTACCTTTCTCATTTGTGCAGTCACTTCTTGTTGTAAAAGTTTTAGTTGTCATTTGTCCATAACCACTGCCCTGCTTTGTAAATGGGACAAAGTGAGTCCTGTGATATGTACATGCAACATTCAGTTCAGACCTATATCTAAAACTCACCCCATTCTGTGCCTTGGTCACAGCTCTCACTCTAATATTGTAGGTAGTACCAGGCTTTAATGTTACGTTTTGATGACCATCTCCAATCGCGACGTTAGAAATAGATGGATAAGCAGAAATGATCCAAGTGTTGTAGCCTCCACGTTTATTAACTTGTATTTCATAATACCTAATAAACAAACCGAACTATTTATTTCAACAAATTACACGTGAATTAAGTACTTTGAACTGATTTCTTTGACCTACTTTATTAACTTCTTTTCTTCGGCGCTCATTGAAGTATGATTAATGAAAAGATCAACACTGCAAGCCAGACGTCCAACCGATGTTTTGCTTACTGTAAAGTGAGGAGCAGCGACTGCAAAAGTAACACAAACAAAATAAAATGTTCTTGTGGTGTGTTACGAAGTGCACTGAAATCATTACAATGGTGGTACATTATATTATCTAATGGCAGTATGACATGCGTTATGCGGTGCGTTACTGTACGGCTTTACACCGCCTTAGTCTCCTTCGCAGCCGTTATTAGGGTCGGGTTCCCTGTGGTCATCAGGGAACCCGACCCTAATAACGGCTGCGAAGGAGACTAACACCGCCTTGGCCCCGTGTAAGAGTCTCAGCTCAGCTCATACCATATGTGAGTTCAGTTAGTTCTTGTCTCCTTTGTCACAGGGGTTTTCCTACAGGTACTCTGGTATTTCCTTCCTCAATAAATAAAGCAACACAATTTCGATCCTCAGCAGTGACCCCCTGTTCAAACATGGCCTATATTGCAACAGCCTAGTGCACCATTAGCCCTCAACCCGACAGGTTGGTAGAACAATAGAAAAACATGAAAAACAAACAAACAAACATTGAATCATGTTGCTTTTAAAACCTACCCATCTCAGTGCACGTGACACCAACGTCGTTGACATGCCAACAGATTGAATTTCCCCATCCATAATGACTACAGTTGGCAATGGACATTTCTGTACCAGAACAACCAAGCAAGTCAAGCCATACTATACCTTTGACAGGACTAAAGTTTGTGTGTTTGACAACTTGTACTCCAGGGTACCCAAGCATACGACAAACCACCTCAGCGTCGTTCTTGTCCCATCCTAAATTACATACAGTACCCCACACACCATGGTACCTGACTTCAACTCTACCCGCAGAATTGGGTGACGTTCCTCCAGCTAAACGAACTTGAACTGGTGGGATATCTAGAAGTTGCAAAAAAAGCCTTTGAATTTCTTGACATTCACTTTAATTCGCAAACTGAAATACTTTTCATCAAGTATTTTACAAATCATTACTCTGATTTTACAATTTCCTTGACTGAATCTGACTGGTTGAAAGACTGTCCCGATCACAGCATCAATTGGAAAGTCATTAATTGTAATTGGAACGTTGCAAGAGCCAATACATACATCACACAGAATGGCAGGACATACTTATTTTGAATATGATTGAAACAACTACAAGTAAATCACTAAACGGTGACCAGATTAACGACGTTCTGGTAGATCAAATTTAAGCAATAGAAGATAGTTTTCTATGACTATAACGGTGAAATAGCCGAGTATTCGTGATGTTGGGAGGCACACGAGAAAAGTTTGAAAATCACGAGCCGTACTGCTTTTCTGATATAGCAAGAGGTATTTTAAGAACGATCAAATTGCGATATTTTCTGATCAAACCTAAAATTATCAAAACTGGCTTGTGCAAATACAAACGAATCACATTTGTCGTGCTACGTACTATTGACTAATTAGTGCGACTAATAAAAGCGGCGTTTTTGGCAAACAGTTTGATAACTTTAATCGAAAGAATTCGATAAAAATGATGTTCAAAAAGAGTTAATGTTAATTCTGTTTTCATGATGGAACAATGACTCAAAAAAAAAACAATAGTCTTTTTAGAACGACAAATGAAAACATTAGACACTATTGTCCTTCATTGGCCAATCAGAAAATGTGTTCAAACGCACTTCATGTTATCCGACATTTCAGCGAAAATTTCATTCATTTTTCGTCTTTTCCCCCATCAAAATCGTTTGCCTTTGTGATCAGAATGTACATAGTTTTGATGCTAGATAATGTGAACAACAGCAGAACTAAAAAGCTTTGATTTCGACGCTGTTTTTGAAAACTCAAATTTGCACTAATTTCCTCTTTTTCTGCACTAATTATATATAAATTTCCTTTTTTTGCACTAAATTTTCTTGAAACAGCATTGCTCTTAGCCAATCAGCATCGATAATTTTTTTCATATATATTATTACGAGGTAAAAACAAAATGAACCCTTGGCATCGCGTAGAGGAAAGATGAACAAAACAAACGATCAACCATTGTTTTCCGCTGGGGCTTTCAAAAAGCCCTGTACCTTAGAATCTTAAATAATGGCCTTTTCTGAGAGGATTTTGTATTGAAAATGGTAAAAGCCATAAAATAATGTGTACTCGGGCCCTTATAGACGAAAGATTTAAAAAACGCTCTACATCGAGGACAAAAATCACCTTTTCTGCTATTCATGATAATATTTTCAAAATGAACTTACTGATTTGAACTCTCAAAAGTGTTAGCACAACGTACACAATTAACTGATGAACTTATTTATATGTTCCAATGTGCAGTAATTATACCGACAATAAACTCGTGCAGCAACATCAGTCCCGCAACATTGTTGCGTTGCAAATTGCAGAGCAAATGCTACTCGTATCACCGCTCCGGCCCACGCGCAACAAATTTTCTTTGTTGTAAAAAGAAGTGCTTCTACTTCGAGCGACAAAGAAAGTTATATTTAATCTGAAAATTCCCATGTGCTCGAGTATATTAAGGCCTGGGTCAATCGTTAATTACTTAAAATTCGGATAAAAATTATTTTGAAGACATAGAACATCTAAATCAACTTTTTTCCTCGATAAGTTACTAAACTCGACGTCCTTAATTTTTTGAGGGTACGTTTATGATGTCACGTGACCTGATGACGTCACAGTGATCAAATATTGTGTTGTAAACTTCAAAGCAAAATGCGGTCGCGGGTATTACTAAAGAGTTCAAAGTAACCATGCTTAACTGTGAGCCTGGATGTGCTTCACAACATACAGCCCGAAAAACTTGTCATCCACTTTACATTGTTGAGTTTTTCCATTTTTAAAAGAAATATGTAAAAGTCACGTGACCTGTTTTGGGCTTTATCTCACTAAAGAAAAACTGTAGTCAGGTTTTCCAGGTTGTTTGTTTGGAAGCACATTAAGGCTCATAGTTAAGCATGGTTACTTTCAAGACTGGGGTTATACCCACGACCGCATTTTGCTTTGAAGTTTACAATACAATATTTCATCACTGTGACGTCATCAGGTCACGTGACATCTTAAAAGTACCCTCAAAAATTTAAGGACGTCGAGTTTAGTAACTTATAGAAGAAAAACGTTCATTTAGATGTTCTTTGTCTTCAAAATATTTTTTTATCCAAAATTTATACAATTAGTGATTGACCCAGGCCTTAATATACTCGAGTGTAACACGTGAGCAGGGCTTTGTAATTAATATAAGGGTAATAGCAATTGCATTCTAGCAAGTCCAAGAAACACTCCTGAAACAAAGCGACCCAGCCTTTCATCTGTCTGGTGTTTTGGTTTTCAGTTTTTGATAATGACCGCTACACACAAGAAGGAGTTGTGATTTGCTGACCAGAAAAATATTAAACGACGACGACAACAACAACAACAACAACAACAACAACAACAACAACAACAACAAAAGGGAGCGTTATGAAATTTGATAACAGCAGGACTCATGAAGTAAATATTAACAGATTAAACCATGCATACGTACCTCCATCTACCTGACAAACCACACCAGCAAGGGTTTTATACGTGCACAATTAGGCATTACTTTCCACCATCCGTTGTGAGAACACTCTGCAATGGACTTTTCGTTACCACTGCATACCACTCTATCCATGAGAATCTTTGTTGTTGGCTCTCCTTCAATGTAGTTAATGTAATTTAGAGCTGCTTTGTAACCAAGCATTCGACAGATCACGTGAGCATCCCTTATATCCCAGTAACTATGACAGACTGCTTCCCAGGTCCCGTTGTACTGAATTTCCACTTGACCAACATGGCTTACATTAGTTCCAACTAGACGAACATTAATCGCTTTTTCCTCTGAAAAGAAATAGCAATAAAAATTGACATGGAAAGGATTTTTTCACTTATAACTCTGATAGCTTTCAAGATAAAATGTTAGCTATTTATGCTTGTTTATATATAGGTAGTTTTACTTACAAATCAATTAATAACTGTCTGTAAGAGAGCGTAATTAGTGTGTGTATTGTATTGTTTGTCACGTGTTATGTATTGTATTGTTTGTGTGTCACGTGGGTTGGGCGTATTTAAGAGCGCAGCCATTCACCGGATAAGAGAATTGGGGCTCGTGGTCCAAAGTAAGAGAGCGGCGCAAAAGGTTATACTAAAACTCAAGGAGCACTCACTCTATTGCTCTTCGTTCACTGAAGAAGGAAAGACACCTCAAACTGGGATAACTAAGAGTCAATCTAGTTATCTGTAAAGTGACCTGTAGAGTTATCCGTAACTTGAATAAAGAAGTTGTTACATTTGGCGCCCAATGTGGGGCTAGATCGAGAAAAGTTGGCCGACCGTCGCCCTCTTTTGAGCCATCGTCTCAGTAGACTGAGAATCTATACGTGGTTGAAGATTCTTGAAGAATTTCTAATAGTTCAAGTTCTACGTTGAAAGCCTTCAAGGGACTGAGTTTGATGAGAGAACTGTTAGCTACAAGGCATTATCATCTTTGAACTGCTTGGAAAGAGTGGTCAATTGTATGTACTGAAGTCATAGTAGTGATTGAACTTGACCAATTGGTGGAGGAAAGGTTTGAAGCTAAGTGGAGGAGCGAAAGCCTTGGCCTGCCGTGAAGCAAGCAAGGATTGGAAACTATCTTGGACCTTTTTCTTAAGCTAAGTGCACTGGAATTTATTTGTAACTGTAATATATTTGATTTTTGTTGTAAGAATTTATATCTTAAGTAACTTAGTATTTAAGCTTATTTAATCAAAGTTCATATTTGAAAGTTATAAAGTTGTCGCTTAAGTTTTTGAGTTGAATTTGAATTGCTAATATCTCATTAATTAATATCCATTCTATTAATATAATATAAGTTTATTTAAGTTAAAGGAACAATAGATTGCTTATTTAGTACCAATTCAATTAGTATAATATAAGTTGATTACATTAGGATACTATTCTCACTGAATAATTAATGAGCACGGAGCAGTATATATTAGCTCCACACACGTGCCTTATTGCACAACGTCGTTCGGAGCTGCGAGAGTCGACTTTGCCCCGCCCCCCTCCCCTGGTGGCGGTAGTCCCTTGTTCTTTCCTCGCTGTTTACCTCCGTATCACATAGTCGCGGATCTCGCCCATAACTTAAATACTGCATGCGACGTGATAATGAGTATTCAGTGAGGATATATTACTAAATTAGGTTGTTCTACGTATTACAATAACAAATTTCTCCAGAACGATGATATTTCTATTTATACGATCTAAGCTAAACATCTTGTTAAAACCATCTATTGTTTCTTAAAGCCAAGGGGAATTCCCTACTTTGATATTCTATACTTTGATATTCTAGCTATAGCTAAACTGAAATTACTCTTGTCAGCAAAATGACAGCGAACTGAAGACTATAAACCACCAAATTATTAAAACTAACGCGGTAAACCATTAAATTAAAAACTAATTAAAATTGGAAAAGTGTATCATAACATCAGTTATATTTTATAGAGTTTGCTTATATAGAAATTTAAATAAACTTACCAAGGGCACTAGGACAAATTCAGTGTGTTTAAATAAGAGACTTGAAAGGACATGAATTCCTACTTTAAATTTAGATGTAAACTAAAATGTAACAAAATGTTTATAGTTTACAACAATACCCCTCATCCTGATGCAAGAGAAATCGGTGTTAGCTTGTTTTGCTAGATTTTATCAAAATTCATGGTAGATTTAAAAATATTCATGAAGCTCAATGAAGTTTCACTGGTAAACTCAGTGCAAGGCTCTTCTGTTGTTGTCCTGTTTGCTTGTTTGTATGTTTTTTTCCAAATACTATTGTACCAATCTTTTTCTTATTTTTCCAGATTTTCCTGTTACCAAGATATTCCATTTATAATATAGATATCTGCACTAATTGTATATTGTGAATAATTGATTCAGTTATGTTAATTATAAGTTTGTTGTATATGTTGATATATATAAAGCTGGAAGTTTCAAATCCCCGGGTGCTTTTGCATTATTCATTTCTGTTTATCACATGGCTTAGATTTATGCTTTTGTATAGAGTGAAAAAACTGTGAACTAAAAATTGATGCTAGTGTGTAATAGTTTAATAGACACAGAAAAGAAAACAATGGAAATATGGTCTACTATAGTGTCTATTAGTCTACTAACTATTTCACGGGTTTTTTGCAATCACTCCGTACACATGCAGTCACAATTCTGAATACAAACTTAGCAGAAGTTAGCTAGGCATGTCTTATACTATTGAGTGGAGAGAGGAGGGGAGGAATTCATGCATTTCCCAAAGCAATTTCTCCAAGATAGTAGTTGTTGACATTATAATTCTTTGTGATTTTTTGCATTTCATGTTTTGACTGCCAGTAACCACTTGTCCTCATAGAGGGCTATTTTTTTATATATCAAGGGGAATAGACTATAGGCGCATTTTCGGAAAATCAAACATCTTGAGGCATTTTAGGGTAGAAGCTGGTAACACCATTTTTCTTAACTGATTTTTCATGCTGATTCCGAATATAACTGTTACCAAAGCCAATTTTGCGAATTGTTGGCGTAAAAGATGTCATAAAGTATTGCACTAATGCTGATGACGTCATAATAACAAATAAGGGACTGTGCAGTATTTATCCGGAGGTGAGGTTCTAAATCTAATGGGGGGCCTAAACTTAAATCATAGTGTAGGATGGGGGGAGGCTGGATGTTAATTTGTTAAGCATGGAGGGGGGGTTACAAGTTATACATTGATATTTGTTACTGTTCTGAAAACCATATTCAAATGATACATAGTTTATTCAAACTCAAAGTCCTTTGTAATTAATTTGTTTATAACTTTTGTAAATGTATAATGTATCATTTCATGATCAATCAGTGAATATGGCTTTTTTATAGTGACATTTTCTGTTTTTGATATGTTTTAGCAGTCTTTTTAAACTCTTGTATGTATACATTAACTGAAGTTAGAAACAAGCTCCTCAGCTTCCCCTGTAAAACATTTGGAAGCAAGTAGATCACGCAAACAGGATTTGTAGCTTGGTCAATATCATCTAGTTGTGGGATCCCGTAGATTTCAGGAGAATACTCATTGGCAACAGGGCTTCCTCCTAATGACCGAACTGAATATTATGCATGCTCTCTTCTTTCTCATTTCTGTTTCATGAGCTTTGCGTTTTGCAGCTTTTTTTATTTTCCTTTTTCTTTCCTGAAACTGATGACTGCGTTTTAGATCCAATAATGTAGGTGGCACTATACTTGTCCATTGCCTTACCCAGGTTTTTCAACAAATCATCAATATTTTCCTGAATACTAGTAATGATGGAGTGTAGCGTATCTGAGTCGAATTTATGACAACAACTAAGTCCAGTTTGTAGTTTTCAAAGCTAAACATCGACGAAAGTTCTTGCAAAGAATATGTTCAACATCTCGAATTCCTTGTGTTAAAGGCAGAGAAAAGAAAACTAGAAAGAAACACCATTCCAGATATATGCTGGGAGAGCAGAGAAGACGTTGAAAGACTGACAAATAAGCAACTAAAACTATATCTAAGACAACAAGGTCTTAAGGTATCGGGAAACAAACCGCAATTAATTGAACGAGTACTTGAGCATGCCAATGGTTCTGGGACATATCAGCATTATGAAGATAGTCTGGAAGAAGATGAAAACATGTCCAGTGAGGATACTTAATAATCTTTATTTATTATTTTATACCGCGCATGTAACATGTGAAATGATCAACTGCGCCTAACTATATATAAATCTAAATAAATTAAAATAATTTAGAAGATTGATAATGGATGTGTTCATATGCAATTCTGAATAAAATGTCTTTACTAAAATCTAAAATCTATTATAAGTGTTCTTTTCTCTAATATGGCAATTATATACATAATTAAATATAAATACTCAGTGTTCATAAGCAATTCGAAATAAAAATGTCTTTACTAAAGTCTTAAATCTGTTGTAATAGGCCATTTGCATGATGCCGTCATATACTACAACTACCAGAATGCTTTGCCCACTTTCTTTTGTAAAATAATTAGTGCCAATTGTTCGACTATTCTCAAAAGGGAATAAAAATCTAAATAAGAAAGAAAAATCGTAGAGCATTCTGGTAGTTGTAGTAAAATGACGCCATCGTGCAAATGGCCTATTGTTCTCTTCTCTAATATGGCGAGGCAGTGCATTGAAGAGAGACGGGGAGGCTGCAGCAAAGGCCCTATCACCCAGAGTTTTATAAGTCTTAGCACTGAATGGTTCAGAAGAAGTTCGTTATTTCTGCGAAGAGCATAACAGCTAGGACGCTGCACTGATATGAGACAATTGATATAGTCTGGAGCAAGACCATGTATGGCTTTAAACGTCAGCACAAGGATCTTGAAATATACTCTTTCCTTTACTGGAAAGAGTACATCAAGTGAATTGAAGGTGAACCAAGTGATGAAACCAGTTCAGAAGAGGATGGATACGTCGAGCAGAGCTTTAGAGTATTGTTCATACTAAATTTACATTGAGTATTACATCGCCGGAGTAATTTGAAAAGCTTCTGTGCAGTCAAGATCAAAGGGTATCATAAGAAAACCCAAACAAGACGCACAATAGTGCGTGTATTCGTGCCGAGACTGAAAATGCACCCAGAGTGATACCAATTTTGATAATTGGAGTGCATACGCATGTCTGATAAACGTTTTTCTTTTTCTTCAAGATTCAAGGAGTTGCCAAGTTTCATTATTTAATCGCATCTTTTCTTTTTTTGCAGAATTCATAGATCTATACTAAGAATGAAAAAATGGGTAAAACTGACCTAAAAATTTGTAAAAGGTTCCAAATTTTCGACCTCTCCTGTAGGCCTTCGTTAGGAAATGAATATTCCAACTGCAGAATTACTTGATGTGTCCCAAGGGTCTTAACAATGGAATAATAATGGATAATCTTCTGGAGTTCCAATAGATCTATACTACTGTTCTGCTTTTTGTGACAAGCATTGTTTCTTAAGAGCAGGATCCATGTTAGCATAGTTTAATTTGCGTTTCAGAGCAATAACCCTTTTTGGGGCATTTGATTTGTGTTTTTTAAATTCTTAATATTTTGTCTTGTATTTGACAGCTGAGTTGAGCATAATAAAATGTTACAATCTAGCGCCTTACCTTTAACTGTTTTTGTTGAAATATCGAGCATTTTCTGTATTAGTATAAGGAGGGTATATTGTTTACTTTTTCAAAAACATCAAAGCGTCCATCAACATTTAACACCATAAGATAAAAGTTAGTGGTCCTTGATTTATGGCAAAAAATGCAGCAAACATACACAATAAGTGAACAGTAGCCTGCGTGCAGCCGAACGAAAACCCTGGTTACGTTATGTTCGGCTGCACGCAGGCTAGTGAACAGCCAAGCTAAAAATCCAGTATTACCATTTGTATTATTTACAATAATCTTCTGGAGTTCCAATTTGCTTGTCTCAGTTGCAAAGCATAATAGTTTTCCTTGATTAAGTTAGATGCAACACTGATATCTGCATCATATATTTGAAGGGTTGCTGGAAAATCATTGATTGTAAGGTACTCTTTGTTAGAACTCAGCTTTTGAGTGTAAAAAAACTTTCCGTGATCAGAAATCGAGTCCCATGTGTCTGAATTCCGATCCAATAGCTACAGGGTTTAATAATAGAAAAACAAATACAATAATAAAAGGATACAGCACTGCAACACCGTGAATGGCGTGTGCGTTTGTATGTATTTTGAGCGTCCCTGCAGGAAAGATTTTCACCATAATCGTAACCAAAGGCGGAATCCAAAGAACAACGAGAGAACACAATCCCCAAACCACAATGCCATACTCGTCCCCAGATCCTCCTCGGTTGTCGTTCCCCTGGGGAATTCCCCGTCGGAGGCTCTGGACAACGAATTCCCGCAATTTCATTGGTCCTTTGGCTAAACAAACCTAGAAACTGGAAGTTTCGAAACTAGCTAGCTAGCGCTCTAGAATCACTATAAAGATTTCGAGAATGGAAAATTCATCTACATGTTTGATACAATATTATACATTATATTATAGCATGAGACACTGAATTATCAGTTTCCTTAATTCGCGGTTTGAATCAGTTTGAAATTCAATCGTAACGTAATATTTATTTGACATCACAACAATACGCTAAATTCTCACCAAAATGACTTGAAATCTAGTAAAGCAAAGAATAAACTTCATCCAAGGACTCCTCCAGAATACATGACTGATGTGGTGAAGCGGCTTTTGATTCATTTTTACGGCCTACAGGATGATATTTCAAAAGCAACGGCAATCTTCTGATGGCGTTCTAGTTTTAAACCGTTTCTTTCTTCCAGTTCTTCTGCTAATAATATACATGCAAAAATTTCTCGATGCTGATTGGCTAAGAGCAGTGCTGTTTCGAGGAAATTTAGTGCAGAAAAAAGGAAATTTAGTGCCAAAAAAAGGAAATTTAGTGCAAATTTCTTTCAGCAGAAAACATTCAAAATGCACTAAAACTTCAAATTCTTCTTTTTATTCATCAAAGAAACAATTTATAAAACACTTTTAGCGGGATTTGTTTCCAAAATTGTCGAAAATATGCAAGAAAAATATCAAAAAGTGCCCAAGTTTCGGGTGAAAAGTTTTGAATTTTTTCCTTGAGCGCGCGCTTGGTGACGACATCGTCAGGTCACTTTCGAACACTGAGCGCGCGCTAACCTGATTTTTCAACTGAAAAGCAACAGAAAACTTGAAAATTTTGCTTGAATTTTTGCATGTATATTATTAAAAGGAAATAATATGGTTTACTCGTGCAATTTAGAATAAATTTGACTCGTGAGTTTTCAAAGAGCACAAATTGCACTCGCCCTACGGGCTCGTGCAATTTTGAACTCTTTGAAAACTCACTCGTGCAAATTTATTCTAAATTGCACTCGTAACCATATTATTTCCTATACTAAACTAACAACCAATCACAGTCAACATTTTGCTCCCTTGGGACTCTTTAATTTTCAAGCATGTGATGTGAGGACTTACTCGGCAGAATTCTTGCTTCCGGTTTGTAGGGTTGCCCCGATCCTGAGAGTGGGGTGAATGAGTGGGATCTGGAGACGAGAATGACCACAATGCAAGTTTCGGCCTATGGCCTGGGCACGAGTGATAATGTCAAGAACAGTCTATTCCGGAAATTTCAAATTATTCAAATTTCAAACTTACTCACCAAATAATTATGTTAAGACATTTTTTTAAATCACTGAAAGTTTATTCAAAACTGCCTTTTTCGCCATGAAAACAAAACAAAAGAACACCTGCCCCAAAGTAGCCAGGGAAACCCCCGGCCACAGTCACTGGCTTCTTGATGAAAATAGCTTGGGAAATATCTTTGGATTAACTTCTCAGTAACCTCGATCAGTTTATCTCATTTATCGTATTGGAATAAGTGACCTGAAGGTTAGTACACAGAGTTACTTTGTGTATTCATAGACAAAGATTTCTATAAACTAAACACGATTTTGAGACGGCATTATCGGTATATAATGATGGCTAGTTGGGAGAAAATATTTTCGGTATTGGCAAAAATAAATGTTCAAATTCCTTTGAAAACCTTCGGTGAGTTGTTCTTTGATTTAATCATCCCGAAAAGAGATAACACACTGCGAACTAAATACGCGTCGTCTATTTGTGTGTTTTCGGGCCGTATCAGCTGTTCATTTTTAAAATATGCTTTCTTTAAGCCTCTTCGCAAACTAAACGATAATTTCCAACCCTGGAAACCAGAGGTTTATTACTATCTTGTTTTTGACGCCTGTAATTCTGACAGTTAGATGAGAAAGATCTAACTGTCAGAATTAAATATTACAAGCGTCAAGAGCAAGATAGAAATAAACCTCGTTTAGACTGTGAGTAATTACATCAAGTATATTTGAAATGCTTGCGAGCATTCAATATCAAAGTTAAGGGTCCCCCTATGCCTTTTGTGTGAAACGTGAATGGCTGATTTATCAGTGACGTGAAACGTGATTTAAAGTCTAAAATCTTTTTGCGTCGCGCTTTTGACATTTTTGTGAACGTGAAAGAGGCTTTTTAATTATCCGTGACGCGTGAAAAAACAAAAAACAAAACAAAACAAAAACAAAAAAAACAAAAAAACAAAAATTAAATATTTTCGCGTGATTTCATTTTGCAAAGGAATGACTGAAGAAAACCAAAATTATGTCAGGAATCTCGGAATCTCTTTTCCAAACAGAGTCCGGAAATTTCAAATGAGTAAACATTACCGACCATTACCAGTTATACTTAGAGTTTGAGATATTATCCCGAAACATCTACGCTAATTTCAATTATATTTACAGATTTCAGTTTTAAATTGCCGTCAGTTTTACAAGACAAAAATATTTTAACCGGAACTTAAGTCTTAATAGACTCAAAAAAGCCCCAAATGAGCCGGGGATATCCCCGCTCACGGTCAGTTGCTTTTTGACAATCCTGTGAAAAAATTCTTGGAAAAAAAAATGCATGTGCTTCAATCACTCACACACAAAAAAAATACTATATTCGTTTTAACTCATTTTGCTCGAGCTAAAATATTTATTTATTTCAATGAGTTGAACCGTTGCAACATTTTTTGTCTTTTTTTGGCTTTGATAAGCTGTCACCTCGTGCGGCTCGAACGACTTTCGTTTTGGTCAGTCAAAACATCACCAGTAACTTAGACACTTAATTGCGACTAACTGGTTTTCAATATCCTCAAATATGGAACGCAAATTTTCCAAATGGTTTAAACTACTGAGAAAAGGGAAGTGTACTATGGTGGCCTAGAAATGCCATAGGAAAATTTATAGATTTTCAGACATTTTCCTGATATTTTTTCATCATTTAGCATTATTATTTCATTTTTACTTTTTGTAAACGTGAAAGAGGTTTTTTAATTATATTTACACATTTTTTTAAATCGCTGCCAGTTTTACAAGACAAAAAGACTCAAAAAAGCCCCAAATGAGCCGGGGATATCCCGGCCGGTCACGGTCAGTTGCTTTTTGACAATCCTGTGAGAAAAGCTTGGAAAAAACAAACAAACAAACAAAAACCAAAGCCAGCTAACGCTTTTAGAGCGTCTTGTCAGTACCTGATTATACCGGAACCGAGCTGGTTTAGCCTGCCGAGATCCGGGTTTTCTATAAAACACACAACATTTTGCTGCGCTTTATATAGCATGCGAAACCGGGTCAGCTGCAGCTTGATTCATATAAAGCCCTAAGTACAACGGCAAATTGCACATTGATTGGATACTAAAACAACAAAAATTGTTTCATTTCCTTTTGTCTCCATTGGCCCATTATTTGACATAACAGAAACATAACAAAAACGAACTTTTGTATGAAAACACTTACAGTTATGCAAGAGATACAAACAAATTTCGATTTTTGAAAATTCGTATCTCCTTGATTTTTCAACTTATATCCTTCAAACTTCACAGTTCTACTGGCAGTTTTGATGTGCTCTTTCCAGCTATGGTAATTGTTTTTAAGTTTGGGAACTTTTGGAATTACATGAAAAAGCCGTTAGTATGAAATGACTGTAGCAATTCACAAAACACGTCTTACACGTATAAGATTGCAGAATACGTCTTGGTAACAGTCATATTCGCATTCCGCATGAAAAATCGGCTTAGAATAGTTATGTTACCAGCCTCTACCCCAAAATGCCTTCTGCACTTTTTGCGATCGACTTTTTCAATTTTGCGCCTTGTCTACATGAAGGGCCATTTGCAATTCATTTATATATAAACGCTGGGACTTTTCCCAACGTCCGGTGACTGGAGTGGCTCCACTTTGGATGGCCTACTCCTATGGTGATCCCTGTGCCAGTAACTTAGACACTTAATTGTGACTAACCGGGTTTCAATATCCTCAAATATGGAACGCAAATTTTCCAAATGGTTTAAACTACTGAGAAAAGGGAAGTGTACTATGGTGGCCTAGAAATGCCATAGGAAAATTTATAGATTTTCAGATATTTTCCTGATTTTTTTTTTTCATCATTTAGCATTGTTCTTTATTTCATTTTTACTTTTTGTGAACGTGAAAGAGGTTTTTTAATTATATTTACACATTTTTTTAAATCGCTGCCAGTTTTACAAGACAAAAAGACTCAAAAAAGCCCCAAATGAGCCGGGGATATCCCGGCCGGTCACGGTCAGTTGCTTTTTGACAATCCTGTGAGAAAAGCTTGGAAAAAACAAACAAACAAACAAAAACCAAAGCCAGCTAACGCTTTTAGAGCGTCTTGTCAGTACCTGATTATACCGGAACCGAGCTGGTTTAGCCTGCCGAGATCCGGGTTTTCTATAAAACACACAACATTTTGCTGCGCTTTATATAGCATGCGAAACCGGGTCAGCTGCAGCTTGATTCATATAAAGCCCTAAGTACAACGGCAAATTGCACATTGATTGGATACTAAAACAACAAAAATTGTTTCATTTCCTTTTGTCTCCATTGGCCCATTATTTGACATAACAGGTCATGTGACAAAGTATCTTATAAAGATATCTTTGGATTAACTTCTCAGTATAACCTCGATTGGAGTCAGTTGGAGTAAGTGGCCTAAGAAGGTAAGTGCACAAAGTTATTTTGCGTATTCATAGACAAAGATTTCTGTAAAAAAGAGATGTAAGAACTGTAATAGAGTGATGGCAATAAACCCGTGAAATAGTCAGTAGACTAATAGATACTAGAAGGCCTTATTTCCATTGTATTCTGTTTTTGTCTATAAGTATTCGACACTAACGTTCAATTTATATTTCACGGATATATTGCAATCATTCTAACGACTTAGTAGAGCATTTTCGCCGGCTGATCAATGCTTCATTTCTTTGCCCCGTTTGAATCACAGGGCCTCTTGCAGCTCAATACTTTGGCAAAAGAATGAATGAGGATTTAAAACATGCCGTATTATATTTAATAATATTTAGATAAAAGGTCCTGAACTTACCTGCTGGGTACGTCATTATGTTAATTTTTTTTTTTTTTTTTTTTTTGATTATTTGAATAATGCAACTTAGCGGATTTAGAGGAGTCATTCAGTAAAACATGTGAGTTGAGTGTTGTATGCAAAATATTTATTGTAGAGGTATAGTGAGTGTGGAGAAAACTTGGAAAATTATTAGCATGTATTTGCTACCCCGAAATCTGAGTATAAATAAAGATTATTACTATATTTTACAACAAGACGCTGACTAAGCATTAACTTGGGACACTGTGATTCATATTCTGCACCGATTGCACATTCTCGTACAAAGCACCCTAGGTCAGTGCATGTGTGGCATGCTTGAAAAACCGGGTTGAAAAACCAGAAAAAGTATTTTTCCTAGCCTATTTCAGACTACCCGGAAGATGGCCTTACACACGGACGTAGGAGTTAATGGTAAGCATATTTCATTTGTTTAACATTCGATCAACAAATTAATCAACATTCCCCGAATATTACTGTAGTGTTTTATATTCTGTACATCTCAAGCACGGATCAGTGATGACAATTATATGTTTTTGCAATCTAATAGTCTGAAAACTAGACTACGCTAGCTATTTTCCAAATGTGTGGAAGTCTGAGCCAATCACATGTGCATTTTGTTACACAGGAAAAAGACGACTACAATTCTACTTAATTATTCTTTTAAAACTTGATTATATCTCAAGGAATTTTGCCGGGATTATTAGTAGCTATAGAGGGCTTTCTTTTGTCCCTCTAAATCCGCTAACTGGATATAATAACTGTGCATTATTACAAGAATCAAAACTCAACAGGTAAATGACACAATTGCAGAAAATCCAGAAAGTTGTATCTAAATATTTCCAAATAAAATGTGGCATGTTTTCAATCCTCGCATTCTCCCTCTCTTAGAAAATAGTACTGAGCTTGGATTGCATGTGCTTCAATCACTCACAAAAAAAATTATATTCGTTTTAACTCATTTATTTGCTCGAGCTAAAATATTTATTCATTTCAATGAGTTTAACCGTTGCAACATTTTTGTCCTTTGTTTTGCTCTGATAAGCTGTCACCTCGTTCGGCTCGAACGACTTTCGTTTTGGTCAGTCACAACATCACGTACACGGGAAACGGCAAACTGCAGAGAGGGTCACGTGACTTGCTTTTCTCGTGTCTGGCGTTCTTGTCATTATAGGTCACTCTTTCGTTTGAGTGCCAAACATTCAATCGTAGGTCACGTGTTCCTCTCTGCCGTTTCCCGTGTACGCATCAAAATCGATCTAGAATACTTGAATTAGATTTGGCGTTAAGGAGGATCAAATTGGTGCAGTATTGACGCGAAGCGAGCGAGTGGTGATCGAAAATTTCCCCAAAACTCGCTTAAATTATGCTGTCACCATCAGTAACACCCCGTGAAGTAGTAGAGCCATTTGCAATTCATTTATATAACGCTGGGACTTTTCCCAACGTCCGGTGACTGGAGTGGCTCCACCGTTTGGGTGGCCTACACCTATGGCGATCCCTGTGCCAGTAACTTAGGTTGTTAACCATTTACGTAAAAAGGCTGAGAAAAAACACTTGCGACTAACCGGTTTTTAATATCCTCAAATGGAACGCAAATTTTCCAAATGGTTTACTTAGTAAATTACTGGGGAAAGGGAAGAGTACTATGGTGGCCTAGAACTGCCATAGGAAAATTTGTAGATTTTCAGACATTTTCCTCATTTTTTTCATCGTTTAGTATTATTCTTTATTTCATTTTTGGTTTTGTTTTATTTTATTTTTTAAATTAAAAATCAAATCTTTTTTAAATCATTTTAAAATGAAATGAAAAAAAAAAAAAATAAAAATTAAATCGAAAACAAAATCAATTCGCTTATTAATAGTCACAGACATGTTTCGACATTGTCCAATGTCATCTTCAGTGTGAAGTACGTTACAAGATTTGAATAAAATATATGGTGAATAATGATTGACAACATAATTCTAAGTAAACAATTAATGACAAAAAATTAAAACCTAAAAATAACTCGAACTAAATAGAAAGAAGAGATAAAATGTTTGACCTGAACGTTTAGTTCAGGTTTCTCATATTTGATGTGATAAGCCTCTTTGAGCTTAAGAGAATAGGAAGTTTTTTGCTGAATATAAAATCTTAAAACAAGTTAAGTCAAACTTAGATTTCGGTAGTAAAAGATGTTAAACTCCCTGTGCGAGTTCTTATCAGTTGTGGTGTGTTCTTTTATCCTTGTTGTTAAATGGCGAGTAGTTTCACCAATATAACGGGCATTACATCCCGCACAAGTAAATTTATAAACAACAAAAGATTTAAGAGACATAGGAATTTAAAAAAAACTAAGTGTATTGTTACACTTACAAAACTAAGTGTATTGTTACACTAGTGCTTTTACGTTCATTTGGTAAAATCAATTCGAAATGCCGAAAGAAGATCAATTTGAAACGAAAGTAAAGCAAAATCAATTTGAAGTGAAAATAAAACAAAATTAAATCAATTTCAAACCGAAAATCAAAATTGCCATGGCCTAGAGCTCGTTGTATCCGCGTTCCGTCAGTGCCAACTTTGATCTCCCTAAACTGCATTCATTTTTTCCTCTCGATAATTTGAGTGTTTTGATCGTGAGGGTCGGCAAGCTGGGCCTCCTTAAGGCTAATCCTAAGAGTAACTGATATCGCCCACCAGTTACCTTTTCGGCGTTGCTATTGTTTTCACTGTGTGGATCAGTCATCGGCGTATTTGGAATACCACAGGCACCCCAGGCAATCTTTTAGAGCAGCGCGTAATGTAAGGGTTTGGGCTCGAATCCTCACGGAACTAATAAAAGTTTTTCGCCTTATTGTGTAGTAAATATTATCTTTTCATGTGTTTGTATGTTGTTGTTATTGTTGTTATTGTTATTGTTGTTTTCTGGTTTTGAAGCGTTTTAAGCTAATTTTTTAATTTTCTCTCCCCCCTCTACATAGAAGAAGCAACGATGTCTAATTCGTCTAATTCGCTATCTAAATGTACAACGCAAGTGCACATGAAGTTCTCTAACGATCGACAAACCATTATCATCGTAGAAACGAAACCACTCGACAAGGTCAGTATTCCCACAGGCACCCCCCACAGGCACCCCCGGAGGCACCCCAGGTAATCAATTAGAGCAGCGCCTATATCCAGCGTACGACGCTACAAAGCAATATACAAAGCAAATAGAGGCCCGAGTTCGAATCCTCATGGAATACCATTGCCTTATTATGTAGTAAATATTATCTTTTCATGTGTTTGTATGGTTTTTTTTTTAATTTTCAGTAGTTCTTCTATGTAGAGGCCGGGGGGGGGGGGAGGGGGGGGAGGGGCTCCATTGTAAATGGATCGGGTATGCTCGTCGTATCAGCGATTTGGTATCTTTTAGGGTGTTAAAATTGAAGCTTCGAGTTTTAACATTTCCTTGTTTCAAGGGTTAGGGTTAGGGTATCAAAAGAGCCCATCGCTTATTATCTTGTTCTTAGATGGAAGAAATTTGCCCAACAAAAGCGTGTCGACCGTTCAATTTTATATTCATTCCCCCCCGTGTAGAGGAAGCTTTAAGGTAACGAGGTCACGGCATGACGCGGTCCGTTCCACGCTTACAACGAAATCCGTCACTGACAGGGCACGTGATAACATTTATCCAAAGTTTCGTGATCATGCTCGTTGAGAAACTGGTACAGGGACCTCCAGAGTTGCATCCTCGGGGACCCAGGGCGAAAGGGGAGGGGAAGGACCGGAGGGGGAGGGGAAGGGGGAAGGAAAGGACAAGGGGAAAAGGACGCCCTGGGCATTTGACTACCCCAAACCATTTCCAACGGCAAAACTTAATCCTCTCTCTGATTGGCCTCATTATAATTTAATTATAATGAGGCCAATCAGAAGCATTTGTGCGGTTGAGCTCGATTCGTCTAAAATTACAAGTAAACAAGTTGACCCCACGCATTGCAACACCTCTTAAACAAAGCGAGCGGACACGTGAAAACATTAAACAGAAACAGAAGCTGGTTGTATCGAAAATTATTCAGAAACAAGATGTGTTTGCAAAGCTACCCACAGGATTCGGAAAAAGTTTGACTTTAATACCAAATTTTGCCTGATCTCGGTGTGCAGAACTTGACACACAAACATGTTAACTGTCATAGCGCATCCAAGCGTTAATTGAGATGTGCCAGATATTCTTGCTATATGACCTTGTTTACGTGGGATATCCCTAATAGGATTAAGTTTTGCCGTTGGAAATGGTTTGGGGTAGTCAAATGTCCAGGGCGTCCTTTTCCCCTTGTCCTTTCCTTCCCCCTCCCCCTCCCCCTCCGGTCCTTCCCCTCCCCTTTCGCCCTGGGTCCCCGAGGATGCCAGAGTTGTGGAACACACGACGTTTCGAAGAGTTGGTGGAATTCGTGCCAATTCCTCGAATTTGGATCGATTCTCCTTAATTGTTAAGTTTGACATTTATGTCATTTTTCCTTTTCTATATATAGATGGTGTCACTTCAAAAGAATACAGCCTACCCACAAGATGGAGCCCGGGCGTGGTTTGTCTGTTTTTGTACTACAATGATGTCAACTTTTGTTATCGGGACCATTCATTGTTTTGGAATTCTTCTTCCAGTGTGGAGTGAGGAGTTCAATTTCAGCGGAGGGGGCACAGGTATATCCTGAACTAACCTGCTTTGCCGGCCCTTGAGGGAAGGAGAGGAGAGGAGAGGAAAGGAAGGGGACTTGGGAGGAGGGAAAGGGGAGGGGAGGGGACTGGGGAGGAGGGAGGGAAAGAGGGCCTCTCATTTCCCTCCTCTCGTCCCCTCCCCTCCCCATCCTTTTCCTTGAGAGCCAACAACGCAGGCTAATCCTGGACTAGTGGAAGCACATAGAAAAATAATTTGCAATGGGATCATCGTCTTTCTTTTTTCTTTCTTTCTTTCCGTATTTCTTTCTTTCTTTCATTCATTCATTCATTCATTCATTCTTTCTTTCTTTCTTTTTTCTCTTTCTTTCTTTTTCTCCTTCTTTCTTTCTCTCCTTTTTTCTTACTTCTTCCTTTCTTCCTTTCTGTATTCATTTTTCATTTATTTATATGTTTTGACTGTTTGTTTATTTGTTTTGTCTGTTTATTTATCTATCTATTTATCAATTGTTATTTTTTATCTATTTAATAGCATGGATCGGCTCAATCACAAGTGGATCTGTATTCCTGTTTGCCCCTGTCAGTATCGCATTAGCCTCAAGATTTGGAGAAAGAATTGTTGCATTCTGTAGCTGTTTAGCTGCTGGAGCAGTCATAATCGCCAGCTCCTTTGTCAAAGAAATCACGATTCTTTACTTCTCCTATGGACTACTACTTGGAATCTGCTCCTGTTTTGTAAGAAATTCGTCTATATTTATGCTCAAAAAGTGTTTTAAAAGGAAACTTGGTCTTGCTTTGGGATTGAATACGGCTGGTGGAAGTATAGGGACACTAGCATTTGCTCCGGTTTTACAGGCCTTGATAGACTCTTTTGGTTGGAGAAATGCCCTTCGTTTTATGGGAGGAGCCTGGATAATCTTGCCTTTACTGACTCTCTTTATTAACCCAAACGGAAGAACGGAAGATGAGGTCGATGGCCAAGCAACGGGTGATGACGAACGACCAACTGTGAAGAGTTTGTCAAATATTATAGATCTTTCTTTGTGGAAAAGTGCAAAATACAGTCTTGGGATGATTGTGATTTGGATAACATACTTTGGCTATTATGTAGCCATGATACACATGGTAAGGACATTCAACTCAATTCAACAATTTAGGTAGACAAGACTTTTATACTGACTCTTGGTAGCAGTTTCATTTTCAAAAGATTTGATACAACTCTCAAACAAAATCGGTACCCTTTCATAAACCTTTCAAACGTAAATCAAAGACAGAGTCCGCTATTCAACTCGTGGAATCTCTAGCAAAAAGTCTACACTAAATTTCATGAAGGCTTACTAGGCCTTAGCTTAACGAGGATACATGCTACTGTATAAGCTAGAAATCATATATGTGATGTCAGTAAAAAAAGTGGTTTGTGGCTGGCTCTAGCTAGTGGAGGGGAGGGGAGGGGAAGGGGGACTTGCTCTACTTCGTTTCCTTCTTCCTCTCCCTCTCACTCCCCCTCCCCTTTGCCCTCTCCTCTCCCCTCCCCTCAGAGCCGACCACGCAGACTTATCCAGTAGTTCCTTTCCTTTCCCTCCTCCCCCAATCCCCACTTCCCCTCTCCTCCCCTCCCTCCCTTTCTTCACTAGAGCCAGCCGTAAACCGTTTTTTTTTTTTGTTTATTAACTTTAGGTATCATTTGCAAAAGATCACAACATTTCCGCGTCAAAGGCTTCTCATCTATTCATCGCCATCGGTATCTGCTCGGGGCTTTCTCGAGTACTTGTTGGACAAGTTTTGGACAAAAAATGGCTCAGTTCTGTTCATGTTCTCCAGCTGTCATCGTTTATAATCGGGTTATCTTTGGTGTTTCTCGCTCTGGTCAAAGAGTACTATCATTTCATCCTGTTTGCGATCTACTATGGTGTTGGCAATGGTGCTTTTATTATAGGCCACTATTTCTTTTTAATGAATTGCTTTGGAGATGCAAGAAAAGATGCAGTTGGTTATGGAATGGGTCAGATTGTGAAATCAGTGCCAATCTTTGCAGGTGCACCGGTTGCTGGTGAGTACAACCGTAACTTATGGCCATGTCCCCGAGCATGACAAAAAAAAAGGGGGGGGAGGGAGGATACTTTCTATAGCAGACTATACGGGGATGCTCCACCCAAAATTGGTAATTTTTGACGCTAGTACAGAGGTATCGGAAAGCTGTAGGGAATTTGCGATACATTGGGAATTCACGCGAATTTTGGTTACCTTTAGAAAAGGAATATTTAGCGAAGCTAAACCGCAAGTATATATATAATTTATAATACTTAAAATGCAAGAAATATTTAATTGTGAGCACATACTTTGCTTTGATTTTGGCGTTGTTTTGAATACTTTGAAATACTTATGATGATGGACGAACCTTTAATAACTGAAGATGGAAAAAATACAGGTCGCGATGCAACGACTTTTGCTGTAATGTATCTCTGAATTTTAATTGCTTACTCTTTTTGTTAGGTTTCATCGCAGACGCTTTCAACTCGTACGTTCCAGCTTTTTACATCGTTGGTGGCATAGTTGTTTTCTGTAGCTTTTTGCCATGTTGTCTGCCGATCATTCGGAACGTAAGAAAGTTGTTCCCATGCACCAAAGAACGTGGCCAGTCACCAATATCCGTCGGTCCAAACTATAGAAACTATGCTCTAACTGGGTTCGAACTGACTTACCTTACTACTCAAGTATGATGTTAAAGGCTTGGCTCAGTTTTTGTGGGTTGTGGTTTCCAGCAAAACCAATCTATTGACTGAAAACTTGAATTGTAGTCAGCTGCTAGCCCTTTCACAGAGCCGAAACGGCTCAGCTGATATCGCCCTACAGAACTCTGTTCTTTAGCTTCATAGACAGAAATGAAAGTCAATATAGTTAGATTAGAATTATTACAAAGCTGGAACCTTTAGTTTTGTCTTACAGCTTAAATGAGAGTCGCAAAAAGATGTTATTGTAGCCTTACTTCTAAAGTTTCTGTCAGAAACAAATGTGTCCGAAAATACCTCGTTTTCAAGTCGTGCCCGCGATACTTTTGTCAGTGGTCTACGCATCTCGGAAATGGTCTATTGTGTATTATAGGGTTTACATATTACTTACGTATTATAGGGTTCACATATTACTTACGTATTATAGGGTTTACATATTACTTACGTATTATAGCGTTTACATATTACTTACGTGATAAGATATTGATAGGATAAGAAAAAGACTTTATTTAAGAAGGCTAGTCCATTCGGCAACTAGGCTGATATCCAGAAGGGCCCTGCATATACATTATTATAGGAAACTAGACGCTGATCGCCAGCGTTACTGGGCTACCAGATGTGGCTATTGGCATTGGGTGGTACAGATATGTGCATCTAATTATAGGCTGTTCAGCAGAAGTATTAAGTGAACTGTGGAATTTTGTTCCATGTTCTACAAATGAGCTTCAAGTCTCTGAATTCTAATACCAGGTAGATTTTATCAGAGAAAAACAAAGAGAATACAAAGATATAGCACAGCAGCATTCTAATAAAGGATACACAGGTTCCTTGAGGGTGAAGCATAGCAATTGCATTTCTAGCATGTGAATCAAATAGTTTTTACCATCTGAGGTACAGTACATGGCCACAGTACTACAACCAATTGTTATTATGAATGAGATATAATATAATATTATTGTGTGATTAAAGACTGCATTATATTCACCAATGATGTGACAGTAATCAAAAGTTTCTAGTGTACAACAGTCATGAATATACCACTGTAGCTTGGACTGCAGTGTATTTTATCTTAAAGTAGTATTGAATATGGAAATTATTTCAGGTTCTTCTGTTTATAACATTAAAAATAAACTACCATACAGTTCATTACCAATGTTCATTATTTGAACTAAGTTATTGATGTGATAAAATACCATTATTTCTGTGGGCAAATATTAGTGATGTAAGGGACATTTTTACACATGCACTTGGTACCTACATTCAACCCAAACAACAACACTTGACAACAAGTCTTGACTATAAGGTGCTTGGAATAGTCTTAAAGGGGATCAATAGGACCAGGATTTGTTTCTTTATCACTTGACAGAATAAAAATGGATTCACTCCTCTGTGATTATTCAATTATTTTTAACAGATGACTTGTAGTTTTCCTGGATTTATTTTTGATGCGTGTATTTCTCGAGACTGGTATTCTTTCTCGATCACGCACATGAAAAATATCACTGTTCAAAACAAGACTTTGAAAAAAAACAAAAGCTTTATTTCCATGTATATTTCTTGAATTTATCATTGACAATAAAAGTACTACGTCTAATGGAACTGTGTGTGGTTCCCGATAGATTCTAGAATGCTTTGGTTAGGTTTTGAGAAGACCGATTTGAAGTCTCCGCCGTCTTATTTCAAGTACGATCGATGAAGCTTTAAAATCTTCTATGAATCAGCAAAATATTCAACAAAAAATCTCCTCTAGATTTGTAAACGGTAATTCTATCTAACATATGGGAAAAACAACAATAATTCCGAAGAAAATGGCTCAAAACTTACTTCAAAATGTCATATGTAATGGCGGCCTAGTCTATTCTGTCAATTCTCTCTGGTGACTTCACCCAGTAATGCATTGCGCGTGTACAGTATTGCGCAAGAATGGCCATTTCGCGAGGCGACAGGAAACAAAAAAGAAAAAAAAAAAACATCTCAAATTTTCAACTGGGCCTGGTAGCCCAGTAATTATCGCTTCATGAAATTAACGCGAATTTCAAAAAAATCGCCTTAATTTAAGTCGTGTTAATTTATTTTAATGTTAATTCTATATCATTAATAAAGTAGAATGTTGATTTTCACGATATGAATTTCTAGCAATTTTATCTGGAATTTACTTTAAAAAAAACTTTATTTGAAAGTGAACGTTAAAGCTAGTTTAGTAGATATAACATAACAACAAAAATCATTTCTTATTCATTTTCATTGAAAATTGTTAAAATAAAATTTTTATGTGTACTGTGTTCACAGATTTTTTATATCTTCAGTGTGTCCATCGCGTTAATTTCCTTTAAATGGTACTGATTCGGCTTGCAGCGGGATTCCTGTGTGTCATGCGCGGAATGCAGAATATAGAGCAGTAAACTCGACTTTGGTAGATGAACGATGATCTTTGACGTCATCAAAATATGCATGGCAGTGTGTATCATATTGCTTTGACTCGGCATAATATTACTTGATAAGCCCTGCCTGTGACATATATACACAGTATCAGATTTCATTTCACAAGAATATTAACACACAGTTTTTGATTAAAACTTACTCCTGATTTTGTGTGTGTGCGTGATGTTTTGAGCTAAATATTACCGCGCGAAGGTGTTTTGTCATCAAAATACAATTGAAACACCTCATGAGGCACTATCTGGCCTCCTCCGAGATATCAAATTGAAAAGCTGGCTCGAACGCCTTGCTTTATGTGGAAACCCAACATTTTAAATTTAGATAAGCTACACTGAATCATCTCCCTTGTATATGATATTTGGTATAATGCGTGCGCTCTCATTGGTCGAGAAGTGTGTATGATCACAGGAAGCCCAGTCTCGGTGTTAGTGTAATAATTAATCAATTGGTTGAAATTAAGCCCTTTTTTGCTGCTGCTGTTTTCGGCTTAATGTCAACTAACTGATCGGCTGAAATCGCTGTAGGATCGAAGACGAAAATTACACAAGGTAAGCTTTGAGTTTAGGAAAAAAAATTGGTTTAGGATAAAGGATAAAGAATTTAGGATAAAGAATTTTTAGGATAAAGAATTTTTTCCCAGACATTTCTTTATAATCATATTACACTAACACCGAGACTGGGCTTCCTGTGGTGTGCTTACAACATAGATGGCGTCATCGAATCTTACGCGCGCTCTGATTGGTTGGAATGTTTCGATAAATATTATATAAAACAGATAGATTCCATTGTTCCGTGCGTCTGTACTCTAATCGATGCACAGAAGACGTCAAAATGTGGCGAGAACAACAGTCACGCCACTCGACTCCGTCTCGTGGCGTACTTTTTTGTTCTCACCACATTTTGACGTCATCTGTGCATCGATTAGAGTACAGACGCACGGAAAAATGGAATCTATTTGTTAATTAATCAATTGTTTGAAATTAAGCCCTTTTTTGCTACTGCTGTTTTCGGCTTAATGTCAACTAACTGATCGGCTGAAATCGCTGTAGGATCGAAGACGAACTTTTTCATGTAATTCCAAAAGTTCCCAAACTTAATAACAATTACCATGGCTGGAAAGAGCACATCAAAATCAGTAAAACTGTGAAGTTTGAAGGATATCAGTTGAAAAATCAAGGAGATACGAATTTTCAAAAAAACGAAATTTTGTATGAAAACACTTACAGTTCTGCAAGAGATACAAACAAATTTCGATTTTTGAAAATTCGTATCTCCTTGATTTTGCAACTGATATCCTTCAAACTTCACAGTTTTACTGATTTTGATATGCTCTTTCCAGCCATGGTATTTGTTTTTAAGTTTGGGAACTTTTGGAATTACATGAAAAAGCCGTTACTATGAAATGACTGTAGCAATTCACAAAATACGTCATTTACACGTATAAGATTGCAGAATACGTCTTGGTAACAGTCATATTCGGATTCAGCATGAAAAATTAGTTTAGAATACTTATGTTACCAGCCTCTACCCCAAAATGCCTTCTGCACTTTTTGCGATCGACTTTTTCAGTTTTGCGCCTTGTCTACATCATATTTTGACGTCATCTGTGCATCGATTAGAGTACAGATGCAGGAAAACAACAGTTGTTTCGTTTTCTTTTGCCCCTATTGGCCCATTTTTAAAAATATAAATTATGACGTAACAGTACACGTGACACCTCTGTGATCATAAAAGTACCGCAAAATATATCATATGGTAAAGTACCTTTGGATTCGTTTCTCATTAACCTCAATCAGTTTACGTCATTTATCGCATTGGAGTAAGTGGCATGAGAAGGTAAGTACACAAAGCTTACACAGTTATTTCTGTATTTCTTAGCTAGACAAAGATTTCTTTTTACAGAAATATCTATAGAAGAACTATTATTAAAACTATACTAAGTACTTAGTAGAGCATTTTCACATGCAGATCAATGCTTCATTTCTTTGCCCCGTTTGAATCACGAACAACTTCGGCAGCTCAACACTTTAGGGGTGTAGAATGGCTCCCTAAAACGTCAGTCGCGCAAAGTTTTAGTCGAATTTCGATGGTCTCAAAGGCTCGATTTTTCGCTAAAAACTCTCTCAGAGTCTCGAAGTTTGAAGACAATGGAAATCAACAAAAAGCGTCTTGGGCTCGTAAAAGTATGTCTTGTCTCGCGGTCTCGCACAGTCTCACCTTGACCGTTCGACACTTCTTACTTTGGTAAAAGAATGACTAGTGAATGAGGACGTAAAACATGCGCCGTATTATATTTACAAATATTTGAATTTACCTGTTGTGTCATTGTGTTGATTTTTTAATTTTGGAATAATAGCTAATAATGCAGTTTCAGTGCATTTAAAGAGGTCATTTCAACATGTAATTCTAGTGTTGTATGCAAAATATTTAATGTAGAAGTCAGTGATTATTAGAGATATTAGCATGTATTTGCTACTCCGAAATCCGAGTATAAATAAAGATCATTATTATTACCAATCAATCAAATCAATCAATAAGCCTTTATTGATTAACGTGTCTAACTGTATATACAACAAAATATTATATTTCAATTAAATAAATATATATAAAAGATAAAAACATAAAATATGATTTCCTAATATATGTGGATATAAAAATACTTGAAAAATATCTATATGTATACATATCATGGTCCAAAAATCTAGCTAATATACTATATTGCTATTATTATCATTTTTTAACAAGATGCTCAAAGAAACTTTATAAATTTCGAGTAATTAGTGTACTGAGTTTCCAAAGTTAAAATTCATCCAATTAATTATACCAGTACAGATGAATATTATTCATGCTACAAGACGCTCACAGAGCGTTACTGCGATTCTGCACAGTCTGGCACCCTAGGTGTATGTCGTGTTTACATATAAGCCCCCTTTATGAAGACATGTGGTTACTGCCTAGTCAAAACGTAACAGATCAAAACTTGTTAGTGAAGATGCATTAAGTTAAATAAAAGCCGTCTTCGAGGACATGTGGTTACTGGTAGTCAAAATATATAGCATCCACAATCATCACCATAACTACTATCATAGATTTTTAGAGTTATGGCCTAGTTTGCATTAATATATGATCACTCTCAGTACATATGGAATAACTGTTCTTGTTATATACCAACTGTCAAAGTCAATTTTTTTCGTGCTCTGATTGGGCGAGAGCGCATCACGTGAACGTCAACAAATTTTGTTGTTTCCTAAGCGACTACTCTCAGCGGGCAACAGTGAGTTTTATTGACCGGTAATAACAAAACCGGAAGTTGATTGAGGTCCTTGGTTGAAAAAAGCGGGAAAACCAGCGCGCTCGCGCGTCCGCTACAAACAAGGCGACAAAACAGACAACAGACAACACAAAAATGGAGGAAAGTGCAAGATTTGCAAGCAGAACGGACGAAGATATCGAAAAGTTACTGAATGACAAAGAGTCTAAATCCACAAAGAATGCAACAAAACAAGCTGTGAAGATTCTAAGAGACTTTTGCTTAGAAAAAGGAATTTCTGCCGACTTTGAAGGTCTCACAAAACTCGAACTAAACCAATTGTTACAACAGTTCTATGTAAATGCAAGAAAGCAAGATGGGTCTTTTTACACAAAGAACACTCTTATCTCAATTAGGTATGGATTATCACGACATCTTGCGAAAGAAACGAAATTCAACATCATCGAGGACCCTCAGTTTTGACCCTCAGAAAACAAGAAAAGAGAAATATCAGATGCGCACAGGTTAATAAGTCAGATTTGGAATAAAAATGTGTGATCATAACTATGCGTTTTGATTGTTCTTTGACAGTTGGTATATAACAAAACACTTATTGACTGGGACCTCGGGAAAGCAGTATGTTTTGTGGTCCCTCGACCGCCAATGTTTGAAACATTGGCGGTCTTGGGACCACAAAACATACTGTTTCCCTCGGTCCCAGTCAATAAGTGTTAATTAGTACTCGAATCAGTCCCAATCTGTCATCTAATGTATCAGTCCATTCCAAGACCGCCCATGCCCCCCGGGCGAACCCCCTGCATGGCATCTGACTTTTTGAAAAAACAAAATAAACAATAGGTTTACATAAGTCTACTTATAACTAGTATGTGTACAATTTTTTGTCCAAGCACAGCCTGTGTACACACGTTAAATAAAATCACTCCACTGATGTAATGACAGTAATAACTATACTGTTGTATATACTGTATAAAACTTGTCTAAAATAATAAACTAAAATGATGTTACTATCTGTTGCAAAATTCCACACGGGATCCAGACTTTTGGGAATAAAGACAGTAGTTCTCTGAATACAATTGCTTCTGAGTCTAAATCCCGTGTGGAATTTTGCAACAGATAGTAAGGTGTCGTTTTTAATAAATTAACAAACCGTGGGGGCTTTACCTTGGCAGCTCAAACGTCGACTCGATGAAGTTGCTTACTTTTGAAGCTTATATATTACTGAATTATACCTAGTGCAGCAAACACAACGACACTTGGCAACAGGTATGTTAACATCTTGTTCTATCCCATATCAAGAAAATTTCACAAAACAATTCGGCAGAATTTGTAGAAGTCGAAGTAATACAAATTCGCAACGCTCACCTCGTGGTCACAAAAATTACTCCCCAAGTTTGCTTGAGAATAACATCGGCGTTTAGCTTCTCATCTCTCCATATTTTGTTCACAAGTTACAATAGGTATTTGTCTTTCTTACAGCAGATATAGTTCTCGCTGTTTTTGAAATTTTGTTGAGATTTTGGCGGTAGTTTTGACTACATAATTTTGCGTCGTAACAGGCAGCACAAATTTTGTATCGCAACTTCTAAGGCACTAATTGGCACGATACATGTTGTATGTAGTCCTCTATGCCTTTATACTTGATTGACGAAATAGGAAAAAAATTCACCTTGATTTATGACCGATTTTTCTCAAAAAGTCATTTTTAAAAATCATCTGATATCTCGAATTACTTGGCCTAATTCGCAGAAAAATAATTACCGGTACAAATTTCAAGGCTTGTAGACAAATGGCTGCAAATTTCTCAGAAATCGGACAAGGTTTTGATATAAAAAGACGCGATTGAAATTCATGCCCAACAAACAAATCAATAGGTACGGGCCACCTTAACATAAGCTGGTAGCTTTAATTTTGGAGGTCGATTTAGTTTCTAAATTCTTTTGGGATGACTTTCTCGGTCTTCAACGCGTCCAAGTTGTCGAGGGACTTGATTTCTACAGCTCACAAGTACGACTATCTCTGATAGAACAGTCAGTTACATTCCAGCGTAGTGCCGAACCTGTTATTGACTGAGAGAAAAAGACATGCCAAATTCCTATGTCAAGCTATGACGCCGAACAGGAGCTGTTGTTTTTGGTATCTGGCTACGAACAGGATACCAGTGTTTCCACACAAATTCCCGTAATTTCAACACTGCAGTACTTGGTAAGTTTTGTATTTGGTAAGATTCTAATTATTTCAGTAGAGTTTTTCCGCACAAGGGTTTTACAAATGTAAATCTACACTTCATGCATTAGATATGCAAATTATGCTCTAAAGGTGTGAAATACACGTGTAACAATTGTAGGAAGTCTGTGCACTTATAACAAAAGTGAAAAATTTGGCTAAGATCTAGATAATTTCATCTCGATGAGTCTTTAATTACCTTCAATGACAATTTCACAAATTATTAGTTTATGCGTTTATTCTATCAAGCATACGTCTATTTCAACCTGGACTGAAAGAGAGACTTAACTAAACAATACAAAATTTGACAGAAAATTCAGTTACAAATATTCATTACTTGTCATTATTTTCTCTTCTGTTTTATACACTAGCACTGGTTTATATCAAAAAGTTTTACAAATCGTCCAATTTTTGGTCTAACTTTTTCATGACCTCAACCATTTGTGCCATGCTAGACATGGCTTGATCGCACATATTCTTGTGAGCCGTTTGGGCCTCCAGCGTAGCTTCTCTTACGGATTTCTTTTTTGGTTTTGGTGGCGAAGTGTTATCATCCTGTATCGCGTCATCCTCATCTTCAGATTCTTTGCGATTTTTGTCAGTCTTTCTCTCCTCCGGCGTCCTTTTCTTGGCATATTTTAATTGCCTTTCGATGGCCTTTCTTTGTACGGGTGCTTCACTTTTCCCTTTGGGAGGTGAGGACATTTCCTCATCCCTATCGTCATCCTCGTCATCTATGAATTGCTCAAACTTTGCTCTGGCTTTTTCATCTTGAGTCAGTTTCTTTGTCACAATTAACGTTAGCACTCGAGCTTTTCCTTTTTTTCGTTTCCATGAGGCCCATTGTTTGCATCTTGGCCGTTTCTTCTTTTAACTGCTCTCGTACTATTCTTTTGAGGCGACAAATGGCAGTCTTTTCTTCGGTCTTAAAATAGTAGTTAACAACTCGAGTTGACAATGCCGATCCTTCAATATTTTTTTTGACTTTGGTTAAAATGGCGGTCCATCCTCTATCAGCAGATTGAAGATACGTCGCCATGACGTGTTTCTCATAATCTGAGACATTTATTTTGACGCGGTCCCCTCTAGTTGTACTCACTTTGTCATGATCTCTAGACTCGCTAACGTCAAAGGGCCTCCAAATCGAAGACATTGTAGGGGTAATTAAACAAGCTGTACAAACTAACTGCTGTTACTGATTTCCTTGTGAGCGCTAGCACAAAGCAGCCAGAGAAAGAAAGAGAGAGAGCTCTACAATTTCATGGCTTTTTTATAGAGCGTTAAAGTGATATCATCGCGGATATCTTGCTTTTTCTTTACAAAAGATGCCTCATTACAGCATGAACGCCTTTTTTTGTTTAATGAACGCCCCCTAAATACACTGCACAGAAATGTGAAATAAACGAATTTTCTACCTCTCATGAGAGTGATTTTCATGTGGACTGTGAAATAGTTATTAAGCTAATACACGCTAGAAGATCCTAATTTCATTGTTTCCTTTTGTTTAATTTGGACTAGACTAGCAACTATGTCACAGTCCAATGAAAAGTACTCTAATTGCAATTCTAGTGAATACTCGTAAGTGTATTTCACGACCCTCCTCCTGCCTGATCCACATATGAATATTAATGTATCAAAATAAACTAGCAAAAAATCTATTACGTTATTTTGGCTTGATGGCATCATGGACAGACGAAGAATGCGTTTAGTTTATCTTGCACTTTTATGTGAATAAGAGTTTTCTTATTTAAACATTTGATTATAAAATTCAGCGATAAAATTGCTTTGTACATGGTTAAGAAATAAAAATTAAGAATTATTGCTGCGAACGCAGTGAGCAGCATCACTAATCTCGCAGGACTTCGGTATCCCTGTGTCACACAATAGCGGAGACTAAAGTCGATTTCGTGGACGGGCTAGCGATGTCGGAATTTTAGCGCCTGCAATGTACGTAATCAGCGGCTATCGGTGAGTTTACAGCAATCATGTTTTTAAAACACGAGTTTATTTAGTCGAGGAAGTATTCATCAAGGATTCATCAAGGTAATAGTCAATTCAGCGACATTTCTAGGGGAATACAATGTGCTTTTATGAGTCTTTCAGCGTTGTTATATGCTAATTCGTGTGATATTTCGACTTGGAAAACAGAGACTGTAGATCGTGTTCTGATCGAAGGGGATGGTATGTTCTTGAAAGCATTTGAAGTAGGCTCCATACCAGATGCAGAGACGATTTCACTCAATTACCTACCAGATCGTGTTCTTTGGTTTAATATGATACAGGATGAATCGCCCGACGAGGCAAACAATCGAAATATATCGCCCGACGAGGCAAACAATCAATATGTATTATGTTTAAATTACAATTATTGCTATTGATTATAATAAACTGTACATATACGTTCTCATGTTGTTTGTTTTGTCATTACGAGATATCATGCAATTGTTTGCAAGAATTCCAGCATAAATATAAGAAATAGCTTATCTATTGAAAACAGAATAAATCGAAAACTAATGACTTTAATTTTAATATTAGGTTTTATTCTGTTGTTTGTCTTCACATTCGAAGGAACTTCACTATGTTTACAGATTGCAGCATTTCACTTTCGATAGGAACCGCTAGTTTAATCACACTTTTATGTGCTCAGCAAATAATTCGATCAATTACCCCACTACCACCACACCAGTTTCCTTTGAGTTTGACCTTTGAAACTAAACTTTCTTTCGCAAGTTTTGTTCTGGTTTGCAAGTTTACTGCCTCCACTCTACAGACCGTTGACTTTAAGAGATGGACTTTTGCCCAATTTCCATGGTCACACCTTTGCAGGACGTGACCTTCTCTTTAATATGCCAGCAACGTTATCTGTTTTGGCTTAATATTGGCGAAACACCCGAGACCTTTCTTAACACTGTTTATCAGATTGCCCCTAATCTTCTATTAGTTACACGTAGAGGGAATCAACGTCTTCGAGTGGGATGCTATAAACTTAATGTAGTAAATTGAATCCTACTTGTCTCTATATGGCTTAGCTAAAACATCCCCATCTTGGTACTCTCGCTATGTTATTTGACAGCCCACAGACTGTATCAGCATTACTTTATCAAGGAATATCTATCAAGTATAAAAGGGTTTCTTTCAGGCTAACCTTGGATTTAGCCTTACATTGGATGATGTATTTTATAAATAGTTAAAATATATAATCGACAAATAGAGCGGAACAAGTTGCACGCTCAAACAACTGTAGCTGCACGTTTATTGCACACCTTTAGAACACAATTTGCATATCTAATGCATGAAGTGTAGATTTGCATTTGTAAAACTCTTGTGCGGAAAAACTCTAGTCAGTACATATTACCGACGTGCATGTTTAAGCTTAATTTTCCCCGAGACTTCATGCCACGTGGACTGTCTATAGCTACCTATTCACCTATCCACAATGACCTTTGTGTGGCTGTGTCTTCATTATGGTTTTTTCTAGCACTTTTCTCAGTTGTTAGGTATTACGAATTGACATTAATACAACATGACATTTCTGTTGCCCATATTATCCATGGTTCACGAAATTATAAGAAAGGAGTCCAAAGATTACAATAATTATCTGCTCACTCAAGCACAGGGATTCCCAGACCTTAACAGTTTGGGCTTCCTGTGGTCTTTTAATTTTACCAAAGAATGTATGAAACGATATTCAAGTAAAGATATCTCATGAAAAAAGCCTTAATTTACTTGGGATTTAGTTCAAAATTGAGGAATGTTGTATTATTTCTCCAAATTTGTGAAATTGTGGCTTGAAAAATTGGTTACAACATCTTAACTCCGAGGAAACTTTGAGCTGTTTTGCAACGGTTCAGCGAGTGCATATATTTACACAAGGGAAGACAGCTTTTTGGGGGGTCGCTGAAAATGCCACTTAACGTCTATAAACTCTTCAGTTAACTGCGTAATGACATAAATATATACGAATTCTCTTTAGTAAAGAAGTATTAGCTTGAAATATTGAGAATTAGTAGGAGAACTGAATCGACGTTTTCAAAGCATCAATTAAGCTGGATTGAAGCAGCAGTTGGCTGATCACACAGGTGGTAGACGACGGGCAAATTTGTACTTTTTTGCTAAGAAGGGGGAGGGGCTGGTGCACATTTTTGCTAGTCAAGGTGTGAAGTTGCCAATAAAATCATGAACGTTGGTTCCAATATGGATGAAGAGCAGGAACTAGACAATTTGCGAAATATTTTAATAGAAAAGGCTATCAGTGGACACAATCTTGCAATCATTGGCACAGCCGGCACTGGGAAAACAACTCTTGTGGGAAAAATAATTGAATCAGTTAATCACCAAGGAAAAAAACATACGTTATAAGTGCAACCACCGGAGCTGCATATGTGAATGTTATGAACGAGATCCAGAAAACCACGCGGTAACTTTAGATTCTTTCTGTGGAATTGCACCCTCCTTCGAATTAAGACAATCCATTCTAGTAGAGACATGCCGGCTAAGTTCTCCGGCAGTGGAATATGTAAATCAGTACAAATTAATGTGCCTCAGCTCTCTCCCACCCCCTAAGTGATCAGCCAACTGCTGCTCTTCTAAATTTTAATTAAAAGCGAAGTGTCTTCCCTTGTGTAAATATATAACTCAGAAGAATTTTGTTTTGATAAACTGCTTCAAAAGCATATTTGAAGATAAGGAAACGTAAATGGATAACTAAACAAGGTATTTCTTTTGTTTAAGAGCTTTATTTCAGGTTTTGAGACACGTTTTCGGCACGAAATTTTTGGTTCTTTGATGCGTTATCGCACAACAGCCATTTATGAATACATTATCTACCGTTGAAGACCACAGGAAGCCCAAACTGTTAAGGTCTGGGAATCCCTGTGACTCAAGGATAAAAAGGGTTTTATGCTGATTTGTTATCAGAGACAAAGCCCTAGATTACACTGATTTATTACAATAGCGAGCCTACGGCAGTTATCACTGTTTGTGGGCTTTAGATGAATATAAATTATACCTCTTGCAATATGATATCTTTCCTAGCTTTCGCGCTTCCACAGGAATTATATTTGGGTATAGCTTTGTATTCACTAATTGGAGAGTTTTAAGTCTGTCTCAACTATGGTCAACTTTAATTATTTTATTGGTTTGTTTATGATATGCGCCATTAGCGTCTTTCATATGTCATGGTTGACTGAGACTATTGTTACTAGTTAAGTGAATCATATTGGCTAGAAAATACTAGCTGTTTTTATGGCAATAATCCTACTTTGACACGGATTAGCAAAGTCTCCCTATATTATTTAGCTGTAATTGTCCATGTCAACATGCAGTCTGGCAATAAATCAGACAATTGTAACATTTGAGTTTGTAGTCTACTTGCTAGTTCATTATTAGCTTATGTTCATAAATTAGAAGGCGAAGAGCCACTTGTGGATGTACTTAAAATAAACCATTATTATTATTATTATTATTACTGTTGTTGTTATTATTATTGTTATTATTATTATTGTTGTTGTTGTTGTTATTATTATTATTATTATTATGTTCATTGTCATTATCATCAACAACCATCATCATTCGATTATCGCCCTCACTATCATGCTCAATTTTTATGTTTGTTCCAAGAAGGCTACGTCCGAGGTATGGAACTTTATTTATATTTTTTATTTTGTTGGCGTTATGGGGCTTGCTGTCTGCGTCGGCTCTCTTGTCTTGACAAGGCTTGTCCCAGCCATATTTTATTATTACCTGCGAGGTTACGCCCTCCAGGGTTATTATTACCTGCGAGGTTACGCCCTACAGGATTATTACCTGCGAGGTTACGCCCTCCAGGATTATTACCTGCGAGGTTACGCCCTCCAGGGTTGTTAGTACCTGCGAGGTTACGCCCTCCAGGGTTATTACCTGCGAGGTTACGCCCTCCAGGGTTATTATTACCTGCGAGGTTACGCCCTCCAGGGTTATTACCTGCGAGGTTACGCCCTCCAGGATTGTTATTACCTGCGAGGTTACGCCCTCCAGGAATGTTTTTACCTTTGAGGCTACGTCCTCAAGGATTTGTTTTTATTTATTTATTTGGCATTGCACTGGGCTTGCTGACTTTGTTGGCAGTTTGCTGTCTTGAAATGGCTTGCCCTGCCACTTCTTCACATCATCATTATCATCCACACTATCATCTCATCATCATATACACACTTAAAATGTACATGTTATATTTAAACTAGGCAGTCCTATAGATACCTCTGCTGTTTCTGTGTCATTATTATTTCTCTAGATATATCTTCTTATCACAGAAGACGTTTATTATGGTACATGTATATTTTTATAAAGCTTGAACATGAGGGCTACCTAGCAGGGGCAGGAGCCTTCTATCAACAAATATTAGCTTTCTAATCATGGATTATTATCGTAGTTAAATTGATATTACCATAGTATATCTCAAACATATGATGTAGTTATGTCAAATTTATGTGATGTCAAAAGGCTATAAATCACAGTTCAATATGGTACTATTATTATTCCTTCTAGATTTGGTTTATTATTCTATTCGTATTATTAGTTTGATACTAGTTTACCATATTATAGTGAACTCAATTAGCCTCTTATCGTAATCTTGCTTGTGTGACAAGGCACTTAAAGAACTTACTATAAACAACTAGTTTCATTGGCTATACTGAGTTATCAACACTAGTCCTTATATCTATTCGGCATTGTTATTTATCGATAACTGTAATAGCTGATTATGACATATTACTCAATTTATCTTTACTGTATGTTGTGGACATGGTACTGGTTGCAGTTCGATTTTCTTTCAGAAGCTGTGCCTGGCCACCTGCAGTTCACCACAACGTCAATATCATGTCTGCTCGGGATCAGAATGCCATCCAGTTACATACTTGGGTGTAGTCCCTTCAAGTCTTCTGGCTACTAAGTTCTAGCAAGGACACACATGACATTGAACTCTTACATGTATATTTACATATCTTCATATAAGTGTTAGCTAGGAGCCTGAAAACCCTAAAGGTGTCGGCTGTGCATGGTAGGGGGTACACGTTTCCCATTTTCCACAGGGTGGTTTTTTGGGTTGTTCGTGTCCGGCAAGCTGCAGTCCTGCTAACCATTTTAAAGTTTCACTACATATTCTGGGCAAGCTTTGTCACTGAATTGTATTACCGATATCATTGGAAGCTTTAGTTTGCACAACTACACCTTCGTTCTCTCTGAAACTTGGGCTGTAAGTAAGTGTGATACAGTTTTGGCAACCACCATTTCCATTTGAATTTGCAAACATGCGTGTAACTTGTAATATCAAGCTTGTCATTGGTCAAAACTACTTGTCTTTAAGAAACACTTACCGAGGAAAACTACCTAGCAGGGGCAGGAGTTTTTCTTTGAACTTGATAATATATCATCAACGCAGTGCATAAAGTTGACTTTGCCTTAGTATATTTCAAGTTTTGATGGTTTGACCATAAATTATTAATAATAATTATGACTTTTTATGGAATATACAATATGTAAGCTATGTAACAGGACTTTTGTCTTTTCGACTTTATACTTCTTATCGAAGTTTTGACGTTGCGTACCCCAACTAATTAATTTGTATTTCTTTGATTGCATTTTTTTTTTTTAATCTTTGTTCTCATGTGACTTTGGTTTTGAGATGGCAAGCCAGAATAAGAGTGTACATTAGCAGGGGCAGGTGCACTTTTATTTTTGTCACTCTTTTTACCACTGTTTTTGTACCCAACTTGAAGTTACTATTATCATTGATTTTATTCCTTTTTTGTGTGTGCTTGTGCTTTTCCTTTGGGTGGGGCTTGCATCATTACCCATGATGCATGTGGCGTTTTTGTGCCCTCACCTTTACTGGGGCAAGTCTAGATTTTGTACATCCGCATCATATCGTATTTTAACATGGTGTATTTTATGTTGGATGTTTTAATAAAGCGGCTGTGGGTCCCTTCGCCCACAGCCATAACACTCCAAACTCAGGTGTGTTGAGTTATTGCCTTGCCCAGTAAACGAGCTTCAGGAAAAGCAGCAGCACATCTTAATAGTTTTGTGTGGCGCAGACAGGGGAAAACATAAATAACCATGCAAGCATTTATTCACAAACACGAATTGTTTAAGGATCGGAGGCTTCCTACAATTTCTCTAGCGCTCGACCGGTCAACTTGAAACGGCTATTGTTCTTACCGGAAAGCACACACAGTTATGAACTTTCGTCCACTTACTTCATAAAGACTGAAGCTTTTAATGGTATGTGTTTTGTTCACATCGGGGTTGCCCGCCATAGCCACGAAACGATGACGTCACCGTTTTAGATCCCAAGCAATTTTACGTCTTTTTCGACCTAAGCTTTTAAAACGACACACAAGGCTTTAATATTTAGGACTTTGCCTAGCAGCATACGAATTTTGGAGAAATTTGTATAAGTGGATTTTGAATTATTCAAGGCGCAATTTTTAACGCCCCAAATCACAATTTCTTGTCAGTTTTGATTAAATAATTTTATTAGCAAAGCAGCTGCATGACAACTCTTGGACTGTCTAAATGTTGTTCATACATCAGACTACTTCTCACCAAAAACAGAAAACAGTCGACCAAAAGCTTTCTCTTTATTAGGAGCACTAAACGTTTTTGCCCAATTTCAAGAGGACGTACGCTGACGGAGATCCAAAGCACTTTCTGACGTGCAACTGGCGTTAACCCAGGGTTAAATCTAAAGAAAACCATTGGTGTTAACCCAGCATTAAATCTAAACAAAACCTGTCATTTCAACCCAGGATTAGCGGTGATCGCCCTTCGAACAACCGGGCACCGAGTTGTCACCTACATTCGGCCGCTCGAACGACTTTTGTTTTGGCCCATCAAATCATTGTTTGCCTCCTAAGTAAACGCAGACGTCCTGTGGGTCGTTACCTAACGCTAAGCTCCACATGTGTAGGACGCTAAGAAATTGTGCGAAGAAATAAAATGTGGCAGAGGAATTTATAAAAATAGTGTCATTTGAATCAGGGCTGACAACGTCCGGTGACTGGAGTGGCTCCACTTTTAATTTTGGTGGCCTGTACAAAGTATCATCGCGAATCACTGGTGAAAAGGTGATCGTTTACAATTCATAATCCGAGAATGATTTCAATTTTTACCCATAATTTTCCAAACAAAAACTAGTTGATATGTTAAAAATATACTTCATAAACTTTCAATATTTATAGTAATTTGTGTGGCTATCTGTACTAGATTTAAAACACGAAGCAAATTTGTGCAGTACTAGTCAGTAGTAAAATACATGTATGTACCCTTCTTAGGGGTGGACCATTAGAAATCGTGGGAGGGAGGGAGAGAATTCTCTTGAGCATGACTTTTTTTTCTACCTGTGTGTCTCTGCAGGAATTTTTTTTAATTTTTTTTTAATTTTTATTTATTTATTTATTTATTCATTCATTCATTCATTCATTCATTCATTCATTCATTCATTCATTCATTCATTTATTTATATTAATTAATTAATTAATTTATTTATTTATTTAATCAATTAATTCATTTATTTATTGAGTTTAGTTTAGTATTTTTGGAGTGGTTAGGTGCTTGCAGGAATTTCTTTCGGGCAATTTTTCTCTGCAGACATTTTTTTTTTTGGGGGGGGGGGAATTGTCACCAACCCCACCCCTTTCACGATTTCTTATGGTCCACCCTTAATCGAGAGTCAACACGGCACGTGCATATGACATTCCTCCAAAGTTTCCCACTTTCTATTCTTATTGAGTAACTGGCACATGGGCCACCAAAGATGTAGTAGCATCAGACGTTGGTGGAATGTGCTAACCCCTCGGTATTAGAGCAAATTCTCCTTTTAAAACTGCTTGACATTTATGTCATTTTTCCTTCTAGTATAGATGGTGTCATTAAAAAAGAATGCAGCTCCCTACCCACAAGATGGAGCCCGGGCGTGGTTTGTCTGTTTTTGTACTACAGTAATGACAGCTTTTGTTATCGGGACCATCCATTGTTTTGGAATTCTTCTTCCAGTGTGGAGTGAGGAGTTCAAGTTTAGCAGAGGGGGCACAGGTATATCCTGGACTAGTGGAAGCACATAGAAAAATCATTCGCAATCCATACGCATTCGCATCGTCTCTCTCTCTCTCTCTCTCTCTCTCTCTCTCTCTCTCTCTCTCTCTCTCTCTCTCTCTCTCTCTCTCTCTCTCTCCTTCTTTCTTTCTTTTTTCCTTCCTCTTTCTTTCTTTCCTTCCTTCTTTCTGTCTTTCTTTCCTTCCTTCCTTCCTTCTTTCTTTCTTTCGTTCTCTCTCTTTCTTTTTTTTTTTACTTTCTTCCTTTTTTCCTCATTTATTTAAGACATTAATTAATTCATTCATTCATTTGTCTCTCTCTCTCTCTCTCTCTCTCTCTCTCAGACATTCATTCGACATTCATTCATTTATTCATTCATTTGTTGATTTTTCCTTCTTTCTTTCTTTTGTTCTCTCTCTCTCTTTCTTTCTTTTTTTCTTTTACATTCTTTCTTTTTTCCTTATTTATTTAAGACATTCATTCATTCATTCATTTGTTGATTTTTGGATAATTACCTATGTATTTGTTTGCATATTTGTTTTATCTATTATTTATTTGTCTATCTATCTATTATTATTTCTAATTTATTTGATAGCATGGATCGGATCAATCACAAGTGGATCTGTATTCCTGTTTGCCCCTGTCGGTATCGCGTTAGCCTCACGATTTGGAGAAAGAATTGTTGCATTCTGTAGCTGTTTAGCTGCTGGAGCAGTCATACTCACCAGCTCCTTTGTCAAAGAAATCACGATTCTTTACTTCTCCTATGGACTGCTACTTGGAATCTGCTCCTGTTTTGTAAGAAATTCGTCTGTATTTATGCTCAAAAAATGTTTTAAAAGGAAATTTGGTCTTGCTTTGGGATGGAATACGGCTGGTGGAAGTGTAGGGACACTAGCATTTGCTCCGGTTTTACAGGCCTTGATAGACTCTCTTGGTTGGAGAAATGCCCTTCGTGTTATGGGAGGAGCCTGGATGCTCGTGTCTTTACTGACTCTCTCCTTTAACCCAAACGTAAAAACGGAAGATGAGGTTGATGGCCAAGCAACGGATGATGACCAACAAGCAACTGTGAAGAGTATTTTTTCAAATATTATAGATTGTTCTTTGTGGAAAAGTGCAAAATACAGCCTTGGGATGATTGTGATTTGGATAACATACTTTGGCTATTATGTAGCAATGATACACATGGTAAGGAAATTCAAGAAGAGCCTCTCCTTTCCTTTCCCTCCTCCTCCAGTCCCCTTACCCTACCCTTCCTCTCCCACTTCACTAGAGCCAGCCGAAAAACCGTTATTAGTATTATTTTTTTTGTTTGCTTTAGGTATCATTCACAAAAGATCACAACATTTCCGCATCAAAGGCTTCCCTTCTATTCATCTTCATCGGTATCTTCTCGTGTCTTTCTCGACTACTCGTCGGAAAAGTTTTGGACAAAAAATGGCTCAGTTCTGTTCGAGTTCTCCAGCTGTCATCGTTTATAATCGGGTCATCTTTGTTGTTTCTCGCTCTGGCCAAACAGTACCTTTATTTCATTCTGTTTGCGATATACTATGGCCTTGGCAATGGTGCTTTTATTTTAAGCCACTGTTTCTTTTTAATGACTTGTTTTGGAGATGCAAGAAAAGATGCAGTTGGTTATGGAATGGGCCAGATTGTGAAGTCAGTGCCAATCTTTGCAGGTGCACCGATTGCTGGTGAGTACAACATGCAACTTATGGTCATGTCCAATGCACGGAATTCCTATATGTACAAGGGTGGGGATACTGGTTGGAGATTTTGAAAAATGGCCAAAAAAAAGGTCCCTCGTGCTATCCAGGAAGACGTGGCAACACGTTGCTTACCCAAAAAGGTACCAACTCAAAACCAATACTGTAATATTTCATTCAGTTGTAATAGTATGGACCTAATCCATCGTGTGACAATGTTTTTACCACAATTGAGCAATTTCTCGATTTCTGATTGGTCAAGAGCCATGGTGAATGAGAGTACATACCATAGATCTGATGGCGTCATCTGTCACGCAAAGCAAAGTCAAACTTTTTGAAGCGGTTTTTTTGAAAAAAGAAGACAATATTTTCATTTTTAATTAGGTAAAATAACTACGAAAATCGAAAGTCTAATTGTTTTTGTCAAGAAAATCGATAGCTTCTAACAAGACTGCCAGATTCCCGATGAAAATTTACAAAATTTCGCGCGACTTTCCCTGAATTCATTCACAGATATATGTTATTGATTTGGTGCTGAAACAACTCATAAAAATGCCATTTTTACTAGGTACGTTTCATTTTTTTGCAAACTTTAGGAAAGCGATTATATTACGTTAACTGTCAAACCAGTCATTGACATTTACAAACTATAACCTAAAGTTTTGACTGTTTTGTCATTCTTGACAAAGCCAAATATATATATAAACTTAAAGATTGCAGGAGTTTAGTTTTCTCATTTTTGCTTGAAATATCAGATAACATGCAGCATAGAAATTACAAAAACGGTTGACAAAACTCTTTTTTGTAAAGAAAAATGATTTTTCAGAAAAGCTCTCAACAAAACATTAATAAAAATGTACACTTACCATCGGTCATAAAATCGCACATGGTTTTCACACGGCTGGTTTTTTTGCCTCACAAACCACAAGGAAAGAGCAATTTCCTAGATCTTTCACAAATAAAACATTGTTTTCAGCTCTTGGATGGAGTATCTATTAGCATTACTGATCAAAAATTTCACAAAACATCACGAGGAAAAGTACTAAAACTTACAGTTTTCAAAGCGGCGAAGGTGACCAAAACTCTCAAATGTCGATTCCATCGATTCCATCAAAACAGCTACGAAGACGAGTTGTAATATTGACTCATGATATGTACTACATCAGAGTACTTGTTTTCAAGAAAGTGTTTGACAGTATTCATAAAGAAGGGTCTCAAAATAACTCATGTGTAAAACTTTGTAAAATTCTGGCAGCTTTGTCGACTCGATCTCCGCACAGCTGTGATTTCAGTCACGTTTTGGTCATGTCACGAAATGCAGTCACGCTTTAAATTCAAATACTGTTTTTGTGGTAAAAAACAAATTTACGATGGAAAGCCGTGGTATGTACTCTTATTCACCACGATATTACGTCAACACATGGTCAAAATTTGTTATGGACCCACTCGGCTACGCCTCGTGAATCCATAACATTTTGACCATGTGTGACGTAATATCGTGGTGAATAAGAGTACATACCACGGCTTTCCATCGTAAATTTGTTATTTCCCAATTCAGCGTGACAAACTCTCCAAGAAATGATCTGCTTTTGTTTTGAAACTCGTCGGATTATCGTCGTTGTTCCTTTGGGATACTCACGATTAAACAAAAAGAAAATGAATCCTCTAGAGGTTTGTCACGTTGAATTGGGAAAATATTGTGTCGCGTGGATTAGGTCTATTAGACAATTGATTATATCCATTTTGAAATCACTGGTGATTTCTGCAATCTGATTGGTTAAAAAGTGTGCGATTAATTCCTAAATTGCATCCTTTTGCTTCATTAATCGCATCTTTTTTTCCAACCAATCACAAAACAGTGTCTTTTATTATCAGCCAATGATATACAAGAATCAAAAAAGCCATTTGATTGCTGTCAAGCTGTGGGATTTTTTCCCTTGAACCTGTTTTCACATTTTTGTTAAAAAAGTGGAGCAAAAAAGTTGAGATTTCAAGATGGATATAATTAAGTGGTAATTAAACTTCGTGTCGTGCAATTTTGGGCCAGAAATCATACTCGTGATTGTCAAACTGCACTCCCGCTACGCGGTCGTGCAGTTTTGTAATCACTCATATGATTTTGGCCCAAATTGCACTCCACTCAGTTTAATTACCATTATAAATTATTTTCCACTTGCAAAGCTTATGAGGGCGCCTAATTTACTCAAAAGGTACCAGCTGCTTAGTCTCTTAGTCCAATGACAATTGAATAACATTAAAAGGCACCAGATTGTTGATTCTGGCCCCTAAATGGTACGACGAGTATCCTGTCGAAAATATATTGAGTCCCCCTCCCGGGACAAGGATGACATATAACTGACACTATGAGCGGTTAGTCATATGAATAATACATACAACAGATCTCAACTTCATGAATGTCATTTGTCTTTTACTAACTAAACATGTTTCAAAACATGTTTAGTTAGTAAAAGACAAATGACATTCATGAAGTTGGGATCTGTTGTATGTAATCTACGATTTTTAACTTCACTACTGTTGCTGAGGCCATTCGGTAACATCATTCATGAATAAGTATGGGTTTTTATAATAATTTTATCTGACCTTGTTTTCTCTTGTTTATGAACTTAGTTTACAGTCCTCATCAGCAACTGATCGGTCCGTCGATTATTTAAAAATGCTGTAGTTGTTAATGAGAGAGAAAACAAATAAATTATCATTAAAAAAAATAAGCCGGAATAATAATTAATAAAAATCGATGCATCTGTATGTCCCCAACTTCGTTTAGAATTTTGTTTTTATTTATCAGTCGACCATCGTTGAGGACGAAGCTTATTTCAAATCAACCAATGGTTGAACGAATTCACATAAACTCCGCCCTCAAGGATAATGGACGGATAAGAAAAGACAAAAACCCTAACCGTAGAGAGAAAAATACAGGTCGCGATGCAACAACTCTTGCTGTAATGTATCTCCGAATAGACCCATATCATGCTAGCGTGACATTATAAATAATTTAATTTATCGGAAAAACGAATTCACTATCAAATTTGTCACATTGATATTAGTACATTTGCAAAGTTTCGGGGAGAACGCTCTTAAACTGACAAAGATATGAATTTTTATATAAAACTTAGCATTTTTACAACTGAAGAAATGTACGGTGGACGTGCATCACATGCATGGCGAGCCTCGTTATCATGCTTAACACATACATTTCTTTACAAAAATTCCACAATAATATTTAGCTTCAAAAATTAATAATTTCGTCAATTTAAGGACAATCTTTGCGAAACTGGATGGATAAGATTTAGAGACGGTAATAAAGTTATTATTATTATTATTATAGCTCTGCAACTTTACTAATATTGACGTGATGAATTTGATACTAAATTCGTTTTTCCGATAAATCAAATATTTTATAATGTCACGCTAGCATGCATGATAAGGGTCTATTTCAACTGCTTACTCTTTTTGTTAGGTTTCATCGCAGACGCTTTCAACTCGTATATTCCAGCTTTTTACATCGTTGGTGGCATAGTAGTTTTCTGTAGTGCTTTACCATTTTGTCTGATTCTTCAGAACATAAGAAAGTTGCTTGCACCAATTAAAGAGAACGTGGCCAGTCATCAATATACGTTGGACCAAAATGTCGAACTGAAACGGTTCCGTACTACTCAAGTATGATGTTAAGGCTTGACTTTTTTCAGGGTTGTAGTTTCCAGCACACCTTTGTCAAATTTTTGCCTGGAAACTTGGATTGTAGCACCTATTTTGTATTATACATAGACCCCTTACAGCACGTTGGAATGCAGCTAAAACTGGGGGACAAAACAGTCAATGGATTCTAAATCTCAAGAGAGCAAAGTCTTTTGATTTGTCCCCCAGATTGAGCTGCTCTAACGTCACGTGCAAGGAGTCATTAGGATCTTCTACATATTCATAAAGTGATAAGATATAGATAGGACTAGCCGTTTCTAATAGAAAGTGAAGTGCTGCGAGCGATTTAAAATGTTTTGGGATGACTAGCACTTGTACTGATACGGCAACAACACAAGTTTTTAGAAATGCACAAGAACATTTTATTCGAATCTGTTACTTTTTCGAACAATCACAAACAGTCTGATCTTAGCACTGATTATAAAACTAGCTGATTAAATATTGTTTAGAAAAAGATGTGAATCGCACCCTGGAGGCTAAATAGTACTTGATAAATATCTGACACACTACCCTTTTTGTCCGGAAATTGAAAATTTTTCAATATCATTTATAGTGCAAATTTCGATCACCCCCCCTCCCCTCCCCCTCTAGCAAAATGGTAATAGTTTTGATTAATGATAATTAATTGATAAAACGCACAAAGAAGACAAGGCTCTAGTCTAACAATGCAGAAACCATAATTAGCCTTTTATTTCCCCTGAGCCCCGACTTGACTCCATTGTTTACTGTCACGCACCCAATATATTTATCGAGAGAGGCTATTGGACGTTCACATCCCTGAGAAGGCCCCGGGTATGATGAAAGTAATTTTGAAGTCAGTCAATGAGCTCCAATTCCAAACTATTAAATCTCTATTCCATATACGAATATTTCTTGCAACTCGTGCAAGAATATTATACAGTCCCTCAAGAGTGTTGATTATTCAGTCATCGCACATAAACTTCCCAGCTATCATTGATGCTCCACTTGTCCTCCATATCATCACAGTAGCAAAGCCAATTTCTAAAACTGAGGGCATGCTTATCACCCCACACGATTACGTCATAATGAAACCGAAGAGATGCTTAGCAGGAGGTTACTCCCCAAGTGTTAATCTCGAAATAAGGACCATCCTTTCCCCATTTGGCACAATTTTGAGCCAGGATCGAGTTATCATCGGGTAGTCTTCGGAATGAGTTACAAGCAGTTGGCCATGTTGGTTTTACGAGAAGATGTTCCAGTACTTTGTGGCCAGCGGTATCGTTAGTGGTTTGAATGTGAAGGGTTCGTCCAATGGTCTTTTTATGACATCGCCAACGTAATTGGTGGAAGCCATCACGTTTCGTAATTGGTTGACTACTCCGGCAGGTGCATCAAGAACACTTTGGGTGTGTATAGAGATGAAGCGATAATCATGAGCTATTGGTCGATATTCAGGAGTAGTTGCTATTCAGGAGTAGTTGCTGTTTTGAGTTTTAATTGCTTTATTAAAGTCCAGCCACCTGCAAATGCAAGTCGAACACATTAGGTAGTTCAGAGCCAAGTGTTATAGTAACTTGCTCGTGAGGTAGTACTGGCATTACGGAATGACAATGTGACAATCAAGGGGAGTAACACAAGAAATCTTGATTACACGAACGAATAAATAGCCAGTGAAACTGGCAAAGGAAGGCAGGGAGAGAGGTAAGAGGGGCCTGGACGGAGGGAAGAAGGGGCCTGGACGGAGGGTGGGAGCGGCCTGGACGGAGGGAGTGAGGGGAGGAAAAGAGTAAGGAAGGAGGGAGGGAGGGAGGGAATGAAGAAAGGAATTGAGTGAAGGGAATGAATAATAAACGAAAAAAAAAAAGATCATAACCTGAGTCAGTTGTCATGTCACAGTAGACAGTAAAAGGTTTTCCAGTGTTTTCAGGATCGATCCAATATTCACCATTACCCTGTGCCTCTTCAAGACTCGTTAATTTCTTTACACGAGTGAGCAGCAAGAATGGCATGAGATCCTTTCTTGGCTATGATACAAAATAATTAAAAATGCTTATGACTCAAATTCAATTAACTTTGTTGGTTACCTTTTTTTAATTTCTTCCAAGTGATAGCTTTTGTAATAAGGAACGTTTAAAGCTGAGAAATAAAGCGAAATGCAGGTGTTGTTGTAACTGAAAGTGTAATTCTGGTATTCCTAGGTATAGCAAATCCTTCAAGTAATTTCGTTTTTGCAATGAATGAAAAAAATACAAAAACACAAAGCAACAACAGCATGCAACAAAACGAGAAAACAACAACAACAACAACAACAACAACAACAACAACAACAACAAAAACAAAAAGAGAAAAAAAATGAGAACAAGCAAAAAAATAAACCTTCGCACCAAGCTGCAAAGGTGCTGTTAACTTTCCACTGAAACTTGCCTCAGTCGCCGTTACGTTGCGAGACAAGTTTCACAACGCACTGCACCGTGCAACATGGTCATTTAGCTAAAACGTTTCCCGGTCGGTTTCACGAGTCGACGGTTTCACGAAAAAAAAGAACTGCTTTCTACTCCTGCAACAGAAACGTTTGTCGTGAACAAATTTCAGGACAAAATTTCAGCGTGTTACACCCCTTATAATACACTATACAAAATTACTCGATTCTGATTGGACGAGAGGAGTACAATTATATCGTTAATTGTACTCTGTAGAGTACCTATTAAGTCGCTATGGCAACGATAGTGTATTATAAATAAAAAATCGCACGATCTTCTCGTACAATTCAGAATTAATAGTTACTCGTAATGTTTTGAAAACTCTCAAATAGGACTCGCCTAAAGGCTCGTCCTATTTTGAGAACTTTCAAAACATTACTCGTACCTATTAATTCCGAATTGTACTCAAGATCGTGCGATTTCCTATACTTATGAAACTCGTCTCGCATCGGTGATCGAGACAAGTTTCAGATAAAAGTTTCAGCGTGTAACAGCGCCTTAACTGAGCAATATCCTAATTTTTGACAAAATGCAGTTTGTCAGTCTAACAAGAAAACAACTAAAGCAAACACAACTAATGTACAAGTACTTCCACATTTTATGAGTCAAAAGAAAGGACAAGAAATGCAAAAGTAAGAAAGAATGGAAGGCAAAACTATACACTGAATACTTCGATTGATATCCAGAGAATATCATAAAACTATTTTCGTTTTTGCTTTCCTATTCAAACTGTATGTCCCGAATAAGCATTTTTGAGTTAGAAAGAAACTTAATGATTACCTCGTTTAGGATTCTCCATGTAAACTCCCAAATACTTCTCCCTTACATTCGAAGGTCGCCGTCTTTTTGTTTCTTTGTTAAACTGACAATCCAAGGAACCAAGGTTGTAGTTGATGGACTGACAAGCATAGTTCTCCATACACTTGGTAAAGCAGTCTTTCAACTCGTTAGTTTGAAATGTTTTAAAGACAAATCCATACAGTTCTATTCCACTCAAAGATGACATTCCCCGTGAACAAGTAGAAGATGAGTCCACTTGCTTGTGAGTGATGTACAAAAATAAAAAAAGGAACATTATGGAAGGAGAGGCGTCCACAAAAAGAAAGTCGTGCATTGTATATTAGGAAACTAAATGTTTGTTCTATTTTTAACATTGATTTTAAACGCTGAAGGATGACGAAAAATTTAATAGCCTCGAATACGCGAATGGTGTCTTCGAATTCATTTTAATCAGACTACTCCCCACTAAAACCATACTTTTGTCTTTCTTTATTATTATTTATGGTGCTTTGCTCTACTATAATTATTGTAGGAGAATATAGATTCCAAGAATGCTATGCAGATGATAAAAACCGGATCGACCTTCGATAATTCTTCCAAAGGCGCGAAAATACGGGCAACAAAACTGTGCAACATTTCACGCGACAGTTGTATTGCAAGTTGCAGAGCAAATGTTGCTCGTATTACCACCACTTCTACTTTGTACAAGGAAAATTGTTGCGCACGAGGTGTAATACGAGCAACATTTGCTCTGCAACTTGCAACACAATGTTGCGCGAAATGTTGCATGATTTTATTGCCCGTTTTTCGCGCCTTAAGCACAAAGTTTTCTAAAAAGTGTTTACAGCTTGCTTGATGACACTCTTGGTTGATTTTGAATGTTTTTCTTAATTAAAGTCAGTTTTCTCTATTCGTCGTTAGTTTGAATATTATATTTTCAATCATGTTTTTGCTTCATGACTGATTGAATCAGTTTGCAAACGCGCTGCTAAAACATTAACACGTCTTCGACAGCTCTATTTCCGGTGATCATTTTAGCTTCCGGTTTCACTATCAGTCAATAAACTGACTGTTGCCCGCTCACACCTGTTGCTAGGGAAACAGCAAAACTTGTACACATAATGCTCACGTGATACGCTCTCGTCCAATGAAAGCCTCAGAAAAATAGAATTTGACAGTTGGTATATAACAATGTGTTTAGCGTACATACAGCTCCCAAATATCCCCGATACTAAGAAGGCCATAATTGACATTGCCATAATCATCGCAAAGAAAGTTTGCTCCGTAAAAACGTACCGCATTCTTGTAAGCCCACAACATAGGAAAATTATATATCCTATGGTCCCCGTGGCTTCCATAATTTCCCCATCGATTCACCTCCACAAATAGCAACGTTTTTCCCCATTTGGCACAATTCTGAGCCAGGATCGAGTTATCATCGGGTAGTTTTAGGAATGAGTTACAAGCAGTCGGCCATGTTGGTTTGACGAGAAAATGTTCCAGTACTTTGTGGCCAGCGGTGTCGTTAGTGGTTTGAATGTGAAGGGTTCGTCCAATGGTCTTTTTATGACATCGCCATCGTAATTGGTGGAAGCCCATCACGTCTCGTAATTGGTTGATTTCTTGAACCGGTAAGTAAACGTCACTTTGGTTGTAGAGGGAGATGTAGCGGTAGTTATACACTGTTTTTGAGTACGTAGGAGTTAATGTGTTAAGCTTCACTCGTTTTATCAAAGTCCAGCCACCTGTCAGATGAAAATTAAGAAGCAGGTCAATGACGTCAATGTTGTACTTCAGGGGAGAGGGGCTATTGGTATTCCTGTGTTAATTTGGAACTTGAAAATGAAGACTGGACATCGATATGATATAAGACTGGAAAGGAAGGAATGATGTGCTAAAGAAAAAAATACATAACTAAATGAATATAGAATGAATAATTGTATGAAAAAGGAAGGAAGGAAGGAAGGAAGGAAGGAAGGAAGGAAGGAAGGAAGGAAGGAAGGAAGGAAGGAAGGAAGGAAGGAAGGAAGGAAGGAAGGAAGGAAGGAAGGAAGGAAGGAAGGAAGGAAGGAAGGAAGGAAGGAAGGAAGGAAGGAAGGCCAACATAAATACGTACCTATATATGTGCACAAACATTGACCCTTTCAAAAATCATCGAAACTTAGAAGATGAGACCGAAATAACTCCTGCGTGGGTACACTGGTAATATATGGATATTCATATGTTTTATCTATGAATTCTCTACATAGAAATCGTCTTTGGAATAACAATAATTTGTCGATCTCAGTCGCTGTTCAGTGAAACGCCCTTCGTTAAAATCATCTAATCAACAGACTTCCCAATGTTCATTTCGGTCTCAACTTCAAAGGGTCAATGTTTATGCAAATAGGTGTTTATACAAAAAGCCGGCTTTAATTACCTGAGTCAGTTGTCATGTCACAGTAGACAGCAAAAGGTTTTCCAGTGTTCTCAGGATCGATCCAATATTCACCATTACCTTGTGCCTCTCCAAGATCGTTAATTTCTTTACACGAGTGAGCAGCAAGAATGGCATGAGATCCTTTCTTGGCTATGATACAAAATAATTAAAAATGTTTAATACTCCTGAAAATGAATAAACTTTGTTGATTGGCTCTTTTAATTCCGTACAAATAAATTGTTATAGCTTTTGCAGTAAGGAACGTTTAAAGCATAGAAATAAAGTGAATGCTGTTATGCCTATTACATGGTCTGCAGGTGTCCGTAAATTGTTTACAACAGAAAGTGGGATTTTTGTTACTGATAACGAATTCTTCAAAAAAGATTCTTAAAAACAAACAAAACAGACAAGCAAACAAGTAAACACACAATCAACGAAACAAAAACAAACGAATCAAAACAAACAAACAAACAAACAAGCAAGCAAGCGAATAAACAATCAAACTGGAACAAACAATCAATCAAACAAACAATCAATCAAACAATCAATCAAACAAACAAACAAATAAACAAGCAACCGAACAAACAATTAAACAAACAAACAAAAATAAACCTATGAGCCGAGCGGTAACTAAATAATCCTAAGTTTTTGACAAAATGTAATTTGTCCAACCAGAAATCAAACCCCCGCCGCTAAGGTACAATTTACTTCAGCATATCATCTTTTAAGTCAAAAGAAAGGACCAGAAAAGAGAACAGTGAAAAACAGCAAAGCAAAAACGAGTAGCATATTACTGTAAATTGGCATGTTTAAGTAAAATATTACGGCCGCCGCCCATTCAGCGATCATCTTCAGATAGTAAAACGTGTGTACAGTACTGAATACTTCTCGTCTTGCATTAAATTTTTATTCCTTTTATGTTTTATTTTATTTTATTTTTTCCTATTCCATTTTGAGTACTAGTAAGAAAGAAACTTAATGATTGCATTACGATACCTCGTTTAGGATTCTCCATGTAAACTCCCAAATGCTTCTCCCTTACATTCGAAGGTCGTCGTGTTTTTGTTTCTTTGTTAAACTGACAATCCAAGGAACCAAGGTTGTAGTTGATGGACTGACAAACATGGTTTTCCATACACTTGGTAAAGCAGTGTTTCAACTCGTTAGTTTGAAATGTTTTAAAGACAAATCCATACAGTTCTATTCCACTTTGAGACCAAATTCCCGACGAACAAGTTGAAGATGGAACCACTTGCTTGTGAGTGATCCACAGAAATGTTAAAAGCAACAGCATCGTGGAAGAGGAAAAAAAGTGTTCAACTTTCACAGATTAATTGAATTGAAGGAGTGGAAAATGAGATCACATGCACATTACAAACTAAAATTATTTTTTTGCATTGATATTAAGCACCGCAGGATCAGAAAATTAAGTTTAATAGTCGCGAAGGTGCAGGCTTTGGTGTCTTGGCGCGAATTCATTTTAATTAGACTACGAACACTTCTATGTGGACAATATTCCTTACAGATCTCTTGGTCCCGTGAAATCTGGATAGTGCATTACATGTTTGAAAAATTTCTATATTACGGACTCTCTCTCTCTCTCTCTCTCTCTCTAGAACGTACACTTATGGTTTACGTAGCAGTATAGTTTACGTAGTTTTACTTTACGCAGCTATATACTTTACGCAGCTATATACTTTACGCAGCTATACTTTACGTAGCTACACTTTACCTAGCCATACTTTACGTAGCTTTGCTTTACGTATCTAGTATACAATACGTAGCTATACTTCACGTAGTTTTACTTTACGTAAATTCACTTTACGTAGCTATACTTTACATAGCTACACTTTATGTAGCTTTACTTTTACGTAGCTAGTATACTCTACGTAGCTATACTTCACGTAGTTATACTTTGTTTAGCTTTACTTTACCTAGCTATACTTCACGTAGCTATACTTTAGAGCGGTTTTCGTATGAGTGGGAAACTGACCGTACCAGTTACGGTCAATGCACGTACGGTTACGGCAGGAATTTCGAATGCGGCACGGTCAGTTTCCCACTCATACGAAAATCGCTCTAAGTAGCTATACTTTACGTAGCTAGTATACTCTATGTAGCTATACTTCACGTAGTTTTACTTTACGTAAATTCATTTTACGTAGCTATACTTTACATAGCTATGTGCTTTATGTCGCTGTACTTTACGAAGCTATACTTTGCTCAGCTAATATACTTTACGCGCATACATAACGGTTTTATCTAGCGTACGTAAAGCTCCCAAATATCCCCAATACTAAGAGGATGAAAAAAGTGAATGTCATAATCATCGCAAAGGAAGTTTGCGGCGTAAAAACGTACCGCATGCTTGTAAGCCCACAACATCACATTATTATATATCCTTTGGTCCCCGTGGCTTCCATAATTTCCCCATCGATTCACCTCTACAAATGGTAACATTTTCCCCCATTTTGCGCAATTTTGAGCCAGGATCGAGTTATCATCGGGTAGTCTTAGGAATGAGTTACAAGCAGTCGGCCATGTTGGTTTGACGAGAAAATGTTCCAGTACTTTGTGGCCAGCGGTGTCGTTAGTGGTTTGAATGTGAAGAGTTCGTCCAATGGTCTTTTTATGACATCGCCATCGTAATTGGTGGAAGCCCATCACGTTTCGTAATTGGTTGATTACTTCAACCGGTAAATAAACGTCACTTTGATTGTAGAGGGAGATTTTGCGGTAGTCGTACACTGTTTCTTTTTGTGCACGAGATAATGTGTTAACCTTCACTCGTTTTATCAAAGTCCAGCCACCTGTCAGATACAAAAGAAGCACGTCAAATAATAGACCTAATCCATCATGTGGCAACATATTCCCAGTAGACCTTTTTCAAGTTTGACGATTCTTGGGTTGCATGTGACGTCACGGCAGCCATCTTGGATGAACTTCAACAAAAGATTTATTAGCGTCCCTTGTTTGTTCATCCAACATGGCTACCGCTTTATTGTCTTTTGAATTACCAAAGGAATGGATGAAACCCAGCAACTGATACCGCTTTAAAATTAGACAACAGACGCACAGGCCTCGAGTCAACCTAAATTATTCAAAAATACCAGTGCGGGAAAAGTATAAATAGTTGATTAAGAACAACACAAAAATCGAGTTTACTCCCATGATTCTTTCTTGAAAAGGAGGCAAACCCTATATAAATGGGTTTTTCTCCGGGTTCTCCGGTTTTCCTGCCTCCATCAAAAACGAACTGGTGAGTCGAGTGATTATTTGCAAAATATTCAAGGTAGAGAAAGTGAGTGTGAGGAGATAGTGTCCCCCAATTAGTGCGCGAGCGCTATAAGACTGGGACACTTAAATAAACAGTTTTAAGAAATAAATAAATATATAAAAATGCTCAGGAAGCTCAGCGATCTCCAGTAATTGGAAACAGGACTATTAAGCGTGACAGACTTTCCAAGAAATGATTCGATTTTGTTTTGAAACTGGCCGGAACATGAATGTCATAAGATAGGAAAGAAACTAGAAATGATGTAACAAAGCATGAATGGAAACTTGTAACACCGTAAAAACTTTACTTACTAACGTTTAGAGCCTTAGCCAATATCCCTTCGGCGGAGTAAAAAGAAATGATATAAGTTGAGTTCGAGAAAGAAATATGAAAAAATGAAAAATGAAAGTAAATGTTAGGAAGTGCTTTTTTAAAAATATAGCATAATTTGTAGTATTATTAGTGAAAATGAAATGTATCGTACGCGTGTCAATCTAATCTCGCAAGGACATCTAATGCCACACCCTGTAAACATGCAAGTGTTTGATGGGCAAACACTTGTGTGTTAGGAATTTTCCCACAGCGAGGTGCCAGTTGGACGTTCTTGCTAGAAGTATTGCTAGATCGACTTAGAAGGACCAGTGGCTAATAAATATACTTTACTAAAAAGAACTGACCCGGTAACAACTGGTGGAGAACCCGGGGAAAATGGATAAGAGAAGAAATAAATGAATGAATCAGAAGGTAGGGTCTCTGTTGTTTTTAGCCTGGTTCACACACAGAAATAAGTATAAGCATAAGAAACAACACTTTTCCTATTAGTCAAAAGTACTGCTTAACTGGGTTCCCTGTAGCTTAGCCCGAAAGTTTGTATAAATGAATTAAAATCAGTAATGTCTGCATGAAGAATCGTTTATATTTATTCAGTGACACCCCAGAGCAGATTTCGTATGAGTGTGAAACGGACCGCGCCGTGCCGTGACCGTGTCAGTGCCGTGATGTCTAGAAAAACATTCGAAATTCTTGCCGTAACCGTGCCGTGACCGTGCGGTGCCGTTTTCACAGTCATACGAAATCTATTCTATAATACAGCTGTTCTTACCCGAGTCAGTTGTCATGTCACAGTAGACAGTAAAAGGTTTTCCAGTGTTCTCAGGATCGATCCAATATTCACCATTACCTTGTGCCTCTCCAAGACCGTTAATTTCTTTACACGAGTGAGCAGCAAGAATAGCATGAGATCCTTTCTTGGCTGTGATACAAAATAATTAAAAATGTTTTATGTCTCAAAAATCAATTAACTTTCAGGGCCGTAACCACCATTTAAACATTGGTACGGTTTTTAAAAGTTGGTCCGGTTTTTTCGTTTTCGTACACGAATTCATACTTTCAAAACTGCAATGACAATGGTTCTAACGGTAAAAGTTGGTCCGGTTGAAACCTGACTAACCGTACCGGTGGCTACGGCCCTGACTTTGTAGAATGTACGTCTAATTCCTTTCAAATATATCGTAATGGCTTTAATTAAGCTTGATTATTATACAATTGTGACGTAAATTTAACAAATAAGGTATCGTTTGAGGCCAATATGGGACGGTAATACCCTCTAGAAATCCGGTTTGCGTATCCGGCCGTGTATGACGTCAAGGCTTCAAACTGGTTTGACGGTTTCCCGCGCGCTGGTTTGCAAACTGTTTTTATAATAAAAACACTGTTTAAAAACACAGCGAAAAAGCAATTGTATATAAAATCCTTTATTAGATATTTTCTTGTGTATTACGGGCTGACATTTTACTCATCGCTTTTTTTTTTCGCGACTCGTAAAATATTAGCCCGTAATACACAGGAAAATATCTAATAAGTGATATTTATTTGCAAGTGTCAGTAAGTTGACTTCATATAATAATTGATATATTACGCGCGCTCTGATTGGTCGGAAACCGTGTGTGACTACAATACACACACAGAAATGACGTCATGGAATCTTACGCATGCTCTGATTGATTGAAATGTTTCGATGAATATTACATGAAACAAGTGAATTTCATTTTTCTATGGGTCTGTACTCTAAGGGCCCGTTCACATAAGAGAGGGTGCCCCTATGTAGTAGGGATAACACTTGTTTTCTTTTCCCTGGGGGACACAAAACAAAAGAGTTGTCCCTACTACATAAGGGCACCCTCTCTCATATGTGAACGGACCCTAATAGATGCACACAAGACGCCAATATGTGGCGAGAACAACAGTCAAACCACTCGACTTCGTCTCGTTGCATGACGTACTTGTTGGTTCTCGACACATCTTGACGTCATAACTGTGTATATCAATGCAGACGCAAACAAAAATGAAATCTATTTGTTAAATAAATAATAATAACGAAGCTCAATTTGTAACTCGGGCATTCCTACGGAAGCCCGAGTAATAAAGCAGCCAGCGCTTCTTACGAGAAACTCCATAATACGAACTACTCCCTACAAGGGACAGCTCTCTATGTTCCGAGAAACTTCGTTATAAATAAAAACTCTATACTAAGGAAACACTCTTAAAGTAATAGTTAAAACTATATATTAATTTGTTCCTTTGACGTCCGCAGGTTCCACTTAAATTAAACCGCCTCCACTAGACAAAATTCCAAACTGAACTTGTCAACCACTGTGCTGTAATTTTTATTTTCATTTGTTATTAAAAATGGCCTTGTTTTTCAAATCGCTCACTCTTCATTATTGTGACTAGTTTTAGTGGCGCTAGGTAATGTGTCCTTTTACCTGAATTAGTATTTTAATTGACCTTGGTTGATAATTCGGTTGTGTCCTTTAATTAAATTCATAGCCTCCTTCCCTTTTTACATATTTAGTTTGGTGCGCCACACCCAAAGTTTTAAGTGAAATAACTCAATTTTCAATTGACATTTATATTTCCTTCATAAAGTCTCTGAACAGGATCACATGTTGTACTTTTAAGTTATAGTTAGGATATCAGAAACAACTAGAGCGAAATTAATAATAAGTAATCTGTTTTAACGATATTTCTTAACAGGCCTTAGCTAAAATAATACTGACTTGTAAAAGCTTGTTCGTTCCACAAATCAAGAATTATGAGTTCAAGAAAGGAAAAGACGAAAGAATAGTAAAAACAGAAACGCGGTGATTTCATTGCGATTACCTCGTTTAGGATTCTCCATGTAAACTCCCAAATACTTCTCCCTTACATTCGAAGGTCGCCGTCTTTTTGTTTCTTTGTTAAACTGACAATCCAAGGAACCAAGGTTGTAGTTGATGGACTGACAAACATGGTTTTCCATACACTTGGTAAAACAATCTTTCAACTCGTTAGTTTGAAATGTTTTTAAGACAAATCCATACAGTTCTATTCCACTTTTGGATGAAATTCCCGACGAACAAGTTGAAGAAGCAACTTGCTTGTGAATTATACACAAAAAATGGAATAAGAAAAAACATTTTGGAACAGGCCGAAAAGGCTTTTGCAGAATGACAGACATCGCAGAATAAAAGTGTTCGTGACAAATTGTCGAAAGTGCGATTTAGAGGGGTTTTTTTTCGAAGTTTATTATCTGCTGGTTTTTTTTTTTTTTTTTTTCCTCCCTCTCTCTATGAATTATTATTATTTTTTCTCAATGACTCCATTGACTAAAGTCTATTTAATTTCCTTGGGTGCCAAAATAAGTTACAGAATATAGTTTCTAATAATAATGCAAATTGAATTTCTGCAAAAACAGATGTCGAATGACTCAATATATTATAGCAAGAGAAAATGAGGAATCTTGCTTATTTCATTCGTTTTATTCAATTTGTGATCGTTTGGGTTTCCTGTGGCTGATCAGCTGCTGGTCAGTCGTACCGCAGCTTCGCCTTGGCGCAAAAATTAAAAATGGTGGACGGGACAGAAGAAACATTGTTTATCAATCCTTTGAAGTTTTCAACGCATTCGATCTTGATCTTTACTTCAGAGCAAAAAATTACTTTTTAGACTTTAATTAAAATCTGCACTGTTGTAATATTTTGAGCGAGTTCTCGGTATTTCTGGTCGAAAATTTGGACAGACAACATTTCACGTGTTTGGAAACCGTTCAATATCACATTAATAATCCGCGATGGCTACAAACGAAGAGGATAAGGTTGTCAAAAATATGCCCGATGAAATGAAGAATAAAGGCAAGTGGTACGGAGATGCAATAGATTATTGGAAGGTACGTATAACAGTAAGAAGTTGTCAAGTTTATAAAATAATTTGCAATTTTCATTTCTAAGTGCATGTGCGCGTGCCGAGGTAATGAAATGTGTGGCATGTGACTTGTTCGAAAAATGTTTGGCCAAATCCCGATCTTTGTTCAATCGGTCAGAATAACAAAATAGCATTGGAATATTTTGGGCGTGTATTTTTTTTCCTTCTCCTTTTTTGTTAATGTTGTTTTGTTTGGGGGGAGGGGGGAAAGGAGGAATAGAAATATATAGGAGTGCCAGTCTAGAGTCTACTCAAGCCACTCAGTTAGATCCAATGTAAATCACTATGTCGCCATTTTCTTACCTTGTGCCCCACTCCCCTTGAATCCAATTGAGGGAGTGGACAAGTACTCTTTACTTTTACTATGATATAGGTAATTTAAATAGTACTGTATTATACTCCCCTCCCATCCCCTCCCTGTTCCCCTCCCCTCCCCTACCTCCCCACCCCCTCCCCTCCCCTCTCCTAAAAAAAACTTCCTAAAAAATAACAAAAAAGGCACTCACTTTGATGTATTTTTGATCTTCTTTCTAGGATATTCCAGCCACTGTTGATGGTATGCTTGGAGGGTTTGCTCACATTTCTACCATTGATGTAGCAGGATCTAAAAAGTTTTTGCAAGAATTTCTAGTAAATATTTTTTATTTGATAGAACAGTTTTCATATGAGTTGGAAACTCATGAAACCTCTATAAAACAGAAACCTCAATATATAAAATATGGTCATTTTTCTTTGACCCTTTAATTTGTGTTCATTTTTAAAGAGGTTCCACTGTCCTTACTTTGTCAAAACCATAATTAAAATAGAGAAAAACTATATAGTAGCAATGATCTCCTTAAATTTTAAATACCTTAGGAACCCCAAGCAGCCAAGAAGCAGAAAAAGGACTTCACAAGACCAAAAACACAAGCAAAAATTGCATTAGGTATTTATAATGTGTGTAAAACAGTGTTCCAGTTAAGTTTTAAGCAGAAGACCATTTGCAGGGTTTTTACCTTTTTTCTCGTCAGGTAGCTATTAGCCTGGTTCTTTTGTTCATCTATGCATTCATTTTTTTATTCATTCATTCGTTGTTCATTTGTTCCTACATTAATTTTGTTCATTCCTTCATTATATATTTCTTTGATTTTTTTTGCTTGTTTATATATATATTTTTATTTATATTAATATTTATTCATTCATTCTTTTATATATATTTATTTAATTATTCATAATTTATTTTATTTATTTTTTGTTTGTGTAGACTGTGGCGCTGGTATTGGTCGTGTCACTAAATACCTTCTCATTCCATTATTTGAAACTGTTGATATGTTGGAGCAGAACAAAGACTTTTTAGATCAATGTGATCAATATCTGGTTAGTCTTGGATGCTTTATGAATCTACAGTGAGATTGCGTCTTGTTTAATAGATTAATAGATAGGTTAAGATTCACGTAAATGGGAAACAGTGGACCACAAAGAGGATCATGTGACCTGCTTTCTTCTCATCTGGCATTGCCGCTTTAATGCAAGGGTGAGTCATTTCGTGTTTGCTGTAAAAGTGAAACAACACTCTCTCTCATTTGAGTGCCAAGCACACAATGCCAGGCATGAAAAAGTAGGTCATGTGATCCTCTCTGCCGTCTGCCATTTCCCGTTTACATGAATCTTAACCCCTGTATGACTATAGCGATACTTCATGTGATGTAAGCCTTTGTCATTCATGTGCCAAACAGAGAGCTGTTTAAACAAAGCAACTTGTGAAAAGTTATTGTGAAAATGGTTGGCACAGCATAACAATTTGTGTTAGTAAACATGAACTAGCTATCACTGATGGATAGAGGGGAGTAAAATGAGTGCACCGTTGACCTCAAGTTTATCAGTTACTCAAATTACTGTTACAAGTTATCCACATAAAATATGGTTATGTTGCTTTACTACATGTAAAGCTACTAATGAAGAATAGGAACTATTTATCAAAGATTAAGTAAAATTTACATTCTAAAGATGCTGATGATGTACAAGCAGGGGTTTGTATTTTACCACTGTTTGCTTATAAATACACATCCTCTAGTCGGAAGTCTCAGCTAGGAATTGGGCCATAGCTACATTGTAGGCTACCGTGAAACCAACAAAATGTTCAGACATCAGTGGTGGAAACTCTACCTGAAAATTAAATTGGACTATTGGTAGCCTGATGACCAATTACCAGTCGAGACTTTAGTCAGGTGGGGCATGTACATGTAGTTATATGCAAACGGTGGTAATGTTATAACTAATGGAGTTGATTTGCACATTTTAGGGAGATGTGAGAAGTAAAGTACAGAATCTTTATCCAATTGGTTTACAGGTAGTTAATTAATTTTGACATTGTACAGAAGCCAGCAAACAGTTGAACAAGCAACCCTACAAATACAAACAAACAAATAAACAGTTGTTTCAACAACTTATACAAATACAGCTCTGTATATAAAAATAATAAAAATAAATTCAAAAAGCTCTTTGTAATATATATAGGACTTTGATCCAGAAGAAGGTCGTTACGATGTAATCTGGTGTCAATGGGTTATGGGTCACCTTGCAGATGGTAAGTGCACCATTTCACACTAGAAGACATACAAATAATTGTTTTCTTTTAAGATATGATTGCTATGCAAATTGAAAATGTATGGGCACATAGAAATATTTCAAGAATGTGTCTCCTGTTTTTTGATCAATCAAAAATGGTTTTCTAACTACAATAATGATCAAGTTTCTGATTGGTTGAGAGACATTCCTGAGATATTTCTAGGTGCCCATGGTTTTTCCATTTGCATGGTAAATGTATTTGTAATTGAATGACAGGGCTCCAGGACATCCAAATGTAGACTATTATATTATTGTTTCTTAATTAATACTAATTTGTAATTATTTGCAATTTTACCAGTAATAATTATTATTAAGTAACTGATTGGGATGTTTCACTCACTCTGTTTTATTTCAGATGATTTTATATCTTTTTTAAACCGCTGTGTAAAAGGTCTTAACGAGGGTGGAATACTTTGTATAAAGGAAAATATTGCAACAAGACAAGATTATGATGTAGATGTAGTTGACAGCAGTGTTACAAGGTAAGGATACAGATAGATAATGGATTAATATTTATTTAGTATCAAGCAAGAGCTTAGCGTAAGTAAGTACAAACTGTAAGTAATATTTCTTCCAAAATATAATAATAGCAAGTCTGGCATCAATCAACCAATTTGAGTGTATTACATGTACATGTATTCCAATAATTATAAAACAAAATTTGTTTTTAATGATTCTACACTTAATACTTGCTTAGCTTGTAGGTTGGTACTTTAATTTTAATAAATTACTAGGTCAATAAAAATTGTATGGTTGAGGAAACAAAGTCTAATTTTAATATGAGTTTAAAGTTGTTGTTTTTGTTGTTGTTGATGTTGATGATGATGATGATGACGATGATATCATCAAGGACGCAGTGAAAATTCATAATCATCTTATTTTCTGTTAGTATAAGTTACCAATTGAAATTTATGAATACTGTGTTCATCCAAAATTGGGCATTCTAAATTTATTTAAAATTATTGATAAAAAATAATTAGAAACTTTATTTCTCAATTATTATAATTATTTTATGCGCTGTCAGATCACACAAGCAACTTATAAAACTGTTTGAAAAATCCAAGATGAAGCTAATCAAGAGAGAGACACAAACTAATTTTCCAAGTGAAATCTACAAAGTCAACATGTAAGTTAAAATAAGAACTTTCAATGTGGAAAACAAATTAAAATTTAAGCCTGATCTCTAAACAGCTTTCCTTTCGCTCACCACTCTTGCCCCTGCAAAGGAGATGTCTGAGCAAAAGAGCCAAGACTTCCTTATATACTTATTCAGGGTCAGACATCTCTTCCATTTGGGACTATTTTGAGGGAATCAAGTGAAAGGCCAGTTTTAAGCCAACAACCAGGGTTCGTATGCCTCCTGGAAATCCTGGATTTTTATTTTCTTCCTGGAAAGTTTTTTAAGGTCCTGGATTTTTTAATGAATTCCTGGAGAACTCCTGGAAAACAGAAACGAATAAGTCACATTTACTGTGTATAATGTTCATACAAAAGCTCTGTTTACATTCCTTAACTCAGCCAGTAAAAAATGTAGTGCAAATTATGTATTTTGCTTGAGTGAACTAGTGAAAAATGCCTAGAAAACTCCTGGAAATCATCTGAAAATTCTCCTTGAAACGTTTTGGGTGTATGAACCCTGGACAACACACTAGGCAATTTTATTATCTTGTTGGAGTAAATTTTGATTGTCACCTGAAAATCATTATGTGTGTTGTCACTGCTGCGATGGCAAATCTCCAGAGTGATCTTGTTGGCATTACCAGCAATCAAAATCACAGATATCTGACATGTCGGATTTTTGTGATCAAACTCACTAGCAATCAACAGTGATCAAAATGGCCTAATATGTCAACAGCTACATGCATATTTTGGTGATAAAATTCTTGACAGTGATCAAATTTTGCTCCAACAAGCTTATAAAATCACCTAGTGTGTTGTCAAATGTCAAAAAAAATCTACAATTATTATGCAGATCTGACCATTGTCATCTTCATTGTAATTTTTCAGGTATGCTCTTGTTCCAGAATCTCAAATAAGTGAAGAGGATGGAAATCCAGAAAACTGAAAATATGAGAGACAGTAATGGCTTTATACCTTGAACATCAACAAATCATGAATACTCTGTAATATAAATAAAAAGACTTTTTTAATATATTTTGGGATTCAAGATTTCTTTTTTTGTAAACTCCACTTTAAGTAATTTGTAATTGTTCAGGATACAGTAATATACGTACAGTATTCTTGACTGTATAATAGGTGTTGGTTACTAGTTGGTCAACTTCCCTCAAGCCTTGAATTTACCACAATAAGTTTCACAATGAATTTATCAATAAGTTAGTTGTTAGGTGATCTGATCAAACATGTAATGTAATGCTTGATTTTCACAAGTGATGGAGGCAGATCGAAGCAACAGACGCAGACTCACTCAGTACGTATGCACTGTTCATTGTGTTCTCTCACACCTAGGTGAGAAATGCAACACTGAGTTTGTGTGTGTTGCTTCTGCTTAAAACTGCTGCCATTGCTCACGAAAGCTAATATGCTTAAATGGTGTGAAGCATGATCAGCATGAGCTAAGCCAATCTATGTGTATCACAGTAAACCCAATTGACCACTACAAATAAATCAGTAAAATAAATAAAAGATAAAATATTAATGTAAAATGGTCATTTTCATTATCATCAATTTAATCTTTCATAATTCATTATTAATAAATTACTAATCATTATTTAACAAACATTTAAGAAATTCAGTGACCACATGAACATTGAGACTGTTACCAAGGAGACGATACTGCTGTTTAATGGATATCCCAGCTGGAAAGCCTGGAAAAAAATATAAATAGGGAATTGATGATTTTTGACTGATTCCTTGTGGAAACACTGCTGAAGTTGGAGAAATGACCAAAATCTTTTTAAATGTTAAGGGTTTTTCATATTCAATGTACAGTCAAAATATTTGTATTGCTTACCAAATGAAGTTGGAAAACACATAATGTTAGCGACTTCTCTTGGAGTAAAATATCTCAACTTCAAGTCTGACAGTACTGCTGCTCTCTCAGGGTCTGATGTATCAGGTTCAAGTGATCTGTACTTGTTAAATGGTTCAGTGTCCTGTTTAAGAATAGAAATTTGATTAAATTGATATCAATACATGTACAACACATGAGATCACTAACTTTTATTCATTTATTCATTGAATGAATGAACACATAAAAGTGAACAAATGTAAGAGAATGAAATTAATGTCTACTACATGAATATACATTAAGTGAATGAGTTTATAAATAAATATTAAAGACATTAATGCTTGTAATGATCAGTAACTAAAAAATGAATGAAAATTCAAATAAGATCTTTTGTGCCTACTCACATCCACTTCAGCCATTTTTAAAACAGAACCTGTTCCTTCAGCATAGTGTCCATACCTATTGTCAGATTTAAGTTAATAAATTAAAGTTTTTTTAGCTGAAGAACATTTCAAATTGCCAAATGTTTGGAAAATAATGTACATGTAAGAAGTCAATATTCACTTACGCTTTGGTGAAGCAACAAGAATGAGTAGAACTTGTTGTTACAATGTCTGTGAGAAAAAGAAAATATAATGACAAAGTGAATAAGGAATTAGGATGCAAGCAAACCACAGGAATCCTGGTCAGATAGACAAACCTGAAAGGTAGACACCCCTGCCTGACAGACACCCCTGTAAGGTAGACACCCATAGCCTTCCAGGCCACAGTGGCGGATCCAGGATTTTTCCAAGGGGGGTTCCATTTCTTAAATCCAGCTGTGTATAATATTCTATTGTTTGGTCGATGTTTGACAAAAAAATGGCTTAAAACCTTCAAGGGGGGTTCCATGAAACCCCCCTGGATCCGCTATTGGGCCAGTACGTCTACAGTACGTTAACATACAGGGTACGTTAACATACAGGGTATTTTAGACAAATTGTTCATCATCAGAGAAGTCACTTCTGATATGCCTTAGATGGAAATTAAACAGAACAAATGTATGATAAAAAAAATCAGATGCTCCGAGTGGGACTCGAACTCACGACACCCTGAGTAGGTGGGTTCCAGTCCTGCTCAGAGCATCTGATTTTTTATCATACATTTGTTCTATTTAATTTCCATCTAAGGCATATCAGAAGTGACTTCTCTGATGATGAATGATATGGTTCGAAATATGCCATTATATAGTACATTTTAGACAAAGTTTTTCTATCAATTTTGAGAAGATATATCTCTTTTGAAGAAGGTAAAACTTGGTCTTATAGGAGTTACCACTGGATGGCAAAACCTATGCTTCAAAGTTTCAATAAAGTTAAATAAATTTAGACTGATTCAGTCAGTCTGTTTGCTCCTCAGTTGGGCTTCCTGTGGTGGTTGCTCACAAAAGAGTAAAAACTACAACTTATGGAACAGTTCACTTTTAATTAGTCCTCACCTAAAACAAGAGCAAATCTACTGAGCACTTTTTCAGGAAGAAGGAATTGTGAAAAATTCGCCTCATCTCTAGTTTCTATAAATTCTAAAAGTGTCCTCTGAACATAGCTACTGGTTGTGTGACCAATATCTTTATACTCAGTTGCACAGAGTTCATGCCGTCTATCATGGCCAGTTAATTCTATATTTGTTGCAAGACTATGGCTTGTAGATTCCTGATTTATTCCATTTTCTAGACTTGTATATGTACAGGTATGGTCTGTTGATTTTGTTAATCTTTGAGGAATGCAGTTAAATATCTGTTAATAAAAAAAGTTAGTAAAGAAATGTTCTTGATCAAGGAAGGCCGCTTTATAAGTAGTTGGCTTTTTGGGGGGTTGGTCTTAGCCACATTGACATTTCTTTGAATTAATCACTTATTAGCATTATTTACACCTCAGGGGCAGATCCAGGGTTATCTTCAGGAGGGGGTGCACCATCTTCAGGAGAAGATGCACCATCATATAAATAATATTGGAAACTGCCGACAGGATATTTGTGAAAAATATAGAGATAAAGGACTCAAAGTCTTCTCAGGAGTGGGTGCGCACCCCATGCACCCCTCCCCTAAATATGCCCCTGCACCTCTGTCACTCTATGCCTACTGTAAGTACCCCATGACACACACAAATGTAATAGGAAAGAAATCACCAATAAAAACTGCATGCACATGCACATGTGATCCAGGGACTACAGACTGAGAGGGTGGACTCTGGGGGCTTTACTCTCCCAATATTAATTGAAAGTCAGAATAATTATGTATTTTTATTTAATAAGATGCAAATTTGAAGTGCCTTCTGCACTGCATTAGCCCTCCTCCCAATCAAGACTACACTCCATAATTATTCCCTGTGATTGTCTTATATGAACAATAAATGAGGCAATAGTGAATGACGTTTAGCATGACTTGTTACTAATAGGGTGATGAGACCTTAAAAGGAATAGGGTGTGGCTTAAATGAATCGGCCCCCTCTCCACTCACCAATTTTGAAGAGCAATAGGTGAAAGAAATTAACACATGGCCCTGTACTCTGACACAGCCTTAACACAAAATCTAAATCAAATTAAGTGTTATTAATAGTCTGTAGCATTCTTTGATATCATACCTGGTCTTGTGTTTCAAAGCTGAACTGAAGGGGTTTTCTTTTAGCCAGCATATAATATCTAAGTCTCGAGTTAGGAATACCAAACTGATGGATGCAAAAAAAGGATGAGCCATGGTCAGCTACATGTATATTGCTTAAAATCCATGTCTGTGATTTCCAATTTTCCCTAGTTTTCCTTCCCTATCAAAAAAGAGTTCCTATACTCTGGTAAATATAGTATATGTACACAACCAGAGCTGAAACCAGTCTTACTAGTGAATGTTTAAAAAAATTAGTGAAGTGAAGTGAAGTGAATGAGAGAAGTGGATGGGAAAATGGAATGAACTAAAATCATTAACATATTAAAACAAGCAAGAAATAAAGTAACAACGACAGTATACTATACTGCAGTACCTGGTTTGGTGAAACCAAAAATTCCTGAAATGGAAAAAACAAAATAAAACAAACTGAGTCATTATGATTGTTGATTGGTGAGTGACTGTTTTTGTTGTTGTTGTTATTTTTGTTGTTGTTGTTGTTGTTTCTATCAGGAAAGCATCAGACCAGGAGGTTGAGATGGGGGCATTGTGTCATGTTGCCTCACATTTGGGCTATTTATCAGAACTGGTTTTCAACTGCCACCCACTTATACACAATGAAATTTTCAACTAAGCCAGCCCACTTCATATAATCGTACCCTACATATGCTGTATCAGTATTACATGTACAGTACATGATAATTTGAGGGTTTTTATTTTGTACCTGAAAACTGTAACCTGCGTGTTGGAGAGTTTTTACAAAATGCTCCCTGTTTACAAATAAGACAGCATTGTTAATATACGGTCATGTAAATTAAGGGAGACTGTCAAAGTCAATATACAGAAAAACTAACTAGAATTTGAGCAAGTGTGGCTTGGTTGGTTGGTTAATGCAGGTCTTACTAATTAGCAAAAAGTTCATTCCTCAGAGACTTCACACTGACAGTTGTTTCAACTTCTGTCTAATAGGAGGATCTTTGCTGACGTCATGTGTTTACATTCTGCTTCATTAGCATACGGTTAAAAATCGATAAGATTACAAAATGAGTCCAAAACTATTAAGAGCTGTTTAATATAAGTAATCTACGAAATTTTCAGCTCTTTGCATGCAATATTGTGCAAGATATCCAGCTTCCAATTTGCTTTCACATTTCTGGGTGGCAAAAGCGCTAATGAGCCCATACATTCTCTGTAAAATTTAGAGTTTTTAAAACTGCATCACACAAAAACTATTGCTTGTGGCACGCTCAAATTTCCAGAGAAAGCTAGTTTTGCCATGCCCTTTCAATATTCAGAGGTGATTTGGTGTTTATTTCGTTGAAAAGAGAAATGCCTATGCTAATGAGCTAAAATTGTAAGCAAAGATCCACCTATACAGTATGACTGTGTAAATTTTAATTGCCACTTTAAATACCATTAATATAAATTGATTACTGAAAGGGAGAGTACTCAAAGAAGAAGCTAGAGGGGTTTGTACAAACCTTGTATCTGATGTTTCAAAGCCTTTCACATTTTCCATCAAAACATAATCTGGTGGTTTAGATATTCTATATACAATTCAACAAAATGAGCATGAGCTTCAAACATCATTAACATGAACATGTTACAGTGTACTTGGGGATTGATCAGGACACTTGAGAAGCATATTGAGTCTAAGCACTCGATCAGCTACACCTCATGATTTTCTTAACACTTCTCTCATATCAAAATTTTCTGATCAATCCCCGCGTGCTCTTACACTTAATTTGCATACAGCATGCACTTGTTTTCTTTTTCTTCAACATATACATGTACATATAAGTGATGCATATGTACATTGAACTTGTATCACAGGAGGAAATTAAGAACACTAGTGATTAAAGATTGTAAGTTAAGGTGTGCACAATGATTGAACCTAATGATTGAGTGTTCTCAAATTAATGAATACATGTAAATAATGAGGATAAAACAAATAAAAATCACTACTGTGACCGTGTCTTGATACACTGTCAGATCAAACATTTGCATAAATTCAACAATTTTTGCTTTGAATTTATCCAGGCAATATTATCATGAATTTGAGAAACTAGATCAAAAACTCATCCTCATGTTTCACCAGCATATCAAAACACCTTGAAGTGGGTTTACTTATTAAATAAACTTGGCTATGCCTCATTTTTTCACTCCACTTCTCGGTGTTGTTTTGATACGCTGATCAATGAAACACTCAAACTTGTGTTTGATCTACTACATGTGGCCTGTTCTCCTCAGTGATACATTGTAACTGATGCCATCTTTGTAGCAGATAAACCACTTTATTTACCACAGTATGCTAAATGTGCATTGCTTTTTCACAGTCATGAAATCTGTTCTGTAATACATTTTATTCTATAGATATACCTTGAAATTAAATCCAATATATGAAGAAAGCTTTTTGTTCTTGGGTCACTAGATGCACCTTTTAAGCCAACTCTAAGTTCAGGCCATGTGTAAATAACATTGCATTAATTGAAATGAAAAATATGTCAATTGACATGGAACAAAGAAAACTAACTAACTATATAAATAAAAGGGATTTGTAGCAGAGATACATGACTGTATACTCCAGTGGCATGTTCCTGACACATTTATTTCATGAAAAAAGACATGCTCCCTCTTTTTAAACTGGACAGTACAATGTTACAGACAGTACACACAAGGAAATTTGTCCCTGTAACACATCCTGTGTTCCCAGTGTGCATCAAGGGAGGGAGCAAGGGAGCAAGGGAGCAAGGGAGCAAGGGAGTATGGGGGCAAGGGAGCAAGGGAGCAAGGGAGCAAGGGAGGAAGAGAGGAAGAGAGGAAGGGAGGAAGGGAGGAAGGGAGGAAGGGAGGAAGGGAGGAAGGGAGGAAGAGAGGAAGAGAGGAAGGGAGCAAGGGAGGAAGAGAGGAAGAGAGGAAGGGAGGAAGGGAGGAAGGGAGGAAGGGAGGAAGGGAGGAAGAGAGGAAGAGAGGAAGGGAGGAAGGGAGGAAGGGAGGAATGGAGGAAGGGAGGAAGGGAGGAAGGGAGGAAGGGAGGAAGGGAGGAAGGGAGGAAGGGAGGAAGGGAGAGAGGGAGGGAGATAATATGAATTACTGTGAGTGATTTATAATTACCTGGTAAAAGGTTGACATGGAGGTGACATTAGAAATATGTCAGCAGCTAATTTTTCAAGATCTCTGAGGGTCAGACCCTAGAAACACAATTATATTACCAGAGGTGATATTATAACATGTATATTAATTTTGTGATACAACACAAGTGCTGACTGGTTGAGCAGCATTCATTAAAACTCCCTATAGCTACAATCTTGGACATAACTGCTTGAGACAGTGCCGATTTTTGCAGAGATCATGATCTCAACTTATTGCCTTTACCACACGAATTATAAGGAGCAAGGATGGCACATAAGGAGCAAGGATGGCACAGTTGGTTAGTGCGCGGCCTTCAGTGCGAGAGGTCCCGAGTTCGATCCCCAGCCAGACCTCACATCCTTGTTTCGACTTCTTTCCAATCTGTGTAGCTTTAATTAGCTTTAAATACCCTTAAAACGGAGCACTGATGGAGAGAGGGGAGTAAAATGAGCGCACCGTCGACCTCAGGTTTGTCAGTTGAATTACTGTTACGAGTTATCAACGTTAAATATGGTTGCTTTACTTTACTTTTTTTATTATCAACCCCCTTCTTCATGTTATTCACAGGATTACCCATATCCATACAGCAGGCCTGATTTTGAGTTGCATCAACATTGAGGTTAGGGGGATGGGGGAGTGACAAGGATTGCTTTCCATTTCTAGCTCAAGTTTGTGAGCAAAATGTTGAATTGTCTCAAGGGTTTTGTCCAAGATTGTTGACAGAAGATAGAGTGTCACAACATTAATCACCTCATCTGACTCTTACTGTATATATCTTTTGTTCTTGACAGCCTCCTGCATATGCACAAAACTTGACAGATATCTGCTTACTTATCACAAGTCTCTCAACATTTGTGCATATATAGCTATTTCAATTAACGTTGTCGCTGAAAAGCCTAAAGGCTAAAGCCTTTCAAATATCTTTTGTGTACTCACAAACGTTTCTGTAGGCCACATCAGAAATTAAGGAATATGTTATCCAAGTTGTAGAATTTGCAAGCATACAGGGAGTTTTTTTATTGTAATGATGTCACGGTGATAAAGTTTTTCATGAATTCCGCTCTCAAAGCTTTAGGCTTTAGGCTTTTTTTCAGCGCCAACGTTAATTGAATCAGCTATACATGTATAGGACAAGAAAGCCCAACCTTGTAAGTGATTCTTAAGGCATATGGCTTGTAGTACCTTGTAGTACCTTAATAAGCCACTTCACGCTTTCGTCCGCCATTTTGAATTGGGGCAAACGCGGCAAAATTTTAAGAAATCTAGATCACTTTGACTTACCATAACTCCGCACGTTTTTGTCGGATTTTTAAAATTTAAACTTCAGTGATTTGCAGACACTGATACCAGATGTCGGAATGAAAATAAAACTTGTACAAGTTTTTTACGTGTATTTTTCAAATCAGCCTTGTTTTCGCGAATGATCTTAATATTTACGTGCCGAACGTTTTATTTTGAAAACTAAAATCCACTTTTTCTCGTCTTGTAGTCTTCCAATATTTATCATTTAAATAGGCATAAGAAACAAAACCAATACCGTTTCAAAAATATTAACTTTTTAAAAATATGATGAAAATGAGCGAAGTTATGGTAAGTCAAAGTGATCTAGATTTCTATAAATTTTGGCGCGTTTGCCCCAATTCAAGATGGCGGACGAAAGCGTGAAGTGGCTTATTAGTATCAACTAATTACCTCAATATTGCACTGCAATAAAGGAGCTCCAGGGAAATTGTACTTGTAGACAGTATTGGCAGTAGTGTTTATTTCCAGAGCAGCAACAACTTCAGTCTTGAAACCACAAGCTAAAAGTATAAAATTAGTAAATCCTCCACGCTCATTTACAAGAATGGGAGTCTGACAGGCCACACACTCAAGTTTAGAAAACATAATTTAGCTATTTTGGGATTTTAGAAACTGAAATTTAACACAAAATATTTCTATTTTGATTATCTTACCTTTAGCAGCAAAGTGCATGCCTCCTATTCCGCTATAAAACTCGATAACACGATAAACTTTGTCTGTTTTTATGGACGACATTTCACGTGTGGATGCCGCCATTTTGGATTTGGCGCTTCATGTGAATTACCGCTGACATAATACTATTTTCTCGAGGCTCACATAAACCAGATTACGCATGCAGGGGTGTGGTCCCAAGGACTTCAGCAAATCAGAATAAAAATAGATTTGCGGTTGGCTGACGTTTTTTTGTACAATCCGTATACAGTGGTCCTGCGGTTTTCCACTCTCATAAAAACAATGAATCAACATATGAGTTGAAATATAAACAAGCAAACAAACAAACATACAAACAAATCAATGAATAAAAAAATAAACGAATGTCTTTATTGACGACTCAATATAACAAAAAATAAACAAACAAATCGATCAATCAATCAAATCAATCAATCAATCAATGTCTTTATTCAAAAAACTACTCAAAAATACGGATGTGTGAGTTAACACAAAGTAAAAAATAATGTCCTATATAAAATTGAATTAGTAGATAGTGTATTTTCAAAGCTATTGTAGGTCAGTGAGAAATACTCGACCCGCCCAAAAGGCCTTCAATTTCACTCGCATTCTCGTACCTAGAGTTGTTGCCACGGTGTTGCCGTGAAATTTGTCTCTGCTGCATGCAATTGGCCTGTTCACAGGCTCCATGCAATTTCCGACTGAATTCTACCTGCAATCTTATCGATTTCTTTGAAACTAAAAACAATATACAGCATTCAAATTCATAACCATCATGCTAGTTTGATTTCAATTTTGAATAGCTTCGTTTGTATTCGTATTTTAAATGGGCAGCTGTATCCTAACTGTTGGTTCCAGATGAATCCTAAAATTCATTAGTTTCTATATACTTGTACTTCTAGCTAAACGGTACGTTGAACTGAATAACTCAATAGAGATCTTTGTTTCCTCGTTTTTCTTATGCAAATTTCAGTACGTCTTTAACTGGTTTCAAATTGTGAAGTTTTGCAGGTATAGGTCAGTCTACATAGTCATATTGTAAGGCTTTTATGTCAAAAAAGGATGAAGGCAGAAAAGTGTGAAAAGGACTACATTCTTTATGACATACCTCTCGGAAAGTCCCAACAAGCAAAAGAACAAGCTCATGAAGAACACAACATCACAATGTCACGAAATACCCGAACTTCCCCAATGAAGAGAACCAAAATTGACAGGCGGATTCAGTTTCCTTTCGCAAGAAACAAGTCAATTGGCATGGCGACGTGTTTGTACCTAGTCTCATTTCTTCCGATTCGGAAATGTGTACTATGGAGAACCTTCATTATAGTCATTCTTACGGGAATAACTGCGGTGTTTGTCTACAGTCATGCGCTTATTCCTTTCCCCAACTTCCAAGTCATCCAAAGGAGAACTCCATTCTCCTTTAAGACAAACACAGCCTGCAATCTGCCCAAATTGGATCCTTATCACAAAACAGTAATGAGTGAATTGAAAGATCTTGGTTCTTTGGTCTGCGGAAATGGGAAAATTTATGCCAGCTTACAAGGGGGAAATCTAAGTATTCTAGATGATGAAATTACACAAGTAAAACTGAAAACAGTGAGAAGAATACATGGGGATGATGATGGATTTAAACTCGAGAATATAGAACTGAAGAATAACCCAAGCAGCGAAACAAGATTCCTCTACGAAGGTGAGTTCTTATGTTTATAGTTGAAATTCTCAGTACAGCAATTACAGAAACGCAACAATAACAAATATTACTAAAACGACTGATATCGATGAACCGAAACGCTAGTTTTCTTTGATTTCAAGTTACGTTCATAAGCTAAGCTAAGGAAATAGTTAATCTCGATGCAGTGTTTAATTTCACCCACTCAGATGGTTTGCCGCTGTCAGAGTCTAGATTAGTAACTTATAATAAATTAAACTAGAAAATTACAAATGATAAGTATCTACCTGAATAATTTTTCAGTTAGTTCAGTAAATGTGTATATAGCCGCACTGCTGACAGAATGCGTGAAATTCTCATGCGCATACATGATTCAATATTTTTTCTTGGCTTCTCACAAAGTAAAGCAGCCCTTTTAGGGAAAAATGTATCTACAATTCAATTGATTTATTTGTTTTTCTCTTCATTATAATGCTACAGTACTTTCTAAGTCAATAGGTTCCATAACGGTTCAGATTCTGTCGGTACTGGTGGTTTATTATTCAAATGTTCATTTAACTGGTTTCTGGAGTCGTTTTGTACATAAATTTAAGCATAGACAAAGAGCTATAGATGTCAGTTTAAAATGGGGGCTTTGTTTCTTAACGTTTATATTAAAAAAACGTTCGCCCACGTACTGACCTGCCTGATTATAAAAAACTGAATGAGCATATGAGTAAACAATTAAACAATCACTGTCTATCTCGGAGAGTAAAAGCCTCAATAGGTTGCTATCAATCAGCTGTTGAATCTCATTATCTGCGTTTGACTGGAGGGCAAAAACCGGTTTGACTGGGAGTCAGAAGCTTTCAAACATAAACTGGAATTCTTTTGAAGCTAGCGCTGGTAAAAATTCCGCACGCTGGACGGGATATGACGTCTATTGATAGCAACCTATCAGGGGATGTTTAGATGAAGGCGAGTTGTCCCTGGTATTGCAGGGATAACTCTTTTGTTTTCTTTTCCCTGGGGGACACAGAACTAAAGAGTTATCCCTCAGCTAGCAGGAACAACTCGCCTTCATGTGAACGGGCACCCAGTCAAAGTATGGACCATCGAAGTGGTGTCTGGGAAAGCGGAAAATGTCTGAGGCGAGTCACGTGACTGAAATTTTGTCTGGCTATCCACAGTCCAAATAGAGTGGATTTCGTATGACTTTGAAAAACTACGGCACGGTCACGGCACGGCACAGCACGGCCACGGCACGGAACCTCGCCTGCTGATTTCTTTGTAAATTTGTAAAGACATCAGCAGGCGAAATTCCGTACCGTGGCCGTGCCGTGCCGTGACCGTGCCGTAGTTAAGGAGATGTTACACGAGACGATTTCCAATACCGATTTTCCGCACAACGCTTGGTCAAATTCAAGTAATTTTGCGTTAAAAGTTTTTAAAACTCAAATCAAACATTGGATCAACGTGTTGCCAAAGCAAAAATTTCGTTAAAAATCGATCGTTCAGTTTTAATTTGTAAGTTCAACGGCATAAACTTTACTGGCAATATTGTTGCGCGAAAAATCGTTGTTGTAAGTTGTCTTGTGTAACACCACCTTAAGATAGTCTCAACTCCCATTTCAATCTTTTGCACTTACAATGCATCGGTGTTCTTCTTCTTGAAATGCTGATTATATTGGGTGATGAACTCTCAATTGGACCCAAAACTGAATGAAGGACCAGCGCTCAGTATTCTTCCAGTAGGCCACTTTGCCTCCCATCAATCAAATAAATCGGCCTAAATTAAAACTCCTTTTATAAAGTATACGCTATATATTTTCAGGATTCCAGGGCAACATTCAACACTTCAACAAAAAATGCTTTCATCCGTATGGAGGGCTACGGCATCCCAAAGATGACACTTCTGTTGTTCTACACTCTGATTGTGGACTAAAGCGTATTGAATTCAAACTCCTAAGGAAAGAAGAAGGTTTGGCAATACAGCATGTGCCTAGCAACAAATGTTTACAACCGGAAGCCAAAAGTAAGTTGGCAACTTAAGCCGAATACAGCCATAAGATAAGAAAATAAAGCCGACAGCACTGCATGTCGGACTAAACGAACAAATACGCTAATGAGCAATCTTTTGTTCAAACTCATCATAGATAGTTGCTGTAACAATGCAAACAATTAGGCTTAGAGAAATGCCCTTGGGCAGGAGGCCGAGGAGCTTATAGGCGGCGGAGGCAGTGAAAACCATATTTGACAGTAGAAAGAATGCTACATGCTAATCGATATTTTGTACGAGCCATCTAATGCGAAACACATAACGGCCCACCGTAACAGTGTTAGCCCATTGGATAACAAATTTATATTGTGTGATTAATTCTTCTCGCAGATTCTACAAAAACGTGGTCCAAATTAATGTTCTCGCAAAACTGTAACTCAACCTACAGACTCTTAGAAAATGGGCGCCTTCAGCACATTGTCAGCGGACTTTGTGTAAACGCCAGAAATCAAATCGATACAAAAAGAAAGGAAGATGAAGTGATCTTAAAAGATGACTGTGAGTTCGCAGATTCTGAGCTTTACGGTTTGGCTCTAAAAGGTGAGTTGGCAAGGAATTCTTATTAGAACAGTTTTCGTATGAGTAGTGGGAAACTCACCGCGTCGTCCCGTGACCATGTCACTGCCGTCATGTTACTGGCGTAATGTCGAAAATCCTGTGGTAACCGTGCCGCGTGTCGTGACTGTATACCGTTTTCCCTAGTTCTATCCATGACTTATCAGATTCAGATTACAGAGTCAACTCACGTCTTTCCCACAGAGCAGATTTCGTATGACTGTGAAACCGGCAAGGCATGCACAGTTACGGCAGGAATTTTGAATATTTTTATCATGGCACTGTCACGGTCACAGCACGGCGCGATCCGTTTCGCACTCATACGAAATCAACTTTATTTCATAGTCATACGGACTATCTATATTACACGAACACCAATATGCCGGCTGTTTCAAGGGTATCCTAATTTCTTTCATTCACAGGCATTAAAAATGCAACAGTCGAGTCAGAGTTCCTCCTCGTTGAAATGATAAAGGATGACAAGCTTCATAGGGAATTTCATCTCCAAGCTCTACCAAAGCATGACGTTCTTGAACGGCAAATCAAAACTGAGGGCCTGGGAATGAATGTCTTTATGTTTATGTTTGATTCGACGTCAGCGGCACACTTCAATCGAAAGATGCACAAGACCATGAAATATTTGCAAGACGCAACAAATACGGTCTTCTTCAAAGGGGAAGGAATAGTTGGGGACGGTACGACTGCCCAGTTAAGCGCAATGCTAACTGGGATTGCAGAAGAACTCCAAAGCGAGGCTCGCAGGGGAAAGCCTGGTGCCAAACCTGTAGACGACTGGAGATGGATCTATAAAGATTTCAAAAATCACGGTTACGCGACTTTGTTGAACGAAGACGAACCCAAAATTGCTACTTTTAATATGAGACTCGAAGGATTCACAGAACCGCCAACGGATCACTATTCCAGACCATTCTGGCTTGCCCTAAATGAGGAAAACACTGCCGACAACAGAGCATTTTGTTTCTCATCACAGGCGATTCATAACCTGAGCTTTGATTACGTCAGAAGCTTCTGTGATGCGTATCCAAGACAACCAAAATTCTTTTTAACGATATTCTCGTATCTTACACACTCGAATTTCAATGGAATTAGTTACGCCGATGAAGACTTGACTGACCTGTTAAAAACTCTAGAGAGAAAACATCATTTGAATAACTCTCTGGTTTTTATATTCGGTGACCATGGCTACCGCTTATCTAAATTCAGAGATACAACTCAGGGGAAACTCGAAGAAAGATTACCTTTCCTATCAATAACAGTCCCAAAATGGTTGCCATGGAAATACCCTAAATTGTACAGCAACCTTAAACACAACTCGGAAGTTCTGACGTCTCCTTTTGACGTGTACGCAACGTTACGTCACGTGCTTTCGTATCCCATAAAACCTCGCGATATTATAACTGGACAAAGCATGTTTGACCGGATTGACCGGAAAACTCGCACATGCGCAGATGCAGGGATTGAACCCCATTGGTGCCCTTGCATGCAATGGGAGGATTTAGATTCTGGTCAGACAGTGGTATCCATTATTGCTGAGAGTGTTTTGAAATACATCAATAACTCTACTTCTTCATCAGTGCAGCTTAAACAACTCTGTCGCCCATTTGAAATGAAAGAAATTATGGCGGCTTGGAGAGAGGTGCCTAACACACAAGTCCAGACATTTCAAAAGACTAAAAAAGTAGCCGAATGTGATTCGTGTGTTCCTATTTTCGGCTATAAGTCAAAGCATTTGATCGATACTTTATACCAGGTACAATTTATCGTAGAACCCGGGCCTGCGGTCTTCGAGGCCAGCGTACGACTGATAAGTGGACATGCGCATATAGATAGTAAATTTATTAGTAGGATCAACGCTTATGGAAACCAGTCTCATTGCGTGAGGGAGTCTTACACACACCTACTGAAGTACTGTTATTGCAGACAGCAAATAAGTAATACGTTAAAATTTGAAAATGAATGAAAAAACAAGACGCTATAATAGCGTTCACTCGGGCTACGATGAAACCACAAGTCACAAAGCTTGCTTGCTCCATTTGGTCATTCCCTACTGGTAGACCACAGGGAGCCCGAGCATAGATGTGTGTTGCGGTGGTCAAATACTACAGAGACATACGCGCGCTTTTCATATTGTCTAAATATAGTTACGAGACACCCTCTCCAGAACATTATCTTCTCTCTGTTTCAGTTTTATTTATCTGTTCCATTGACATTAAATAGCTGTTTCTTATAGTAGACTCATTATCGTACCCAGACCTCCTAGGGAAAAACGACTGCCAAGAGCACTGGGTACAATGAAGCAACCACCGACTTTTCCTTTTCCTGTCAATCTCGAGTCCAACCTCGTTCCTAGGCTCTCCCTTCTCGCTTTTTTTACAAAATGGCGGAGAGCCTGGGAACGAGGTTGGGCTTGAGCCCAAAGTCTATCCGGTTTTCTGGTCAGCGGGTCGGCACATCCGCTGACTTGGAAGCCCGAAAGACTTTGGGCTCCAGTTTTTTTATCGAGCTTCGTGAATGGATTCAAGTTGAAATCACCGACTTTCAACCATTAACATTAATTAGCATTACTAAAACGAATGCGGAAAAGGATATTTTCATCACTATTTTAATTCATAAAAATACAATATTTTCTAGAAACTCCTTTGTGAGGTAAACATCTATTACTAATAAATTGAATTGACTATGGATGTCTAATACAAAATTACATTGCATATACTTTTAGATTACTATTTTTTGCGACAGCATAATTTAGGGAATTTTAGCGAGTTTTTCAAAATCGCTACATTTTGTGCTCGCAAAAATAAGTATTCTTGGTTATTCTTAGCAAATGGTAGTAAAAATTGTCATTCTCCCCCGAAATTCGCTAAACTTAGTAGCCGCAAAATCTCCCCCAGAGAAATCGCTAAAATTAGTAGTCGTTGAAATATTAAGGTATTTCAAAATTCTCGAGCTGGCGATCGGTTCTTGAGAGGCTCGTAAAAAAAATCTTAATTGCATAATAATGTATTATACATTTACGTGAATAAAACTTTCCCGTATAAAAATACGAAAAAATATGGAGATGAGGATAAGCGGGGAACGCCCAAAACATTTATCGGGAAGTTAGTGCGATGTGGATATTGATCATTATTATATGGCTAGATAATTTCCTGAATTCTGATTGGCTAACGCATGGTCTGTATTTTGCCATATCAGGACCGCTGTCCCGGATGAAAAGAACAAATTGCGTTTGACAATTGTTTTAGCGGGACTTCTCAAAGCCATATAATAAACAATTTATTACCGAGCTTGCTCGGTCTGTACGGGAAAATATCAGACCTCGGTCTTTTTTGTACGGACCTCGCCTACGGCTCGGTCCGTACTGTCAAGACCTCGGTCTGATATTTTCCCATACAGACCTCGCGCTCGGTTAATAACCCTTTATTACTTGACACTTATGAAAATATGCTTCATGCTAACATGAAAAACAAACAAACAAACGAAAAAAAGAACAACAACAACAACAGCAAAACAAACAAACAAACAAACAAAATAAAAACCATACATACAAAACTTACAAAACGTTAACTAAATTATTACACACGTTATAACGAAATGGTCATAAAACAGATTGGAAATATAGAATATACTACAGCCATCATGTAATCTTTAAGCTCATTCCATATCACTAGTTGAGCGATCATCATCATCGTCTTCGTCGTCATCATCACTGATCATCATCATCATCATCATCATCACCGGCTTGTCATCCAAAGCCAACGCATTATGAACTCCATGAACTATTTTCAAAATGCCAGCATTTCCCAGCACAATTATAACTAACATTTCTTCATCGCAATCATTCTCATCTCATCGAGATTACAAAACCTTTCTTATCATAGGACCCGTACGGCCCTGCTCGCGCGGTCTTAATAAAACCGTCGGAATTAAAAGTCACGTGATAAGGGCCTAACGGCTTTGTGCGAGTGGGCCGGAAAAAAATCCGTCCAGCCCTGTTCGTTACTGCGCACTAGAATTATTTTTACAGGGTCTTTTTATCACTTTTTTAAAACAAAAGGGTCATATATAAAATGCTTATTGACTGAGTTAGGTACCGGAGTGAAGTTAGCAGGCTGTTCAGCAGGCTGTTCGGTGAAGTTAGCAGACTTTTCACGGCGACCTGTTGCGACATCAAAAATGAATCCAATGAAAGGAAAATAGACAAGGGATAATGAATCTGTACAATTTGGCCGCATTCGATCAATTAGGGTGGAATGGTAAACAGAAAATCGGACTAAAGGAGTATTTCTTTTTCAACCTTAAAAAGAATCAATAAAAAGTCACGTGATGCATAGGATCTTTCACAAATCACTCAGTTCATGAGCCAATGGCCCACTGAGCCCATCTCACCGAGTCATTGGTCCATCTCACTCAATTTCTTGGAATGACGGACAATGGAATAACGGAATATAAAACACCTTCCTCAAATTCTTTCTTTAATAAAAAGTCACGTGATGCATAGGATCTTTCACAACTAAATCACTCAGTTCATGAGACAATGGCCCACTGAGCCCATCTCACCGAGTCATTGGCCCATCTCACTCAACCCCTTGGATTGACGGACCTGGAATAACGGGGCATAACACTTTTTTCGCAATTTGTTTTTGTTATTAATAAAATGTCACGTGATGCATAGGATCTTTCACAAATCACTCAGTTCATGAGCCAATGGTCCACTGATGCCATCTCACCGAGTCATTGGCCCATCTCATCCTTGGAATGACGGACAATGGAATAACGGAATATAAAACACCTTCCTCAACTTCTTTCTTTAATAAAAAGTCACGTGATGCATAGGATCTTTCACAAATCACTCAGTTCATGAGCCAATGGCCCACTGAGCCCATCTCACCGAGTCATTGGCCCATCTCACTCAATTCCTTGGAATGACGGACAATGGAATAACGGAATGCAACACACGTTCCTCAACTTCTTTTTTTAATAAAAAGTCACGTGATGCATAGGATCTTCCACAATTATCTCAGTTCAAGAGCCAATGACCCACTGATACCATCTCACCGAGTCATTGGTCCATCTCACTCAATTCCTTGGAATGACGGACAATAGAATAACGGAATATAAACACCTTCCTCAACTTCTTTCATTAATAAAAAGTCACGTGATGCATAGGATCTTTTACAAATCATTCCGTTCATGAGACAATGGCCAACTAAGGCCATCTCACTGAGTCATTGGCCCATCTCACTCAATTCCTTGGAATGACGGACAATGGAATAACGGAACATAAAACAGCTTCCTCAACTTCTTTCATTAATAAAAAGTCACGTGATGCATAGGATCTTTCACAAATCATTCCGTTCATGAGACAATGGCCAACTAAGGCCATCTCACTGAGTCATTGGTCCATCTCACTCAATTCCTTGGAATGACGGACAATGGAATAACGGAATACAACACACCTTCGTCAAATTCTTTCTTTAATAAAAAGTCACGTGATGCATAGTATCTTCCACAATTATCTTAGTTCAAGAGCCAATGGCCCAGTGATGCCATCTCACCGAGTCATTGGTCCATCTCGCTCAATCCCTTGGATTGACGGACACTGGAATAGAGGAACATAACACACTTTCCCAAAATTATAATTTTTAATAAATGTCACGTGATGCATGCGAACTTTCACAAATCACTCTGATCATGAACCACTGGCACAGTGATGCCATCTCATCGAGTCGTTGGTCCATCTCACTCAATTCCTCGGATTGACGGACAATGGAATGGCCGAATGTAACACACTTTTCCCAAATTATAATTTTTAATAAAATGTCACGTTATGATGTGCATAAGATCTTTCAGAAATCACTCAGTTCTCGAGACTATGTTCATATATATTTATATATAAACATGCGTAAACAACGTTTTGTCTTGTTTTAAAAGAATTATAGATTTTGTTTGGTTGCAGTGTTGTTTGAGTCAAGGGATTCACGATCGAGTGTCACACATGCACACTCGTAATTAGGTCAGCCATTGGTGCCACAAAGTCAACCGACTAGCAGATTCCTAATAGCGCTGTTCGACCTTAAAATGTTCACTGGCTTTCTTTCCTCAAAGAGATAATCATCATAAATTCAAGAGTCATTCTAAAATACCACCTTTCTGTAGCGCCACAGAATTCACATTATTGAAGATTTTTTTACAGTTGAAGAGGTTATGTTATTCAATAACCTTTTTCCAGCTTGTCATTATTTATTATTTCTTGGGTTAAGATATAAAGGTGTATTTATTATTCCAAAGCATTTTCAAACGGTTATACATTATTTGTGGTCATTCCTATGCATCACGTGACTTTGTTATTAAAAACGGAATTCCAAGGGCTATTGTCAACCGAACATAGTGATTTGTGAAACGTCTTATGCATCACGTGACATTTTTTTAAAGAAAAAGTTTGAAATGTGTTATGTTTCGTTATTCCATTGTCCGTCATTCAAAGTGATTGAGTGAGATGGGCCAATGACTCGGTGAGATGGCATCAGTGGGCCATTGGTTCTTGACCTACGATAATTATGAATGATCCTATGCATCACGTGACTTTTTATTAAAGAAAGAATTTGAGGAAAGTGTTTTATATTCCGTTATTCCATTGTCCGTCATTCCAAGGAATTGAGTGAGATGGACCAATGACTCGGTGAGATGGGCTCAGTGGGCCATTGGCTCATGAACTGAGTGATTTGTGAAAGATCCTATGCATCACGTGACTTTTTATTGATTCTTTTTAAGGTTGAAAAAGAAATACTCCTTTAGTCCGATTTTCTGTTTACCATTCCACCCTAATTGATCGAATGCGGCCAAATTGTACAGATTCATTATCCCTTGTCTATTTTCCTTTCATTGGATTCATTTTTGATGTCGTAACAGGTCGCCGTGAAAAGTCTGCTAACTTCACCGAACAGCCTGCTGAACAGCCTGCTAACTTCACTCCGGTGAGTTAGGTCGAGCCGGACGGGAAAATATTTGGTTCTTGGCCATTTGTAGGACTGACCTTGAGCCAAATATTTACCCGTCCGGCCTTTCAACTCAGTCAATAAGTTAATACTATTAAAAATATCTCGCAATACATTATTACATACAGAGCGACTTTAAACTTTCGTAACATTATCAAAATGTTCTAACCCACTCTAACTATAAAATTAAAAGCATAATTCTTAATTAAATACAAATTTTTAGTGATATGATAAAAATGATTCTCAATAGTTCTCAGTTGCTCGCATTTCATCAAGCTCATAGAACATCAAAATGACTATACCTCATGAACAATGGTCAGAAATGGCCCAAAATTGACAAAAGCAAAGGCTATAGCCAATGGTTAAAAATTGCCAACCAAAAGTCTATCAAAACAAGAGAGCATAAATATTTATACTCTTTTGATCAAAACCAAAAGCTATAGCCCATGCAAAATGGCCAAAAATGGCCCAAATTCGACCACAACCCCAAGGCTTTGGTCAAAAGATGACTTTGCCTTTGGTTGAACAAAAGCACTGGGAACGTGTCGATTATATGGTCCATTATATTAAATTCGCTTTACGTACGACGATGGAATGGCCCCTTCGACGTTGCCTGCTCTTCCAATGACCCAGCCATCGCCTTCGTCGGATAATAAAACCACAATCTGGAGAAAAAACAAAAACAAAATAGTTAAGAGCTTTCTGAAAATTTCATGAAAGGACCAGAGAGATTTGATTGTAAATACTGTTGTTGTTATGTTGCTATTGTTGTTGGTGTTCATAATAGCTGACTTCTGAGGATACTTGGCACTTCACTTGCCACAAAAAGTATCAAGACGGAGCTACGTGCATAAAGCTCAGTCATTCCTAACAAGACAAAAGTTTTAGCTCGTAGACTCGGTCTAAATCCTTTGTATGTGGCAGGTGAAGCATATCTCGCAACTGGACTATTGTTCTTGGTATTTGTTTGCTCTTAAATATTACTATTCACTGTTGTTGTTGTTGTTGTTGTTGTTGTAGTTGTTGTTGTTATTTATTTTTGATGTTAATTGTTATTGCTGTTAATGTTCATTGTTGCACATTGCAACACTGTTCATTGTTGTTGTTGCTATAATTGCTATTGATGTTCATTGTTTATTGTTGCTGTTTTAGTTATTAATTGTTATTGTTATCATCGTGTTGTTGATGTCGTTCTTGTTGCTGTTTGCTGTAAATTTTGATGCTGTTTGGTTCAAATAATAATTACACCAACACTGATCATCTTCGTTAATATATTCTAATATAATTCCTCTTTTAAAGACAATGGCCTATTTACCTGATTTTCAACGATTGATAGTTCATCTTTCTCTTGTGCGTTGAAATCAAATAAACACCGTAAAATGACATCATCTTGTTGAATAGTCTACAAAATGTACAAGTATAACAATACTAACTTGAATGAACTATAATTTGCTCGACAACAAAGCGCGCAATTCTAATTTGGATAAATTATCATTTGCTTGACAACAAAGCGGCTAATCAAATCTATTCATGTAGTAACAATTCTAATTTGGATAAATTATCATTTGCTTGACAACAAAGCGCGTAATCAAAATGTATTTATGTCGAAACAACTCAAATTTGAATAAATTATCATTTGCTTGACAACAAAGCGCGTACTCAAACTCTATTCATGTCGCAATAATTCAAATTTGAATAAATTATCATTTGCTAGACAACAAAGCGCGTACTCAAACTCTATTTATGTCGCAACAACTCTAATTTGAATAAATTATCATTTGCTTGACAACAAACCGCGTAATCAAAAAGTATTTATGTCGCATCAATTCTAATTTGAATAAACTATCATTTGCTTGACAACAAAGGCGTAATCAAAATGTATTTATGTCGCAAGAATTCTAATTTGAATAATTTAACATTTGCTTCAAAACAAAGCGCGTACTCAAAATCTAGTCATGTCGCAATAATTCTAATTTGAATAAACTATCAATTGTTGACAACAAAACGGCTAATCAAAATCTATTTTGCTAGACAACAAAAGCGCGCAATCAAAATGCATTGATGTCGCAACAATTCTCATTTGAATAAACTATCATTTGTTGACAACGAAGTGGCTACTCAAAATGTATTCATGTCACAACCATTCTAATTTGAATAAATTATCATTTGTTGACAACGAAGTGGCTAATCAAAATCTATTCATGTCACAACAATTCTAATTTCGATAAATTATCATTTGCTTGACAACAAAGCGCGAACTCAAACTCTATTCATAACGTGACAATTCTAATTTGGATAAATTATCATTTGCTTGAAAACAAAGTGCGTAATAAAAATCTTTTCATGTCGCAACAATTCTATTACATTGAATAAATTAACATTTGCTTGACCACAAAGCGCGTACTCAAAGTCTATTCAAAACGTGACAATTGTAATTTGGATAAATTATCATTTGCTTGAAAACAAAGTGCATAATAAAAATCTATTCATGTCGCAACAATTCTAATTTGAATAAATTAACATTTGCTAGACAACAAAGCGCGTAATGAAACTCTGTTGATAGAGTAACAATTCTAATTTGAATAAGTTATCATTTGCTAAACAACAAAGCGCGTAATGAAACTCTGTTCATAGAGTAACAATTCTAATTTGAATAAGTTATCATTTGCTTGACAACAAAGCCGGTAATGAAACTCTATTCATGTCGCAACAATGCTAATTTGGATAAATTATCATTTGCTAGACAACGCGCGAAATGAATCTCTATTCATAACGTGACAATTCTAATTTGGATAAATTATCATTTGTTGACAACAAAGCGCGTACTCAAAATCTATTCATGTCGCAACAATTCTAATTTGGATAAATTATCATTTGCTAGACAACAAAGCGCGTAATCAAAATCAATTCATGTCGCAACGATATTTATTTCAGTAAATTATCATTTGCTTGACAACAAAGCGAGAACTCAAACTCTATTCATAACGTGACAATTCTAATTTGGATAAATTATCATTTGTTGACCACAAAGCGCGAAATCAAAGTCTATTCATGTCGCAACAATTCTAATTTGAATAAATTAACATTTGCTAGACAACAAAGCGCGTAATGAAACTCTGTTGATAGAGTAACAATTCTAATTTGAATAAGTTATCATTTGCTAAACAACAAAGCGCGTAATGAAACTCTGTTCATAGAGTAACAATTCTAATTTGAATAAGTTATCATTTGCTTGACAACAAAGCCGGTAATGAAACTCTATTCATGTCGCAACAATGCTAATTTGGATAAATTATCATTTGCTAGACAACGCGCGAAATGAATCTCTATTCATAACGTGACAATTCTAATTTGGATAAATTATCATTTGTTGACAACAAAGCGCGTACTCAAAATCTATTCATGTCGCAACAATTCTAATTTGGATAAATTATCATTTGTTGACAACAAAGCGCGAAATCAAAGTCTATTCATGTCGCAACAATTGTAATTTGAATAAATTATCATTTGCTTCAAAACAAAGCGCGTACTCAAAATCTATTCATGTCGCAATAATTCTAATTTGGATAAATTATCATTTGCTAGACAACAAAGCGCGTAATCAAAATGTCTTTATGTCGAAACAATTCTTATTTGGATAAACTATCATTTCCTAGACAACAAAGCGCGCAATCGAAATGTATTTATGTCGCAACAATTCTAATTTGAATAAACTATCATTTGTTGACAACAAAGCGGGTAATGAAACTCTATTGATGTGCCAACAATTCTAATTTGGATAAATTATCATTTGCTAGACAACAAAAGCGCGCAATCAAAATCCATTGATGTCGCAACAATTCTAATTTGAATAAATTATCATTTGTTGACCATAAAGCGCGAAATCAAAGTCTATTCATGTCGCAATAATACTAATTTGATTAAATTATCATTTGCTCGAAAACAAAGCCGTACTCAAAATGTATTCATAACACAACAACTATCATTTGTTGACAACAAAGCGCGTAAGCAAAATCTTTTCATGTCGCAACAATTGTAATTTGAATAAATTATCATTTGCTTCAAAACAAAGCGCGTACTCAAAATCTATTCATGTCGCAATAATTCTAATTTGGATAAATTATCATTTGCTAGACAACAAAGCGCGTAATCAAAATGTATTTATGTCGCAACAATTCTAATTTGGATAAATTATCATTTGTTGACAACGAAGTGGCTAATCAAAATCTATTCATGTCACAACAATTCTAATTTCGATAAATTATCATTTGTTGACAACAAAGCGCGTAATCAAAATCCATTCATATCGCAACAATTCTGATTTGAGTAAATTATCATTTGCTTTTCAACAAAGCGCGAGCTCAAACTCTATTCATAACGTGACAATTCTAATTTGGATAAATTATCATTTGCATGAAAACAAAGTGCGTAATAAAAATCTATTCAAGTCGCAACAATTCTATTAAATTGAATAAATTAACATTTGCTTGACCACAAAGCGCGAAATCAAAGTCTATTCATGTCGCAATAATACTAATTTGATTAAATTATCATTTGCTCGAAAACAAAGCCGTACTCAAAATGTACTCATAACACAATAACTATCATTTGTTGACAACAAAGCGCGTAAGCAAAATATTTTCATGTCGCAACAATTGTAATTTGAATAAATTAACATTTGCTTCAAAACAAAGCGCGTACTCAAAATCTATTCATGTCGCAATAATTCTAATTTGGATAAATTATCATTTGCTAGACAACAAAGCGCGCAATCAAAATGTATTTATGTCGCAACAATTCTAATTTGAATAAAGTATCATTTGTTGACAACAAAGCGGGTAATGAAACTCTATTCATGTCGCAACAATTCTAATTTGAATAAATTATCATTTGCCCGAAAACGAAGCGCGTAATGAATCTCTATTCATGTAGTAACAATTCTAATTTGAATAAGTTATCATTTGCTTGATAACAAAGCGCGTACTCAAACTCTATTCATAACGCAACAATTCTAATTTGGATAAATTATCATTTGTTGACAACAAAGAGCGTACTCAAAGTCTATTCATGTCACAACAATACTAATTTCAATAAGTTATCATTTGCTAGACAACAAAGCGCGCAATCAAAATGTATTTATGTCGCAACAATTCTAATTTGAATAAACTATCATTTGTTGACAACAAAGCGGGTAATGAAACTCTATTTATGTCGCAACAATTCTAATTTGGATAAATTATCATTTGTTGACAACAAAGAGCGTACTCAAAGTCTATTCATGTCACAACAATACTAATTTCAATAAGTTATCATTTGCCAGACAACAAAGCGCGCAATCAAAATGTATTTATGTCGCAACAATTCTAACTTGAATAAACTATCATTTGTTGACAACAAAGCGGGTAATGAAACTCTATTTATGTCGCAACAATTCTAATTTGGATAAATTATCATTTGTTGACAACAAAGAGCGTACTCAAAGTCTATTCATGTCACAACAATACTAATTTCAATAAGTTATCATTTGCTAGACAACAAAGCGCGCAATCAAAATGTATTTATGTCGCAACAATTCTAATTTGGATAAATTATCATTTGCTTGACAAGAAAGCGCGTAATCAAAATGCATCATGTCGCATTAATTCTTATGTGGATAAATTGTTATTTGCTTTACAACAAAGCGCGTAGGCAAAATCTATTTATGTCGCAACAGTTTTAGTTTGAATAAATAATTATTTGCTTGACAACAAAACGCGTAATCAAACTATTGATGTCGCATTCTAATTTTATTAAATTATATTATTTTGCTGCAGAAAAGCGCGTAATGAAAACTGTACTGATGGCTACATAGAGCTCGTAATAATATACTTTGGGTGGTGAAAGTATTCCACATTGATAAAAAAAACATGAAAATCAGAAAAAATGGATTAACGGCAGAAATGAGCGGTGGCAATAAAGTAGGGAATTAGGAGAATTAGAAAACTTAGGAGTAAAGTAAACGTAATATAGAATGGGGTAAATTGCACATCAAAATCTTGCTTCTACTGACCTGAACATACGAAGCTGGAAAGAAGCCAGACTTGCCTTTGGACTTGCCCTAATATGAAATCAATGACAACTTTATGAATCATTTTCTCTCGGTATTATGTTGGGGTTTTTTTTTTTCGACCTCTATCTCTTTCTTTCCTTTCTATTCATCCCTTTTCTTTACACTTGTTTATTTTTGTTTGTCACTCTCTCAGAGTGCTGAATGTAAAATGAAACAAATCTATACCTCCCACCAGTTGTTGTCTGAGGTATTGGTCAGTTGGATTCGATCTCCAGCACTGAAAATATCAAGCAAACAAAAATTACATTTACTGTCTTGACTATCATTATCATAACATCATCATCATTACTATTGCTGTACGTTGGCCTCATTGTAGATATCACCCAAAAATACGCTTCATCTATACAATTTTTTGACCATTTTTTAGAAGCAACATACGCAGACCCAGTAATGGATATTGGTCATTGTAATCCCTCTCACTCAGGTAAGAAATGCAACACCGAGTCTGCGTTTATTGCTTCCGTTTCAGCTTTCGTTACACGTGAAAACCAGGCCTTATGACTTACAAACCCACTGTTTGGAAAATTGTGGTATATTTCAATGGTTTTAAAGAAAAATTTTTTTGGAAAAGTAGTGGCACATTTGAACATGACTATAATGTAATCATACCTTAATTTTAGATCGCCTACATTTTCACCAGCATAGTCGTATAACGCTACACCATACGAGTCCTGATAGAGAAATACAGCAGATATAAATGAAAAACACTGCATGTGGACCAGTTCTAGACAAGCGTTCAGTTAAGTGGGGAGGCACAAACAGTGATGAGGAAGTATTTTTGTTATATTCACCAGAGTCAATAGTTCTATTAACTCTGTATTCACAAACACATCACGCTTACCCCAGATATACATTCTTCGGCTGTATCTAGAAATAGAACGTACAGCGATGTTAGAGACCATAATACTAAGAGAGTGAAACTCACGGATTGATGTCTGCGCGATGTTTGGCGCTTAGGCGCCAGGCTCTCAAATAATGGAATTTGATTTTTACGCGCGCGCGGATATAAACTGTTTCTCCTCCAGCAATAAAATTTCATTTGTTGCGCGCGCGATGGTGTCAACCTCAAGTTACTAAAAATAACCTTAGTCGCCAAGCACATCGTGCAGAAATCAATACAAATTTAGCTCTCATAGTATTATGGCCTATTGACTGGTGGTATTATTTTCAGACCACAATTTTAGGACTGTAAGCAAACTCTCTTTCCTAGCTTACCTAAGTTCCACTTCTTGGTGAAGTATTCACGTAAAGGCGTGTGTGGGGGAGGGGGCATGGGGGAAGGGAATACAAACGGAAACTAGTGAGTGAACTACTTTTTGATGCTTCGGTGTATAAAGATGCAAGACTACGTCTACTCTGACGAAGGGCAAAGACTCGAAACATCAGAGCTGTAAGTTTACTCTTTTTATACGGTCGTACAGATTCCACTCATTCCTTAACGCTCATTATATATACCTAGCTAAAAATGGTTCTTTTCACTGGTTTCGCTCACTTTTGTTTAGACACTGGCCTAGAGTAGATTTCGTATGACTGTGAAAACGGCACCGTCACGACACAGTTACGGCAGGAATTTCGAATGTTTATATAGACTACACGGAACAACTACAACAGTTATATAGACAACACGGAACTGACACGGTCATAGAGCAGATTTCGTATGACTGTGAAAACGGTACCACACGGTCACGGCACAGTTACATCAGAAATTTCGACTGTTTTTACAGACAACACGGTACTGACACGGTCACGGTACGGTACGGTACGGTCAGTTTCAATCGTACGAAAACTGCCCTAGTAAAACACGGTACTAATTGTTATTCTTACCATAAAAAGATTGTACGTTCTCAGATTCTTTCGGTGCATCTGGAAGTGGTTTTCTATAGGAGGGAGGGGTAGGGGCCTCGTCGATGTCACTGTACGAATCGAATTCATCAAAATCGTCGTCTAGGTCATAACTCGCCGAGGACTTCACGGTTCCTGTCTTACGTTTAGAAGGTAGCTATAACGGGATACGAAAACGCGAAGGGATAAGTAAGATGAAGAGGGCGGGCGAATCCTCACCAGCTGATCGGTGATGTTCACTCGGCGAGTGTAACAAAATGCAGACCGGTCTCTAGGGTCGAACAACCACCCAGTAAACGATTTAAATCAAGCACGGTAAGTATTTTTAGGGGCCTTTTGGCATTCTGATTAGACGTTTTTTAAAAATAAAATTCCCATAGAAAAGGTCGACCTCATGATGCAGTGAGAAAAGCAAACCATTTTAATCAAGTTATAAAAACATTGCCTGCTTTTAAAAAAAAAAACTTTTACTGTCCACAAGGAAGCCATTTTGATGCTCGCCGCCAAAGCATTTTAAGAACACACCAGAAAACCATTTTTAAAAACGTCATTCCAAAATCCTTTTAATGCTCTCCGGAAACCATTTCAATGGAGAATCCGAAAACCATTTCAATGCAGAAATGGTTTCCGGGAAACATTGAAATGGTTTCTAGAAGAGCATAAATATTCTTAATGTTTTTAAAACTATAGTTATAGTTATTGTTTTCATTGCAAGAAAATATTACTAAAATGCAAGTTGAGGAGCAAGTATAGAAACTTCATCATTATCTGAATCATCATTATCCAACGTCAAATCAATTCCCAGTCGCAATTTATCATCACCATCATCACCACCACCATCATCATCATCACGGTTATCGTCTATGATATACTTACAGGTTCTCCAGAACAGTTGGGTACATTTTCCTGGCATTTTGTATGGACACTCATCCGACACTTCTTACATTTGACACCTTGCTTTAAGAAACCTGTTACAAACCAAAATGGAAGTCAGGCTATTGAAGAATGCTTTACATATGGTTCAGGCGTTCAACTTGTGGACGTGTTAACGGAGTTGAAGTGGTGGACGTATTAACGGAGTTCAAATGGTGAACGTACTAACGAGGGTTCAAAAGTGGTGGACGTATTAACGGAGTTCAAATGGTGGACGTACTAACGAGGGTTCAAAGTGGTGGACGTACTAACGGAGCTCAAATCGTGGACGTACTAACGGGGTTCAACTGACGGGCGTATTGACAGGGTTCAACTATTCCTGAGTTTGACATAGCGTTTTCTATTGTCAATGTGAACGATCGGTGAACCAAGAAACGTACCTTTGAGAAGTTTATTACAATAGTAACAAAATACAGGCTTTTTGAATGTGTGCTCGACAAAGTCATGTTTAGCAGCTCGTATGGTCTTGGGCTTGGCCATAACGTTTGATATCACACTCTTTCTATTGTCATATACGTCGAGTAAACTTTCATCGTCATCATATTCGTCGTCTCGGAGGTCCATTTCTGTGATACGCAGGCTTCGTTTGATGTCAGGGGTGAAGAGATTAAGCTAGAAAAACAGTACAGAATTAATTAGCAACTTTTTGTCGTATACTCTCTCTAAGACGAACACTCTTTGAGTTTTATCAATCATTCTGGGAATAAAAAAATACAAAAATGAATAAATAAATAAATAAATAAATAAAAACACAGATAGATAGATAAATAAATAAATATACAGATAAATAAATAAATATTTAATAAATAAATAAATGAACAAATGAATAAATAAATAAATATACAATTACAAGAGGGTGTCAATGAGCTTTAACAGTTGACTGACATTTGGCCTAAAAATCAAGAGTTAACTGACAAACATCACCAAAATTTGTAGTTAAGTTTTACACTCTATTCCTTTTTTTCCTTTCCTTTCCTTTCCTTTCCTTTCCTTTTTGTGTGTATTTCAAGAAAAACTACAGACCGATGCTCCCAAAATGGCTACCGTAAATTGCGAAAAACGTAATTGCAATACTTGTTTGACTTTCGATCGTTGAGCATTTTCGTCTCACTAACATTACTTCCGTGAGAGTCCGAAATTTCCCCGGTCCCTCCTCAAAAAATAAGCCTTCTAAAAATAAATTTCACGAATTGCAAATTACATTATTCTAAACAAGTGTCTACATGTTGAAATTCCACTAAAAGTAAGAAAGCTTTCACTGAAAACGAGCTTGAGTGACGCGTGACAGGTTCTAGTAGATGGCGTGATAGTCATCTTTAACGAAGTTTCACCAGATTGTACGATAGATGTAAAGTTAGTATTCGAGATTATTTTTATCTCGAGTATTGACAGTAAATCAATCGTAAGACACATAAATTGAAGGCATTTAAGCTTTTTATTGTCCTCTGCGTTAATGATCCCCGCTATCTGCTCAATTTAGCTTCAAAATCCTATGAAAATATTCACATCTACGTTGAGCCATATGAATATGAAAGTGATGTAATAGTCAACAAGCTGGGCTTCCGGTGGCCACAACGTCTTATGCAAGAAATGTGGATATTTTCATAAAATGAAGAAATATCTACAGTATAGAAGACAGATCGTCTTATGCAAGAAATATGGATACCATCATAGAATCCAGAAGAAATATCTTTAGAAGAAAGAAGAAATTCCAGAAGAAATATCTTCAGATAGAAGAGAGACTAAGGTAGGCGACATTAAACCCTGATAAACATTCAATTTTTTCAATTTATGTGTATTATAAGTGAAGATCTATCGTGAATACTATAAAGATCGAATAAGCTGGGCTTCCGGTGGCCACAACGTCTTATGCAAGAAATGTGGATATTTTCATAAAATGAAGAAATATCTACAGTATAGAAGACAGATATTCTTATGCAAAAACTATGGATACCTTCATAGAATCTAGAAGAAAGATCGAATACTTTGCGGTTTTAGTTTTACTTCCCCTATCATGATTCCCGAGATAATTGCACAATCAAATGAAATGCCCACCTCGCGCCAATAATAAAAGAAAGCCATTCAACAGTCGCCAACATTGAAAGAGAATCGAGAACACTGAGGTACTTAATTTTTAAGCAAAAAAAAATCATTTCAAGAGTCGAATGGTAAATTATGCTGTCCTGTTGGTCTTGTGATTATTCTTCACTGCTTGGCGCGTGTTCGCCATGTGGATATATACGCCATAGACCGTACTTGACATTACCTTTATATGAAGAACGTTGTACACTCAAAGAGTGCTCTAAGGATGTTTCTTCACATATGAAATTATTACAAATTCAATATGGCGAGGTGGTGAAAAATGAATTCACGTTACTTTTAGCAAGAGCAGGTAAGATTTACAAAAACAGAAAGAGACATATTGTTCATCTCTTTTTCAGTGAACTTATATAATTTTATTTTCTGATGTACTTAATATCCTTGATTACATCATTTATTCATTTAATCAATTTCTTGTTGAGCAATATTTTATAGTTCATAGTAGTAATAATAGTAATAATAGTAATAATTCATTCACGCATTTATTCATTCATTATTTCTTTATTCTTACGTTTTTCTTTCTTCTATCCTTATTTTCCTTGGGTTCATATTTTTCTTTTTTGTCTGTTTGTTACTAACTTTCTTCCTTCCTTCCTTTCTCACGTTCTTTCTTCCTTTTTTACTTTAATTTCATTTTTCGCATTTGATCATATCCACATGGAAAATGCGCGTTATAAGTAATAAATATTATTATTATTATTTTTCCTTGTCGAAGTGCTTTAAATTTTAAATTATTCGCTAAAAATCAAAAGGTACACAGACAAAATAAACGCAAAAGAAACTAACGTAATCGATTACAGTATAATTAATCTCTGTAAGAGTATAATCTCGGCCTGTGGCCTCATGGTTTTCACTTGATAAAACACTCCTGCCTGTTTATTAAACATCACCTAAAACACTTTTCTTTGTGTTCAGGAATTTTTGCAGACCAAGCCAAGTATGAGCAGTTTACCATATGTCAGTATCATCGAGAAACTTACGGCGTCAACTGGAATAGTAGATCGACAAACTGTTCAGTGCCCTCAGAGCTAGAGGTCCATAAAAGAGCAGTGAAAACAGATCGTGGAATCGATAGCATTTTTTCAGAGTCTACATGCAATAAGAGAAAGCGACTCCTTCAAGTGAGAACACGTGAGTAACACCCCAAAAATCAGTAAGAAAGTTTTTTGGGGAAAACTTTAATTTACAACATGTTGTTACAACAAAGTTCACTAAAAATGTCAGTCCGGCGCACGTGCCATGTTACACTGCTCCAACTTTTAACGAAATCATATTCCGCTGACAGAACGTCAAGAATAAAATCACCTTTCAGTATAGAACGATTGGTAATATTATATTACACGCGCGCTCTCATTAGTCTGATTGGTCACAATGTGTGATTACAGTTTATATAATAAGTGGTATATTACGAGCGCTCTGATTGGTCGAGATGTGTGATTACAGTACACATGCATAGATGACGTCACTGAATCTTTGAAATGTTTCGATAAATATTATATAAAACAAGTACATTCCATCTTTGCATGGGTCTGTACTCTAATAGATGCACAGAAGACGCCAAAATGTGGTGAGAACAACAGTAACGCCACTCGACTTCGTCTAGTCTCTCTTTTTTTTTTCATTACATTTTGACGTCATCTGTGCATCTATTAGAGAACAGACACACTCATACATGACGTCATTGAATCTTGAGCGCGTTCTGATTGGATGGTATCTATTTGTTAAATATTCTAAAATAATTTTCCTTTTTTAATATTCAGCAATATACAGCCAATGCCATGAGCACCTACACCAGTCAATAAATGATACTCAAACAGTTTTGCAAGGGTGTCAGTGTTAGACTTGGTGCAACGACAAACCAACAAAGACATTGTTACATTTTATAAAATTATTAAAAAGTTGAATTCCAACCACTTCTAATGAGCAATACATTATTAAGTCTGTGTATGTTGCTTGTGCTTATGCTTATGTCACTAGTGAAAAGACAAACACTGCTAATGAGCAGTACATTACTGAGCCTGTGTATGTTGCTTGTGATTATGCTTATGTCACTAGTGAAAAGACAAGCACTGCTAATAATGAGCAGTACATTACTAAAACAATAACTGTTTATTTAAGTGTCCAAATCTTCTAGTGCTTGCACAATAATTGGGGGACACTGTACTCTCACACACACTACCTCTACATTAAGTATTTTGCAAATAATCACTCGACTCACATGTTGATTTTTGCTGAGGGAGGAAAAACCGGAAAACCCTCGTGGCATGGTAGAGAACAACACATCAAACAAACTCAATTCACATATGATCCAGGTGCTCGAGCTGGGACTGGAACCCAGACCATAGTGGTGAAAGGCCAGTGTTCTGACCAATTCGTGCAATTTTGATACTCTTTGAAAAACACACTCGTGCAAATTAATTCCAAATTGAACTCGAAACCGTATGATTACCTATACAAAATGCTAACTTTTGAAAATTCATATCTTCGTCAGTTTACGAGCAATCTCCCCGAAAATTTGCATTTCTATTACTATCGATGTGACAAATTTGATAGTGAATTCTTTTTCCGATAAACCAAATAATTTATATGTCATGCTTGCGCGACATGGGTGTATTGTCTCAGGGGGAAGTGCACCCCTTGCAACCCTCCCCTAAATTCACCTCTGGGTCTGATGTGAACCATCCTTAAGTGTTTTTGTAACAATGTCAAGTACCTGGGCTTCAGTAACTTCTTTGTGCATCTCTTTTACTCGTATTTCATTCATTTGAGTCACAATGTTATCATCAACATCTTCTGCTTTACCATAAGATGGGTTCTGGACATAGCTATAACAGAGGAATCGTAGTTGTCAATAGAGAGACTAAGCATCACGTACATGAGAAATGGCAAACGGCAAAGAGGATCACGTGACCTGCTTTTTTCGTGTCTGGCATTGCTGGGTCATGTCATGAGGGTGTGTCATTTTGCCTTTGCCGCAAATGTGAAAAGTTGCTATTTCGTTTGAGAGCCAAATGTGCAACATCAGGCACAAAATTGGTAGGTCACGTGATCCTCTCTGCCATCTGCTGTCTGCCATTTCCCATCTGAGTGATGATTAATGTATCTAATGTCATCATCATCATCAACAATACCATAAACATAACTGCCTTCATCACACCCATCTACACAATTTCAATATCATCATAATAATTTGGCACTTTCATAACTATTACCAATGGCCCAGTAAAATGGTTGCATGAACTTTTATGAGGTCAGGAGAAATTCCTCAAAATCACTATTAATTTTCCAGGTGAGAAGAATGCTGTCAACATAGCCTGCTTAGCAATGCAAATTCTTTTAAATTTTGTGTGAAAATAATATTATAATAATAATAATAATCCCTCAACAAGTTACAAGAGTAAACACAAAACAGTCACTATTAGAGCAGATTTTGTATGAGTGTGAAATAGACCATGCTGTGTTGTGACAGAGTTGGTGTGGTGTTGTCTACAAAAATATTGGAAATTCTTGCTGTAACCATGCCCAGACCATGCAGTGCCATTTTCATAGTCATACAGAAGCTCTTCTATTGTTCTATTATTCTCTTCTATTACACCATCAGCAGCATTTCAACATTACAACTTATAACACACAAGAACAAAACATGATATCAACATGAATGCTAACAGCAATAAAGCAACAAGGAAAACATTTTACTCACAGTAACAATGAAAGATATATTTACCTATCTCTTAACCCCTTTACAGATCGCAACGTCCCTCTTTCTTTCTCAACAGTACTGGATAAATGCCTGGACTAAAATTAATAAATATGTACAACTCAAGAAATTTAATTAGTGGATAGCCTCCTCCACAGGCAACTCCTTTTATCTCTTGGGCTTCCTGTTGCAAAGAAGAGAGACTGGGAGTGAGCCAAAAAAGATGAGGGGAGAGGGGATGGGGGAAAGAAAAATGCTGCCGCGCTCGCCTCAGTCTTCTCACTCAGAGACTTTGCAACACAGGAAGCCCCAACAGCGGCTTTTTTCTGAAAACAATGCGGTGTTGCCTGCGGAGGAGGCTAATTAGTGGAATAATGAAACAAAAACCTAAATAAACAAATCATAAATATCAAAAACATATATGCATGAGCAGTGAAAAAAATATGTAATCAGGGGCAGCAGAGATGGGGATGGGGTAAGGGGGACTGAAGCCCCTACCTTTTACAAGAAAATATATTTTTAATAAGAATACAGTTAAACTCCATAACACCCAAATTTTATGTTATCAAGGACTTAGCCCCCATACTTTCAAAAATGCTCTGCTGCCCCTGATGATCTTTTATTCATTCATTCATTCAGATCAGTCTGTCATTTCAATCCATTCATTCCTTTTCTTATTTGTCCCCATTTTCCCATGAATTAGTGCTTCATTTTTTCTTCAATCAATCCCTTGCTGTTTTTCTTCTACAGAACAATTTCACATAAGTAAGTGTGAAACAGACCTCACAAGTGTCATGTTGTCTATAAAAACATTCAAAATTCCTGCTGTTACTATGTTGTGCTGCAGCTGTGTTGTATTCACAGTCATATATAAAATCTGCTGTGCACTTTACAACCATACAGGAAAGTATTTTTTGGCCTTCAAAATTTAAAAGAGTTGAAATATTTTGTATTCTTATCCATTTTTTTCTCTTTTAAAACTAGCCTTTTTCTCTAATGCAATGTATTTTCTTTTTAAAACTTCTTCTGTTGTTGGATGCAAAGATAGTTTGTTGTCAGGAACAGACTGAAATAGATGAAAAATAAAAATAAACAACTAAATAAATGAATGAATAAATGAATGATTGAAAGAATAGATAAATAAATATATAAATGAATGAATGACTGTATGAATGAATGGATGGATGGATGAATGGATGAGTGGGTGGGTGGGTGTAAGGATGGATGGATGGATGGATGAAATGAATGTATCAATGAAATGAATGAGTAGATAAATAAATAATTAAATAAACAAATAAGTAAACAAATAAATAAACAAATAAATAAATTAGCAGATGAATAAAATAAATAAATGTTTGCTGTTGCTTACAAACAAGATAAAGAAAGAAAGAAAGAACGAACGAACGAACGAACGAACGAACCATAAAAAATTCACTGTATCAATATACAAAGTTTCCGTTTCCGGTGGGTTCCCTGTGCAATTACATCATTTTGAGCACACAATAGGCATGAACAGCGGTACACTATAGAAGAGTTAACTAAAAATCTCAAACCACTTCAAAATCTGAACTCAAGGAATAATTCCACGTATAAAACATTCCAAATCATGAAGTTTGATTGCGACACCATGTTTCCAATCTTCAAGGCCGTGTCTACGATATCAGTGGGATTATTCGCTGGTGGAGGTATATACATCAATGTTGTAGAACACGATGCGAGAATGACTTTGGACACCAAGTCTTGTCATGCACAATGGAAAGCAAGCTTTGATCGAGCCAAGGTCCATCAAGGAAGACTTGCTATGATATCTGCTCTCAGTGGAGCTGCTGCTTACTACTGCAAGCCTTCTGAAGGTATAGCGTTCCTTATCGGTGGATGTAGCATGCTTTTGATCTTCCCTTACACTCTCTTTGTACTCAAGCCAGCATCGATTGACCCGATCTACGACGACTACGACAAGATTGTCGATCGCGAGTCCGAAGAATTTCGTTCGCGATACTATTGTCAAGTGGAATAACTTATCATTCTGTGAGGAGTGTCTTGTCTATGGGTGTTTTAGTCGGATTTGTCTCTCAGATTCTTCACGAGACGCCATTCTTTTGAGAGTGAAGAACACACCTGATTTTAAAGGACTCCCAACATGGACTTGAGTCTACTAGATAATTACTGTAGTATAGGGAGTATATAATTTCTCGAGAATGTGGACAAAAACATTTGCATGGATTAATTAAAAATCAGCTGTCTAAATGTATGTATGTAAAGAAGTTCCGCCAAAGAGGACTATTTAATTGGACTCAGCGTTCACTTCGATATTGTACATTTTCAAATAGAAATTATTTCATAATCCAGATATATTAAATTGATAAACATTTGCTGTCTAAATTAGCTAGATTTGTCTACATAAATATATTGTAGCTTCATTTGTCAAAGGATAAACGATTGACAAATTAAAATAAACAAAAAGATTGTCTAATGGGAAAATAAATTTGCTGAGGTCTACTCGTCCAGGACAAAACTATTTACCGCGAAAAATTAAAAATCAGCGATCTACATTTCAGAGAGAAATACTTAATTTCATAATCGATATAAAAGAAGTCATCGGCTAGGTTAGCTAGATTTCTTTTTTAAATAAACAAAAAAGATCAAATTAATTTTTAGCTTTTTTTCATAGACGTACGCACTAGGCTCGAACATTGCGTGACGACGACCCAACCTGGAAAGAATTTGCCGAGTTCTACTCGTTCTAGTCTCTCACGGCTTCCGCAATCATTCGAAGCTTTGATCAAGATTCGAAAGCTCAGTGCTACACACCCACGAATTTCATCCTCAAATAAAAATGAAGATCGACGGTGAAACCCTTTTTCCAATCCTACAAGCAACAGCTACGATTTCCGTGGGAGCATTCGCCGGTGGAGCGATTTATATCAATGTCGTGGAACACAACGCTCGAATGACTTTAGACACCAAGACATGCCACAAACAATGGAAGGAAAGCTTCGATCGTGCTCGCGTCTATCAGGGACGACTTGCTCTTCTCAGCGCTGTTTCTGGTGTTGGAGCATACTTCTGCAAACCCTCCAAAGGTTTAACTTTCCTTCTGGGAGGATGCACAATGGCTATGATCTTTCCGTATACTCTTTTCGTACTCAAGCCAGCTTCCATTGACCCGATATATGGCGACTACGACAAAATCGTCGCAAGGGAATCGGAAGACTATGTTCGCGAGACGATTGTCAAGTGGAACAAATATCATGCAGTTAGAAGTGTTATTTCCCTTAGTGTTCTGGTGGAGTTTGTGGCCCAAATTCTCTGCGAAACGCCATTTTTTTGAACGTGAAAGCACAGCGGTTGGGATTCTCTAATTAAGCGGCCATGCATGTTGACACATTGGTTTGACATTTCATCATCTCGTACTTCATGTACTTTGCTTTACTTTCCGAATAAGTTTGCTGTTTTTAAACTAACTGACAAGCTCAGACTCAACTAAATCAGTCATGGAATTAGATTCGTTTAGAGGAAAATAATCAATAAAAATTAATGTAGACTTGTAGTTATTCTAATTTAGGAGAAATTAGATTTTGATCAGAGATTACCAATTCTGTTCTCCAGAAATATAGGAGGAAATAAAGATGTTGATCTAAAAACAGTGGACAAGATTTCTGACCAAATTGTAAACTCTCCTTTAGTGACAAAAGAGCTTGAGAACTTTAAATTTGATCAGAGAAGCCATGATCAAATGCCTCCTCTATCATGTAATGTAAAAATACTAATAATACATAACACATGACATTTTATATAGCACCTATCCAAATCTGCTCTAGGTGCGTTACAACACAAAAACAGACCAAGGTAGGCCGAGAGCTTATGTTGGCGCCTTTGGCTGCTGCTACCCTGTCTGTACCACGATACTAATTACAATGTTAAAATATAACTCTAAACAACTAATGAAAATCATCGTAAGTACATCTGTACATACACACTAAAGTCCAAGTATTATCAACACAAAATGGGTCATTTTCAGGCAGTCTGAACAGTTAATTTTAATTGGCCATTGGTTGCATCCATATCTTAGCTTTCTGAAGGGAGGGGGAGGGGGGCCAGGAAGGGAGCTAAGGAATAATGGAAGCATAAAGGGAAGCAAGTTCAAATCAGAGATGCTGAATTCTTCACAATATTCAGTTCAGTTGGTATGAATGACAGTCGTTTTACCACTATTTGCATACTGTAATTACATGCTCTGCCAGACTTAAGTCTCAACTGGGATTGGTCACCAGGCTACCTATAGTCCAATGGCCTCTTTGCAGATGTTGCATGACATTTTAAATTTTAATCCATATATTATATATCAAATATTATATTTTTGTTTTTATTGGATTAAAATTTAAAATGTCATGCAACACATGCAAAGAGGCCATTGAATTTTCAATCCACTGATGTCTAAACACTTTGTTGATTTTACAATAGCTTTAGCCCAATAATCCCAGTTGAAACTGGCTTTTTCTGACGAATGTCATTGTTATGCAAATTGTTGCAACAAGGTGATTGCATGACAATGAAATTCATTAGGTATTTGACCAATGACTCTAATGGGTTCTTGCTGCTTCACAGCTTGATTCCTGCTTTTTGTCTCAAAATTTATTTCACAGAAAGGAAATTCATCAGAGCCTCTGAACCTAGGGTAACTCACCCAGGAACTTATGCACTGTAAAGAACCCATTTTGAGGTGGTAAGGTTGGCATAAGTGGTTCACTCCCTTGCATTTCAGCAATAATCAATTACTGAAGACAACCATGCAAAAACAAAAACAAAACAGAGAAAGTGACCTCTAAACACTGAATTCTCCTTTGGAATTGAAATATTTCCAAGAAGAACTTAGTATTTGATCAGGTATCACTTGGTTTTTGCAAGGACCTCTTCAATATTGTCCAAGTGGGTGTGGCCTACATTGCCAGCAGTCTGTTGCTTTGGGCCTTCCAAAACCACAGACTACGAGCAATGCAGGCAATGGGTGCTGTCCTAGGCACCTCCACAGGCAACCTTTTATATTTGGGCTTCCTGTTAGGGAAGAAAAGGTGGGGGACCCTCCCCCATTTCATGCCAGTCCTCTCCGAGCTCCCACTGAAAACTCAAAAGCAATAAAACTTGAAAGAGTTGCCTGCAGAGGAGGCTAGGTGCTACCCCTTTAATCTAGAAATAACCTACCACAACATGGCCATCCTCTGGTTTCTGAAAGACTTTCTTTGGAGGGGTATATGGTCCTGGGTTATTGCTATTCTTTGCAAAGTTAATGGTATCTGATGCACTGTTAACCATTTCAAACATCTTTTCAATGTTTGATAGTCTGGATGCTGAGTCTTCATGCTGAGTAAATGCAACAATTTTTAAATCATTGGTAACTTTTATTACAATATTTATTTCCAGCCTTGTTTAATGGGCATAACAGAGCAGGTGCAGATCCAGGATCAGAAACTGTCTGGAGGTTCTAGAGGATATTTTGGAAAACTATCAAGACAAAAAGGGCTCAAAGCCATCTCAGGAGGGGGGTGTGCCCACAAATTATGAAGGGCATGCAGTATATTTATAACTGCTATGTTGCATGGTGCAACATTGCAAGAAAAGTTGCTCCCGTGCATGGGCCACAATATACATGCATGCGTTCAAAACCTGCAATCACTGGTCGAAGAGGGGTACATCAGGGGCGTATCCAAGGGGGGGGGTCCCAGGGTGCCCGTGACCCCCCTTTGAAAACAAAAAGATGATAGAAATAAAAGAATCTGACTGGAGAAAGATTGAGAAATTGGAAGTGTGACCCCCCTTTGGTGGAAAATGGAAAGTGTGACCCCCCTTTGAAATATTCTGGATATGCCCCTGTACATGTATATCTGCATGTACAGTTAAGGTCTTAAGCAACAAGATACCTTTTGTTTCTCAATCCTTGAGCATTCCTTGAAAGTGTTTGCCATGGAAATGGTTGCTTCTTCTAAAACAGACTGTAAATCCTGTGGGAAAGGAATGAAAATCAATAGATTATCATCACCTTCAGCAGTCATCTGTATCACCTTTTAGTAGTCTTCGGAATTTTCTTCATCCAATTATTTTCAAATTGGAAAGCATGGAGTCATATTACATATATGAATCATTTTCATGAAACCCCTAAATGAGGCTGCAAAAAAGACTAACTTGACATTTTGAAGATGAGATGAAAACAGTTGAAGTGGAAGCCTCAAATGTTTTAATGTTAAAAAAATTGAAAGCAACCTTATTTAGCATCGCTAACTTGTAACAGTTGTAGAATGATAAACTTGAGGCTGATGGTGTGCTCATTTTAACCCTCCCCCCCCCCTGCCCTTCCATCAGTGCTCCATTTTAAGGGCATTTAAAGCTATAATATAGGTGCACAGAATAGAAGTTGAAACAAGGATGTGAGGTGAGGACTGGGGATCAAACTTATGATCTCTCACACCAAAGGCTACACACTAGCCAACTGTGCCATCCTTGATCCTAAATGTTTTATCTAATTAAGTTATTTTAAATACTACTTTAAGGATCTGGGACCTTCAAAAATCATTACAGGCTGACATGTCTATAATGACACTTAGTACAATGTACCATATACTTACATCCAAAAGTTGTGGTAGAGATTTTGTGTAGAAAACATCTTGCATTCCATTCAGTGCATACAATTGCAGGATATAAGAATTGTGTGCATTGTGACTTAGTGTTGTATAATGTTCTTGCTGCAATAGCAATAAAAATGATAAGAATTTGGACTTTCCTAATGATCAACCATTCATCTTACAAGTGCTCCATGGTTAATTAAAAGCTACACAAACTTTTATTATGGAAGACCCTTGAGGTCGAATACCTTTCCTTCTTTAGCTTGTTCCATGTTCTGTGCTTTATTCAACTTTGAACAGGCATCACAGTAATCCTTGTAATGCTGAGAAAAAAAATGAAATTAACAAATAGATTCACTCACATAGATGCACTCTGACTAGATGCACAGATGATGTCAAAATGTAGTGAGAACAGAAAAGTATATGCCACGAGACAAAGATGAAGTACTGCAATATGTGATTGATCCTATATCTTGGATCCATTTAGTATTTGACTGTCTTGGGCCAGATTGGAAAAAAGCATACGCTTTATTTGTTACCCAATAAAGTTTATTATTATTATTATTATTATTATATGATGAAAGGTACAAAAATTAACTCCCAGCAAAAAAAAACATTCCCACAAAACAAAACAAAATTGCCTACAGTACATATATCCAAATAATAAATGTAGCCTTTTCTACAGGTATTGCCCCCCCAGGGTTTGGGGTTCCTGTGTAAAATTTTGGGATATTTTGAGGAGGCAGCATGGTCAAGTGGTCAGAGCGTTGGTCTCGCAATCTGGCGGTCCCAGGTTCGATTCCCGCTCTGGCACTAGCTGAGACTGAATTTGTTCCGATTTCGATTAATTCAAATTCATTTTCTCGGCCATTCTTGTAATATAGCCAACTGGAATGCCTCCTTGCCAGATGGGATTCTTAATCCATTTATGTTTGATTATACTTCATTTCATTTCAGTTCATTTCAAATGCATTTGATTATATACATATAGATATTTGCGGTACATAAATCTTAAAATTTATTTATTTATTATATAGAGACTACAATCATAGACGTGATTGTATATATTTATCTAGGACACAGGAACTCCACATTGGTTACCCCCTGTCAATGTTGTACCCTAATAACTACCAACATGAGACCTACATGTACTGAACACTAGCTAATAGATAACCAACAACAAATGGGGAGGGGCCCGGAGGGGGGAGGGGGGAGGGGAGTGTGCATTACTCCCACTGTATGCCTATTATTTAGAACAAAGCAATACATTTACATGTACTGACAGCGATAAGTACAGATTCGTTGATTTTAAAATTAACAACAGGTAATCAAATAATACTAATATTCAACAGTTTCTCAAAATGAAGAATAAAGTGAATATCCAATGTTTTAAAGATAACTTCAAACTCTACTGACAGTAAATCTAGTCTCCTCCGCAGCCTACTTCTTTGAATTTCCTGAGTACATTGAACAGGCAGAAAAACTCACTTCTTCATTACCACAGGAAGCCCAAAAGTCAAAAGAAATTGTCTACAGAGAAGACGTCCTCGGAGACCCAGGGCGTCAGGGAGGGGGGTGGGGAGCGGAGGGGAAAGGAAAGAGGGGAAAAGGACACCCTGGGCTTTTGACTACCCCTAACTTGTCTTGAGGCCAAACGTCAACAAAGGCTCTGATTGGCCTCATTATAATTTAATTATAATGAGGCCAATCAGAAGCGTTTATGCCATTAGATTAAAATCATCTAAAACTAGACGCCTAATAGGCGTTCACTCGGGCTACACCTGTGTAGAGTACTTGGGAGAAATGGAGAACAGAAGTTGATGGAAACCAGTTTGACTTGTCAGTCTTTTGATTGCAAAAATGCATGACAAGTACTCCCAGAGTAGAACACAAATTATATTGGAGAGAAAGTAGTTTGTACATAATTGTACCACATCATGGTGGTTATTAATATACTGCTGGTCTTTTTATCATGCCAGACATATACAGTATACAGTCTGCTTTATTTTGTAAATGCCTATCAAATGATCCAATATGATCTATAGATTATAATACATTATAGCTCACACAATTTAAATTTCTATTCTGTACTTTTTTACTTTGATTTATGGAAACAAAACTTACAAACTGTGGCAGACTGTTTCGATATCCAAGTTAAAATGATTTTGATATTGCCATTGTCACATTGGTAGATTCTAGAAGTACCACAGTTACCTTTCTATGAAATCATTTCAGTTTCTTAACACAACTTTTTGATACATGTATTACCATGTTTTTAATATGAAGCAGATCAATGATTATAGCAGTAGTCAGTTGCTGATGCTTTATTTGAAGTGTAATGTCATACAATATATGCTCATTACCGATACCATATATAGCTCCTCCATGCACATCAATCTGATACTACTACATACAGTAATATCTTCAATTCAATCCACTTTATCTTGTTTCTGTGAACATGGTTGCAAAAAGCTTGTACAAATTTGTGGTTGAGTATCACTTTTCATTGATTGAAAATATCATTTTGTACATGTATTCTAAAATTATTCTTCAACTGTTGCTAATATAAGGTCTCATAAACATTACTATCATTTCCATGATTATCCATCACTATATTTTTATCTGCTAACATTGAGCATGATTGACAATAAAGTGCATTCAATATAAAAATGACATTGTACAAAATACAGATATTTGCACTAAATATTTATAAGTTAATAATAAAAATCATTTGTTTTCCATTGTTTATTTGGTGTAATTTTGCACCATTTACTAATTCCTGTTTCCTGGCTTAATTATTGAATACACCCTAGTCACCTTATTACGCAAAGGCAAGAATCTTCTAGTCAAAAACTAGAAAGAAACAAACATTGTAGAACACGGCTCTCAGGAAGAGCATGACTGCAGACACCGTGTAAGCAAATATTATGTTCAAGCAGTAGTGAAATATTATTTTAAACAAACTACTGATCTATTAAAGACAATATCTCCGTGTCTTACATGTCTGTCCTCAAGTGAAGTTCGCTGCCACAAATCGATCTGTATCGTGTTCTTGGACGATCAATACATTATAAGTTGATTACAACAGCTGGTAAGAAGGTCATCACTAAATTCGAGAATTCGATATTAACGATTAAAGCAAAGTATCTTGAGATTAAAAGCCAATAGTTCGAAAAAAATTCCGATTGATAGCGTCCGCCATTTTGTTCTCAATCTCTCGCGACCACAGGAAGCATCGTGGTCAACAGTGTACCCCAAAGGCTTCTGGGTAATTTGCCGATTTGCGACGTTGATAGATTGATAGATTGATAGATTGATAGATTGATAGACCGAAAAGGTAAACCTAGACTCGAGCTACCACAGGTAGCCCGAGTAATTACCAGCAAACAAGTTGACCCCACGCATCGCCACAGCTTTAAACAATACAAGCTGTCACGTTTAGTTTGAAAAGAACCATGTTTCCAGCTGACCGCGACTTTTAAACAATAAATACGTAATCTCTTTCATGTATTTTGCAATAGCAATGAGTTTAGAGTGAAAAATATAGATAAATTTCAAAGACCTTGGTGAAACAAGATGTATTTGAGGAACTTCTCACAGGATATGGTTGAGCAACTGTCCGACTATATCAAAGCGATAATTGAAATGAGCCAGATATTTTTGTCATTTGAACTTTGTTTACGTTAGACCATCTAATTGGATTAATTTTGGCCTCAAGACAAGTTAGGGGTAGTCAAAAGCCCAGGGCGTCCTTTTCCCCTCTTTCCTTTCCCCTCCGCTCCCCTCCCCCCTCCCTGACGCCCTGGGTCTCCGAGGACACAGAGAAGACTAATCTAAATCACTATCAAGAAGAATTCAAAAGTTTCTCGACATTCAATTATTTTACTTTTTGACAAGCTTCCTCAGCCTTCTCTATTCTGCTCTCCCCTGCTTCACGGAAAGCAAATATCTGCAAATTTTAACAGTACAAATTTTAGGAATAAGATGGTGAAAAATAAAAGCTGTCACAAGACAATAATCACTGTCATTGATAAATTACAATATAAATATTCATCAAAAACAATTCCCTGGGTGCCAGCAGACAGGGGGAGGGGTAAGTGATGGCTGTACACAGGCTAACAGATCTAATTGTTTGACACTGTCTTATGTTGGTCCTTCAGCCCTCTGGAGGGAAGGGATGCAAAATAAAAGGAAGTTCCAGAGGATAGGGGGGTTCATATACAAATTCCCTCCATGGTGGGGGTATGGATTTTCTGGAGCTATACACGTACATATTCTTTCGTCACCAACCTTCTTGCAAAGTGCTTTTCTTTTGTGACCTTCTTCTAATAACTGTTTGCTAACATTCTGAGTCAGATTTGCACTTGACTTTAATATGTCCTGTGGCAGAAGATATAAAATTTATTGAAAGTGAAAAAATTCTCAATTGTGTAGGCACAGCTACAAAAATCAGTTGACGAGGACCAGGTTGTTCCAAGGGCAATTATCACTAATCCTGGGTTAAAATGAATGGTTTTTCTTTTGATTAATAATATTATTGCTTTCAATGTATTAAAAAATTCAGTACTTCTTTATATTCTATTAGTACATACAGATATACAGCGTAGATTGAATAGGAGGGAAGGTTTGTTTTCTAAGGTGCAATGCAATAATTGCAGATTAAACATTAATGCAAGCTAATGCAAATTATGCAAATTATTTTTTATCTAAATAAATATATTACAGTCTGTACTTTGCATAAGGCTTTCACAATTGCACATCTCACTCAGTTTGTCTGCTGTTTGAATTGCCCCTAGTGATGGGTCTGCGTAAATTGACATCTTGACATGCACTTTTCTTTCTTACTACCACAATATACAAATTATATAAATCATAACAATTACTTTATAATTTCATTATAATTCAATCACAATATTTACTCACTTGGGCTTCTCTCTCATACTCCCCTAAAAATGTCTCCCAAGAACTCACAGAGCTACTCAGAGCACTCCTAAAAAGAGATTTTAGAAATAATTTAAAATATTTAGACATAAAACAGAGGTGAATCTACAGTTACAATTAATGTATACTATATTTAGATCCAGGAAAATAGTTCTAAAGTGAAACTACAATACTATATCAGCTTATATCAAATCCATAACAAAAGGCTTTTTATATATTACCAAATGAACATAGTGGCTAAGCACCAATGAAATAATACACTTGAGGTATATATACAATTATATATTTTTCTTGTAAGCATTTTAATGCAATAAAAATGTTTATGTATGCATCAGTGAGCAGTAGAATGACATATCAAGGATCAACACATACAAAATTTGAATGATGCAAAATTTTAGAAAATGTAACACAATGTAACCCAATCTAATAGGATTGCATTCTGGGTCAATGTTGATGGGTGGGAGGGCAGATCTCAGGGATGAACATTAGAAAAGTGATGGTGGGGGGAGGGGGGGGCATTTTCCAAACTTCCCACCTGCCCTTCCCCCCTCCACCCCCTTCACTTTTCTAATGGCCCATCCCAAAAACGTCATAATGTGCTGTATGGAGATCACTGAGTGTAAAAATACAACAAACTTTCAATTCACTTGCCTCAATGTTTTCACAATACATAATCCTCTTGGCAGATACAGCCCTTTGTCTGAAATCCTTTAATCAGGAAGACATGGAGGAATGCTAATTATTTCAAACAAAGACTTTTATTGCCCAAGAGGACTGCATTGGGAAAGTATCAGTTGGCAAGCAAATATTAGGTCTATTGAAATATTATCAAAAAGAGGCAATAATTGTCCATGTCCTTGACACAGTTGATATGATTCAATAGATCTATAAATAAATGCAAAAAATGCCAAGCTATATGTAAGTGAGTACAGTCTGACAAAGAATACATTTATTTAATGAACATTGCATTACATTGTCAGTATATAATTATGAAGAAAGACACCCCCTCCCCCAACCCCACAAAAAAAGAAAGTAAAAATGAGAGAAAGAAAGTAAAAAGAAAATACAACAAAAATAATAAGAAAAACTGAAGACATTTAAAGAACCACATGGTATAAGGCTGGAGCAATTGACCAACTGTCAATGTACGTTGCATGACTGTATTTTCACCTGTCCTTTTTTATTTCAGCACTTTTTCGTCTAAACGTCTCCACCACTGACAAGAGATTGTTAGCATATTGTTCTTTAATGACACAAATTTTGTGGACAAATTCCCCAGCTGGAAATAAATAATTAAAACATTGGAATTGTCAGCTTATTAAAAGTTATTTTCTGAACATGGTATGTAATTGTATATTTAATCTAAAGAGATTTATTATAGAGTGCAAACAGTATATCCGTGAAATATTTGTAATACTAAATTGTGCAATTTTATGCAAATTCTATTGTTTTCTATTGTTTAATTAGCACTATTTTGCACTGTTTAGTAATTTGTATTTCACGGATATATTGTTTGCACTCTATATATATTTTTTATAATTGTTAAAAACACCATATTTCTCCTTCTAAGGCATTCAATAAAGTTATTATTATTATATATTATTTATTATACACAAATTGTCTGATGGCTACCAATTGCAAAGCCTTAAGAGTCACTTTCGTATGAGTGGGAAACTTACTGTACTGTATTGTAACTGTAGAGTACAAACACTAAAAGTGTGCGACATAAATAGTACTAAATAGCACTAAAGTATGCTAATTCTATTGTTATCTATTGTTTAATTAGGACTATTTAGTACTATAATATACTAAATAGTGTAAAGTTTTGCACACTTTTAGTGTTTGTACTCTACCGTATCATAGTTTCTATAAAAACATTCAAAATTTCATATAAAAACATTCAAAAACTGCTGTAACCGTATTATATCATAACTGTACAGTGTTCCCACTCATACGAAAACCACTGATCTATGCATGACTACGTTTATTTAGCACTGTCACTTGATTGTAAGCTGATAGTTTTATGACCCATATAGTTTACACTTTGCATGTCCATAGCAGTCATCACGATTTAAACAAATACTAATTGAGCGATAATAGTTTCAGCAAACACATAAAGAAGAGAAACGCTGAAAGAGTTAAAACACGCCATTTGCATACATAAACAACATTTCACGCATTCATCGAGATACGAGTTTGTAGTTCAGCGAACTAGACGGTCTGAATGTAAGGATTCAGTTCAAAGTTTGACCAAATTGGCACACACACACAAAATATTACGTATAACTTTGCTTGTCAGGAACAAGTAAGACTTATATTGTTTTTACAGAGATATTCAAATGCCTGGAATAGTTTTTAGATTTTACTCGTCGTAAAGAGAGAAATGAAGGTTCAAAACGTCTAGTCACAATACAATATTTTGGTTAGCATCTGGTACGCTTATAGGCCTAAGCAAAGCCAATACTAAATTCAATTTCTTAAATATATCTTCTGATGTTAAAACATGAAATATTAATCAACCATATTGGCCAAGAAAGGCTGTGAAACTCAGTTATTTAGGTGGAATAATAGAGTTCTCACAAAGCCAGCTGACTCGAAACCTACCAGTTTTGATCAACTTCGTTAAACTGTGAGCATTTGTTTTCAAAGCTTCATTCATCGAAGGATGAATCAAATCTCGAAGAGATTCTCCTCTGTTGTACGACATATTCGTTTCTAACCGGAAATCTAAAATAAGTTAGTAATTCATTCTTGGTCGATGATTTATACTTCGCGCAAGAAGTCTTGCAAACTGACAAAATCACTTCCGATCCGAACCCCACATAGGCTCAGTTTTCAGCCGTCGGGGTTTCGTGCGCCCGCGATACTCTCCCCCGTGACGGCTGGGCGCGTGAGCTGAAAGTCTTGTCTGTGACGCAACGCATTATCTGTCAAATCAAGGGCAAGAGGTCAAAGTAGTTGTCTGTGCACAGGTAGCCCAAGCTCACTATTAGTGGCTATTTACAAGAGAATGTATGTCACTCAATAACACTCAAAATTTCTGTCTTAATTTTAATAAAATTCCACGAGACTTCTAGAGTGAGCTGTTCATGCTTTATTCTAACCTCTGAATGAGTTTCAGCGAAATTCGTCGATTTTAACTGCTCGCCCTAAGCCACTCAAAAATGGAGAGTTTTCATTTTTGAGCTCTCCATTTTTGAGTGGCTTAGGGCGAGCAGTTAAAATCGACGAATTTCGCTGAAACTCATTCAGAGGTTAGAAGAAAGCATGAAAAACACACTCTAGAAGTCTCGTGGAATTTTATTAAAATTAAGACAGAAATTTTGAGTGTTATTGAGTGACATACATTCTCTTGTAAATAGCCACTAATAGTGAGCTTGGGCTACCTGTGGTCTGTGTAAATCTATAAATTTGATGAATTTACGAACTTTTTTGACCTCCATTGTCCGTTAAAAAGCATGCACTTTGTGTACGAGAGAAAATCAAGTTATTTATGAGACTTCATATAACAGTTGTTTGGTGAAAACATTGAGAGCAACTCAGTTATTGACATTTTGATTATTGATCAACTGGGAGTATCAAATTCTCGACCGCTGAAATAAATTTCTTCAGTCTAGCTTTTCAAACAACAATTTTGAATTCCCGGTTTGACTTATCACCTTTGTTAATATCTCCATGTGAAAACGTACTTCAGACCGAAAGAAATCATTCAAAATCACGAAGAAAGCGTTTGGTGGTTACAATGGAATTTTAATTTATGCCCCTTGAAAATCGAGGGGCAGATTGCTGATTGGTCTAGCCAAACAATGCTTAGTCCACGCGCCCAGCCGTCACGGGGGAGAGTATCGCGGGCGCACGAAACCCCGACGGCTGAAACCCGACGGCTGAAAACTGAGCCTAAACCACAGGCAGCCCAGCCACTTCTCCTGACAATGGATGTTTATTGCTGACGCAGCGAGCGAGCCTGAAGCGAGCGAGCAAGGAAGCAAATCTAATCTACAAACTAGACGCCTAATAGGCGTTCACTCGGGCTACACCTGTGTAGAGTACTTGGGAGAAATGGAGAACAGAAGTTGATGGAAACCAGTTTGACTTGTCAGTCTTTTGATTGCAAAAATGCATGACAAGTACTCCCAGAGTAGAACACAAATTATATTGGAGAGAAAGTAGTTTGTACATAATTGTACCACATCATGGTGGTTATTAATATACTGCTGGTCTTTTTATCATGCCAGACATATACAGTATACAGTCTGCTTTATTTTGTAAATGCCTATCAAATGATCCAATATGATCTATAGATTATAATACATTATAGCTCACACAATTTAAATTTCTATTCTGTACTTTTTTACTTTGATTTATGGAAACAAAACTTACAAACTGTGGCAGACTGTTTCGATATCCAAGTTAAAATGATTTTGATATTGCCATTGTCACATTGGTAGATTCTAGAAGTACCACAGTTACCTTTCTATGAAATCATTTCAGTTTCTTAACACAACTTTTTGATACATGTATTACCATGTTTTTAATATGAAGCAGATCAATGATTATAGCAGTAGTCAGTTGCTGATGCTTTATTTGAAGTGTAATGTCATACAATATATGCTCATTACCGATACCATATATAGCTCCTCCATGCACATCAATCTGATACTACTACATACAGTAATATCTTCAATTCAATCCACTTTATCTTGTTTCTGTGAACATGGTTGCAAAAAGCTTGTACAAATTTGTGGTTGAGTATCACTTTTCATTGATTGAAAATATCATTTTGTACATGTATTCTAAAATTATTCTTCAACTGTTGCTAATATAAGGTCTCATAAACATTACTATCATTTCCATGATTATCCATCACTATATTTTTATCTGCTAACATTGAGCATGATTGACAATAAAGTGCATTCAATATAAAAATGACATTGTACAAAATACAGATATTTGCACTAAATATTTATAAGTTAATAATAAAAATCATTTGTTTTCCATTGTTTATTTGGTGTAATTTTGCACCATTTACTAATTCCTGTTTCCTGGCTTAATTATTGAATACACCCTAGTCACCTTATTACGCAAAGGCAAGAATCTTCTAGTCAAAAACTAGAAAGAAACAAACATTGTAGAACACGGCTCTCAGGAAGAGCATGACTGCAGACACCGTGTAAGCAAATATTATGTTCAAGCAGTAGTGAAATATTATTTTAAACAAACTACTGATCTATTAAAGACAATATCTCCGTGTCTTACATGTCTGTCCTCAAGTGAAGTTCGCTGCCACAAATCGATCTGTATCGTGTTCTTGGACGATCAATACATTATAAGTTGATTACAACAGCTGGTAAGAAGGTCATCACTAAATTCGAGAATTCGATATTAACGATTAAAGCAAAGTATCTTGAGATTAAAAGCCAATAGTTCGAAAAAAATTCCGATTGATAGCGTCCGCCATTTTGTTCTCAATCTCTCGCGACCACAGGAAGCATCGTGGTCAACAGTGTACCCCAAAGGCTTCTGGGTAATTTGCCGATTTGCGACGTTGATAGATTGATAGATTGATAGATTGATAGATTGATAGACCGAAAAGGTAAACCTAGACTCGAGCTACCACAGGTAGCCCGAGTAACTAGGTCTCTGACCGACCTCGATTTTAACCACAATGCTCTCTGTTCCGTGTTGAAGTACTTCATATAAGACCCGAACACTGTACCACTCTAGAACAATAACCGTATTAATAATATATTGAGTCATACATGACGTACAGGGCTTTAAAAATAATCCAAAGTCCTATACTTCATGTCTGACCCTCTGGATAGACTTTGGCAATACAAAGCACAGAGTATCCTTAAATGTGGTCATACACCAGGTGTCAGCCTTTTTTACCACACTGCCTTGCGAGCCTACCGTATAAAACCGTTGCCCATGTTCTCTCCACTCGCAAGTTTGACAACTTGAAAGTATAGAAGGTGAGTATCAGTATTTTATGCCCCAAAACTGTCTCTAAAGGTAATTTCTATTTCGTACTGCTAAGTAAAAGCGTAATACTTTTAAGATGTTGGTTATAATTCTTCTTGAAATGTTCATCCCGCGAACATGAGCTGAATTTCTTGCTTCTGCCATCGAGAATTTGGCTGAAGTTATAACCCCTGTCAGAGGTTATATTTTGAGTATCATTTTAAATTGTTATTTGGAAGTTCAGATTGTTCCCTTTTGTTACTGTGTCTATACATCTAGTGAGCATTTTTAGATAAAATCGCATTGTTTTATGAGATCACGCAGGTCACGAGCCCAAACTTCTGATCGGCGAATTGTTGCTCAACAGTTGCCAAATTCAACCAAGATGTTTCCTTCTTACAGTCGCATCTGTAGAAACGTGATTTTATGGATTAAGATAGAAATAGGACTTAAAGTTCAAATTCACTTTATATTATATTTATGAATTTAAGTAATGAAGTGATTTTCTTCCAGTTTTGAAAAATGACTGTAATGATTAGTAGTTGATCAATATAATAAAAATGTAATTATAGCTTACTACAAACTATTAAAGACCAGTCATTAAAATTATCAATTTATGGACAAAAAAATTGTTAAACAAGTGTTTAAGTTGTCTAATTTGAACAGGCTTTGAGTTTGTAGTTTGGAATGTTTTGATAAGCCTGTGAATCAAAATGTATTAACTAGAGTGTGATGTTTGACAAACAAAAAAATGAATGCATCATGATTATCTAAACTGGACCAAATACAAGTGGAACTATGTCTTCAGTGGGAGATAAGTGGCATACTCAAATTGTTGAATTTTGGTGCTCAGACTTGGGAGGTCCTTTTCCCAATATTTCAATGCTCAGTGAGGGAGAGGGGTACCTTTTCCTAACATTCATTGGGCGAGGGGGAAAGGAAAGCAGTGGACCTCCCGATTACTGAGAGCTTGCACAATTATAGATAAGCGGACCTTTGGCTTCGAATGGGAAGGTGCACATGCACCCTCTGCAACCCCCTTGGTTACGGCCATGCATTATTGACCAGACTATATGAACAAGTCTGGAAGAAACTGAATAAAGTTTAGTAGCCTTGAAGGAAAAGAAAACTTAATGCAGTCCAGTTCATATAATCAGGTCTTAAAGCAAAATATTACAAGCAAAATATTCATAATGCATTCTTTTTTGTTGTTGTTTCTCTAACATCGCACTTTAGTTAATACACTTTAATTCACAGGCTTATCAAAACATTCCAAACTACAAACTCAAAGCCTGTTCAAATTAGACAACTTGTGTTTTCCCCATGGAAAAAAATAAATCCCTACTATATATGATCACCCTCTCTCGTCTGAAAAGGCCCTTAGAATGATTGATTGAAAAGAAAAAAAACTGAGTGATCACTTTTAACCTTTGAAATAAATAGTGGCACTATAGCTAAGTATTAGACAATAGAAACGAGATTTTACTTTCTTATAGAAAATTTTTTGGGGAACTACATTTTTGTATAATTTAATTTTCTTGTACTTGTACTTCTTGTACTTCTACTTCTTACACCTCTGCATTAAAGTCAGCATTTTCTACTGTTAGGTAGGCTAGTTTTAATAATTTATTAAAAAGACAAAAAATGCGCGCGCTTGTTTTAATTTGCTTGGCGCGCGCGCTTGCTATGCATGGGTTTCCTGTGGTAATATCGCGCGCTTGTTGTGAATGGGTTTCCTGTGGCGATCCCGCGGGACAAAGCGTAGTTTGTGAGAAGGTATGAAACACGGGTCACGTGATGGACGTATGTGTGCCCCCCGCCAGGTTGATTGGACACATTTCCGTGAAGCGCTCGGGATTTTTCACTCGTTGAAGTATCGTAAAGTAAGTCGAACAGTCTCCGAAGGGAAGTTTGACATGTGTGTGCTTGATTATTCCTCAAAAGCTGCATGCTTGTAAATTAAAAAATTTGAATACACTCCTGAATTAATCCTTAATTTTCCTCGGCCCCATTTACTTGTTTATAATATAGGGGCAAAATTTTTCTTTTGTGTCATTTTATGATTTCTAATCAGTTGAACGCGTAGCGTAAACAAGAAAGCAAACGAATCAAGGTAGAACAACATACAAAGCCCAACAAATTCAACAAACAAATTCAAGCCCAAGAAACAATAAAAAAGACATAACAGGTTTCAAAACTCACTTTATTTCTGTTTATAACTGAACTGTTTACAATCTTCTTGTATGTATTTTTGCAAATTCTCAGCTGGAATAAGTTTTCGTTCTCTATGAGACCACCGACCGAGTGTCAAAATGCACAGCAAAAAAATCAAAATTTTATGCCTAACATTAGCTTAATAACTTTAAAAATTAGCTCATTTCATATAAATAATTGTTTCGAAATCTTATATGAACATGAAAACTTATGAAGCGTCCTAAAACACTCCAAAAAAGTAATTTTTGCAGTCCAAAACTGGTAGCATTGTACATGAAGCTGTGAGCGACACTGTCAACAAAACTTCAAAAAATTACTCATAAATCACTCTCAAATACCTTGAAGGCCCGCTCATTTACAGTGAAGAATTGTTTCGAAGTCTTGTATGAACATAAAAGCTTTTGAAATTTTCAAAAACCTCTTCCAAGAAGTAATTTTGTAGTCCAAAACCAGCACCGTTTCAAGTAAACTTGTGAGCGTTTTTCATCCATGGATGGTATGAATGAAATTCCGAAAACTTTTTTAGATTTCGGAAAACTCTCGTGTACTCACGATAGCTATCCGACGTCCCTCGACAACTCAACGAGTGAAAAATCCCGAGCGCTTCACGGAAATGTGTCCAATCAACCTGGGGCACACATACGTCCATCGCGAGTCAAAGCTTCCCAGGTGAAATTCTCGTCAAATAACAAACTTTGAACGCTCAAAAATATTAAGTTGTTTGGACATAAATACTTTGTTTACATATTCGAAGAAAAATCGATATTTTCTTTCTTAGCTGGTGAAATACAAGCGAAAATGTATTTTGTCACGTGACCGTGTTTCATACCTTCTCACAAAGTAGCTTTGTCCCGCGGGATCACCACAGGAAACCCATTCACAACAAGCGCGCGCTCGTCCCGTGGGATATCGGGAGGATATTACCACAGGAAACCCATGCATAACAAGAGCGCGCGCGCCAAGCAAATTAAAACAAGCGCGCGCATTTTTTTTGTCTTTTTAGCGTATCAATAAAATAGTAAATAAATTATTAAAATAAACATCGTCAGGAGAAGTGGCTGGGCTGCCTGTGCCTAAACCCCACAGCACTTTGTCCGACTTTGTCCTTATTTGGAAGCAACGAGGAACGCCTGGTTGAGATCAAGAAAAATGCGGTGTTCCGGCTTTGTGTTAAGTACACCCTAAATAATTTGTGTGTTCGAAGGCGATTTGGGATATTGGCTCTGAAATATTGGAATTGATGATTGTTAGCCAAACGGGGTTCTAAATATTTGGTATCTGTTGGAATTGCTTGGACTTTATAGTGATTTTGGATTCGACCCCGTCACTCATGCAGCACACACGTTTCGCCAAGCGTTTCGAGAATTTCTTTAAAAGATTGTGATTAATACCACGATTTTCTTGTTAAGAAACAACATAAACACTAGCTGAATTTATCATGGAAAGAACAGCTCATTCTTTGTGATGATTTGTGGGGAAGTTGAGATTTATCCGCAAAGATGTAAGCCGACATTTCACCAGCTTTCAATCAAGATGGCGGCGTCCTCTGATGTCCAGATTGACATCGAAGATCCTTACAAAACTCAAGGAAATTCCATAAAACTCTACGAGTATCATGAAGTACCATATTTCTTACGCGGAAACGTGTTTATAACAGATGGTTACCGTGCGTATCTGAACTATAAAAAGTGTATCAAAAGGTATAAATAGACTGGGTGGAGTACATTAAGTCTTAATATTTAACATTATACGCCTACTATTTCACTGTAATATCCCGAGGGTGTTCTCGAGTAAAACGGTAACAGAGAGCTGTAAAGGCTTTTTAGGTTTGAAATGTTTGAAATCTGACTTTTTATGGATGTAAAATATTTGGAGGACACTAGCTGACTTTTGGTAGGAATAAGGTAACCTTATTTGCTCCCTTCTATAAACTTCACCATTTATTACTGTATATCTATTATTAGGAAAAATTCAAGGCCTTTTTAGATTGTAGCCTTTGTAGGCAGTTGGTGACCTTCACCTCATTCTCTATGTTTGGGGAGGGGAGGGGTGGGAGGTCAATTATTTTTAATTAGCTTCACTGTCTTGTGCCTCATGTTTTAACCCTGATGCCTGGATGGTGATGGTGATCCACCATCATTTATCTGATTCAAGTAACGTAACACTGGACATTAAAGCCTGGGAAATTAAAGACTTCTTCTGAGTGACTATACCTAATGGATAGTCAAGGCAATAAAAAATGTCTGGTTCCTGGGCTTGCACCTGTGTGCTGTTTCAACTCATTCATTTATAAAAGCTTTCTTTGGTTGTGTTTACAGTTTATGTATGATATCAAATGAAAGCATCAACATATGGTCTCATCTAGGAGGATTTCTTTACTTTTTAGTCCTTTTGGTTTATGATGATTTCTTCAAGATTCCAAATATATTGGATTCTAGCGTGGCTGATTATTTGGTCTTTACTGCTCTTCTGATAGGTTTTCAGGTAATGCATAGGTTACTCAATAGAATTTATCAATAAGAATTAATAAGTGTCATATGTGTTCTGACTAGTGGTTGTGCACTAATTGGGGGATACAGTTCTTGTGCACTAATTGGGGGACACTGTTCTCTCTCACACTACCACTACATTCTAAATCTAATATGAAGAACAGTCAGACAAAAACAAGATGCAAGGGAGAGAATGAATAAGTCACATGTGATGCCCAGTCCAGAAATTGAATCTGGGACCACAGACCATTACGACTTCAACACGGTTTATTTGTGGACACTAAGGACCGCACTCTGTGCGGTCAATTAATATGTATATATGCATGAAACACCATATATGGCGATCTAGACAATCGTTTCAGAGAGACCTAACAGTAACGTGTTAATCCAGTGTTCAAACATGACTTCCATTCAGGTTTCTAACTTCATTGTGTTTGCTAGAAGCGGCTTTCGCATATATTTCCATAATTTTCTTCAACAAAAACTAGTATATTTCAATACAAGCAAAACTTTGCGTGGGATTCTGTTACGGGTAAATATCTTCACGTTACTAATGTCTTGTGTTGAATCAGTTAATTCACTTGTAACCAACAGTGAATTAAATATATTTTCAACTACGTGCTTGGATTCGCTTTTACTGAACTGAGCCTGGTTGTTTTAAAGTATGTTAGTGTTACCGAAAAATACTTTAACTCTATGTTAGCGCGAGCCCGCTTCAGAAAAACCAGGCCCTGTACTAGCTATTATCATTAATTAACATGCCGTGATACAAGCTTCGGCTTCACTTTACGTTTATTGTGCAAGCTCGCGGCAAATTATTCTGTGAAGGTCATGCTTTGAGTTTTATTATAACATACAGTTCCTTTCTTCGAAATGCGGGATCCACTTTGATTATGAGGATAATAGCTTGTTTTGCCTTTTCATAATACCGATTTCAAAGATCGTTACTGGTTGAAACTTAATTCAATAATAACGAAACTCAATTGATAACAGTTATGAGTATCACAAGATTGTCGACGTTTAGATATCTGCTAAAGAAGCACCAAACGAATCAGTTGAAAACAGAGACTATAAAAAATAACGTTGTTTCTAAAGAATCTATAAGAACAACAACTTGAAGACTACACTTTATTTAGATGATGATGAAAACAAACGAATAGGACTGATATGAGCATTCACACTTTATTTTATTCCGGCAAAAAAGTGCGCTTTCTCTCAGACTCTATCTTTCTTTTCCTCTCTTTGCTTCTATATCATCTTTAAACATCATCAAACATCATCATCATTTCATTTCGAAAACTTTAGCCTACCAAAAACTCTTTGATATGCTTTCATGGCATTGTTCTTTGAATTGTTTTCTGCAACATGATTAAGTTTGAATAATTAGATATAGAAGTCCATTAATGAAAAGTATAACGAGGATGTGTTAGCAAACACAACCACCCTAGTGCTAAGCTTGCCTTTATTATTCAGATCAGGGTTTTGACCAATGATTGATGCCTAAATATGATAAATATTCATATTTTGTGAGCCCTTAGTTGTAAATACCAGCAGTCAATACCAATCGTTAGTGTCCAAGATTAAACCGTGTTGAAGTCGTAATGCGTGACAGACTGGTGCTCTCACTGCTCTGCTTGCTTCCCAGAAATATCCAGAATAGAGCCTAATTTTTTTCTTTGATATATAGCCAGGTTTCTGGCTTCTATAACTAGAGCCCTGAATATATGCAATTGAAGAATCCATCAATGTAAATGCAAAAGATGTATGTAACCTTTTTGCATAGAGCGATAACACTAAAACCGTGAAACAAGTACTAACTAACAAATACAAATAGTACTAATGAAACAATAGAAAACAAAGGGTTTTGCTACTATTTGTCTCTATTTAGTTGCTAAGTTATTTCACGGTTTTAGTGTTATCGCTCTAGTCTACTAAATCTAATTGATATAATTTACCTCTATAGTGCTGTATGCTCTTCTCTGCTGGGTACCATCTATTTAATTGTCACTCAGAGAAAGTCTTCCATATCTGGTTTTCCTTAGATCTTGTTGGGATATCTTTAGGTCTATGTACATGCTATATCCCATCTGTTTTCTATGCTTTCTATTGCCATAAGGTAAGATATGGACAACATTTTAGATGCATGCAGCGTAGAGGCCAGGAAAGGAGGAAGGAATGAAGGGTTGGAAAAGGACGTTGAAGAAAAGGAATGGATAGAAGAAATAAGGCTAGGATGGATGGGTAGACAAGAGATGAAAGAATTGAAGGAGGGAGGGAGGGAATGAGGCTTGGATTGATTGGTAGACTGAGGAAGGGAGGAAATAATGGATTGATGGAGGAAAGGAGGCTAATGAATAGAGGGTTGAAGGATTGAACTGAAAAATGAAGGGAAGGGAGAATAGACAGGAAGATGGGATGGTTGGAGGCAGTGATTGAATATGGGGTATATGGACAGACAGGGGAAGAAAGGGAAGCTAAGGATGAAGGAACAATGATGTATTTAAATTTTCGTACTTTCCAAGGACAATAAGAGAATGGAACAATTTACCTATTGACATTGTGTCTTCTACTAGTGTAGATGTATTCAAGAAAAAAATAAGCCTTTTCTTGAGGGAAGATTAATTTTTTTTTTTTATTTATTATCACTCAATATGATTTTTAATATATATATTTTTTTATTCAAATTTGTTAATTTATTTATTATTATTATTTTAATTTATAGTTAGCGTGATAACTGTAATTATAGTTTTTGCTAACTCAATAAATGTAGATGTAGATGTAGATGAAGGGAAAATGATAGATTGCCTACAGTATACTATGTCATATCTACATTTTCAATCATTTGTATTTTGTATTTTTTCAGACTTTACAAATACTATACTTAACTGGAGTTTTCCTGCTGACATCGCTAACCCTCGTTCTTCAAGCACACCCTCGCTTCCTGTCATCAGCCTGGGCCTTTAAAAGACTTTTACTATTTTGTACCCTGGTAGCATATGGTTTAATTCCTGCTGGACACTGGGTGTACCTCAATGGTGGATTTTCTGAGGAAATTGTTAGGGTAAGGGTGACATTGTGTTGAGCAGTGTCGTGGGAATTGCACTATACAATTTCCAAAGCCTTAGTAACACTTGTCTAATAATCTTTATCAATTATACACTGACACCTTACCAACCACTTCCTGAAACCTCATTAACTAATTACTGACACCTTAGCAACCACTTAATGACACCTTAGCAACCACTTAATGACACCTTAGCAACCACTTACTGACACCTTACCAACCACTTACTGATACCTTACCAACCACTTACTGACACCTTACCTACTGCTTACTGACACCTTACCAACCACTTAATGACGCCTTACCAACTACTTCCTGAAACCTCATTAACTAATTACTGACACCTTAGCAACCACTTAATGATGCCTTACCAACCATTTACTGACATCTTACTGACCACTTACTGACACCCTACCAACCACTTAATGACACCTTACCATCCACACCTTACTGACACCTTGCCAACCAAAAGTGACACCTTACCAGTTGACCACTTACTGACACCTTACCAACCACTTACTGGCATCTTACCAACCACTTAATGACAGCCAAACTACATATGTACAACCTTTGGCTACCTTATTAATTACTGCATGCCACACACACTCACTAAAAAGTTCATTGTAGATGCTTTATGACTAAGAAGTCTTTTTCTTTTTGTTTCACTAGCTTTTTATCCCAAGAGTTGCAGTAATGTACATTTTAGGAATCCTTGCAATGTTGTTTTATGCACTGAAATTTCCTGAAAGATATTTTCCAGGTAAGATGAAGAAGGAAAAACTAAAGCAAGAGGCATGGTTTGAGCCACAAGTTACATATTAGCAACTACACATAAGATGGTTTTATGTCAAACTGTTCAAAATGTCGCAAGTCAAAATCATAGTATCTCACGATTATTATTCAAACATTTTGAACAGTTTGAAGATTTGTAATGTTCTGTAAGAATTTCAGAACGTGTGTATTTAGCAATCAAACATTGACTCCGCCCCCTAACAACACTTGACATTTAGTATAACAGCAGCACATTCAAACTGTCAAATCAAATGTGCAAAATGTTTTCATTAAACACTCCAATGCACTCCACTGTATAAGAAACAGTGAGTGCACATGATTAACACAAGTACACAAGCAATCAGTCTCCAAGCAAACTGATATAATTAGCTGGGTTGGTGAAACAGGCTAATAATTAGCTTCATAATTATTATGAAGTTAAACACATTAACCTACATGTACATGTACAAACATCTATTTGTTTAAGTTGGAAAATTATTACCATTGCGGCAGTTCTTCACAGATCCCTACTGACATAATTCTCACTTAATTAGTGTCTTTAGATCTCTTTGCACCCAGCTGGATAAATTTGAGTAAATGTTTAATTCAGTATTGGAAAATATCTTTCAGGAAAGCTGAATTACATTGGATCAAGTCATCAGTGGTGGCATATAATTGTTATTATTGCATTTTGCTGGTGGCATAATTCTTGTATGTTTTACATGGAGTATATGAAGCAGCATAGTTGTTAATATTTAGATGTTTAAAGTGCAACTGAACCCTTGCCTAAAATTAACAGTATTGCCATATGCTAATTAGATGATGTCTACTAAAGAATCATTTAATATACATTAGAAAATGATCACATTCACTCGCCCAATCAGCGCTTAGTATTTTGGTGCTTTATATTCCATAGAGTAACTAAAGGTGTCAAGTGGTGAGGGCTTTGAAGCACAGGGAAATTGTGGGGTAAAGAAAACAAGTACAGTCAGTGAGCTTTTATAACTAATTAGTATTCTCTATATAAAGCATACTAATGAGTCTTTTGAATTCTTTTGTTTAAAGAGTTCATTAGTATGCTTTATATAAAGAATACTGATTAGTTATAGAAACTCACTGACGGTACTGTTTTCTTTATCCAACAATTTTCCTGCATTTCAAAACCCCACTATTTGACATCTTTAGTTACTTTACGGAACACAGAGCATCAAAATACCAAGTGCTGATAATCATTTTCAAAATTTTTCTGTGTTCCATGACCAACTTAAATACTTGTAAATAACATTTTAATATCGATATACGTACATGCATCAAATTTGTCGGAGCAAATTCTGAAAATCTTCCCTATGAAATTAACTGGCAAGTACTAATTATAAGCATACTTTTTTCCTTTTACTACAAGATGAATTATAACAAACTCAAACTTACTGTGAGAAATTTTAGATACTCGAAACCTCCAACTTGTGTTTTCAGGCTTGATAGTACGTAAAATAGGCACTTTTTTGCTGTCGTTATCTAGCTCTTCGCTCTAGTAGATATCGTATCCATCTCATATATTGTGACAATTTCTATCCCTAATAAAGCATGTGGAGTTCTGTAGCCAAAGCGGCCTCCAGCCGGCCGGTCTGATGTGCATGACATAAATGAGCCTCTTCAATTGGAAAACTGAAAAATGTATCGGACACAAGAAAGCAGTGCAAAACAAATAAGCCTTTAGACAATTTAACAATAAAAGCGGGTAAATTGCTCGTGAGTGTGATCATATTCTAAGACAGTTAAAGAATGAACACTCGTGTCCCATGGGATATAGAGTCCCTCGCATGAGATAATCTAATGCTCGGGACTCTATATCCCATGGAACACTCGTGTTCATTCTTTAACCCTTACAAAAAGCCTTAGGTGTAAATAAAGCATCTTTTTAACACATCGCTTTTTTATTTTGGTTGTATATAAAGGATTTCTTGAGCATTTTCTTGATACCAGTATAAATTAAGCGCACTTCTAAAGCATAAACAAAATTAATATTGAAAACTTCCTGGGTAGATGTCATCTAATTAGCATAAATCCTTGATAACTCACAAGTAATGAGCTCAAACCAAGAAATGTTGTTCCAGTCATATATACACATAATGTTGAATGGATACTGTTAATTTGAAGCGAAGGTTCAGTTGCACTTTAAGGGTGTGCAGACAACTTGCCCATTGTTAGGGAAATTTGAAAATGCTCTAAAATGGAGAATGCCTCTAAAATTATAGTCAAATTGCATTAAATTACATTTTACAGTTTAATTGCCTTCCTTGAAGGGGAACTTTGAAATTTAATGATGTCATTGCATGATGTCATCACATGATGTCATAGCTACAGAAAAAGCCATAATTTCCTTTAGCAATGCATATTGGAGAACTTGAAACAAATTCAATAAATCTTGCTCAAGATTATAGTTTTTTAAAGAAACCAGAAGTAAAATGACGTCTCACACATGTGGAATTAGAACAATCTTGAATGAGTCCTTTGTCAGGTGTGCATCATTCTATGGGAAGTTAAAAGGTTCCAACCAAAAATGTGCACACGTGTGCCTATTGCAAAAGTAAGACACTATTTTGCATAGCAGCCCTTGTACAGCAATGTTACATGTCAGCTAATACACCCTTAATGCATGTAGTTAGGAAATTGATATTACTAATAAGAAGTGTTGTAGTTACAATAATGATCAAAAACCAGTAAGTTTTAATGTTTTAATAATTATGCTAGCATGATATAAATTGAAATTAGCATCCAATCTTTTTACAAAATATTTTTCAAATTATTAACGAGTATAATATAAAGTCAATATAAAGTCAGTATAAAGTTATATTGATTAGTTAATTAGATATCTAGTTAGGAAATTATTCAGTTTATTTCTAATAGTTATTATTAATCATATTTCTAATGTAATTCTTATATACTATATTTATTTTTGTAATGCCTAAAAGGTATAAACTAATTTGCATGAATATAATTTATGAAAATCCAAATGGATATTATGTATTTACACGGGAGTAAAAATGTTATCAGATTTGAACTGTGTGCTATGTCACCTTTGCATTTGGGAATATCTGAATACAGTGGTACTCCTATTAAGCCACCCCATAGATGACTTTCAAAAATGGCGGGCTCATTGTTCACGGGAACAAGGCTAGAAAGGCCTCTAAAATTATTATGGCATCAAATGAGTCTAATTATATCCTATTATAAAATGTACTGAAAATAAGTATTTCAAAAGGAAGAGGGACACATCGTCTTTGATAGCAATAGAAGTGTTGCCACGCTTATTTTGTTGAAATAAGGCCTTTGTGACCTCGTTCTCATGTACTAGGCTAACATTTTTGAAAGTCGTCTATATTTTAACAGAAACCCCTTATTAAGTGGATTGGAAGGGGAGGGGAGGGTGAGGGAAGGGGAACGGGAGAAGGGAGGGGAAGTGGAGGGGAGTTGAAGGGGAGGGTGGGGTAGGGGAAGGGAATGGGAGAGGAAGGGAAGAGGAAGAGGAGGGGGCACCCCCCCCCCCCCAATATTTATAATGCCTTCAACAGTATACTTTTTAAGTTGTTTGAGCATGTCATTTTCACTTCATTCGAAAATGAAATTGCCAATCTTACTCCATATAATAATTTGTCATTCACCAGACAAGAATGATTACGCCTACAAACCTCAACCTTCTAGTCTTCAAAATCCCTTCAAGTTTCAAACGAAGACATTTGGAAGCATATTTAGCTTAATTATATGCACCCTTTGATTTCGTGGCCCAGCTGGGGCCCCCAGAAGAATTTGCCTTGCTACGGCCCTGTCATGAGCGCACCTCCGGCTTCCTGCGAGACCCGCTGCGCTCAGCTGAAGGAACTGCCAACGCTAAATCTCAGTACTTTACCTTTTTTATCAAATAGCATTTGTTATATCATGCGCGCGCACTATATGACCGTTAATTTGATTGTAGGCTCACGGACTGGCTAGCGTGGCGCAAAGCCAACAGTCTAAATCCCACTTTTTTAATTTTTAATTGTTTTTTAATAAACCTTTGTAATCTACATTTTAACGGCTGCTAATGTATTTAGATGATGAAACCAGTTTTGATCATGTTGCCATACTATTGAAAGAAGTTTTTGAGGGATAGAGCTCGTTCAAGGTTTTCTAAAGAACATACTGAGTAGCTTTCGAGTTACAAGCAAATAAGTCAAAAACTGAGATGGTAGACAGGCCTGGTCAGCCCATAGAGAGTTTTTACAGAGTCTTCAGACATCGGATGACAGAGAGTAGTCAAAAACATAAATTTTGCCAAAGCTAAATTCAATCTCTAAATTGGCCAATACTTTGAAATAGTTATTAGTTTCATAAGCATTTCCATCTAAATAAACGAATAAGATTTCGTTAAAATATTACACTGACACTCGGTGTTTTGGCGAAAATGACGCCAATATGCCGGCTGCCCATACTAAATTCACCAATATTGCCGGCTGCTCCACACTTTAAAGGGTAGGAATATTTAATCGTAAATTATTTGCAATGTAAACTGATTTTCAATCAAAATAACATGCAAAGTTCTGGTTGCTCTTTTAGGCACAAACAAACGATGCAATTTCATTTAGAGCTCTGCAGAAAATGTTTTCAATGACGAATGTGAAACGAAAGAATATCCATACATTAATTCAAAATAAATGCATGCCCATGGCTTCTGTGACTTCAAAGTCGTCGCTTCGTAGTTCAGGAGAGGCTTGTAGGGCCAAAACCACATCAGATACGACCACTTCTATCTTGGGCACTGATTTCAGTGTTACCTGTTACAACGTGCGGAAGGCTGGAAGATGCAACAGAAATTATAGCTTATCAGCCACCAAAAAGGCAGTAAAATCGGTAGATTTATCAATTAGACAACATAAAGCCGCGCGCCCATGCATGGCGTTATAGACGCACAAGAGAAAATATAAAGAATGATTAACAAACGTAAGAGTGGCACGAGGCGTAGCCGAATGCGACTCTAGTTTGTTAAGAGTTCTTTATATTTTCTCAAGTGCGTCTATAACGCAATGGGCAAGCGGCTTTCTGTTGTCTAATTCATTTATAACAGAGCCTAGAACGTTAAAAACGGAGCCGTGCAGCCCATGGGGAAATAGTTCATAGATTTTTCAGCCAATCAGAGCGCGCGTTATATGTGTCGCCATCTTAAAAACGAACAATTTGAAAAAGACGATGACGAAGATAGAGCGCGCGCAGTGCAGCCCATGGGCAAATAGTTCATAGCTTTCTGGCCAATCAGAGCGCGCGTAAGATTTTAGCTATGTTATAAACTACTATAGCCTGAATTTCGGCTTGAATTTAAAAAAATAGGTAGACTAAACACCCGGACAAACTATGCAACATTCTGCGCACAGCTGCATGCAGCACAGCATGCATCAGTTGCGCGAAACAGTTACAGGTCTAGGAGAGAGTTCTGCAACACTTTCTGTAACATTGCGTGCATCATTGCAGGGTTGGACTACACTACGCGCAACATTGCAAGGGTGATGCACGGTGCAACTGTGTTGCGCTCAACATTGCAGCTGGGGTGGACACATGGTGCAAACTGTGTTGCGCGCGACGTTGCAGGAAATGTTGCATGGTGTGTTGACGTTGCCGAAAGGTTTTATTGAGCAGTTTAGTTTCGTACATATAACTGTGAAACATTGACAACACGGGATGGCACGGTCATCTAGGAATCTTAGAGTAGATTTCGTATGACTGCAAAAACGGCACCGCACGGTCGCGGCACGGTAACGGCGAGAATTTCGAATATTTTTATAGACATCACGGTACTGACACGGTCACCGCACGGCGCTGTCCGTTTCACACTCACAGGAAATCAGTCTGCTCTAAGTGTTTTTATAGACACGGACACGGACACGGCGCGCCGCAGTTGCGTTTCACACTCATAATGCACGAAAACTGCTCCGATCTATATCGATCGTGCGTTACATAGAATTGCATATACTTTCAAGTGATGTACCTCATCAGTCGCATGGCGGTGTCTACAGACAACTCTTTTGTTCCGGAGCAGTACTTCTTATAGAAAGCTTTATCTTTCTCAAGGATTTCAGTTTGGGGTTTGGCTGTCGTCCTTGCTACTGTGGCTAGCCAGTAGAGGCTTAGAGCTTGAAGAGCTTCAGCCTCGTCTTTATCTACTTCTTCTGCAAGATCAATTTTAAATTACCGGCGTTATCTCACTATTACGCATGCGCTGCTAGGGATGTGCATGTTGTTGTTGTTGTCATAGAGACTTTGTATGGTCACGTGAAGGCATTCGGGAAGAATAAAATAATTTCACATCAAGGCCGAGAAACATCTTTTATTTTTTGCTATGCCATCCGACATATATGTAGATGCTTTGCATAAAGCTACTAATCATACGCAGATATATCTTTCACCTCGCTCTGGGTCAGTAAAACAAAACAATCACGTGCACCAAATGATGCGATTGTTTAGCGAAGTCAAAACGAGGCGAAGGATGTATCTTCTTATGATAAGTAGCATTATGCAAAAGGTATATAGGCTGCAAAGCCTCTTTTGAATAGTGCTGGCTACATGCATGTCCAGACTGAGGCCAGGTTGAGAGTCCGCGCAAATCAAAGACTGAGGTCTCCACTTTAAAATTGAACGGTATAGCCGCCCGCGATTTGCGGGATAACGCGCGAGTTTACTATATAATTTGACTATATGATTTCATTTTCATTTTCATTTTTCATGAAGAATCATTGATGCAGTATACCAAAACTTAAAATCAGTATTGTTCTTACGTAACTGAAGTTGATATATGAGTAATTATGTATACATTTTGAATACTATGGCGTTTTGCTGTATAACCTTTACAGACATGTATCAGGTCAGAAGACGCTATAATAGCGTTCACTTGGAATGCGAGGAAGCCCGAGTAACAAAACTTGCTTGCAAAAGCCATCTGGGTAATTTTGCACACGACTCGGTCTACCACAGGTAGCACAAGTAAATTCAGAGTTTAGCTAGTATGAAAAGAGGTAATCTTTTTCACGACTGAGAAGTGGACTTTGACCTTCACCAAGGAACAGTTCCACTTCGGGCCTGGATTTTAAGTTGTAATAGTCCAGTTTCCAGTTCCTAGAGACCGCCGAGCTTCCTGACAAAAGGCGCATTTATACAGGGTTAGCCTCCTTTTCAAGAAAGACCCATGGGAGTAAACGCGATTTTTTTCTGAAAAACCAAAAAAATCGCGTTTACTCCCATGGGTCTTTCTTGAAAAGGAGGCTAACCCTGTATAAATGCGCCTTTTGTCAGGAAGCTCAGCGGTCTCTTGTAACTAGAAACTGGACTATTCGTTTAATTGTAGAAAGTTTGCTTACTTTGTGGCTTGATAAACTTACCTCCAAGGAAATCGTAGAGAAATGGATTCGGGGTTGCTAATGAAGAGAAATAATATAAATGTTTATTAGTAATCATTCTATGACCAGTAGTTCAATATAAATGTATTGCTGTGTTGTATTGTTTGTCGGTTGATGAGATTAACCATGAAATTAAGTAACAATTATGCAGTTAGGTAGTTAAGTTTTACCTTTTTGTTTGATCGAGACCTCCTTTGGTTCGATCTCTGCCCAAAACTTTTCTATTTCTGTGATTTGCTCTTTCAGAGACTGCGTTTCTAATAATAAACAAAAAGATAAAACTTTTTAAGTCATTAGTTTTAGTATGCAAGAAATAAAAATCATGCAATGGAAGTATTAATCCCTGCGCGCATGCGCTATAGCTGGTCGAGAATTACCAGTGTTAATATCGCGCGAGTAATACAGTCAACTCTTGCCTTGCGGGACCGGCCAAGAGACAAAGAAATGTATGGAAATGATAAAATATGGAAATATTAAGGAATTGCGGATGCTTCATTTGTTATAACGGACGATTTGGACAACTGTATTTCCGAGGTCTTGGAATGTTCATTAGTACATGCAGTATTTTGACCTATATTGTATGATCATCAGCGTATTAAGTAAATGTATGCTACAAATTAAAAGAAATTGGAAATCTTGCAGTTTATTACTCGCTCGTTAATTCATCGTTCGTTCGGGTTTTGACACAAACAACTCGTGAATATAAACCTGTACGCCGCACTTTTTATGAAGTACGTAATTTATATATTCAAGATATATGAGTGACTTTACAATCAGAACTTGGGTCGTTTTCATTACACCTCACTATTGCGCACTCTCACTATTACGGACACCAAATGACGATGCCGAGGGTGTCCGCTATAGCGAGAGTTAACTGCATTAAGTGGCAATAGTAGAGAGATTTCAAATTAGAGTGAAAAAATGCTGGCAGATGTGGAGAGGCGCTCGTTAGTGAAGGAGAGTGGCCTGGGTTGAAGTAATTTAACACTTTTGATTATTCAAGGTTACTACGTCATTCTGGCCGCCATCTTGAATTCGGTTACTACTTTATGTATGTTTCCTTGAATTGGCACTATTCAATGGCACTCAACTATCTATTGTAATTCAGTGGAATGTTTGTGCAACTTGAATAGTGCCATTTCATTGGGTCATACATGAAGTAGTAATCGAATTCAAGATGGCGGCCAGAATAACCGATTTGACTGAAGCTTTAATGGTTGAGTAAACTTACTTTCGTCAAATAATCTTTCAGTCTCGTCCTTGTCCTTCACATCGACTTTCACAATATTGTCTGTCTTGCCAATATCGTCTTCTAGCCGCTTCTCGCTTTCATTAGTTCCACAGCCCCTTTTTTCACTTTCAATGTCAGCCGTCTCCTCTTTCTCTGATTCCATATTGACCTCATCATCATTTAACAAATTTGAGGTTGATGCCTTCTGATCACTCTTTCCAGTCGCTGTCATCTTTTCATTGTCACTCTGAGAACTGGTACGTCCCTTTATCTTGTCTCTGGCAGGCTTTCTTGGGACGTGTTGCGTTTCGTCATCAGTACTACTGTTTTCCTAGAGATTTGCAAAACAAAATGGCCAGTTCCAGCCCTATAGCTATGTTTTTCGATATCGTTCCTGCCATTGATCACTCGGCGGTCATAGCCGGTTGAGTTATGAAATGCAGTCCGGTCTCTACAGCGCATGCTCAGCCGAGGAGAGTCGAAAGCCCCCCAAGGAAGGAAGGAAGGAAGGAAGGAGGGAGGGAGGGAGGGAGGGAGGGAGGGAGGGAGGGAGGGAGGGAGGGAGGGAGGGAGGGAGGGAGGGAGGGAGGGAGGGAAGGATAATTAAATATATCATGTCGAGAGTGTCAAAAAGGAGCATACTTCAATTACACATATACTGATGACTAACCTCTTTACTGCTTGAATGCCTTCTCTTGGAAGTGCTCAAAGTATCTGTAATTCCCTTTGGCATCACTTAACTATTGAAGAAAAGAAGCGGATACCAATTTATTCATATCATTCATGGACTCCTATATATCTTAGAAGGCGACATGATCAGACTCTAAAACGCTGGTACTTTTATAAAAATCGACACCAAATTGCTGATATATGTATGTGTTATTGTTAAAAAGAGCTTGAGCCATGCCAATTTTGGTACCTTTTAGAAGCAAAAATGAAAAATTCCCTACGATCGAGTCCCCACGGGTTCTCTTGGCTTGTAATATAGTGAGAGCCTTCCGTGACAGGCTTTAACTAGAAGTTCGCCACGCCGCCATGATTTTTCTAGCGTAAACAAGGATGTATGCCATAAAAGATCGATGTTTTTCAAGGTTTTTTAAAGACTGACGGTGAATTTGTCGGAACTTTGTTGTTATTTGATGCCTCAAGCCTGTCATTGTCGGAGTTCTCGACTATCACATTTGACATAGACGCCAGACACTGTTAAAATATCAATTTAATTCGAAAATTGTTTAGGAGAAATATCTAAGGTGCCTGATATTAAATACGTAATATTTAAAGTTTGATAATAAGTTCCTCGAGCAATTTTGTGCTTTTATAGACATACCGGAAAACGTAACCCCCCTAAGCGGCTGTTTTCATTCTTGTTCTGTTTTTCATGCATGATGCATGTATCAACAAAAAGTGTACTGAAGTGCTACATATGTAGCTCAAAACTTCTTAGAAAATCTTGTTAATCTTGTCACAGTGAATTGGTCAGACTTTAACTGTCATTTGACAAGGTTTTCTAAGAAGTTTTTCAAAGAACGGTTCAAATTAATGAGAGATATTCGCGAAAACGAGGCTTTTTCTGCTGATTGCAATGTCACCATTACTAAACTAGGACATTTTATTTTTGAGACACATTCAACAAATCTTTATCACCTTTGATATTTCATTTTGTTATTTGACCCTAAAAGGGCTTGCATGCCTACAAAATATTGAGCTTACTACTATTCAGTATTTATTAATATTAAGGTTATACTGTAATAACTAAAATGTCCTAATGTCCTAGCCAGTCATAAGAGCCATAAAAGTAATTTTTTTAGTCCTATCACTCGATTTTTTCATCAGTAAAACACACAAAAAGCTTAAAGAGGAACTGAATACGAAATTCAACCCTTTTCTTTAAAATCGTAAGATTCAAAAACACTTTCAGAAATGCATTAAGGCAAAACGCAAAAACCTTCCGAGAAGTTTTAGTGTAAAAGCCCTGTGAGTCTGAATTTGATCGGCGGCGGCTCACAATTAGATGTCAGCGGTAATCATAACAATATTTGGCTTTGTTTGCGATTTCATAAGAAACAGACCCTTGCAAAGACTGAAGAGCTGGTGTTTCAAAATGAATTTGTTGTGCGGCCTTCGGGTGTTTAATTTAAAACGCGTCAAAAATGTTAGTTTCCATCGCGGGTTACCAAGGGACTGGATGAGAATCTTCGTGCAATTTGGATTGTGAAAATTTAGCCATCGGCAGACGATGCTCACATAAACACCAATTAATATTCTGCGGTGGCCACACGTCTGTCTCTCTTACTCAGATTCTCTGATCGATATACTGATACAAATACATTTGGACACTCATTCGCGGCATGGGTTCGCTCATCTGGTAAGATTCAACTTTGGAAGACATTGATGATCGTATCCTACGTCATAGACTTATTGAACTACCGCTGTTTCTTTATGAGCGCCCACGGCTTTCTAGCTTTTTAGCTTGCAGAATCAGCATGTTTAACATTTTATTTTTCTCGAATCCTTTTGCAATGTGTCTTATGACAATTTCTACATTGTTCTTGTAAATCTAGTTTAAGATTCTAAAAAAAGTTTTCTTCAGAATTCAGTTCTTCTTTGGTCGTCATTCAATTCAAAGCAAACTGCATCAGTTGCATGACTTAGCTTATCCAAATTGCTATAGTGAACTCTCTGTAAAACGAACGCCTCCGAGACTACGAACCATAAATTGTCTTGGGGAGGTTTCCAATCAAGCTGGATGCGAACTGTGGAGTGGTTCGGTTTTAGTAATTTATACCCATGATGCCTTTCGGGTTGTGAACCCTTGGACCTTTTTTCCCGAAAAGCGTTTTTGAATAGGCGAGTGTATCAAATTCGCAGTTACTCAGTCTTAGATTTTCTATTTTCCTCGATTAACTACATATTTCTTGCTAAAATAGTTTAGTTTCTGCGTCATATTAGTTCTACGTGCTGGAAAACATGTTCTTCACGGCGCATATGAGAATAGATAAGCTTAGACATCATCTTGAAACTTAAAATGAATGCAATTCGTTTACACTTACCTATCTAGCTCTTGAGCCCGTAAAGGAGCTACAACTCAAATTTCGACTCAGCTTTTTTATGAAAAATATGCTCATATATCTATGTAACGTGACTCTTAGACGCTGATGAAAGCCGTCGAAGTCAGATATCGTTGCGATGTAGCTGATGTGGCTATTTGCAACTGTTCTCTAAAGAGACACAGGAGATTTTGAATGGATATCGGCTAGCAACATGCCATTGTTATGATCCTAAACTCTTATGTTAAGTGTGTTTTTGAAACAGTCAATGGATGGCATTGTCCTCGGATTGTCAAGAACTTCCGTTGTTCAGTTTAAGGCGTTAAAAAGGGAGGAAACTTAGATTCCCAAGGAAGCACTTGAAAACAATAGATTGATACAATTGTTTTGCTTTGAACATTGAATGTTGATCAAGAAATTAAATGTCTTGAAGCCCATAAGTTTAATCTTAACTTTTATGGAGTCAACAATCTCATTCAGACAGACAATCCCAAAACGTAGACGAATGGCAGCGGTATAAAAAATACTTTTAAGAAAAACGTCCTTACTTTTAGATCTCAAGAAAGATATTTTCAACATCTTTCAATAACCGAATCGAAATCGCAGAAATCTCTAGATTTTATCTTTGGAAATCTCATATGCTTTGACTTGAACTGTAAACGTCAACAAACACACTGGCGTAATAGAGATACTTGGTTTTTGACTAAATGAAAATTTTAACCAAAACCGCTGTAAAATCGTGGCATTATTTTAAAACGACGCCAGCAGTACTTACACACAGTCTGCGCCATCAGTAAACATGGAGTTGTCTTTTTCACGGAATTCGGAAAAATGGAGATTTTTTCAGAAGTGCTTTTAAGGTCACCTACCCAACTTATATATCACGGTTGTACTACCTCTCTTTAACGTAGTTCCAGTGTTTTACTAGCCACCCTTATATAGCACATACACGATAGGAAAGCAGTGAAATTTTCAAAAACGTTAAATTCATTGACTCTATCTTTTTGACGTCACTATGACGTCATGAAAACCATCTGTCACGAATTCTAACCGGAAAATACATGAAAAAATCCCGGGTTTTTTTTCTTTAAGAGGACCAACCCGAAAGTATAAATGAGGTTTTGCAATTACCCACTACAACGGCCAGCAATTTCTGTTCGCGCCGACATAGTCCGCGTTATGTATTCTCGTAGCACAGGCTTACCAGACTATCTACTTGTGGGTTTGGGCTTCCTGTGTAATGTAACGTACTGAACTAATGGCGTTCGATTTCGTTCAAATATTGGCTCCGTTTGAAATCTTTTCTTGTAGAAGTTCTGGGAATTTTCGTACAGGTGTCCGTCACTTTACCGGAAGTCAAATGATTCCCGCAAAAACGCGCGCGCGTGCACCTATTCCTATTCCATTTTGCCGACCAAAACAAGACCCTATTTTGCATAGCAACCGTTGCATAGCAACGATATATGTCAGTACACCCTTATAAAGCCTCGCGCACATGGGAAACGACAGGCGGCGAAGAAAATAACACGGCATGTTTGTTCGTTTGTTGTTTGTTGTTTATTTCTTTGTCTGTCTGTCTATCTATCTGTCTGTTTGTCTGTTTGTCTGTCTGTTTGTTTGTTTGTTTGTTTGTTTGTTTGTTTGTTTGTTTGTTTGTTTGTTTGTTTGTTTGTTTGTTTGTTTGTTTGTCAAGCAAGCAATCAAGCAAGCAATTCACACACATTATTATAAATCAAAAGAAAATGTTCATAGCTTAACAGCCATTCCAAAACTTAAGATGATAAAGTGAAAAATATCATATTACTAATGAGTTCATGAATTTTAAGAACTCTTAGAAGTTTTGAAAGGGGATGCTCCGCCCACACTCTCGACATTTCTAAATATACCACATTACTGGCAAATTACCCCTTTTATACACCTGCATCCTCCCGTCGAGTTACAGACCCGTCAATGCCCTTGTACGTGCCTACACGTGCCCGTTCGGATTGAATGGCAGTTTTTGCTGCCCTTGTTGTACTAGAATTACTTTCCTATCCCAAAGTCGCAAATTTCCAACCCTTTTCTATACATAAAATCGGGATTTCTCTACCTTTTTTAAACCAAAAAGTACCCCTTTCGGGTGGAGCATCCCCGTGGAGAGCCCTGCACACCTACGTTCAACTTTAACGGAAGCTCAAGCTGTTGTTTACGAGTGAGTTAGAATACATGAGAATTATTAATATCATGCCTCAAAAATGGTATAAACCATATAAAAACAATCTAGAAAAGATCAAAAAGGAAATTGTACCGAATAATTACCTGCAAGCAATTCAAAACCAAACCAAACCAAACCAAACCAACTCAAAACAAACAAGACAAAAACAAAATAAAGCAACAAAAAAAAAACCAAATTAAAAGAGACAAAATGAAACAAAGGAAAACAAAAACAAAACAAAACACACACAAAATACAAAGAACAATCTCGTACCCAGAGCCTGCGTTCCTCTTGGTCTGCGACCGAGAAACGAAAGGCTCTGGCCAATACAGTTATTTGGAACACTCTGATTGGTTGATAGAACAATAGAAGGAGCGTTTGAATTTTGCATTCTTCGCATATTTTGAGAATCACTTCCAGATCGATTTTCGATAAGTAAAATTATTCAGAGTAGCCTGAACCATTGTCAGAATATAAAAAGATTGTCAGACTACTTCATGTCGAGAGGATATGAGCAAGCGATAAGATTTAGTGCAGTTTTAATAGGAGATTTGTGGCCTGTTGGTCGTTGAAGGTCGCGTGCTTCGAAGAGGGCCGTTAGATTATCGATTCAAATTCACTTGACAGACTTCAAAACGTGAAATAAATCACACAAATGACTCACATAAATATCATTCTTTACCTCTGAGTATATTTCTAAATACGGTGCATAAAAATAAGCTCTCGATCAGCAATTTTCTGTTACAGATAGAGCTTGACATGCGTAGTTGAGCCTCGTCCGTAAATAGCGGACTAAAAATTTGTATTGGCCAGAGTCTTTCGTTTCTCGGTCGCTGACCAAGAGGAACGCAGGCTCTAGGTACGAGAGAAAGAACTGTTTATTTAAGTAGATATCTTCTAGCGCTTGCGCACTAATTGGCATGGGCGACACTGTACTCTCACCCACACACTATAACCACTACATTCTAATATTCTATGCATGCTCACTAGTTAGTTCGATTGCTTTAAACAGGACAAAAGCAAAAAACAAAAACGAAAGAAAAGAATTAAAACAAAACAAAACCCCCGAAACAAAACAGAAAAGTAAACTGAAACAAAACACAAACAATACGAAAACAAAGCAAAACAAAAATAACAAAACAAAACAAAAATGAAATCCACAGCCAGAAATAAAAAACAACAACAACAACAAAGCAAAACAAGAAGAAAAAAAAGCAAGAACAACAAGAACTTAGTAATGAAAAACACTGCCTAGAAGTGTCATTCTGTTATTCATTAATTAATTGAATAAACCCGGATCAATTAAATTAAAAGCGCCAATAAAAGCCGAAGGAACCATCAGACCAAGTTTATCTCGAGTTATAAGAGTCTAATTGCAGGTAATAAACGAAATTGCCTAATTTATTTGATTATTTTAATCTAATCCTGTCGTAAATTGATCACCAAAATACACATTTAATTTCAATAATTCGAAAAAGTTTTGTTCGTAATGTAAAGATATATCTGACAATTTTGTATTGATGACATTTTTTTCCATTCATTATCACCGTTTTTTCATTTCCTTCTGTGTTTTCAATTCATGTTAATTCGCCCACTTCAAATCGCCTTGGCCCAAACAACTCCTTGTTTACCTGAATGCCTCGTTGTATTAAATAATGTTTATCAAAATAAACTCTTTATCCACTCTTTCTGCAACTAAGACTTAATATAAAGCCTTTTCCGGCGATATCTTGAGAGAGAACAGCTTTCTGGCTTATTCAAAAGTAGCTGATTAAGAATTCATTATATGACTGAGGTTGAACTATGAAATGTTTGAAATATAACGCGAGCACGCTGATTGGCCGGCATCGGTGTTTATATCAGACTGACAGAGAAGCGGCGCTGGCACAAAAAGGTCGAAAACATTTCTAAAAGCAATATAAGGCGGTCGCCTAATTCCCTAGACTTGTTTACAGATTTTACACCAAGCTTATGTGTTTTTTGAGATAAAATGAGTGCGCTGATTGGCTCGATACAGTGTTAACATACCTCTTCCATAAAAGATTATTGTCAGAGTCAAAGGCGATAGGAAATAGGACATAGATCACCCATACGCTGAACAACCAAGATCGAATAAAAACAAGCTCTTGTTTTTTTCTATTCGTTTTGCTCAGAACTTTAGATAAAATTATCTAAATACTATAATTTATTGGTGAAAACAAATAGGATGCCCTAACTATGAGTCACGGAATGACCCAGTCTATCACCTATCGCCTTTGGCTCTGACAACCTTTTTTTAAGTAGTATAAGACTGACAGAGAGGCGGGGTCGAAAAAACATTTCCTAAAAGCAATATAAAAGGTCGCCTTATGTTCCTAGACTTGTTTACAACACAATAGAGAGACATGCGTTTGCACGTTTGCCTGTTATATAACAGGGGTTGCTTGGTAAGGAATCCCGAGTTGTTTACAACTGAAAGGTTTTCTTCAAAGACAACAATCAAACCTCTCACGACCAATACATTCAATAGTCTTCCGCTACATTCAGTACTCACATTAACTCATATGTTGATATTTGATGAAGAACGCGAAAATAAACAGAAGAACCAAGAGAAATTCTGGTAATAACAAGGCAAAAAATCACATCAACATATCAAGACTATAAACTCATAATCCGGCAACTCACGCGTAAACGGAGCGTGGGGGCTTCAGTGAACAACAGGGAGCATATGGGCGCCCAAGCAGTGCGATAAACTCACTATATATTATATGGAATTAGCAATTTCGACATCAGTCACAACGGAAGACAGCACTAACATTAAATTCACATCTAGCCCTTGGCATTATTTAAATTGTATTTTATATAAACCTAAGAGTCTCGTCACTCAAGTTTAAGTGCAACATTTTAACTATCCATTACCTATTTCGTGCTCTGTGACATGCAGAACTGTTTTAGAAAACAAAAACAAAAACAATAACAACAACAACAGCAACAAAAACCTCCACATCACATAACACGCTCGAGAAATAACACAAACAAATATACAAGTCGTAAAACTGTTTGACAGCGGACTATTGGCTTGACAACAAAATTGAGCCAAGCTCAGTTTTTTTATAAGAATTCAGCATTATTAAGTATATGAATGGAATTGTCACTCGGAAAGACATTAGATATCTGTAACGAAAGTCCAAAACACAACGCTGCCACGTTGCAGTTCTACTGAGAGTTCTGGTTGCAGACGTGGACAAAAACCGTGTTGTAAAAAGGTTTTATGGGGTTTTGTAGTAGAGACAGTACTAGTACTGTGAGCATACACAAGTGCTTTAGATAACATCGGAATAATTAAATTGAGAATAAGTCCTCAATAATTCAGATAAATATGAGGACGTTTTCCTTATGCGTTTTAATGGGCACGGAAGGACAAAACGCAACGGCAAAAAGCTCGTTTTCATTGAAAAATCGTATTAGAGTAGACGGGGTCAGTAAGAGGCCGAATGGAAGCACGCAGACTTGCCAATCAAATGAACCTATTTGAAATTCAAGAAAAATGCAACGTCGAAGGTTCAGAGTACAAAATGTCGTTATCACAATGACGGTCATTACATTATTCCTAATGCACAGTTCGTTTGGGTCAATATAGGTCAAGAATTAACTTGGTTTTACAGTACGTGCTTTTGAATATAATATCCAACATATAGCTTGTATAAAGTCCAATATAGGTAAAACAATTAACTTGTTTTTACAGTGCTTTTGAATATTTTGTTGCTTATCTAATTTTTCTATGTACACCTCACATTAAAGCCGAGGAGTGACCACGATTAAAATCCGACTGCTTGAATTTTCTGCTGTAAAATACAACCGTAAAATACCTTTTTGTAGTTAGATAAATATAATTCATCAGTAAACATTGTCTCAGATGGCGACCGGAATGCCACATTTTGAACTGCTTTTGAAACAATAAACTTGCTTTAATCCACATCTTCCGTTGGTAAAGCAATGTGTGTCGTGCATCTTCTAGACTGCTTAATTGATATTCGTTTTCTACATGGTGCAATTTTTTAATATATAAAGTCGAACGGCTTGTCTGTGACTTGTCTACTTTGATATATATTCCGTAATGCTTTTCTTTATCAAAAGACATTTTCTAAAAGCTTTTATCGGTCTTACGATATTCAGTATCTCGCTAGCTTGAAATTTTTTTGTATCTAAATCTGTATTGAATGGATTATTTACTTTGCTTGTAATATACTATATAGAATTCATTTAACATATTGAGTAAATTAAAAGTCATAAATACAACAAATTTCCACCGACTTAAATCGAACTATATAAACAAAGAAGGACAAAGATTTAAGCAAAAATAAAAAAGAAAGAAAAGCAAATGACCATTAAAATCGGAAGAAAAGAACAAAAGAAAAAGAGAAAGGCAAGGAATGGAAAAGAAGAAAAAGGAAGGGAAGGGAAGGGAAGGAAAAACGGTGAAATTAAACATCATGAAGCCGAATCACCGCTCACTCAGTGAAAATGTAATTTATATTCCCCCAAGATAAAATCAGTTTAGCTTACCTGGATCTTCCAAAAACTGTGAAGTCAGACGTTTGTTTGAAGTTTCCCCTAAATTAACAGCTGCAAGAATTGCAATACGATAAAATGAACATGAAAACCAATCGACGAATAGCATTTCAAATACACCAACCCCTGTAGTGTCGCTTGCTTCGTCGCCAACGAAATGAGCAACGTTTGATCCCTGGCTTCTCTAACGTCCGAGCTCAATTGAAAATGGCTTACGTCGACTGAGAGAGGAATTAAAATCGATTGACTAGTGTACTGGCCACGAATCAATTAAGAACAGGTTAAATTACATAAACCATACGAGTGAACTTTGCAATTTGATAAGACGGTAACACTTTGCCACTACTTCACACTGCCTAACTAGCAAAAATAACTGCTAGATGACATTGAATACTGAATATGTTTGATATAATGGGAAATAGGCAAATATGGCCATGTATGTAAAACAGTGGGCGAAAACTGGTCTAAAAGGTTTTAAAAGAATAAGTATAATAAAAGGAACCGTGATAACAGCTTGGATTATGTGAAATTTGATGTGTCGAAGTTAAAAGTTAAAAAAATGTGTCTTCGGTCAAACTGTGGGTGTCTATACATTAACATAATTGAAAAACACTTTTAGACAAAAAAACCTTCTTAACACTGCAAAATGAACTCTATTCACTTTCGAAAAATCGAATTGCATGAAATTAAATCAAAACCGACATCTATGCATTCATGATGCATTCGAAGGACTGGTACTAGCTAGCGGCGTGCAAGAGGCCAATTTCTAAATATCTTATCTTGTTTACTAATATGGGAAATAAGAAATTGTTGTCGGGATTCAAGTATTTCCCTGAGAATTAAACTTAAGAAGCGATTTGTTGGATGAGCAATAAGGCGCCATTGAGTCGAGAAATCATTAGCGGAACAGGGCTGCCGTACGTGATCGCAATAAATTGAAAGAAAGTGCAAAGGTGTTTGATGACTCGGATAATAGAAGGTTTCAATTAAGGTATCATGCACCACGAATTTTTTAAACCAGTTCGATACCTGCATATAGGGTCGCAAAGATTCCGTATTTATTTGTTGAAGCGGCGCGACTCTTATTAAAGGGCTTTCCACAGGAGTTTCGATTCTATGACAAATAGATTTGGTCAAATTTCTCATCCACGTCATGAACCAAAAATACTTGTTATAGGAAATCTGCTCTTGTGGAAGTGTCTTAAATTATTGAGATTTCGGATACGGTGCTTTATTTTTTTTTTGGGGGGGGGGGGGGGGGGGGGGGGGGGGGGGTTCGAGGGTGGCGTTTATTTTATCTTGTAACAGTGGATGCGAAGACCAAAAACATTTCTTGTTCAAATGTACAGCGTACTCAAGCAAAATAGAGATACTTCTAAATAGGCTGAAGGGCATCTTAAATAAAAATATTGATCTTTTAAATGACGATAAAAAATTTTTGAGTTGAATTGATTCTCACAAAAAATTGCCGGGAACATGATAGTAAAGTATATATTTGACGGCTTTGAGGAAAGAAAAATGGACATCACAACTCTGTCAAAATAATTAAAAAGTAGTTAAATGTGTATGTTTTTTCTATACTCGAAGAAGCATACATGCACATCTAACTAGCACATTTCCGCATAGGAATCATTACAAAATCTATATATGACAAGTGAATGGAAACAATAAGAATCTTGAATATGGATATGCAGTTATTATGTATTGTTTTATATTAATTTTAATTTAAACTTTTAAACTTTTAAGTTAAATTTATAAGCATTTATTAGCCATGAACTCCTAATTACTGTAAAGTATACGGAAGCTAATAAAAATCTTTTCTTGTCTTGTCTTGTCTTGTCCATTAAAAGAAACACAGGACACAATATCTGAACAAAACAAGTTCGAATACTTTTTTAAATTTCCGCCAAGTTTTCAATTCGGACAAAATTGTTCATTTATCTTCGCGACAATTATGTTACTTGCGCGAGCTATTTGTATATAAATTTAGTGATAAAACAACAGAGCAACGTAAATAACAATTCAGCATTGCCTTGAAGATTTACAGTTTTGTCCAAATTGAAAGCTCTGCGGAAATTAAAAAGAAAATATATACAAGCTTGGTCGACCTTGTTTATATAGATAATATAATATTGAAAACGATTTAATACCTCAAGCAAATATGTTTCAAATGTTCAAACCTCTTACTGTTACAAAATTTCAATGTTGAGTTGTTCTGCACATTATTTACAATACAATACAATACAATACAATACAATACAATACAATACAATACAATACAATACAATACAATACAATACAATACAATACAATTACTATACAATACAATACAATACAATACAATACAATGCAATGCAATACAACACAACACAACACAACACAACACAACACAATACAATACAATTACAATACTATACAATACAATACAAAACAATACGATACAATGCAATGCAATGCCGAATGCAATATAATACAATAATTTATTTGTATCTTCCAATTTACAAAATAGTGTGATTTTTTTCCATATCTGTTCATTTTCCAAAAACATAGAGATAGGTGCCACCTGACCAGTCGAGCTAATCGAGCAGATGGCCGTAAATATGAGATTTGGAAAACGTCAAGAAGAGGACGCACAAACAAGCGAAATCCGAGCATCTTGAAAGTGGCATCGCGACATACGGTGCGTTGCGGCTAATATTCGAAGGCGCTTATGGAGAGGAGATTTTTTCAATATCGGGTAATAGTGGCTAAGAGTGCCAAAAACTCGCCCCTTATACAACTTTTAATTCAAATTTTTATTTTGGATCAACACTCAAATTCTGTTTTTATCAGTTAGGAATTGATCTACTAAGATTCGATGCCTGTTTAAACTGAGCAGTCTTTTGAATTGTACAAAGTTGTTATCCTGTATTTTTATTCAAATTTATCAACTTTCTGGCTAAATGTAAAGAATTATATGGCTATTGAGCAAAAGAAGGCCTAAAACTCATTTTCGATTCAAATTTTTACTTTGCTTTATTTATAGCGCTTATAGTATCCAACTTTTATTAATCAAAACCACTTACACTAACTTTAGATTTGTAGGGTCTTTCTTGGTAGTGTTGCAGGCTGCATTGTTTTTAGAGATAATTAAAGCCAATTTACACAATTCAATTTTTGCAATTGTCGCATGCAACAACCCTACAACTTGCTTACAACTGTCGAGTGCGACAATGACAAAAGGTTGTAGGATTCTAAAACATGTTTTAAAACCTTAGAACAGTTGTAAGCAAGTTGTAGGGTTGGTGCATGCGATAAATAGTAAGTAAAAATTGTATCGTGTAAATTGGTTTTTAGAGTTCCGTTGTATTGCATTTAATTGCAGGGTATTGTTTCGTTCAAAGTTCTTTGTTCTTGGCTATTGTTTTATTGTCTTTATTTATGCCTCAAGTGCCCTGGAACACCAAGAAAGGGCCGCTTTGTACAACAGTTATTCTTCAGCTGAATAGTTTTTAAACATCATGACTCAATTGCAAAGTGAATTTATATAACTAACTTGAGAATGAAGAGTAGAACTAATCCTTCACACCACAAATCTCTAGGGTAATGATTACCTTTGAAAAAAATCTATTAATAATTTTGCTCTCAGATGCAGCTCTTATGGAGGCGGTGTTTAATCGGGGCGGCACTTAAATGAGTAAATACGGTATTTTGGTCCAAATCAGAAAGATTATACAGGCGTTTAAAAGCTTATGAGATGACATATATATATATATAAATACATTTAAAAGCTTATGAGATGACATATATATATATATATATATATATATATATATATATATATATATATATATATATATATATATATATATATATATATATATATATATATATATATATATATATATATATATATATATATATATATATATATATATATATATATATATAGAAAGATGTATCATATTATTATCCTATATTTATGAATCATGAATGTTATTTACAAAGTAAGAGCGAATTGAACACCGATTCACCAAGCACGGAGTTAACAGTCAACAGTTGCATCATGGGACTGTTTTGGACTAGTACGCTCCCCCTCCCCCTTAAAAAATTATACACTACGATATTTGTAAGACTTGTAAACATCTAGTCTTGACGAAAATGTTCTATAGTTTGCTTATTTTCTTATATTTCTTACAATGCATTCATTTCATGAGAAAAAATGTGCAAAAGTGCGACTTAATAGAACTAATGCTTGGCGCCACAAATCTCTATAGGGTAATGTTTAATTGTTGTTTTGAACTTGTCGGAACATCGTTCATTCCCTTGATATATGAATATCGTTGTTATTCCCCTGATATATTTCACAAACATTCTCTGAACTGGAGGCGGAATGGTGGCATGGTATAATATTATAGAGCCAAAACATGATTTATTGTGCAAAAATATAAACCTATTTTGTAGATAATAACAAAGCGTGACAAAGCCGCGAAGCCTCGTTTGGTGACACTTGGGACACGTTATTGGTCTCTACAAATACTATCAGTAGTTTACCTATTTCAGCATGTTTTCTAGTGCTTTTTGAATTCGTTCTGAAACATGCACAGGACAACTTGAATCCTTGCAAACAAATGTTGAAGAACAAAAGGTGATTTTATTCGATAGAAACACTAGAGTCAAACTTGTACTCGAGGAGTTGACGGTCGTTCTATAACTCTTCCAAGCTTCCTTATATTCGTGTTTGGTGGACAAATTTTTCAAGCCCTTTAATTAAGATCCTTTTAAAACAACTCAAGATGATCATTTGCCTCCATGACTTCTGGACAATTTATAATTATCATTGACAAAACATGGCTTGTTGTCGTTTTTCTCATCTCTCAAATGTCGCTTAATATATAAGGCCTGATTCACACGACGACATAAGCATAGCCATAAGCATAACAAAACTTTTCCATATCCTTCGCGCGCACTTACCACTCGAATCAATTGCCTCATTACAAAATTTGTCGTCTTTAATTTTTTCGTATAAACATTCCATAAATTCTCAAGGTTTTCTAATTATCTTTTATTTCTGAATTCTTGTCGCTAAAAAATTACAAAAAAAAAAAAACAATCGAAAATGCAAGTAACTTGTAGCAAGAATCACTCGATCGTACAAGATTGTGGAGAGGGTATATACTAAATTCATACATCTATATATTTCTAAAGCTAAACCAAAAAATAATAATAATCTTATGGAGACTGAATTGGGAAAATATTATTATAACACTGATGGATTAGATATTTGTTGCAATTTCAAGCAACAAAACTATGGATTAAATTTCTGAGCACTTCGTTAATATTAAAAAGAATTTCAGAAGGATATCATTTTAAAAATATCCGGCGATAGATAATATCTTCCTCTTTAGTCTTATAATGGAAGCGGTGACAGAAAAAAAGTAAATAAAGGAGTTAGCTAAAAAGTGGAATATGACATTTTGTGATATTTGTATATAATCGGGGAAAATTTGGTTTGATTCGGCATGATATCAGTGCGAGTTTGGTCGATTTTTGCGAGACGAAGTCGAGCCAAAATACCCATGCATGGCGAGACCAAAGGAGACCTCATATCTGCCGAATTATTTATTTACCATCCCACTTTTCTCGCCAAAGAAGAGTTTTTGGACGAGAAAAAAACCTAATTAGCATATTACCGGCGCGCGTCCGTGTTTGAGAAGTGGCGGGAAAATTAATCTCTCGCGATTTTCTTGAAAATTCTCATCTGAGTTTTCAGATGAATAATATTTTCCTTTTGTTTGCCAAAAAGTAAAACAAAAATAAAAGTTTACGGCTTATTTCGAAGCCAGTTTCAATGTACTGTCTGTGATATTTTAGGATATCAAGACACTGTACATGTCCAAATAATGTGGAATATCAGGACAGTAGATCTCGCTTCTGATTGACTAACTTATTTTAAAGGGATTATAAATATACTTGCATATAGTGATGGTACTTAATCCGTGAAATAGATATTAGTCTATTAACAGATATTATTAGACACTATTTCCATTGCAGCGCTTTTGCTTTGATTAGACTATTAGCATAGAGTGATTTTCATCAGACTGTGAAACAATTACTAATAGTCAGTGTTTAGTAGTGTCTAATAGTTGTGTTGCAACAAAAGAAAACAATGGGTGCAGAGTCTATTAGTGTCTATTAGCTTAGTAACTATTTCACAGTCCGGTGAAAATCACTCTAGTAGCATAGTAGCATGGCTACCTTTCAAAATGGCGCAGAGCCAACTGTAAAGGGGACTATTGGGAGGTGAAACTGAATGAATAAGTTAATGTACGACCTGTGCGCAAATTTTTAGGATCCAAAAACAAATCAACTAAGAAATGAACGAACGTATCAACCACCCAAACCACGGGCGGAGGGGACAGATGAATGGATGAATGAATGACTGAATAAATGAATGATTGAACGAACGAACGAACGAACGAACGAAATTTTTAGGGTCCAAAAACAATAGCCTGTGTTACATCCGGAATTTTCTCTCGCAAAGTCCGCGAGAGAAAATTCCGGATGTAACACAGGCTAAAAAACAAATAAATGAATAAATGAACGATCTAACGAACGTACCGACCAACCAACCCAAGGACGGAGGGAGAGATGAATGGATGGATGAATGAATGAATAAATAAATGGAAGATTGAATGAATGAACGAACGAGTGAATGAATGAATGAATGAACGAACGAACGAACAAAGAGTCAGATAGATAATAATAATAATAATCTTTATTAACCCAACTTAGAATTCAAAAAAATACGATTGGTTTACAATAATAAATAAAAAATACGAAGCATAATTTAACTCTAATGGATGCATGATGGATGGATGCTACATAATCAATGAATGTATGAATAAAGGCAAGAGTTGCTTTTGTGGGCAGATTTTTGACATAGTTTGCGATTAATCCCAAAAGAGTGAATTTAACACGATCAGCGGTGGTTTTGATCTTTATTAATTTTCTTTTTTCCAAAACCACCAACGTGTCTGCCACGTCTTTTGTCTATACATTTTCCAGGGGATGTTTGCAAACCAAGATCTGCAGTAATTTCCGCCCAAGAGAGAGTTCTGTTTATAAGAGGATCTTTGCTGATGCGGTCAATGTTTACATTTTGCGCCATTAGCATACGGTTTTAAGTCGAGAAAATCGCAAACTGAGTCCAAAGCTTTTAATTAAGAGCATTTAATTTTAATATAAGTAATCTACGAAATTTTTAACTCTTTGCATGCAATATTACGTGAAATATCAGCTTCCAATTTGCTTTCAAATTTCTAGGTGGCAAAAGCGCTAATGAGCCCATACATTCTCTGTAAAATTGAGAGTTTTTCAACCGCATCACGCAAAAACGTTTTCAGGTTTCAAGCTCAAATTTCTAAGGAAAGCTAGTTTTGACATGCCCTTTAGATATAAGTCACTTCACGCTTTCGTCCGCCATTTTGAATTGGGGCAAACGCGCCAAAATCATCTGGATATGATCACCTTAGCTTATCATAACTCAGCTCGTTTTTATCGTATTTTTTTTAAAAAAATTGTTTTGGAACGGTATTGGCTTTGTTTTTTATGCCTGTTTACATGATAAATATTGGCAGACTACAAGATGAGAAAAAGAGGATTTTTGTTTCCAAAATAAAACGTTCGGCACGTAAATATTAAGAAAATTCGCGAAAAATAGATTGACTTGAAAAACGAAGTTAGAATACTTGTATTGGTTTTATTTTCAGTCCGACATATGGCATGCATGTCTGCAAATCATTGAAGCTTAAATTGTGAAAATCCGACAAGTTTGAGCGGAGTTATGGTAAGTCAAAGTGATCCAGATTTCTATAAATTTTGGTGCGTTTGTCTCAATTCAAATTGGCGGACGAAACCGTGAAGTGGCTTATTCAGAGGTGATTTGATGTTAATTTGATTAAAAAGAGAAATGCTTATTCTAATATAATGAGTAAGATCCGCTTATAGCTGCTCATGTCATTATTGCAACCCCACACAGAGTTTCCTATCTCAGTGCAAGTTGACGGTATGAGCACGTTATATTGTATTTGCCTTATTTTCTAGGAAATTTGCACAAAATCGTAATCCTAAATTCTCGTTACCTGTACAGCTTTAATGCGGCGTTGTTAGACCACTAAACTCACGCAACCGGCCTTTAAAGGCTGGTTCACACTAGCGTCGGATTCGGAATCGGAAGCAGAAAACAAAGGAAAAGACAAAAGAGTTAAGCGTGTGACATAAGACAACGACATAAGCATCGCAAGAAGCATAAGACCAAGCATAAGCATAATCAAAGACAAAGGAAGGAACAAAGAAAAACACCTTTCTTTTGTATTCTAATCCCTAAATTCTTTGTTGTTTTCTTACGATTCCGATTCTGATTCCGACGCTAGTGTGAACCAGCCTTAAGGAGGCTTCCTACAATTTCTCGGTGCTCGACCGGTCAACTTGAAATGGCTGTAGTTCTTACATGAAAGCACCCACAGTTAATATGACCTTTCGTTCGCTTACTATATAAAGACTGAAGTTTTTAATGTATATGTGTTTTGTTTACATCGGGGTTACCATATGCCTCCTTAAGTGGGTTTATCATCATCATCATCATCATCATCATTATTATTATTATTATTATTATTATTATTATTATTATTATTATTATTATTATTATTATTATTATATATTTGGTAATTTTACGATCACCTACGAGTGTGAACGAGGTGATATTGTTACCAAATAAGGTCAAAGTTTCCGTCGTATGACAACTGAAAGAGCTTTTCCTGCTCTTCCTGCATTGATTGCCAATGTGATTTTTAGGGGGAGGGGAGGGGAGGGACGGATAACACTGAAACTGAAATTTTTACGTTCAAACTTTTATGGCTAGCTTACAGTTTATGACCAAAACCAGCTGAGAAGTCGTCTATCTATGAATGTAGAATTTCCCTAACAAATCACTGTCACTTTAGCTTCCTTTTCAAGCTTTAGCATGTCTCCCGGCTATAGCTATACAGGAACTGAGCCGAGAAAGCTGTAAATTGAAAAGGAACTAGATATATTCACTAGAACTAGCCATATTTCTGCTAAAAATTCAACATCGTTCTATTAAAATTGAAAATCGAAAACTGACAAATCGATTTTTTTAGTTTTTGTATGTTACACTAAGTGCACATGCTCGATAACATCAATAATATATGTCTGGCGTAACAAACACTTTCCTTAAATGATAATCCTCTAAATACATCTGATAAATCGTGGCATATTTTTGGCCGCTGTCTGTGATTATGGGGCTCTTAAGGAGCTAAAGACACATTTATTATCAAACCAATAAGTGTCTACGTAGCAAAATTGAGGCGTTGATATATTTATAATATAGCTCAATTATAACACACGTTCTGATTGGCTGAGAGAACACCAAAATCTATGCTCTATTTCACCGGTAAAGACATGGTTTTCTGACGAATGATTATACCAAAAAGTCTATACACAAAATTATTTTACTTTTGTAAGGAAACCCAAACTTAGAAATAAACTGGAAAAGACTTTCCATCATTACAAACTGAGCCTCGTGGTCGGACAATAGCAATACATTCAGGGTCTCGATCGAAGAGAGCATCGCGGGCGCACGAAACACCGATGGCTTGGGAACCGAGCCTAAATCAACAGTAGTAGTAGTAGTACGTTATTATTTTAAGGTGTCAAAAGGCACGTTCACATGACCTAAAATTAATAGCATAATACAACAACTCATCAAGTTAAAATTCGTTTATGATTGTACGGCAATTTAAAAGTCGACTCTTATTATTAATTCTATTATTTGTTTATTAATTATAAGAAATGATTGCATTTATATTTTACGACACTTTCATTGTCATTCATCTTTCAATCATCTACTTTCACTTCTGATTTTTCCAAAAATTATCAGAATTCCAAACATGGTCAAGAACTCCTTATATGGGAGTTAAAAGCTCGTGCATTAGCTTTTTAAGTCGTTATAGTGCTTATAACCCCTAATTTGAAATTTTGATAATCATTTGTTTATGAATTGAATAGCTGGATGCTTTAATATTCTTGAACGAGGATGTCTGCTTTTTTTGTAAGCATTTGAAATCAGAATATGCGGCAAATGAGGTGAAGTCAACCCAGAAATTTGCCACATAATCAAGAAATCGTTGCTGTTTTCGTGCTTCCTGTGGTAAACAAACCGCCAGGTCCCTGTTTCTAGTTCCAGTCCTTTTTTTCGGCCAAAATCAAGATGGCTGACTTGGTTAGCATGTTTTCACTCGAATGGCTGTAAATTCGGATGCAATTTTCGAAGAAAATTGCTCTTTTCGCGATGAAAATTTATTCCAACTTCCAAATATAGTAAGTACAAATTTCCTTATATAAAAGAAGTAGCTCGCGCGTAAACAGCACATTTTTATAAGACATTTCTTAATAAGACATTTCTTAATATGAATTTTGTTTCTAATTTTGCAACAAGTGCGTTTGAGTGATTAGCAAAAACATTCACCATACTGTGGATTTTCAATATGAAAATGCTTTTGCAAATGGAAAACTAGTAAGAATTATATGTCGTGTTTTGAGAACTTTTGCTCGCAAGCGGTTATAACATTTCATGTGATTGAGCTATAAAGCAATCATTTCTTTCACTGCACGTATCAGCTGCAAGTGTTTGCTGTAGAATCGTACCTCATATCCGTTAGGAAGTAGTCCCTACGAAGACCTATACATTAATTTTGCCTGAGCAGCTCGTGCTTCAAAATTCGCGCTCGCAAATATCAATGACATAGCCATGATAGGATATATCTACCAAGAGCGCGATTAGGAATAGATCATTTTTGAAAGTTAAGGCCCCGTTCAAACGAGAACGCAAGTTGATGCAAGTTTTGACTTGCAACTTGCATCCTCGTTTGAACACCTCTCCACGCAAGTCGATGAAAAATGTTCAAAAACGTTCAAGAAAAATAAGCTAGCCGAAGGACAGCGAGAAAATCAGTTTTATTTTTGTTTGAATTAATTATTTGTAGGAGAGGAAATGCGCAGAAGTTCGGACGAAGAAATATGAAAAACAACTTATGAAGTTTAGCGTGCTGACTGTTCAAACGAGGAAAAACTTGCATCGACTTGAGTTCTCGTTTGAACAGGGCCCAAGACATGCCGGTTCTATCAGAAAATCGAATTCCCCCTTTCGAGGTTCTAGCGACAGGCCTGCAGGATTATTACTCAGACAGTAAAGAAATGGACCTAAAGTTAAATGCATTTCGATTGAGTGTCTAATTGTCTGAATTTTTCTTTCTGGTATAGTAAAAAGCAAATCAAATCAATGACTGATCCTGCGGTTGCTATGTAGAGCTCATGACGTCACGAAATCCAACAACATCGAACATGAATCCGGACCGGAAAACAATAGAGACGCGCCATCCCTCCTTGGTTAGGGGCACTTTGTTTCCTTTAGAAGTTATTGGTTCTTATGTTTTCCTCCAGCTAATGCACTCTATTTGAATACCTGCTGCTTTTCCTGAGCTCGTTTACTGGGCAAATACTAACCGAACACATCCAAGTTTGATGTATATATTATGATTTTGGGTCAAGGGACCCACAGCCGCTTTAAAAAAGCATTAGTCCTGAACTACATCATTATTAAGGATCATTAAGCTAAATATGATGTAGATTTATAAAATCTGGACTTGCCCCAGTAAAGGTGAGGGCACAAAAACCCCAGATCATGCTAAGAGACATCAAGATAAAACGAGGAAAGCATATGGGGATCGGAGGAGGACGAATACATTAAAGGCTTCAAGTCTGAGTGATTTCAGGGTCAAAATAAACCACTAGGTCTGACAGCTCACGTGTAGTATTTCTCTATAGGGGGGTTCGCCAATTGCTATTACCCCATACCGACCTCACGTGTACAGATACTCTTACGTAACAAATGTGACAAGAATTACATAACACTTCCAAGCAACAGTCCTATGTAGCGCTTTTCACACATGACGTCACGAAATCCGACCCCCTGCACGGACTCAGACAAACAAACCACACGTGCTATACATGTTCTATAATTATAAGTAATACCATGACCCTGAGGGATATTAGTGATTAAATGTCCCCGAAGCCGAGGGAGGTTTAGTGGAAGTCCCGAGGCCGTAGGCCGAGGGATTTTTACTAAACCTCCCGAGGCTGAGGGGACATTTAATCACTAATATCCCGAAGAAGTCATGGTATTACTTTGTAATACCATGATCACCGAGGAAATAAACGAAATATACTTCGCTGTTTGTTCATCCAAAACTTGAAAATATTATACAATTCTTTTACCAATTGTGCGTAATCCTGTTCTCTGGGGACTTTCGAAAATAGATTTCTTTGTTATATACTTACAATGAACAAGTATTTATAGGTTGTTAATCAATTCGAAAGCTAAATGCTTTCTTTGTGTCGTTATGCTCATGCGCAAAATAGAATGCATAGATCCCACACGCGTGTGCAGTGGTAAGAGGTATCGGTGCGTTAGAAAGTTATAGAGTTTCGGGTCAGCGTGCAAAGTTGTCCCGATCGTCCCGATGATTGCGTTAAATGAGGGACAACCACTCATGAATAACATGAGGGACGATTAGTTCTAATCGTCACTCATTAATTATGGATGAGGGACGATTAGTTCTAATCATCCCTCATTCATAATTAATGAGGGAATATTAGAACTAATTTTCCCTCTTTCTATTCATGAGGGAGGGATGTTAGCGATTAAACGTCCCTCCAAAAACAATAGATCCCGAGGTGATCATGGTATTAATCCAATAAAACCCTGAGCAAAAATAGATATCCTATTTGCGATATATTCCATTTACCTTATCTTGATTCGCTGCTTTTGTGTGTGTCTGTTTGCTTACTATGCATTTCACCTACAATAAGTTGTCTTTGTTTCACGGGTTGTTTGGTATGTTGATGGTCGTCTGTTGAATGCGAAATAGCATAAACGCATGCCTTTCGTGACTTTAAGTAAAAGCTAAAGCTAGGACATATCCCGTAACAACCAATAACGTGGTGGTTTCTATATGTTGGTCGTAACTGCGCATGCGCGTTCATTGAGGTCTTCGATTTTACGATTTTTAGGCGGGAAAATGCCATTACCGGAGTGCTGCCGTTTCTCCTGGACTTAAAGATTCACGTTTTAATCGAGAATACCAAATATGATGATAAATCAAGTGGTAACAAAATATGCTATAATTTCTCAAAGTATCAATAGCGAAAGTTTAAGCAACATAGTGCGGCTAAAACAGAAGTTTTAAGAAAAAAAATGGAAGAATGGAACCCAAACATGAACATGATAAAGCTGTTCCATATAGCATGGCCGATCTGTAATGTATCAAACACACGAAATCCTCAGTGCGCATGCACAAACAGCTTGACTTTTGGTTCACGCCTTTAAAATCTATTATCTTTGAATCGAAGGGGCTACAATTTAGATATTTCTTTTGATTCTGAAATGTTTTATGTAGTACGTTCCAAGAAGTTGAGTTTATGTTTTGTAAATTAGTGTAAAATAGCGAAGTCATAAAAAGACACACAAAAAATTCCAGAAATTCATTTTTCAACGTAATAGAAAACGCATCTTGAGGAGTACAGCAACCTGTGTAGAAATTATTGGATGAAAATAACTTTTGAAACGGTGAATATCATAGGACTTTTCTATTTTGATGGCGTCATTAATCTCAGGAAATTCGTAGGGGAGGGGCGGGTGATGCTTAGTATTTATAAAGGGAGGGGATGACTACAGATCATGGTCTGGTTCTCAAACAACGAACGGGAAAGCAAGGGTAGCACAGCGGTGAGAGCGCGGGACTGTCACCACTGTGGTCCCGCGGGTTCGATTCCCGGAAGGGGCATCACGTGATCATGACCTATGCTTGTTTGTTCGTTTTCTTTCTTGCCTCGAGGGTTCTTCTCCGGGTCCTTATCCGGTTTTCCTCCTCTAGCTCATGACCAGTCAAAACGAACTAGTGAGCTGACAGTTGTATGCATAGGACATTGAAATGTAGTGGTAGTGTGTGTGTGGCCAAGTGCTCTTCCACTGTCAAAGCAAAGCATTTTAAGCAAAGCAAACAAAGAGAATAAATGAACAAATAGCAGGCGAACCAAGCAAATGTCTTTTGAGACAACATTTTACCAATTTAATTGTTTGTAATGTAATTTTAAAAAATTATTTACGTTGACATGAAAAATTAAAAATATAATAATTTTATTCAAGATATCGATTGTTAAATATTCACGTTGCTTATATTTATTAGCTCAACCTTTTAGGAATATTTTGATCTTTACTTACATTATCTTGTTGATTAATGTTTTATTTTATTCAAAAATGGTTTATTATTTTTAGAAAAGAGTTAATGTAAACACTGCATCTGAAGTGTTTAGAGACTACTTAAACTCGTAGAGCGAGTGCTTCGGTACCCGATAACGGGTAATGCAACGAAGGGTAGTATTGACACGTCACGCGTGACATGTCTGCAAGGACTGCTCGGTAGTCACGCATATAGAACATATCTGGAAAATCTGTGATTTTGACCATGTGTGACAGACGAAATGACATGAACTTTCTTGAAATTGATGGAAATGTCACGCAAGTATGTGGTTAATTTCGTCACGACTGTTATAGTTCTATCATCGGTTAGTTTCACAGGGAAGATCATTCAGCATTTGGAACGCTGGGTGCGGTATATGGCAGATCTTGATTGGGATTGGTTATCCTTTGGCGTAATACCATATCAGGTTTGATCGAAGCTTCTAGGCATCATTCCATTTATTTTAATCTGTGAGGTTTTTCCTTTCAGAAAGTAGGTGGTCATTTTGCCCAAACCCTATAAGAAGGTAAAAGCTTTGTACAAATCTTATAAAACGTTCCACAATACTGTGGGGTTGGGGGAGTTATTGCCTCTTCAAAATCCAAAATCCTCATCCATCATCTCTAAATTTGGCATGTCTATAGTTCTAAATTAAAAACCTAAACAAACAAACAAATAACGAAAAGAAAAAACGAACAAACAAGTTAGCAAACAAGCAAACAAACAAACAAGAAAACGAACACACGCGCGCCACAAATAAGCAAGCAAATAAACAAGTATAAGTGAACAAACAGGGAAATAACAAGCTAGGTAACTCACGAACCGGTAAACAAGCAAGCAACAAGCAAAAAGAAAAGAACGCAAGTCCAACAAAGACACTGAACCAGATCCATAGTTGATGACAAATTGAAACACCTGTAGAAAAGAGATTTATCACTGCATATATATTGTGGATATAAACTACCTTAAACACAACTTCTTCATCGCGTTTTTCGTATGTAAAACCACCAAGGTCTTCGAGAAATGACTTGCACTTTTCACTCATATGGATATTTTGAGCTAAAAAAAGACATGAAACCAGTTGAAAGAATGTGTGTCATGACTAATAGTGCGTATGGTATTAAGTTTTGGTAAGTACTTGGTGTATGCATCAAGTGTATCAAACATGCAATGACTTGGTGTTGCATACCATTGGTGTTGCATACACCAAGTACTTACCCAAACTTTGCTCATTATTATTCATGAAAAGGTGTAATACTTACATAATCCCGTTGCTTCTAGTTCTTTAACTCTCGTAACAGGTCTCACCAAACACATCGTATCGTGGTGTTTTTATTCCAATTATTCCAGCTACGCATGGACCTAGAAAACACGGATACGCCATTTATCTTGGAAGGAATTTTTTCGGGCATTTTGTATTTTCTGATTCGTCAGTCATTCCTGGGGGGCGGAGCTTATTTCAAATCAACCAATGATTGAACGAATTCACATAAGCTCCACCCCCAAGGATGATGAACGGATAACAAAATACAAAAACCGAAGTTCAAAAAATACAGGTCGCGATGCAACGATTTTCCTTGTAATGAATGAAGAACTCACCAGTATGTATAGCCATTTTAAACTGAAGTTTTTGATTTCCTAAGTGTTGGATTTTAAAGTCTTTAAAGTAATATAAAAGATGAAGCGACATTGATGCTATTTCGGCAGCATGTCGTTTGCCATTTCTCTCTGGTAATCCAGATACAACCATATGAGAGTCACCAACTGTCATTACCTGGAAAGACAGGCAAATTAAGAAATGATCATTCATCTTGGTCAAGGAACTTGGTCGAGAAGTCAGGGAAAGACGAATTATTTTGTGAGAGTGACATTTCAGAAATCGCCACGTTTTCCCTCTAAATAACAAGTCTTGTAGTTTAATTTTATACCAGAAATTCAAAGAAATTCCCCTTTCGAATATCAATGATATTTTTTATTCATTTAACATTCCAATTCGATGTCACCAAGATGGCGGCCAGTTCACGGGAAAAAAATGAGAATCAATAATTACCTTAAATACGTCATAGCGACCAATAACAGTATCGTATAATGAATCTATGTCGTTCAATAGATTTATGACCTATAGTGATAACAATGATATGTAAGCCATAAGCTCCATGGGAGGGAGCACAGGGATCCCGAAACAGAAAACGGCTGCGAAGGAGACTATAAGTATCCAAAACTGTCTGTGATTGACAGTGATAAAACGACTTAATAAATCAATATACATTCAATTGCATAAAGGTTGTAGTCTCCATTATATGAACTACACATATCTCATTAATTCATGAGCGTTAACATGGTGATTCCTAAAGTAATGTGGGAGTTTTAAGTGCTTGTACTCTAGTGTTCAGAAAACTTCGAAATTCTAATGTCCGAAATGTATTAAGTGTGCTTACAACTCGTAAGATTCTCCTGTATCTCATTATATATGTGTGTATATGTTCATATAATGGAGACTACAACCTTTATGCAATAGACTTGGTATAACATGCGCTATATGACAGCAATGCACCGTAAGCCGAATAAAAGAATAAACATCATGCAGAACAGAGACAGTAATGCGATACAGTATTGTAATTCATCTGCAAAATTATGTGCGCGCGCACAAGCAACCAACCAAGCCAAACTTCGCCATCATGGGCTTCCTGTGTTGAGGGAAAGTGAAACGGAAAAAAAGGAAGCCGGCCATATTTCCTATCTCTAGGGTTATCTTTTAGCAATTACAATAATGTTTATCAACAAGCCACTCAAACCTGTCGAGGTGTACTTTTATGTGCTATACTAGTGAAGTCTACAATTTGGCCAAAGAAGATAGTCACATGATCGTAGCTTTCGGCTTTCATCTGGGAGCCAGTTTTCAATTTATCAGCAATACTCCTTATAAAGTTAAACAAAACGTGTATTACTGTTAAAATGAGTTATAAAATAATTGAGCTCAGGATCTTATGTACACAAAATTTCACTAAGAGCAACTGTCCAGGTCGAAAGGCAATAAGCAGTCCTGTTAGAGGCCTATCCCGGGTCCTTAAGTCGCCGTTTTTTAAAGCAACTTAATTTTTACAGCAATTTAAGGCGTTCTAGGGCGTTTTAAGAAAATGTGGAGAAATTTGTGTAAGATTTAAAGGCGTTTTACGGCGTTTTTAGGCGTTTTAAGGCAACATATTAAAAGAGTTGAATTGTTAAAAAACTGAAATTAACTTAAGGCTACTTTAGGCTATATTGAGTATTTAAGGCATTTTAATGCGTTTTAAGGTGTTTTAAGGCAACTTATGGCCCCGTAGTAGGCCTTATTAGTATTCGCTTTATTAGAGTTATAGATACAGTCATTGCCAGAATTGTTGGAATTTACGATTGGCTTTGAGGCGCTCGGACAGGGATCTTTCAAAGAATCGATCCCCCAATACACATGCACAGACTGACACACACCCTTTTACAATGTTGCTCTGAAAAATCTGGAACCTACTACCTTGAAATCAATCGGACAGACCATGAGACGGACCAACAACATGATGAAGTCTCGCGAGATCCAAAAACAAAGGCACAATAGTCACGGTGGAAATAATCGAAAAAAATACGAATTGAATATCGTGCCAACGAATAATGGCGACGATTGAAGCTTATGTACGTTGGCGACTGATAAAGGGAGGGCCGGGACGGTTGGAACGGAGGAGGGGGAGGGAGAGTGTTTTTGTCAGAAGATAAAAGCTATGAAAATTCAGCGTACTTACTTTGGCATCATCTTATAAAGAAGTTCGTCTGTTTTTGCTTTTTCATTCTCTAGTTGCTGTGTTCGTTCTTTTACCAGTGACTCCAAGTTGTTGGTGTATTTGCCCATCATTGATAACATGTTGTCTACGATATTGATCGCTCTGAGGAACGAATGACCACATTTATTTATTTCTCACTAATGGCATGCGTGCATTATTCTATTTATTTATTCATTAATACATCCATCCGTACGTCCACCTCCCATTACATCATTTGTCGGTCTTTCTTTCTTCATTCCTTCCCTTTCTTCCATCCACCCTTTATTTCTCCATACTTCCCATATTTCCTTCTTCCCTCTCTATCTCTGTTTGTCTGTCTGTCTGTCTGTCTGTCTGTCTGTCTTTCTGTCTGCCTGTATATATGTATGTGTTTGTCTGTCCGTCTTAGTCGATCTGTCTGTGTCAGCCCTGTCCATCCATCCATATATGAAATCAAACTTACTTTCCATTGTTAATTTTCTTTAACATTTTAAGCACACCACAGAATGTGGGTCTTCTTTCAGGAATCTCATTCCAACATGTCGTCATCAGCTCTCTAAAAGTCGCTGGTGCACTGTCTGGTGGGACATTGGGTCGACAGTGTGGTTTTATGCCTTTCTTAACGTGATGAATAATTTCTGAAACAAATACAAAACCATACAAATTTAAAACTTACTATCGTTAGCTGCATTGACATCTCTTACGTGTGTGCTGTTTGGAACGGTTAAAAGAAATGACGGCACGAAGAAGAAAAAGACCAAACGCACCAAATTAGCTGAAAATACTATGTGCACTTAAGCAAGTACTCATATAGTACTGAACGTGACCTGATCTTTTGTGACAATAGCATTTGACTGGTTAATTGAATTTGTTTAGTTGCGTTTGATTATTTCAAAAACCCATGAAGGCGGCTTCTGGGAATGGACCGCGGGGGAATGGGAACAAGTCTAATAAAGGCTGCGAAGGAGACAAGCATTTGAAGGTAACAATAATTGTGTCTCAATAGACCTTTTTCGAGTTTGTCCATATCGCTGTAAAATAAGACAACAGACGCATTGGCGCAGGGTTAGCCTCGAGTCAAGGTAAATTACATTCGAAAATACCAGCGAGAAAAGCAAACCATTTTGACTAAGAACAATAAAGAAATCAATTTCATTCCCATGGGTCTTTCTTGAGAAGGAGGGTAACCCTGTATAAATGCGCCTTTTGTCAAGAAGCTCAGCGGTCTCTAGTAATTGGAAACTGGACTATTTTTTCACCTTTTGCTCCAAGAAGAGAAATGGAATATGGTTTTTCCCTTAAGACAATCTCCTGCAGTACAATTCCATAACTATACACATCTCCCGCCTGCATTTGTTCTCGGCCAGCAGTTAGCCTTAATTGCTCAGGCGCAGTCCAGAATAATTCTGAAAAGTTTAAAATAAGTGAATCATAGAATGGCAGCCATATTGGATGACGTCATAAATTGATCATACGTACGTTGTACCATGAACATGAAGAAAACTTTTTTGCTGAAAACTAAAGCCCTATGCAAACGCTTCCAACAATATCCGACATTGTTGGTCACCACATTGTTGCCAGTTGTTAATTGACTGTTCAAACAGACCCAACGATGTTGTATTACGCTTTGGTAAAACAATAAAAAGGAAATGTTGGACATTTGTTGGCTCAAAGCAGTGTTCAAAACTTCCAACATGCATGTTGAAGGCAATAGTGCTGGCAGCCAATAATGTTAGTAGCGTTTACTCGGGAGGCAGAACTCACGAGAGTGTTTTCCTTCTTCCCACAAAGCCATTTGGTTTCCTGTAGGTTTGAGACTCTGAAGTCCAAAGTCTGCAACTTTGCATATCCAATAACTGTCAACTACTATGTTTGTTGATTTCAAGCTACCATGGTAACCAACAGGACTTTTGTGGAGTTCTTCCATTCCCTGAAACAGAAAATGTTCCATAACATGCCACTTCTTATTTCACATAATTATAAAAAGCCCAAGCCGAATACTCGCAATTAACAAAACTATCCCCCAAACACTTTTTGAAATTCATTTGTCTCATATTATTCCTCGTTTTCTTTCAGTATTGAACATTTCCCTTTGATTTCCCAACTTCCTTATATTAGACTGCTAGCTCTTTTTTTGTGCATGGTATAGTTTTCTGTTACGTTCGTTCAGATCTTATTATCTTCAGCCGGCGATTTTTTTCCGTGTTAATTTTCGTGGAACAATTAACTCTTAAAATGTCAACTCACCCTAGCAATATCCATGGAAAATGACATCTTAAAATTCCAATCCAAGTTCAGGTAGTCGTCAAAAAGAATATCCTAATATTAAAATAACACAAACTCATCAAGAAGTTAATGGTGAAGGATTATCGAAATCAGGTTGTTATACAGCACAGAGACTAGGCGTTGGAATGCCTATAGGTGAATGTGGTGAGAGTGTGTTGTCTACCCTCTCAACGAGTACCAACAAGATACCCGGATGTTAAATATAAGACTTTGCATTCATTCACTTTCACCAAATATTCAAAATCACTACCTGTAAACGGCCTTTAGTGCAGTATTCCGAGATAGCACACAGATCTAAGGGCTCAATGCACACTCCAAGGTAAGGATTAACGTTTACGTGTCTCAATTCGCATGCCTTCAACGAAAATATAGGAAGTCATCATCAACAGAGTATAATTATAAACGAAAAAAATATAACATCATTTGCAGATAATGCAAATGATGATAGTGCCATTTGTTCATCGCTTTGGCTCTTTCTTATCACAAAATGTTGAAAACTGATTTACAACATTGCAGTCAGTGAATTAAACGGGAAAACTAATTTTCTCTAGGGAGATGCGCAGTAGCAAAGTTACGGAATTACTTGAAACCGTCAGATTTATTCATCTTATTTTGTGTTATGTACCTGTCTGATTTCAGCTTTTACTTGACGTGTAACACTAATGACATCAAGGCAGAGATGTTTGACATAGACTTTCTTCCCCTGCATAATAGAGTGCTATCGGTGTTATATAAATACGTGAAATACTTTGAAGATAACCTTTTTTACGTTTTAAAATTATTAATAATATCTTAATCCTTCATTCGTAGTGAAGGCCTGGCTATATGATTTAACAATTAAGTTGCCTTGATTCAATTTTTCCGTTACGTCTGTACTGTAATAGATGCTCAGATGACGTCAAAACGTGCAATTAAGAATGCATCTCTGATAATTATGCAACACGTGAAGCATGCAAAATCAAGAACTGAAGGGGCAACAACCAAATGTCCTGCTGAATGCTATTACTGTACCTGGTATATTGCTGTGTCAAATTTCGGTCGTGATGTGGTGCCGATCAACGACCTTGGATCACTGCCTAACGAACTAGATGTCTCTACTGAATCCATCTGTAAAACAAGAAATTATCATTTCATGTCCATACAATTCATTCTACTCTTGATGCCATTTTTTGAAGGGTTTGCTGCATAACAGAAAATGGCAGCCATATTTTATGACGTCATAAACTGATGTGTTTGTACTTAAAGGTATGCTACTATGAGAATGAAAACTCATTAATAAATATTTCCAGGGTTAGTTTGAAGTCAATGGATGGCAGCCATGTTGGATGACGTCATAAACTAATAATGTGATAATAGGTAAAGTCATGGTATGCTATGGCAGCCATGATGGATGACGTCATAAACTCATAATGTGATTATAGTTAATGCATGCTCTTACAAGCATAATTATTTTATAAAGCAATTTTCAGAGTGTTGGTTTCAAGTAATATTGGATTGGCAGCCATATTGGATGACGTCATATACTAGTGATGAAGTTTTGTTTTAGTTCTGGTATGCTCTTATGAGCATAGTTATTAATAAAGCGATTTTTTAGAACAATGGTTCCACGTCAGAGAAAAGCAGCCATGTTGGATGACGTCATGATCTGTATTTTATCAAAATGATAATCATATAGTAATAGCCGAATACCTTGGTCAATCGACTTTGTGGTCTTTGATTTCCAACGACATCCTGGTCGTTAACTGTTGTTAAATCTTTGTAAGATATTAACCACTTCTTGTACATGGTTTCTTTGGTCCGGTAACGCCTTCCGTTTTGGATAAGAAAAACAGTACTTTTGTCACACACGGTGGTCAGGGTGTATTATACAATAATTTGTAAGTTACATGGATGGAATTGTTAGTCAGAAAGATTTTAGATATAATACATCAATCATGTGCACAACTACAATATATCATGCATATAACTATATATATATATAACATATCGATAACAACTAGTTATCGATAACTACGCCCTTGAGTGGAGGATCTGAGTCCATCATTTGTCTTTCATTTGCTAAAAAGACCATTACCTTAAAAAGAATAGTGTGCCAATAATTAGGAAGCATCCAATGATCGCCAAACAAACTGCTAAAACATCTAAATAAAATGATAACATGTCAGCTTTGCTTTGCTTTGCTTTTGACTTTGCCATTTATCTATTTGTTTGTTTGTTCAGTTGTTTGTTTGTTGTTTGTTTGTTTGTTTGTTTGTTTGTTTGTTTGTTTGTTTGTTTGGTTGGTTGGTTGGTTGGTTGGTTGGTTGGTTGGTTGGTTGGTTGGTTGGTTGGTTGGTTGGTTGGTTGGTTGGTTGGTTGGTTGGTTGGTTGGTTGGTTGGTTGGTTGGTTGGTTGGTTGGTTGGTTGGTTGGTTTTTAACTTACAGTTGTCGGTTTGTGATTTCGGTTCATCTCTGCAAAACTCGCCGCTAAATCCACACTGGGGGATACTCCTTGGGACCGTAGTCTTCCCTCCAGGCCATACTACTAAACCAAGGGCCTTGTGGAGTCGTTTGTCTGTTATTTCTTGGCTGTTGTTGAGCATGACTTTGTAGATTCCATTTTGAATATTTCCCAGTACAAAGTTTGGTATTCTACTTCCTTTGTGTAGGAACACTTTACCAGATTCTCCTAGGTGAAAAAAGACAACTTTTGGAACTAGGCGACGGTGGGTAGCCTGCGGTTACAGCCGAGCAAAACTCTTGTAAGGTTCGTCCGCGAATCAGCGATAGAATTCCTGTTCTAAACCGCCAGCAATATACCCAGATACGTATACTGAATTGTGATTGGCTCACACTTACTTAGATTCTAAGGACGCTCGTGATTAGTGCCATTACTCGTGTTGGTCGTAGGCTAGTCGTAAAATTAAGGTGGTGGGAGCTTATTCAAATTTGACATTGTGGAAGGAAGTCTTATTCGAAAAGAGGAGTATTTTAGCAAGGGGGCGTATTCAAAATTGACCTTGCAGATAGACGGCTTATTCGGAAGCGGTATTATCTGGTCATTTACGAAACCTAGTTATGACTTTTTTTTTAGCTCTTGAAGGCTTTGGCTTAGTGATATTCATTAGTATTATTTTAGATTTTATATGAATTGTTATATACGAAAATGTTTTTAGTTCTATTACTTCTCGTCTATATTATTTAGCCAACTCAATTTTAATTAAAAGTTCATTCTGCGACTGTTCGTTGGTTTATTAAATTAGTTATTATTATTATAACATTTCAGTGTTCTCACCTGTGAAGTTCATATTAAAGGTTTTATCAACCACAACCGAGGTGTTGGTGATGTTATAACCTTGTCTGATGGTCGAGTCTAAAGCACGTGCAGCTAACCATATGGAATCGTACAAGAATGCAGCATACCATGATATCTACAATTACATGAAAAAAGGTTGATCCTCAAGAAATGACTGGGATTAATGATATTAATAAGACGTTCGTCTGAGCGTTAACTCGACGGGCGTTTGACCCTCTCGGATGAGCATGCGCTGTAAAGACCTGAATACCATGATATCTACAATTACATGCAAAAAGATGACCCTCAAGAAATGATTGGGATTAATGATATTAATAAGACGTTTGTCTGAGCGTTAACTCGGCGGGCGTTTGACCCTCTCGGATGACTAGTGGTATAGAGACCTGTCTGCATTTTTGGACGGAGTTATGAAATGCTTGACATTATTAGTCGGCCGGCCGAGGCAACATCGTGGTAATTCTTCACCTAAGATTAGGAAGTGAACGTTAGGAGTGCACCTAACGTTTATACTAATATCTCTCTACTTGCATGTCTTTCTCTATGAATACAACAATACGTACGTTTGGTATCAGCTGCGTTTGTATCTCCACTGGTAACACCGATATTTCTCCTCGATATCGGTCCACAAATGACTTGGTCAAAACCGGCCTATGGACACTTAAATCAAGTATTCCATTGAGCAGTGGGTCAAATGTGGTCCCAGGGCCCTCGTTTCCAGTCCACTTTCCGTTCAGATAGAACACGTCAGTGTTTAAGTCGATGGTCAGAAACGCGTAGCTACCATCTGTCATCCCCAGCGTCTTAGCGTTCGTCATGAACTCGGAGATGTCTTTGATGTAGGCCAAAAGTAAAATTACTGCAAAGAGAATAAAATAAAAAGGGCTCAGAACAAAAACTATCATTTTTTCCTTCCTTCCTTCCTTCCTTCCTTCCTTCCTTCCTTCCTTCCTTCCTTCCTTCCTTCCTTCCTTCCTTCCTTCCTTATACAAAATTCCCTTTTTCTTACTACCTACCATCTACCTACCATATCTTTTTTTTCGAGTGAGTGCGCGAGTCAGTCAGTCAGCCAGCCAGCCAGCCAGCCAGCCAGTCAGACAGTCAGACAGTCAGACAGTCAGACAGTCAGACAGTCAGACAGTCAGACAGTCAGACAGTCAGACAGTCAGACAGTCAGACAGTCAGACAGTCAGTCATGATCAGTCAGTCAGTCAGTCAGCCAGCAAGCCAGCCAGTCAGCTAGCCAGCTAAAACTTATTCATATTTACACTATAAACTATCTCTAAAAAAATTGTTGAGCTATACCTCGTACACGTTCTTTGGCTTTCTCCAGAAATACTTTTTTATTCATTTCGCTGTAGAAATTTTCGAACAGCGGAATTTGAATCCCTGCCTTCAGAAAGGAGTTACGCAATACATTAGCCAGGTTTTTCCATTCCACCTGCGATGAACTGAGTATGCCACAAACTTAAAAGAATAAAAACGTAAAAAATAACTACCAATGGATGTACAATAGCTTGCGTGGTTTAAAATCCTAGTGTCATATTAAGGTCCTAGCCTGTTGAGGGCAACGCTTTCTGTCTACAAAGGTTATAGAGTTTATTAAAAAGATAAACCCTTGGAGACACTTGCTTGCGTTGTTTCACAATTGCGATAGGTGTAACACACAGCGGGGGACATGTACTTACGGTGAAGTTCTGCATTTTGCGCAACAGTTGCAGAGTTTGAAACATGGTGCAGTTCTACGCGCAAAATAAAAGAACTCGATTCTTCAGTCTACAACTGTTAAACGCAATTCAATGTCTACAACTGTTTGCGTTAGGGGCAGCAAACGCAATTCAACGTCCACAACTGTTTTACGCATTTGCGTTAGGGGCAGCAGTCACAGCGGTGCATGGATTTTTAAATATTGCTGTTGTACGCAACAGCTACAGAGTTTGAACCATGGAGCGATAAAAATAAAAATAAAAAATAAATAACTGTTTATTTAAGTATCCAAGTCTTCTAGCGATTGCGCACTAATTGGGGGACACTGTACTCACACACACACTACCTCTACATTAAGATGTTGCACCCGCAACACACTAGCTAGAACTCACTCGTTTCTACCTCTACAAATTTCGTAAGTAATTGCGTTACGTGTCGCAATCACAGCAGTAGGCATTCACATACGATGCAATTCTGTGCGCGCAACAATTGCTGAGTTAAACGCATGAAGCAATTTTTCTATTGCGTGGAAAGTTACGAGAAATTCAACCTCTTCTCACCTGTCTAGTTGAATTCTTTCATTGCGTGGAACGTACTTACGATACGTTACATTACGTTACGTTACGTAAACTTCTTCTCACCTGTCCAGTTGAATTCTTTCATTGCGTGGAACGTTACGATACGTTACGATACGTTACGTAAACTTCTTCTCACCTGTCCGGTTGAATTCTTTCATTGCGTGAAACGTTACGATACGTTTCGTTACTTTACGTTACGTAAACTTCTTCTCACCTGTCCAGTTGAATTCTTTCATTGCGTGGAACGTTACGATACGTTACGTTAAGTTACGTAAACTTCTTCTCACCTGTCCAGTTGAATTCTTTCATGAGTCTTTTCATAAACGAAGTCGTATACTGCACATTTCTTCTCCCGTAGGCCGTTATCGTCGACAAAGTTGAAAACGTGGTTTTATCCGTGAACTTCGTGGCTGAAGCAGCGTACGTTATAATGGGTTTGTTCCATATTTTACACAGAAGCGCTACGGGTTCCGTAACAGAGGAACACGCGGGACCAATAATTATGTCCATATCTTTATAATTCACCATGCCCTGTAGTCCATGCTCGGCGATGCAATCACTGTTATGGATTTTGTAGCTTATGTTGTATCCTGGCAACAAGGAAGAATTGTTGATGACGTCATGGACGGCTAGTGGGATTGAGCCCGCGGTACGAGTACCTATTGGCCAGTAACCAGTCATGGGGAGAAGGATACCCATTTTGATCTCTGTTTAAGTGAAAGGAAAGCATAAGTTTAAGCGCTGTATTTGGCGCCGTTCTCAAGTCATATTTTAGTCAGAGTAAGGCCTGGGCTAGTCCCCTCTGCAGGCGTCTCTTTGTAATCCCAGAATTGTTATGTTGGGTTTCCTGTGTTGTTGATAGGAGGGACTAGGCTCAGTCCCCTTCTTCTCATTTTGAACACAGGAAGCCCAATACCAAAAAGAGAGAAAAGAGAGATGCCTGGGTAGGAAGCTAGGCCTGGGCCTGGGCCTAGGCCTAGGCTACTCCAAATAAAAATCACGACTAGCAGTTTTGAAGCAGTTCTAAACAAATAGTTCAGTTCCGAGATATACAAAAGAATTAGAACGAGGTCACTTGCATTAAGCTCATAAAACTTGTGCCTTGTACCGGAATGACTGAACTATGTACATAGCCTCGTCTTGATTCCTTTGTATGTGGCACGGTAAAGTATATCTCGCACGGCTCACAAAAAGTAATGCTTCTGAAAAGGCCTAAGATTTTCAAAAATGGCGGGCTCATTGTTCATGAGAACGAGGCCAGAAAGGCCTCTAAAATCATCATGGCATCAAATGAGTCTAAGTATATCCTGTAAAATACACAGAAAATAGGTAAAAAAGAAGAGGAACACATCGTCTTTGATAGCAATAGAAGTGTCGCCACGCTTATTTTCTGGTAACAAGGCCTTTGTGGCCTCGTTCTCATGTACTAGACCGCCATTTTTGAAAGTCATCTATGGTCAAATGTTCACGATAGACACCACAATGGTGTTCATATTTTAATGCAAATTAGCCATGGGGTCTTCAAGGGGCAAACATTGGAACAAGAGACGATTTTTAAAAGATTGGTTCGTCCTCGAGGTTTTGTTCAGTTTTATGCAAAATTTCAAACTGTCCCAATCAAAATGTCCCAATAATAAATAAAAAATCAATCAATCCATCCACCATCAATCAATCCATCCACCATCCATCAATCCATCAATCAAAATTATATCAATAAAGTAACTGAAATCTCTTGATTTGAAGTTTTTACCCCCTCAGTAAGCACTTGACTAACCTACATTACAGTGTGAAAATTATCATGGCGTTTATCGTGATAAAAGCTATTTCCTTTGGTGGACGAAAAACGTATCGGGGAGCGTACGGTCAACGTACAAAATATCACCTGCCAACCCGTGACCGTCACGAGAATCATCGAATTAGCAAAGTAACTGCAAGCAAAGTACGCTTAAAGATAGACAATATTAAAAGACGAATACCTTTATCTCTTTGCGAAGAATCACTTGTAAAGAAGACGGCAAAGAGCTGAGAAAAAAGAGGTGAGGTTGATCAGAAATTAACTCACATCAATTATGAAAACGTGAAAAGCCCACAAAGATGTCTTGCTGTTTGATCCTCAAATGTGCCATGAAATTATTAAAGTGTCCCATGCATATTAAAATTAGGGTTTTGTCCAGGATTGTAGTTTCAACTTATACTTACTAAATACCAACAACTTATCTCCAGTGGCCTCATTGTTTAAACCTTTGCGCAGCAACTCTGATGGAAAACTAGAACTGAAAACAAAACGGTTATAAATTGTAAGACTTCTGATTGATCCCCGCCAAGATTCTCTTTTAAGCTTTCTGCCCTTCTGTAGATGTACTTCTATTTACATTATGTCAATACTAAAGATCCTGAGCGGTTTGAAAAGCCAGCGTTCTTTCAAGTGTTTTTACCTTTGAGGGGTAAAAAGGCTTGAGTCACGCCAAGTTTGGTGCCTTTAGGGATGAAAATGTTTTGCCCGATGGTCTTCCCCTAGCAAAATGGATGGAAGTCCTCCAGGGTAGCGCGGTTTCCAGGGACCCAACTTAGCCTTCTTAAAAATTTTCTTCGCAAACAAACCCACTGTCTAAATTGCCTAGGGGCTGTCCTGTCAGGTTTGACTTCTATGAAAGTCATATATTCTAAATTTGCTTAGGAAAAATAATGTCAACATTTGTCAATAAAGGAAATATGAATGAAAATGTTTTTGTTTGTCTTACGAACGCCGGCGTGACGGTTTTATAACCAATTTATTACTGTTTGTCAACATCATAAAGAAAATAGAAAGCAGTTTTTGGTGATGGTTGTATTCTCAACACATGATTCGAAATCACGACACTTCTTCTCGTTGATTTAAATTAGAAAAGCCGTGTGTTGTATAGCCAAACCAGAAACAGCCCACTTAACATGGTACTGTTTCCAATTGTTTTACTAAAACGTCTATATATACAGCCATGCAATAATTCAACGCTAGCGTTAAAAGGCTGATAAAACCAGCTGTATATCTCCTTATCGTTTAATTTATAATACCTGAAGTATTGAGGAGTTTCTAGAGAATACGACGTGAGATGACGAATATAACAAGCTATGTCACGTTCATTGCGTGACTACCGTAACACCGTCGTGACACCAACTTTGATTCACCTGTTTTAATTACAGCCTCTCAAGAATGTCGACGATGTCAATGGTTATTTAATTTTGAAAATTTGAGTAGATCTGTCGAACGAAATACGATCGAGAACAGGATATATTACTTTCGTTTAATGAATAGGGAACTTAAGCACGAGACGTTTTTGTCAACACGGACGTCACGCGTACGTTTTTGTTCGACTACCGCGCCGTCATAGATGAAATCTAGAACGTGAGAAAGCCTCAACTGACGTTCTAGCGAGAAAACGGGAACCTCATCTATGACGGCGTGCGGCGCACGAACAAAAACTTACGCGTGACGTCCGGGCTGACAAAAACGTGCTTACGTGCTTAAGTTCCCATTATTCGTCAGTACGTGCGTCGTCCTCTTGCACATGGCGTCGTGTTTACTAAGACTACGTCCACACTAATGTGGATAAATTTAAAACGCATTTTTTTGTTACGGTTTGACCTTCCGTCCACACTAAAACAGCGTTTTTCTTTTGTCTAAGCTAGGTACGAAAACCGAGAAAAACGATGCGTTTTCAAATTTATACGGACTGGTGTGAACGTACTCTAAATCTATCTATTCATCAATCTATCATTCATATATTTTTTAGATGTAAACCAATATTTTACTAATCGGTAGACCGCATTAAATAGCATCAGGAGGGAGAGGGTGCAGTGTCTCTAGTAAACGACTGTTCAGCGCTGTTCCCTTTAATTTCGTGACGTCACGTTGATGCTCGCGGCGACTAAGGCTATTTTTAGTAATTTCGCCAACGCGCGCGAAAGGCTCTCCAACAATAGAATTTGATTTTTTGACGTGTGCGCGGACGGAACCGTTTGCTTTCGGCATTTGTATTCTATTGTTTAAAACCCTTGCGCGCGCGATGGCGAAATTACTAAAAATAGCATTAGTCGCTGCGAACATCGCACAGCCATCAATACTGAGTTTCGCTTTCTTAGTATTATGATCTCTTGCAGAAATCCAGTGCTTGGACGAAATTTTGTTGCCAGTTTCAACAACAGCGAAGATAAGCATGACTGTATTGTAAGATCTATGTAAGTAACGTTCGCCAAGCTAGGAAGTCTGATAAAGCATGCCATGAGGTTTCAATGGATGGATTTTCAGAAGGTTTGACTGCCTCAAACTTGATATCAATCTTTTAGAACATCGAGATAATATATACCCGTTTAAAAGGGTTGACGAAATATAAATAAATTGATTTTATGTTCCTCGACTAATATACGAGCTCAAGCATCATGACTGATATTCCAGGATTACAACCAACCAATTTGATTAACTTATAGCAGTTACTAATCGCTAACTAACGTATGGCGAAGCAGGGACTAGAACCCAATTCGAAACGAATACAATATATTCAAACCATTGGAACGTTCGTTTGACCTAAGATAACGCTTTACAACAGCTATAATAGAGGCCACAAAAGTCAAAAGCAGAGAGAATTATGTGACTTCAGAGTTTCAAAGGACTGACAGCAGATAAGTACAATTTGCAACTCGGTTTATTAACACACTCCGACTTTGTCCTACTGCCCTTGAACAAACTGCATCACTGGGCTTCGTTATGTCAAAATTTGCAGCTATTGTCAGATGTCAGATTCAAATGTCAGATTCAGACCTCCGACCGTCTAGTCAACGTTTTTTTGAAATAGGCAAAAAGAGCGTTTCCAAATGACGATATATACAGTTTTGCTGACCGAAACAAATTCATGAAACTTTGGTGATAAAACGGCTTGTTGTTCGATAAGAAAAAGCACAATTTTTGGAGAGCTATACTTTCTTCCCGCACACATTTGATGCGATCTCACTGCCGGGAAATCAAGAATAAGATTAAAAAAACGCAATTAAACAGAACAATTATTACACAAAGACAACGATGCAGAGTTATTACTTACAGTCAAATGTTTTTCAATTGATTGCCTTATGTCTCTTTTAGTTTGTTGTTGTTGTTGTTGTTGTTGTTGTTGTTGTTGTTGTTGTTGTTTCTCGTACAGTAAATATGAAACTAAAAGCAAGTCGATGCCGTCCCACAATCTGATCCCGCAGTTGCTGTGTGGCGCTCATGACTTCAGGGAAGGAAACAACGTTGAACACAAATTCATAGACTAAAACAATAGCGACATCCCCTCCTTCCTGAATGGGCATATATATAGCAAGATTTATTGTAATTGTACAGAAAAAAAAAGCATTCAATATATGTTAAAAGCATTACCTCTGGTTTTCATATCTCCTCAACGCATCTGATGTCTGTCAAAGACGAAATCTGTCACCATGCTTTCATCGATAATCTGAAGCATAGATACCACACGTTCAGCTTAATTTAATTTTGCTGATTTTCATTTTATTATACTGTTTGTATATTACGGTGCTTGTTTATTTTATCCATTTAATGAATTAAGCTGAGACAGGTGATTCAACAGTAGGATACAAAGGCCCCTACAATGTTAATGACACCCAAATATGTACAAATAGAGCAGTATTCGTATGAGTGGGAAACTTACCGCGCCGTACCGTGTTTTCTATAAAAACATTCAAAATTCCTTCCGTATATACAAACGTTTAATGTCGTGCCGTTTTCACAGTCATACAAAAACTTCTCTATGAATACCGGTATGGCCCAGTGTTACAGGTTTTGAAAACCTGTTTGTCTTGTTTTTGTGTACATACTCGTCCTTGTTTACATTAACCATTGGGAAAATATAAACACAAAAAGAGATAGAAAGCAGATAAACAGAAGACAGCACTATTTGATAAGATCCTCGTAGAGTTTTTTTTTATATTTCGTTATGTTGTAAGGGACTTGTCAGAAATTAGCAGGGGGGGGGGGGGGGGGGGGATGGGGGAGGGTCATAAGTTTTTGAGCCCGTGAAAAGCGACGGTCATGAAAAAATGGGTAGTGAAAAAGGGAATATATTTTGCTATTTTAGGCCATATCCCAGGAGAGGGTCAGGAAATTTCATTGCCATCGCTAGGGAGGGTCACATCATTTTCATCACTCAATTTAAAATCTCCATCCCTCACCCCCCTACTAATTTCTGACAAGTCCCTAATGAGTAGTGAGTAATTTCTCTGACGTTATTATGACGTAATAACAGAGTGGGTCTCAATCTACCCTTACCTTATTTGTATAGGAAATGGCTAATCGACCGAAGCTTTTAAATAGGAGCTACATCCGTTTCAATTTAAGTGTGTACGCTCTGAAAATGAAAATTGCCACCTGTCGCCATTATTGCGGAAATTCAGTCTTAATGATATTACTGAATTAAAATAATGAAGATCTCTGGAGTCTGCTTAAATCATTCAGTTCTTAGCATGTGGCTACGATTTCAGTGCAGATTTGAGAATCTTAATAATTTAAAATCATGAAGATCTCTGAGGTCTGTTTTAGGAGTTGCAGATTTGAGAATCTTGATCATTTAAGATTATGAAGATCTCTGAAGTCTGTTCAAAAAATTCAGTTCTTAGCATTTGGCTATGATTTCAGTGCAGATTTGAGAATCTTAATAATTTTGCATCTCACTTTCTAATTATCTAATCTACATATAAACTTTAGGGAAGCCAGTATATTTCCATCACTGATTTCATTTAGAGAAGATTTCGTATGACTGTAGAACAGGCATAGTCATTTGGCATGAATTTCGAATGTTTTTATAGACATCAAGGCACTGACATGGTCACGGCACGGCGCGGTCCGTTTCACACTCATAAGAAATCTGCTCTGTGTATTCGTATATATAGAGAGGTTTTCATACTAGTGGGAAACGTTACGGTCCGTACAGTGACCGTATCAGTACGTACCGTAATTTCGATAGAGTCGTTTCCGTATGAGTGGGAAACTTACCGTACCGTATCGTGACTGTACCAGTATCATAGTTTCTATAAAAACATTCGAAATACGAAAACCATTCTAAAAACATTTGAAAATTCTGCCGTAACCGTTCCGCGTAAACGTATCACCGTGCGGTGTCCGTACTGTTTCCCAGTCATACGAAAACCGCTCTATTTCTAGAAAGAACTTACTTGGTCGATGAATAGAAAATTTCACTACTAAATCCTTCTGGATATGTAGTCGCGCTAACCTTTAGGTTATTACATCCAGAAGATATCACTATAAATCTATTACTTTTAATTTGTAAAAAGAAAATAAGAACGTGTGGCACCAAATAAATATTATGTCATTGTTACGCCGTTTGTAATGAATTATTAAGAAAGTTAAATAAATAAATGCGTAGCTAATATTAGAAAAGAAAAAAAAGATGGCTATTACAGAGAAGACAAAGCTATCACGGAATTGAATCAGAAGTTGAAAACGTACCTTTTCCCACACTTTTAGATTTTTTTTGGTGATTAACAAAACGTCTCGTAGGTCCCACAGAGTTCAGTGAAGTAGTTTTTGCTACCTGATCAAATAAAAGTGAAAGCACAAAAACAATATAAGAGACAAGTCGACATGATTGATCAGGAGATATTATACAATGCTTGTTGAAACGCAAAAATAACAGTCAATACAGTGGGACCTCCACATGGGTCGATCATCTTTTATTCAACGCCAATTTGTAATTACAGTGGAACCTACATCGTCTCTACTTTAGACTTTAAGACAACTTTATCACTTCTATCACCTCGACAGACTGGAAATTTTGGCTCATTTCCTATGATAGGAAATATCTAGGAAATATCTATAGGAAATTGCATTTTACTATGATAGGCCTGTCAATCTGGACAAAAGGTAGGAAATGCATTTTCCTAGATATTTCATATCATAGGAAAATGAAAAGGTAGGAAATATCTAGGGCAAATGTATTTTCCTACATTTTGTCCATTTCCTATCTTATATAGGAATATGCAATTTCTTAGATATTTCCTATAATAGAAAATGAACAAAAATTTCCACTGATGACTGATCACCTCCACTTTAGACTTATTAATTAAGACTATTTTATCACCTCCCAATCACCTCTACTTTAGACTTTAAGACTATTTTATCACCTCTATTGAGGCCAATTTACACGATACAATTTTTGCTTACTACTTATCGCATGCAACATCCCTACAACTTGCTTAGAACTGTTCTAAGGTTTTAAAACATGTTTTAAAATCCTACAACCTTTTGTTCCTGTCGCATGCAACAGTTGTAAGCAAGTTGTAGGGTTGTTGCATGCGACAAGTTGTTAGCAAAATTTGAATTGTGTAAATTGGCCTTTACTAAAGACTACTTTTAATCCATCAGAAGACTACTTTGTAATTACTGCGGAATCTGAACAAGCGAACACTTATTATCCTTGGAAACAAAACGGACGATGAAAGAGTAACAATGAATAAAGACTGCCAGTATACGTATGCCCGAGTGGATACCTTTTTAAAACATATTTGATAATTTTCGGAGGATTTTTCCACGTGATTTAGGAAGGTCTTAGTCACTGGGCGTGATTCCGGTTGATTTACATTTGAGGATGATGGGGATGATTATGATAATGACAATGATGATGATGATGATGATGATAATGATAATGACGATGATAATGATAATGATGATAATGATGATGATGATAATGATGATGATCATGATGATAATGATGATGGTAATGATGATGATGATGATCATGATGATAATGATGATGATGATAAAGATGATGATGATTTGATAACGACGACGATGATATGATGGTGATGATGATAATAGAGTTCCCCAGACAAACAGTTCCATGGAAAAAATACATCAAAACTAAATACTACTAAATACTAATACTGTGAAAGCAAAACCAAGAGCGGGCTGAGACACGCATGTCACGTGATATGACGAGTTGCCTCGTTTTGAGGTACCTTTTTGATCATCAAATGTGCATTTGTGGGCGCTGAAAACTTTGCAATATTTCCCATACATTAGATTAGCTTCTTATACATTAGACAGCTAAGAAATCGTTTTATCATAATGGGTGTATAACTTATAATAGATTTTCTTCTTATAATCAGTTGTTTGGATTTTCCTGATATATTTTCTTATCGTTTTTTATTATGTACGAATATTAGGGACCGTTCATTATTTATGGCAGGGGGGGGGGGGGGGGATGGGTGATTAATTGCCAAGGAACCCATTTTTTTTAAAGAACCCCCTTCCAAGAACACAATTCACTTAAGTACCCCCCTCATTCTAAAGAAAATTATTTCAATACCCCTCCCCCCCTCCCTACAACAAAAAATATATAAATATTAAAATAGAATAAATAAAATGTAAAATTTATTAACAAATTCCCCAAAAGTGTTAAAAATATAATTACATGAATATAAAATATAGATATTAAAATATAAATAATAAACAGAATAAACAGAGCTTCAATTATGTACAAACCATGTTTATTGATTTTAGTGATAAATTAAGTTTCAACCTAAAAAACAATAAAGTTGATGATGGCTCTTGATGCAACACATCATGGCCTCTGGCATCACTCTTTCATTGATGTTGTTAGATTTCATTTCTGATGCTCTTGAAGAGACATAGACAAGTTGAAAGCAATTCAAAACAGTAGAGTGCATTTCATATAACCGTGAAACAGTTTGCTAACAAAATAGTGCCAAATCCTCTGTCTTCTATTGTTAATTTAGTACAATTTTGTGCAATTCCTTACAAAGTGTTTCACGGTTTTATGAAATGCACTCAAACAGAAATTGAAATTTGTTGTATGGTATATTTGTTACCTTATCTGTCTTATGAAATTTCTATAACCCCCCTGATAGCCAAGAAATTATTTCAATACCCCCCTTTTCAGACCTGGAAAAATTTCAAGAACCCCCCTTTAATCACCCATCCCCCCCCCCCCCCCCCTGCCATAAATAATGAACGGTCCCTTACCTATTTTATTAATTCAAATTATAATCTTACAGATTATGCAGTATTTATCATAGTTTTATATATATTTAGTGTTGTCAGGGTTCCTATTGATATCAGTTTGTACTGAAGGGACTACCCAAAATTGAGTTAAATAAATGTGTTTACGCCTAAAACCTAAAAAAAATACGTAAAAAACGGGGCAACACGTCACATTTTCTTGCTAAGTGTGCGCAGAGTTTCCGGTACCTAGGGAGGTTAAGCACGAGACGTTTTTATCAACACGAACGTTACGCGTACGTTTTTGATCGTGTGCGCGCCGTCATAGAGAGACGTTCCCGTTCTTGCTAGAACGTCAGTTGAGGCTTTCTCCTACGTTCTAGATTTCATCTTGACCGCGCGCGCACAAACAAAAACGTACTCGTGACGTCCGTGTTGACAAAACGTCTCGTGTTTAAGCTCCCTAGTCTCTTGGATATGCTCTCCTATCACGTATATCAAAATCGTTTGTTTTTCAATGCTTTAAACAAGAGCAATTATTTTTGAATTACCATAAGGTTACTATTTTTAATGACAACTAAATTTAACGATTTCTCTAGGGGAAGATTTGGCGGCTACTCAGTTTAGCGATTCTAGGGGGCAAAATAATAACTTTTACTATATGAATGACCAAGAATACCCCAAAATACTAATTTTAGTGAGTATAAAAGTTAGCGATTTTGAGAAACTCGCTCAAATTTGCTAAAATGTGTTGTCACTAAAAATACCAAGTTTAAGGTTGAAACGTTACCACACCGCGCCGTAACCGTGTCATTGCCATATTGTCTATGAAAACATTTGAGATTCCAACTGTCGAATAAAAACTCTAAGTATTCGCCGCGTTGGATAACCGTCGAGTGAATATCTTTTTGAAAACATAATTTGATAATTTTCCAATGATTTTTCCACTTGATTTGGCGCCTTGTTGTCTATGAAAGCATTCGCAATTCCGCTTGTCGCAACCGCGCCGTACCGTAGCCGTGCCGTTTTCTCGGCAAAAATTGCTCTAACTAAAGTATAATTTATAACTACACTAATTAATTAGTGCTATCACAATTATTTAGGTTGATTCCACACAATATATCTACAACATCACTTTCATGACAAATAGCCGCAATAATCTATACTTTACTACTTAATATCTTAAAACGGTTTCGATCTGATATTCTAATGAGATGCGTGCAAGCAATTTAACGAAAAAAGAAATGAAATTCCAGCTGGTGTGTAAATAATTTAAAGACATATTTGAGAGCCTAAGACAAAACTAATTCAGTTCTGTTCAAAGAAAGATTCGTCTTTTTCGCATATGAAAAAGTTTACTTATCGACTTGTTTTCTTCAGAGATTTATATTCTTGTATTTCAAATATAATAAAGTGGCTTCATGTTGAGATTGTTGAGAGAGTTGTTCAATATTATTCATTTTGAAGTTCTTCCGAATCAATTCTTAAGTGTTTTGACGGTTCTGCAAAATGCCAGCTTGGGAGCTAATGATGATGGAGGCGGCACGGAAAACGCAAAAAAACTTTTAAGCACAAAATTTGATGTTTATTTATTAGTCAGGAATTTTTTTTATTTGCCCTCCAGTTGTTAGCTATTTTGACTTAGATTCTGACTAACTGACAATAACTCAATTACAAGAGGAAAATAAAATATTTCTTCAGTGATAAATAGAAAACGTTATAAAATAATTCATCATAAACTGAATTAAAAGAAAAGAAACATGAACATTTTCGATTCCGAAAGCAAAAATGGACAACTGTTGAGATAGGTTAACTGAATATAGTAAACTGAGTGTTTCACGATATTTACTAGTTATTTACAAGCATACGACAAGGAATTTATAGACATTTTATCGCCAACTTCTCATTTCTTTGAAAGTTGGCGATAAAATGTCTATAAATTCCTTGTCGTATGCTTGTAAATAACTAGTAAATATCGTGAAACACTCTGTAAATATGAGAACCGTGACCAAAAACATTCAAATCGACTTCAATAGATTATTAAATTCCAAGTAAAGTTTGAATCATACAATTCTATCTGATAAACATCACACCCTGCTTACTTTATATATTGCGTACTGAGAAAAATATTATAAAGACAGTATGACATAAAATATGGTTACACAAAAACTGATATTTACTGACAAGTTTGTTTGAGTGTAAAAATTCACCGAGCAAGTATTTGTGGCTTCGATTCGTGCGAAATTAGATTATGTAGTTCTTGACTATTTTCGCCTATTTGCTTAAATTACACAAGAATCGACCTTTTGCAACGCCTTCAAAAGGGTCTGTTCCGTTCAAATTTAATTCCAGCTTTCAAATAAGTTCGTTTTACACGGAGAATGAACATGAAGTTTAATGCACTGTTTTGTCAGTCTGAATCGACTAGCTTCAACTCCTTCAAAAAGGGGTCTAATCCTTTCTAGCTATACTACTCTATATAGCTTAAGTTTTCAAGTAAGTTCGTGAAAAATGAACATGAATTTTAGTGAACTGTTTACCAGCTACAAACTGAAAAATCTCATTACCTTTCTTATTTTTACTGGAATCTTTCTACAATCCTTAACAGGAATTTCTTTCACAAACGGCAATCTTCGAATGATTCGTCGAGTTTGCGTATTGCCGAGTGAATGTGTGAAAATACGGCTGATTTATTTTGATGAATACAGCTTATTATTAAGATGAATATTAGACTGAAGATCTTTTTATAGAATTGACCAATCACACTGCAGATATCAAGCATAGACCAAACGGCAGATGAGTCTCAAGTGTAAGACGTATACTTACAATCTAAATGGAAATCAACAGGACAACGAAAAAACTTCAATGTCTTAGCGAGAGAATGAGCAGCTGAAGAAATAGTTAGCGTACCGCTTCACAGTTTGCTTGCTTCAAGAGACTATTCATAACGACCGAATTTCTTAAAGGCTTAGTTTTTATTAAGTTTTACGTTTTGAGACAGATAATGGCAAAGTTAAATTCTCAACAATGATCTACTAACAATGAGAAACCCCTCTTTAGAATCACCATCTGTTTTAAAGTCTGGCTCTCTAAATGAGAACGACGTAACCGCCTTACTAGCCAGAACGGCGACTCGAGCCTTACGAAACAATATTTCTCTCTAAAATGGACACTTACAACTCCACAAGAACTTCAATTCCTGAGAGCTTTTATTTCATCCTTTTCCAAGAGTACCCAGAAAGACTGAACTACACTGTTACGTGTACTTAGCCCTCATGAAGCAATATACGTATTGTAGATGTTATACAATAACTAAAATTAAAGATTATGAATATAGAAAGCTACAAACGAATGCATAATAAATAAATGAATATTTAAGAGGATCAATTAAGGCCTAATAATGATGCAAATGTTTGAACTTTGAGATTTTACTTTTGCCGGTAACTTCAAGACCATCAAAGACAAGATACTGGATTAATCAAGCTGGAGTACGTCAAATTAGCTCAGACGCGAAGTTCAAAGATTTGCACCTTTTATTACAGCAGTATAAGGCCTCAATAAAGTCAATGGATTCTTTAAAACATCCATTGAACTTCCTGCTAAAGGGCTACTTCAATTTTAGTGATGAATATAAATGAATTTGCATGAATGGATGAATCGCGTTAGCTGCTTTGATTTGAACAGAGAAAGTGAAATAACCACGCAAGATGGCTAGAACGAATGTCGGAGATCAAAAAGTCGATCATGCTGATAAGACCAAAGGACAAAAAACTGTGAAAAAGTGTGAATAAACAAATAAATATTGATCTATCATTAAAGAACGACTATTGAAAATCGGTCAAAATATTATTCCGGCGAGTAAGCCAAAATTTTTAACGATGAATATTAGAACTACCTTTTTAAAATTCTGTCAATCAAGTTTAAATCAATTATTGACGAGAAATTTGAAAAAAGAATAAGAGAGTTGATTAGTTAACACCATCCACTTTACATGCCAAAATATTTGATAAGTCTTACCCATTACCGATTTTTTTTGAAACTTCGAAATATAGATAATCTCAAAAGAGTTTTAACTCATTTATAAGTTTCATCAATTTTCATCTAAATCTAAAGTTACCCTGCGATCAAAGGCTTCCTTTTCACTTCCCTTCTAGAGAGAAAATGACATAATTCCAAACTCCTCAAACTGTAGTCATGGCAACGCTATTCCTCGATGCCCTCCTCAAACATTCAAAACAGACTTGTAAAAGAATCGAGTTAAAGCAGCTTAAACAATTGCATGAAATTTTGTAGTATTTCCCATATTTTGTTTTGCTTAGATTTTATCCCGTATTTCAGCAAGACAAATAATCGTTCAATTCGAAGTAAGTTGCTAAGACGTATTAGGATTGTGAATATACAGCGGTCTGGTTCCAAACTGTTTAATCTCTTAGCTTAAAACTGGGATGAATGAATTGGAATTATAGCGAAAATAGATGATAATTACTACAAGGATACAAATTGTCTTGTACGATGACACGAAAGTGAGAATAGAAATTAAAGGAAATGAAGGGGAAACTGGAGGGAAAAACAAACACGAAAATGAACAAAAGGAAATGAATGGACATCAAGAAAAGAAAAAAAGTGAGAAAAGGAAAGGAAAGGAAAGGAAAGAAAGGGAATGGAATCGAATGGGAATAAAAGGAAAAGAAAGGAAAGGAAAGGGAATTAAAGAAAGAAAATATTCAAAGAACGATATGGAAGAAAGAATTAAAAAAATATTTTTCGATCTTCTTCAATTTTCCTTCAATAAGACATCTTTGTTATTTATGATTTTAGATTAAAATAAATTTAAACAGTATCGAGTGATTGATTAATGAGCCCGTTTCATTTTACTAACAACCAATACGAAGTTCGAAACGTCATACTTTCAAAAATAAATTATGGACGATTTAATTTCTTTGTGAAACACCTTCATAAACCAAAAATTGCTGAAATAACACTGGAAATTTTTGCTCATTTCCAATGATAGCCGAAATATCTCGGCTAGGAAATTACATTTTCCCATGATAGGAATTGGACAAAATGTAGGAAAATACATTTTCCTATATATTTCCTAGATATTTCCTATCATAGGGAATTGCATTTTCCTAGATATTTCCTACTTTTTGATTTTTTCTATGATAGGAAATATCTAGGATTTATCAGGAGAATATATTTTCCTACATTTTGCCCAGTTCCTATCATAGGAAAATGCAATTTCTTAGATATTTGTTAGGTATTTCCTATCATAGGAAATGAGCAAAAATTTCAATGGTGAAGCTTACCGGTGAAGCGTTACCTGTTACTCTCAAGAAGATCGAACCAAAAATTGTTCGTGATATCTCCCGACTTGACTGACAAGGAAAAAATACTACAGAAGTAGATTTGCATTTGACATACCGAGAAATTTAAATATCCTAGCTAATGAAATTGTACAAAATGGTTTGTTTTCCACTCTTTAATTAGAGCTATTTTGCACTATTTTTAGTTAGTGCTGTCTATATTTAATGCCCTCTGGCACTGTTTTCGATAAATATACGGCCCAGTTGAGTTCGAGACTGCAGCATGGCGGGAAAAGTGTTATGCTTGTTGGAGACATGACGTTTTAAAATGATGGCTTTCACATGATAAAGTGGCATGACCGACGGGAATCCAAAGAAGAAGAGTTCACTTAGTAGCAATACTGGATAAACGAAAAACTCACAATTAATGAACAATCTTTTGCATGTTAAAGCTCATCCAAGATTAACTGAAAACTATGGTTAGATATAGATTGATAGTAACTTAATTTCATGAGAGTAGGACGTAAAGTACAAACAATAAAACCCAAAAGCAACATTTTCTTTACATTCAAACGAGACGAATAGAAATTGCCAGTATTTTAGCATTTAAGTTGTGAGTAAATGACGTCATTTACTCAACCCTATTGTCCTTTTAGACTTTATATCAAAAATGATAATAAGTTTGAAATGCAGATTTTTGGGCAGAAGGTATGTAGTGAGCTGGTTATTCAGCTACATTCATCTTCAGATAGAAATAAACAGTTTCCAATTTTCATCGATTTTCATCCAAGTGGGCCTTTAATTAGTGCTATTTAGTACTAAATAGTGCAAAATATTGCACACATTTAGTGTCTGTACTCCGTAATAGTGTATGGCACTAATAAACTTGTAGCCCTGACAAATTTAACTACAAAAAATTAAACTACAACTGAACACAAATATTCTAAAATTTAAAAATCTATGTAACTAGAAAAATTACACATATAACACCTAAATAGCAAATCCAAAACAAATGTTTATGCTAATCAACTAAATATATGCTAAAACTTAACTCGCTTAAAGAGGATAACTAGGGAAAAAAATGCATGAGTCAAAAACAAAGACAAAAACAAAAACAAATACAAATAAACACTCGAAAAAGGACACTTCAAACTCTGAGTACGATTCACTAAATACTCATAAGTTTTCGGTCGAATCCCTCACGGTAGTCACGTGGCCATTCAAGATGGCTACCGTGACGTCACATGCAACTAATAAATATTGCACAACATCATCTGCTAGATCTGCAATAGAGATATGCAAACAGCCGAGGCCAAATTGAAGAGGAGGAAAAACAAAAGGAGTTGGATGGCTAAGTGCTCCTCATGTTTTTCTCCTCCCTCTCGTCCCCAGTCTTCTCTTATAGTCCAAGTTTTCCTTCTTCTTCTGTTACCAAAGGAAACCCGATGGAGGAGTAACCTAACCCGGCCATTTTTTTCTGGAATTAGTTTCTCTTTTTGAGTCATTGTGTCAAACATTCGTTGCTGTCTCGAACTGTTTTTTTTTTTTTTTTGTAATTATTATTTCACGTTCTGTTTTATTAGTTTGTATAAATCAAACAATTTTCGCATTTTCTTCGATCATGAATTTTTTTAGTTCCGCTTCTGTTGTAATTGTATAGTTTAATTTCCCGGATTTCCGAAGAACTGATGATTTATCAACCCCCTAATGTAAAATTTCGACTATTTTGTAGTTTTGCAATACACCGTGCTTGTTTACGTATGTTGTTTCCTATCATTGCGCGCTCCGAAGATGGACAACATGTCAGAAAGTTCGTACCGTAAAGCAGAATTAAAACGTACGAACTTGTAGTATTCAAACGATATCTTCTAAATATTTTACACATCATTAATTGCCAGGGGTTTTTTAGATACGTATCTAAAAACGTATCGTTTTTTTTAGATACGTATACGTTTACAAATTTATCCTGAATTGTGTGGACGCAGCTAGCCAAAATTAAGTCGCCTTAAACAAAGTAACTGCATGATAACCGTAGAAAACACTGTTGGTTTTCCCCTACGAATAAGCCTGATTTCTCATGCATAGAACTGAATTATTGTCTAACTACTAGTGATTTTGTTTTCATTCGCCGAGTATTTGGATCAACAGTTGTATGTATGTCTTTTGTAAGCAATTGTAATACCTTTCATTGGAGATGCCGAACAAAAACTCGAAACGATCAAAAATTAAAAATACGGAGGAAGAACCGCCTACTTCACTTTTCTGATAGATCTCTTCGTCCAAAAACCCTTGTGGCGTTTCTATAATACATTGTATGTATATAACAGCATTGTAAACGCAATTCATTCTATACGTACCTCAAAATCGTTCCGAATTTTCCTGTTTTGAGAGTCTGATTTGAAACTAAATTGAGCTCATGGTATCCCCGCATGCCAAAAATCGTACTACAATGGCAGCTTGTCACTTTTCATAGTATTAAATACTTACCAAAAATATATCAATTTCAGGCCATATGGAATGGACCAATGACTGGGATATCAATTAGCGGATCTTAAACAATAACTGGCATTAATTTCCTTCCCAAAGACGTAATATGACACTTCTCTGAGAAAAGCATCTCAAGAAACAAACGCTACACTTTTTTGAAGGAAATTTGCCAGTAGAACTTATCCTGACATTTGACAGATTGGTTAATTTGGAAGTAATAAAGTGGATATTGGGTCGTTCATTACGGAAGGAAAAAAAAGACTGTTGATCGAAAATAAAAACATATTGTTTGATCGTGAAGATTTTTAAAGTGCATGATGAACGTTTGCAAATCCTGAGGTGCTTAGATCATCAGCCTCAACAGTCACGAGCAGACTGTTAGCGTTTCCATAGCAGCCTTGATAATTAGTTCAACCTTAGGATAATTCTAAAAATTTAAACGTGTCTCCTTCGTTATCGTTATCTGGCTTGAAGTGAAAAAAACATTGAGATGATGCGTTTGCAAATTTATTCGAACGATTGTAGACGTTGCCTTATTTAAAAGCTAACTGATGTGTACACCAGCTGTTTTTTTTTTGTTGTTGTTGTTGTTGTTGTTGTTGTTGTTGTTCTCTTTTTCCTTTTTTCTTTGAAACTATCATTGAAAGATAGTAGCCGACTAAATGGCAATCAATTTTCTTGCTTTTTGACAATCCATTTCAGTTCTAGCTTTTTTTCTAGCTTTCAATCCAATTTCTACCCTTTTGACATATAATGGTATTATAAATAGACATGCCATGTTTCATTTTCTTCCAAATACATTTATATTTTTTCAATTAAAAGTACGTAAGCTGGTTCAGCTTTTGTTGCCCATAGACATAATATTCATAGTTCCGGTATCATAAATAGACATGCTATCTTCCAAATACATTTGTATTCTTTCAATTAAAAGTGCGTTCTGGTTCAGCTTTTGTTGTCCTTAGATATCATATTGGTCATAGTTCCGTTTGTCATCTCAGTTAAAACAAGTCAGTATAACTATTCTTATAAGTAGGTTCCTTTTGCTCTCTAGATTTCTCAAATTAGGACTTAGGACTTAAAGACTTTTCTTAAATTTGTGCTTCAATGAAACAGGAGTAATTGGATTTTTTTTCGAGCAGTTGGGGCTTGAAAAAATACAATAAAGAAGCCTTAAAAACAAGCAAACAATTAACAAACAAACAAGTAAACAAAAAACAAATGAACGAGCGAATAATAATAAACAAATAAACAACATATTGGACTGAAACGTCTGTAAACCAGCCAACCGACCAAACAATATCAACAAAGAACGTTAGGAATTTGATAATCAACACTTATCAGGCTCGGCTACTTAGCAAGCTAAAGCTAAAGTGGAATATGGGATAGCATTGAATTTTGTGAAGCTAGACGGTGAAATGATGTGTACATGTTCTTGCGGCAACTCGTATAAAACTATAAATTTGACAATTGGACCTTCATTGATTTTTGCCTGTGTGTTTTGAAACCTTTATGTGTACGCCCTTTTGTATTTCGATCTTTAATTACATTTAAGTGTATAATTAGCTTCCCAGTTTGTTTAACTCTCATAGTGAGATTTGCCGGTATTCATACAATTCTTGGGTTGCATGTGACGTCACGGCAGCCATCTTGGATGAACATCAACAAAAGATTTCTCATTGTTCATCCACCATGGCTACCTCTCTATTGTCTTCTGAATTCCCAAAGGAATGGATGAAACCCAGCAATATATAACAGCAACATGTAGAGATGTGTTTAAATTAATCAAAGAACCTATATAAATAAGTAATGTATAAAGAACAAGAGAGCGTGTTATATCGGTGGATAAAGATCCGAGCCGAAGGCGAGGATCTTTAGACCCGATATAACACGCTCTCGAGTTCTTTATATTACTTATCAAACGTCTAGTTGTCAATTATCATATTGGACCAGAATTTTCCAAGTTTGACTACTTTTGACTTAGAAAATCCAAGTTAAAGTTTATGCAAATACACAAAAATCTTTATCCGATATAAAGATCTACGTTCCGGTAGTGATTTCCATTGTGTTTTCTAATGAATTATTAATGAGTTTGATAAAGCCATGTAAAGATTGCTTATATTGATTAATTCGTTCAGAGTAGGAATACGCCATGAATAATTTATGAACCGTAAGTGTCTTGATATAAAGACTCACTTGGTCACAGACAAATTTCATCTTGACCTTTGACATCTAGAGAGAACAGACTTCTTCTTCGGAAATAGAGGGGGACATTGGGGTTTGCGGTGTTGCGGTGTTGGCCTTTTTTTAGTGCGGTGTTGCGGTGAACGAGGATGAAAAATTGCGGTGTTGCGGTGGTCAGAAACCTTGCGATGTGCGGTGTTTACGTTATTTTATGTGCGATGTACGGTGAAGTTTTGCGGCGTTGCGATTTTAAGGTCCAACAAAAATGTTTTATCACGTTCCTTTTGAAAAAATGCGGTGACGGTGTTTCGTCGAATTTTTTTGCGGTGTTGACATTTATTTTTTTGCCCCCCTCAAAATACACGTAGAATGAATAGCGTGCTAAACAATAAACTGAGGTATATCTGAGCTATGCAAAAGTATATTTGGGTAAGCTTCTTGATCAAAAATGTACCAAATATTAATGCTCCAAACATATCGTCAAAGTGACGGAGGGTTTTTGTTTTTTTGTTTTTTTCCACTCTAACTGATAAAATATATACCAAACTAAAGCTTAAGCATTAAAGACAGAGAAGCCGGGAGGGGATAGTTTAATTATTTTCTTGAAATATCTTTAAGCGATTCGAGTATTTCTTATTAACAAATCTTTTACCATGACTCCAAGCTATTATCATAAAAGCTTTTAACTTTAAAAAGATAAATTGATCCTTGTTAAAAACTTAACAGAAAGATAAATTATTGCGGAGAAAGGCTTTTTTATGGACTTTTTCCTCGAAATGTCTAAGGGGAATTCACTGCAATTGTGTCAAGTAAATGACTTTTTTCTTTCACAAACGACGTAAAATACTTTAATATTATCGAGTTTCAACCAAGGCCCACGACATAACGAGGTATGAACGTGTTGTACAAATATAAAGCCAATTATGTCATTATGACGTCATGGCTTGTTTACGATGACAACAGAATCATAAACAACAACAGGAATTTGAACAAAATTGTCAAATGAACAATATGTATTTATTACATTTGATGGCTTTTCTTCGTTCTGTAAACTGCATTTTATATTAATTTTCTTGGTGCCTTTTGCTGATTTGTCCCCTCTTACTACCATGATCCTTAGCGTTTAAACAATGAATTGTTTGATGTGACGTCATAATGAAATAGAGGAATTACTTAATTGAACAAAATTTGAGACTGAGTTTAATCCATGAATCAAATCTATTTCTAATTCGAATGTGAATGAAATAATTTCATTCTTGATCGGTGTAAAATCTAATTTATGAATTTGATTTATTTTTATCTAAAAACGTCGCCTCCTACGTATCAGTTTAGTTAGTGTCGGCTGATTAAAATGGCTTTCCCAAGCGTCTGCTCTTCAGATTTGGCTAAAAGCAGGTCTCTCTCAAAATAATTGAGATTTGCTATATTATCAAATATGGCACCTGTCACGTGATTTTTTTTCTATTATGGAACTTGTGTAAGCTAATTATAATTTGTTTGTTGCAATATATTTGTAGATAAAAGTCTTGTCAGAGATTTTGTGGAGGTGGTTTTGTTGTAATCGGTGAAAAGTCACGATTAAGCTATGATTTTACGAAGAATTACAAAGTTTCCGTGTATATATCAAGATATGAGCTGACTCGGCGGAACGCGATCTCACAATTGACAAGATTTTGCCGAAATTTCAGCAACAAATATGTATGCAGAAGTTAATTTGAAATCCTACTGATTTAAACCTTACAGAAAAGTCGCTAAACTTAGGAATTTTTTCTTACAGCTTACGTAAGACTGCACTTCACGATTGGAAGTCAGCCAAAATATCCTGGTAATGTTACTGTGGTGGTGTATATGCTAAACAAAACTCATTTTGATGCGTGCTGTGACTAGATTATGGGATACTTACCTGGTTAACGAGAATGGATAGGTGAACAGCTTGAAAGGTTGTAAAGTTAAAATCGTTGTATAGAAATATTCCTTGCGGGTACGACGGTTAGGAGTTTGAGAAGGGCTAAACTTTGCATGTCACGTCTTTTTATATCATGGCATTGGATGTTCTAACCTAGATAACCAGACGTATTTTTTCCACTCGCGGGGCAGAAAGTTTTAAAGCTGATATTTCAAAAGTGGATTGGTCACCTGTTTATAATTCCAATGAGCCCAACGCACAATATAATTACATGATGGATACACTTAAGAAAACATACGACAAACACTTTCCCATAAAAACAATCTCAGTCAAATCCACAACTAAGGATCATCCCTGGATTACCACAGGAATTATAAAATCGATAAAAAGGAAAAACAAATTATACAGAACAAAACTCCAGAATCCTACGGCAAAAAATATTGAAGCCTTCCGTAATTATCGTAATAAATTGAATCACCTAATTAGGTTTACAAAAAAGGAATACTACAATACATTAATCACCAAAGCTCGCGGGAACTTGAAAGCCACTTGGGAAATAATTAATGAACTGCTAAACAAAAAGAGAAAGAATACAAAATGCCCTTCAAACGTTACATACAATGGAAAGCGTTATGACAAAAAATCTGATATCGTTAACATCTTCAATAGGTTTTTTACCAACATAGGACCTTCGCTAGCAAAGAAACTACCACCAAGTAAATTGTGTTCTAATAACTGGTTGAAAGATACTTCTCCTGTTGAGCTTAAATTTCAATCCGTGTCACCTTTTAAAGTCTTAGACCACCTGTACAGCCTCGATTGCTCGAAGTCTACAGGTCATGATGGTATTCATGTAAAATATCTATTAATGATAGCCGAGTCAATTTATCAACCACTTTGTTTTATTTTCAACACTTCTATAGTGACTAGTACTTTCCCAGACATGATGAAAATAGCCAAGATAATCCCACTTTTTAAAAGTGGTGATAACTCCATTGTCACCAATTACAGACCTATCTCTCTTCTTCCAACTCTTTCAAAAGTATTTGAAAAAATAATATGCGAATTATTAACCGAGCATTTGGAAACTAATCATCTACTTTATGACTTTCAATTTGGTTTCAGGAAAAAGAGAAACACAACTTTTGCCATTCTAGATTTCGTAAATAGAATCATAGACTCAATAGATGCAGGGAATTTTTCCATAGGTTTCTTTCTAGATTTATCCAAAGCTTTTGATTCGATTGATCACAATTTATTGTTACGCAAATTATCTTATTACGGGATCAAGAATGGCACTAAGGCTTGGTTTGAGAGTTACTTAAAAGACAGGAAGCAATATGTTTCTATAGATGGGGTGGATTCTGATCTTCTACCTATTTCCTATGGTGTTCCTCAAGGTTCCATCCTCGGACCTATACTATTCCTAATCTTTATAAACGATGCAAAATACGTAACAAAACTCATACACCTAGTATTATACGCTGACGATATGAATTTGTTTTTCAGTCATAAAAGTCTAACATCTACCTTATCTGTTTTAAACAGTGAGTTAAACTCGCTTCAAGAATGGCTATTGGCAAATAAATTAACTGTCAACATTTCAAAGACAAATTTCGTCCTATTCGGTTCAAAACAAAAACTCAAAGACATTGAGCAAAATCTGACACTAGAGCTAATGAAACAACCAATAAGTCGAGTTTCATACATAAAATTTCTTGGAATTATAATTGATCAACATTTAACATGGGACTCACACATTGACTTCATCTCGCGAAAAATCGCTAAAACAATTGGTATACTATATAAAGTCAGACACTTTCTAAACATCGACATTCTTAAAAACCTCTATTATAACCTGATTTACTCTTATGTTTCTTATGCTACATTAATTTGGGGTAGCAATTACAAATCGAAACTCAAGCGTATTCACGTTCTCCAAAAGCGTGCCCTCCGCGTTATCTCTTTCGCGGATAGAAGAGCCCCGAGTAGGCCGTTATTTCAGAAGCTTGATGTCTTGAATATCTTTGAAATAGTGAACCTTCAACTAGGTGAGCTAGCATATCAACACAATACGAACTGTCTACCAGATATTTTTGCCGACTATTTCACTGATTTATCACAAGTACACAACTACAATACTCGTTCTAAATCAAATAAAAGTTTCTTTCTACCCAGAAAAAATTTAAATTATGGCAAATTTGGCGTTAAATACGCCGCCGCTAAGATCTGGAATGATATTCCTATTCATATAAAAAATAGTACGTCCATTAAGACCTTCAAAAAAAATTACAAAAAACACTTGATTGATATAGATTGAATATATGTATATTCAGAATATACACATATTGAATATATTGGATAATTTATGTTCTATAACCCCTAAAATGATTCTAGCTTTGATTTGAAGTATTGTCCTACACCTTCTGTAACTTTTAATAAATTTATTTGATAACTATACGTATATATATATTCCCTTTTGATTTAAAATATCTAGTAGTCTTGTATTTCCTGCAACTTTTTAGTAAATCTATTCCATAACTATATATTTCTTCCTGTTTGACAATTTATATAATATATATATTTTTGTACAGATAGTTATCAGCCCTTCCATCGTATAAAAGTATTTTTTCTACCTGTTTCTAGGTTGCAAGAGCTAGTTTAACCCCTAGGGTTGTTCTCTTGCAACCTCCACAATTTTTTTTTTGTGTGTAAATATTATATTATTGTATGTAGAATGTGGAAATAAAGAACCTTTGAACCTTTGAACCTATATATCACGTGTCTGCCGGGAACGAGGCTAGCCCTCGTACAATGTACGTCTTTATTTAGTACCACATATTTACATTTTGTACGTTTAAAAGAAATATTAGATTAAAACAGGATTTTTGGGTACAGGCCACCTATAATAACCATGTAAGGCTAACCAAGATAGGTGACCTCGGCGTGCCTTCCATTAATAAGTGAGAGCATCTTATCGCAGCGTAAATGTCAATTACTCCTTTTCTGGTAATTGCTTTGTTTTTTATTATTATTGTTTTTTGTTGTTGTTTTGTTTTTCGGTTTTTGTTGTTGTTGTTGTTGTTGTTTTTTGTGTGTGTGTGTGTGTTGTTGTTGTTTTGGAGATTTAACTTAGCTTTCGCCACATTTTTGTCATTTTTTATTCGATTCACTGCAGTTGGTGCTATGCACAGTAAATACGTCAAAAAATAAAAATAAAAACTAAAAACTAGAAAATTCTTAATTGAATGCAGTTTACAATTCGTGACTATAATATACATATAATAACTAACGTGTTTTTGCTAGCCTCCTCCGCAGGCATCACTTTGAGTTTTTTCTGTTCTTGGGTTTCCTGTGTAAAAGAGTGGAGATAGGGGAGAATGGGGAGAGACAAAATAACCGTTACAAAGGAAGCCCAAGGAGGAATGATAAGGAGTTGCATGCGGAGGAGGCTAATGTTTTTGCTATCTTGTTGATCGCTCATTCTTGAATTCTGCAGGTGGTGCATGTCACGCACAGCAAATGCAGCAAAAAGTATAGAGTGTCTCAAAAGTTCCTTTTCCTGGTGATTTCGGCTAATTAAAAGGAATTTCTGGACATTTCAGATTATGAAAAATCTTGTAGTCCGCTCTAAGTATTATTAGCCTTAGAAGTTAGGCGTTATCCATTTGTATTTTAATATAAAAACGGCTGTTTTCAAGTATGTGCATTTTAATTCATGTCCCCCCCCCCCCCTATTTTATACACAATGCAGTTTTGAGTTTCTCATACTTTCTGTTCGTTCATTTTCAAAATATAACGAAAAAAAAACATCAATTACGAGCTTGAAGATTTACTGTAAGACCTTCTTGGATGTCTGTCAAAGAAAACTAAAAATACTCGAAAAAAAAAGCGAATGTTTTATGAAGCAAGCTTGCAAAAAGTGCCATTTTTCATTACTCCAAGATTCATTATCAAATTTTTGATACTGCGGTTGTTAAATAACCGCGTTGTGATAAAAAAAAAAAACAAAGGCCACGTTGGCTGCTGTAATTCCTCACATAAATAGTGGACACAACAGGCCTATTCCGGGCCCTAAAATCGCCCAAAATTGCCCAAAATCGCCCTAAATCGCCTTAATTTTAGAGCATCTTTGGGGATAATTTTGCTTAAATCGCCTAAAATCGCCTAAAATCACCCAAAATTACGGCGATTTTAGGGCCCGAAGTAGGCCTACACAACATAGAAGAAATCCTAAGAATTCAGGGCCAGTTAACGAGAAGCTATTGCAGTTAAAAACAGTTATTTTGATCATCTTTTTTCTGAAGATGAAAGCTCAAGCTACAGACATACATTAACTAACATTTACTCACTAAATTGAGCTGCAATTACCGTTAGTTCAATTTACTTGTCGGCGGTTTTCGGGAAACAAAACAGGATAGAGCGAAAATTAAATAGGTAGTTTTAGTTAACCCTTCAACAAAGTGTAATATAGTTAAATATGTTAGTAAAATAGAAGAAAACAAATGAAGTAGGGACAATTCGCTTGCAGTAGTCTAATAACTAAAGAGAACAACAACAACAACAAATTAACCGCTCTAATTCACTTTCGAAACCTTTAAACTGCTTTTGGTCTATTACTTTTGAGCTTATTTTGAAGCCTATTTTGGGTTCTTTGCCGCATTCTTTATTCTTTCTTTGTGTTTCTTTATTTGCTAAAATTCTTCATGATATTTCAATTATGTTTGTTCGTTCGCTTCAGTTACTGCATTAACATTCATTCATACATTTTGCTTTATTTTTTATTACGATTTTCACCTTATCCCCCCCCCCCCCCCCCCGATTTATGAATGTTTTTTTTCTCTTAAACCTGTTATTTTCATTCGGTATTTGTATTTTCTAAACCATTTGAACAGCAGGCAAAGGAAGAGCCCCTAAGGCTCTAATTTTATTTTCCCAACAATAAACAACATAGAGAAATACATTCTAATTCAACAACATAAAAGGTTCTCGAGGGCAAATTTTCGATAAATACCTACCTCAAGGATGTATGTAGGCTATATCTATAATTGTAGTAGTGTTAAGAAGATAAAAGGGATATTATTATTATCGACGGAGAAAGAGGATTTCAAAGGTGAATTTGGAAAATTGTCCATCAGCAGTTTCCTATTGTAGCTTGGCAAAAGTACCAAAAATGTTTTATTGATATTCAAGAGAAATTCAAACCGAAAACTTACATGTTGTAAAAAAAGCAATGAACTAAAAATAGAAGTAGAACGAAAAGACAGCGAACTGAATAAAATATAGTTAATATATCAAATGCGAATTATATTGTATAATACCGAAAACTTTATTACAAAATGTAATATAGCAAAATAGATTATTAACTATGAATGAAGATGGAGAAGAGCTATGGATAAATGCACATGCTGTTTTGTAAACTGAACGAAAATGAGTTTGAAAAGTTACACAAAATTTGGAGTAAATTATTTACTCGAGAAAATGTCAAGACCGGAAAATGACTTTATTTATTCTATGCTATACCGTAACTCGAAAACTGTCCAAAAATTCCATTTAAATGAGTCTTAGGCAATATAAATCAGCCAAAATTATGAAAACATCAAATAAACATGTATGTAGAATTTTACAATAGTTGTAAAAGTCTTGAAAATGAAAATATATGTAACAAATATGAAAATCGTCCATACTGATTTAAGTGAAAATGTTACAAAAGATCATTCAGTTATTGACAGAAAATCTCGAACGGATGAAACGTTAGCTATGATATTTGATTAGGGAATGACTTTAGAGATACCGGCAACAGATTCTTCAAAAGCCAGATTTTACCACGTTTATTTCAATTCACTAGCTTTGAGAAAACTCCAGAAAAAAAATAGTACAAGTGAGAAAAAAACACTTGTATATTGAAAACATTTTGTAAATTTCGGGGTTTTGTTGTTGTTGTTTTTTTGTTTTTTGTTTTTGCTTTTTGTATTATTGTTTTTTGTGTTGTTTGTTTTTGTTTTTTGTTTTCATTTTGACACCAAATGGCGGGAATCAATGTCAAAACTGTTTTTAATCAATCCAAATTTGTTTGTGTCTCTTTTCATCCACATCTCTACATCGATATCCTGTGCAATTAATTTTTATCAAAAAGAACACTATTTAAAATCCTTCTCATGAATTTGAAGTTTAATTTATCGTTGTTCTACCAAATGAATGTCATATTCAAGTTGTTTTCCATCACAATTTTGTTCAGTTTCAACCTATATATCTAATGTTCTCTTTGCCATACTCAACTCGTTTACAATTGAGACTAAATTGGACAACTTTTTCCCTTTGAGAGTTCTTTTATCATAAATTAAACTCACCAATTCCAAGAGTCTCTCGAGTCCTTTTTCAAACTGGTCGCTTAAAAATTTCCTCCAAAATTTTGCTTTTTTTCGATGAAATACAGTTTTGGCTTCTTCACAACAAACAATTATGCTATGTAACTGTTTTGATCTTCCTAAGTAAATAAACGAGAAACCTGTTAAAAAATAAAGATCAAGGCCGGAACTAGCTTCTGATTGGCTAGCGCTACCTTATTCTCAGCGCTGATTGGCTTATACTTTATTACAAAAGGCTTCATAAATGAACAACCTTTTGTAACTAAGTTTATAATTCAACTAGAGAGTAAATTAATCAAAATCTTCGCATCTGTAAAAATCTTGGAATTTTCTGATAAAGATCTGAGTAAGATCCTATTTTGGATTGTTATTGCAAAATGAAGTGACAGTAAATTCATTAACAGATTTCCAATTTTGCTAGTTATTTTCATTTTACTTGATTCATTTTTTAGAGTATAATTTCTTAGGTACATAAACATGGCTTTTGAAACAAAATTAAGCGATACGAGGTTTTTAATAAGAGAAAACATACGGCCTTTAGTATTCTTTTGAACAGTTTCGATGATTTTGATAAACGAATGTTTATTCAAAAACAGTGAAATCTTTGTATGAAAATATACTTAAAAGTCTACACAACGTTTTCACTGTTTTTTCAAGGACAATACTTAGACTATTCAAGATAGGAAACCCCGAGCTCAATGTAAACAAATATGACTTCATTATAAAAACAAAATCAGCATTAAAGGACGGAAAGACCGCAAAATACCATGGCCACATAAGGCAAATTTGTGTCGGCGTCTTAATTAATGAACGAAGCGCATTAAACTAAACAAATAAATAAAAATAACTTGTTATTAAAATTCGTGGTGGGAGTATTCAAGTGGAGATCATTCCCTTAGGGAAATAAATCAAATGGCAAATGAGCCTTGTAAGTTGAAGACCCGTTGAAGAAAGTGCATGAGTAGTCAGATTTATTGACGGTTACAAAGTGTATGACACCAATTTAACGTCTGAAAATCAGACTAGAGTGAGAAATTCATTCAGGCAATTTGATACCTACTTGACAAAATTACTCATTCAAAAAAAGTCCTTAAGTTTTTGCAAGGTTGCGTACGCATTTGAATGTCGCTGTTTGAAGCGTCCATGTACATGCAATTCTTTGAAATCATCTAAATCAACAGATTTGCCAATGTTCATTTCGGTCTCAGCTTCTATCTTTTGAAGGGTCAATGTTTGTACAAATAGGTATATATGTACAATATAGTAATAGTACGCTTTTCAAATAGGATATAATGCAGTCGGCGAGCTCTTGATCTTTGATAAAGACGCCAAAGGGACAGTGTCCGTAAAATAAAGCGGTGTCCGTCCGCTTAGGCTGTCCTTAAGGTTCTACCGACTGTACCAAAAACATTCTTCGTTACCAAAGCTTTTCACATGCAAAACTTTATTTTACAGCCGTTAGCATAGTAGAAAGCCTCTCTGCTTGACATCTCTACCTCTGAAGACACCAATACTTCTTCCAGTATTTCTTACATTTTTACTTCTGTAGAATCTTTTATTGCTTCCTCTATTGACCTAGGAATCACAACGAGGGGCACATTTTCGCGGTAAAAAGCGGACACCTGTTTCTTTATCCCAAAAGCCCACCTACCGTAAGTTTTGATCCCTAACTACCGATTTTGGTCCATATCGCTTCCTTTCTAGTTGTTATAGCAAATTAAAACTAGTTCTAAAGCTTAACGACGGATGGATATTAAAAAAATCACTCTAATTGCTGTTTGTAATTTGGTACCTTAGAATCAAGAACATTCTCTGAAGATTTAATGACAAAGACGAAGGTCGGAGGACGTTAGTAATAATTACAGCAAATAAACGCTGTAAAGCGATCTGAATTTTGTTTCTACAGTTATAGCGGAGCTCCAGACACACAGAAAATCAACAAATTAAAGGGAAAAGGCAAAGGGAATAAAACACGCACGCTAAAAAATTTGTCACATTGCGTACCCGCTGCGCGCTCGTCCACCTTTTGCGCGCGAAAATTTCTAAAAAAAACACAAATGCTTTGACAGCGCGCTCACTCACTACCAGTACAAGCTGAAAAGGGCTACGAGTGCGCGTCCATAATAAATACTTTAGTTTGTAGTTTGAGCAAGCAGAATAAAGTTGCGATTGCTCGTTCGAGATGTTTTAAAAATGCAAACCTAATATACTTAGTTTACGGATGATGTACCCTACTCTTACCGACAATTAGGATAAGGAAAGTAGCCAGGACTTTACCCAGGCAAACTCCCGTCTCTCTCTCTCTCTCTCTCTCTCTCTCTCTCTCTCTTTCCAATTGTTTCAGCCCTAATTCAAACGGACAATTTAATTCTCTGTTCGGACCCTCCCCCGAGGACTATTGACAGGTCTGAAAACCAAGAATCCAACCGAAGTTACAAAAATACTTGCTTTAAAAATCGCTCTAATTAAATTTTGATTAAGCTATTCACTGTTTGGACTGAATGAGAATGTGTGTGTTGGCCATTCTTGAATTGTGGAATAAAAAACGGTTTCCCCTGTTTGATAGCCTGATCAAAACACGCGTGATGTTGGGAGAACACGAGAGAGCGTAGTGAAGCACAAGCCGTAGGCGAGTACTTTCACAGCTCTCGAGTGTTTTCCCAACATCACAAGTGTTTTGATCAGGCTATCGGACACGGTAAACCGTTTTTATTTCTTTTATAAAATAACTAACACGCAAATAGACGAAAATAGGAAAAGAAAACACCGGTGAAAAAATAAATTGACGTGAGCGTGTTTGATACTCTCAACAAATACGGGTTTACAGCCAATCAGAGCGCGCGTTGTATAAGAGTTATTTTATAAATGAGGATCTTGTCAATGTGTTAATCCTTTAATTTGGGTGCCGTATTGCCCCGGAGTTTTCGTCCAGCTCGAATAATCGACCCTTTTTGAGGAAAAATAAGAAATAATTGCCCCGCTCGAATAATTGCTCCCCAACCCTTCCCCCTAAAGCTCTGAAGTAGCACCTTTCAGACAGTCAGAAATTACACAAACTCACCCGTTTAATTGGCTCTCTGACTATATTTCAGGTGGCAATTTCATCAAGGTTGTTAGAAGATATTTTGATTGATCTGATGCAACAAAGAGTTACCGTAACCGAACAGGCAGCGAATTTGAAATAATTGCCCCGCCGGATTGAACAATCGCCCCCATGTGAACTATCACCCCATTTTTGAAGTTAGAAAAAAATATTGATAATAATCGCCCGGGGCAATTATTCAAGGAAATACGGTAATCGAATCGCAAGACCTCCTCTACGAAAGGTTAGTTCACAAAGCGATGAGACAATGTCTTCAAAATGTTTCAAAATCAGTGAAAACTGAAACAACGAAAGGACTTTAAGATTTTAATAAAGAGCTATTATATTCCCCATATCAAGCACATGCCTATTGTACATGTTTGGTTGTCGTTGGCGAAAACAATAGAACCATTCACGCTTCACAAGTTAAATGTTCAGATCGGACTGTGTTCGTGTACATTTCGGCCCTTTTTCGTGTCGAGCGAACTTTTCATAACCACAAAAGCGTGCAAGAAAATTACAATTTTGTAGATAAAAATTTCAATGAGCTTGGACTTGTTACCGAGTACAAGAAGCAAGAAGCAAGAAAGCGAGCCGAAACGAAACTCTCCCATCCGCAAATTTCTCCCAGTTGAAGAGTATGATTAACGGTTAATAAAATATGAAGCTTTTTACATAAACCATTTCCCACTGGTATGGCAATATATTGACCGCATTTTAATAACTGGATTTAGGCTGTTTTATTAGGAGTGCTAGTTGTCCGCTCCTAGTATTGGGCCCCTTGGGCCCATTTCTCGACAGATCCGATAACTTGCGGGAGTGCGCGAGCACCCGTGAACTTTCCGGCAAAATCATAGAAATTAAAATAAACATGTGTTTCGAGAAACACCCGTAAACTTGGTCGGGTATAAGTTAACGGGCCCACAAGTTACCGGGACTTTCCAGAAACGCGACGCGCCCCAGGTAATTATTTAAACATCAACTGAATGACTGATGGTAATTTCAGGTGGGGGCTTGGAACCAACTAATTTCACAGCGATTCTTTCCAGATGTTCCTGCATCGACTCGAGTTGACCTGAATGAAAATCCAACTTTTTGGAAATTGACTTCAGCCTGAAAGAATACAATAATTTATGTCAATTAAAAATGCGTTTTGCCCAAAGGAAAGGGGATTTTTACTGTGTTTTATCACAAAAAAACAATACCCGCCGACAGATGTCGAAAATATAAAACAAAGGTAACTCCGATGAACATCTTTCGATCTTCAGTGTAACTTAGGATCTAAGTTAAAACCGTTTTCTTGAAGACGGGGAACTTATAGAAGTTAATATTTCGGTTTAATTCAAAATATACCATTCTCAAAACTATAGTACGTTGATAATTTCTTCGGAGTTACCTTTGTTTTTTATCACAATTACAGATAATCTCTTCCTTAACTAGGTCCTTCCAAGAGCTAATTTTCCATGCCAAATTTTCTATGGACAAATGCATTCGGCATGTGAAATTTGGTAGAATGTTCTCATCCACGTTTAAACTTTTGTCACAGAAAATTGGATCTTGCGGAAGTGCCTTTATCCTGACGATTTCTAATAAGCTATGGTGGAGCTACTGATAGAATGAACTTTTCTATGCTTGTATGCAACAAGTTCAGCAGGTGCTGGACATTAGGAAATTCAAATTTTTTATTGTACAACATTCCAGCAAAATCTCGCAATATCATTGGATGAAAACTTTTGTCAGTAAGAGTTTAGACAATGGTGCTGACGCATTTCGTCGCGCGCGCTCGTTCTGTTACCCCTTTTGACGAGGATTTTTCCACTTTTACCACAAATACTAATAATTGTTGTAAAAAATTAATTACAAGCAATTTTCAATTGTCTGTACTCTTCTTGACAATGGATGGCGTCGAAAAATTTTCAAAACTTTACAGTGAAACAAGATGAGCAATTCCACTTGAGTTTTGAACATTTTTGACGTCATCATTGTCCATAAGAGTACAATCCTGAAATCACCTTCGTTCTTGTTCTTCAATTGTTTGTTCCATTTTGTTTTCTTGGTGATCCTCTTCGTATCCAAACGTAGTAAGAGTACCGGCAATTACGTCATATAGCTATAAATAGAAACGAAGATAGAACACATAAAGAAATTACTCAGAGAGTAAGAGCTTTATCAACCTATAAAGTAGTGCAATCATAATCTGGTCCGCTCCATAAGGCGCTTCTGTCAAGTTACTAATGTTACTGAGTTCTACTAATAGGAGCGACTTTGGAGTGAGAGGGTGTTTGAGACAGCCTAACTTAATGCTGTCGAACTGCTTCGCCCATAGTACGACAACCCTGCCAAATAGATTCAGAGAGCGCGCTCTTTTGCCGGACTTAATCAACTTAGCAATTAGGTGTGGAATATGACAGGAGTGACGTATGTACTGGCTTTACATACCCTTCGTGCTGGCGTCTTGCGTCTGTTGGGGTGTTCCACGTGTTTTCTGACTTGCCATCGTTTCAAAATAAAACGTGGGAACATTTGCTCAATCTGATACAGCTGTTCGACCTACCAAAATAAAATGTGATCAAAACGCACTTATAAATAGCCGACTTCCATGATAGACTTCACTTGTCATATACAAAGGAGTCAAGACAAGGCTACATGTATTTATCCCACACCATAGAAAATACAGCCAATCAGAAAGCAAGAAAGCCGTTGTATATTCAGCGGTATTCAACAGTCTCTTCCCATTAGACATTGCGGTAATTGGATGTATTTTCTATGGTGTGGGATAAAACAGTTATACAATGGTTTCTTGTGGCATACCGTGGATATCCCACTTGTCACTTGTATTTTCTTTGTATACACACTCGCCTAAAAGCTCGTATATACTCGTATATAGAAAATACAAGTGACTCGTGGGATGTTCCACTCGAAACCATTGTATAACTAGAATATAAAAACCTTAGTCGGAAGTAACAAGACAAGTTTTATGAGCTTTACGCACTTAGCTTTTGTATGCGACAGGTAAAGCATATCTCACAACTAGACTACGAGGGATGGATCGAGGTGACAGTGGTGTGTGTGGTTTTGGGGTGGTGGTGTGGGTGTAGGGGGAGGGGGGAGTGATCTTTTACCTGAGCGGAGTATCGTTCTAGAGCAGCAATCTTCTGTATACTGTTAATATCACCAACAGCTAAACCAATCTAGTTACAATAAAACTTGTATTATTATTGCAGCAGCGACGGCCATTATTGAATTATTTACGTTAAATATCTCATAAACCCGGAACCCAATATGTAACTTTTTCTGTACCATTGCACGCAACACTTGCACCATGTGTTTACCTCTGAAATGTTGCGCGAAACGTCTCAAAAAAGTTGTAGAAGTAGAACTTGGTGCTAAACCTGTTAAAACTGTTGCGCGCAACTGTTGCAGAGGTGTATACACGGTCCACCTGTGTTTAGCACAATGTTACAGAAAACGGTGCAAGAATAGTTGCATCGCGTGTCCGAATCGTCTCTCTAAGATACAGAGATCAGTGGTTCTGGCAGGAGAGGTCTTTTAAAACTCTGTACCAGGATAGCATAACCAGAATACTGAGACACGTACAAAACACGTACATGTAACACGTTGATGTAACACGATGCCCCGCATTGCGTTTATTTTTAGAACTACTTTTTAATCGCGAGCAAGCGCTAAAAGTTTTTTAAATAATCACCAAGCATTCGCTACCAGCGCTGAAGTCGTTCGAAATAACCTAGTTGACTGAAACTTGTTCTAAAAATGGCCCAAATACGGAACAACACGTCACATTCGCCTTTGAAGAGTTTTAGAATGAGGCGCGCATATCTTAATATCAAGAAGGGAGTCACCATGGTCGAGTGATCAGAGTGTTCGCAATACGGAGGTCCCGAGTTCGGGTCCCCGCTCTGGCTACTGGCTGAGGCTGGATTTGTTTCGAGTAGTTCCTAGTTCAGATTCAGCTTCTCGACCATGCTTAAAATAGCCAACTGGTTTGCCTCCTGCCAAGTGGGATTTGTAATTGAGGAACACAATGAAAAGTACTGGGTTACCAGTAATGTATGTCACCCTCATTAAAGTAAAGTTGTTGTTTTTAAAAGAGAGGTCCAATTGCCTGATGTTTTGAAAAAGGTTTGAACTGAAGAACACACGTCTGCAATTCGATATAGGAAACAAACTGCTTTGGTCTGTGTGATACACCTAATTCCAAAATGGCGGACACTAGTGACAGCAGAGAGCATGAAAGCAAGGCATCGAGGTCCACAATTCATGTTAAAGTTTATCTGAAGGAAATCTGTTACTAATTTTGTCTTGCCAGTGTTTTTCTTTACCCTATATAAAAATAAGCCTTGATATTTGATGTTTTGGTTGTTTTACTCTACTGATTGTCACCACCGTCGCCATTTTGGAATAAGGTGTATTAGCTTACCAGTAGGTTGAGAAATATGATAGGCATTGTTATACAAAATAGTATAAAGACCGCGTACAGGAGAACCGGATGGTAGATGTTACGGTCTTCTAAGAATATAATCTCGTAGTTGACCTCACCCATCAACATAACAAATGATGTCGCGATAGATTGGAGGAGACTTTCAAACAAAACCTGTTGAAATGATAGCAAATCGAAGAAAAGTGAGTGAGTGAGTGAGGAAGGGAGGGAGGGAGGGATTGATCGAGGTAGGTAGGTAGGTAGGTATGTATAGGTAGGCAGGTAGATAGGTAGGTGGGGGATGGAGGGTAGGTAAGTAGGCATGGGTATGTAGTTAGGTAGGTGGGTAGGTGGGGGTGGGGGTAGGTAGGTAGGTAGGTAGGTAGGTAGGTAGGTAGGTAGGTAGGTAGGTAGGTAGGTAGGTAGGTAGGTAGGTAGGTAGGTGGGGGATGGAGGGTAGGTAAGTAGGCATGGGTATGTAGTTAGGTAGGTGGGTAGGTGGGGGTGGGGGTAGGTAGGTAGGTAGGTAGGTAGGTAGGTAGGTAGGTAGGTAGGTAGGTAGGTAGGTAGGTAGGTAGGTAGGTAGGTAGGTAGGTAGGTAGGTAGGTAGGTAGGTAGGTAGGTAGGTAGGTAGGTAGGTAGGTAGGTAGGTAGGTAGGTAGGTAGGTAGGTAGGTAGGTAGGTAGGTAGGTAGGTAGGTAGGTAGGTAGGTAGGTAGGTAGGTAGGTAGGTAGGTAGGTAGGTAGGTAGGTAGGTAGGTAGGTAGGTAGGTAGGTAGGTAGGTAGGTAGGTAGGTAGGTAGGTAGGTAGGTAGGTAGGTAGGTAGGTAGGTAGGTAGGTAGGTAGGTAGGTAGGTAGGTAGGTAGGTAGGTAGGTAGGTAGGTAGGTAGGTAGGTAGGTAGGTAGGTAGGTAGGTAGGAGAGAAGGAAGGAGAGAGGTTATGATGGGGGATATACTACTTACCTGCTCAAAGTCAACGACGTAAAAAGAGAACGCAAAACATAAAAGGAAAAAGAACAAAAGCACAAACACCTGAAGAACAAAGAAACGATTAAGAAACAATTGAATAAACAATAACCAAAAGTAACCTTAAATTCAATCAACTACTCGAACGATTCCATTAATCAGTACGTTTATCAAAAAGGTCACTGAGTTGTACTCACCCTAAGTACAGTTAATATTATCTTTTCAAGCATCATTAGGTAAATACCAAGAAATGAAACCCTAAGGAAATAGACCACCAAATATTCTTTAATTGCAGTTGCGTTATGTGTATCAGCCACCATTGTGTGACATACTTATGTGCTGCTTGATTGGCAGATACGTCACAACTTTTAAAGCTCTTTTTAAAGCTATTTTGATGCTGTCTAGCGAGTATGCTTTATGTAAAATCTCGAAGCAAGAGATGTCTTAGGTAATGGTGGAATTACATAGAAAATACCTTTAGCGTGACATGTGGTGCTTAACTTTTTTTAGCGCGTGACAAAATGAAGATGACAATTACGTGACATACCTTGCTATTCTTGACATAAGACTAAACCATGCCAAACACGCAGCTACTGCGCCTGCGCCAAAGCAAGTGCTGCAGTTTTGAGGCAGTAGGAATATCATCATGGTAATGCACAGAAACAGCTCAAGAAGATAGCTAAATTTAGTCAGATAACGCCAGCCCTTGAAAAGTACCAAAAGAAATTCAATAAATTAGGAGCTAAAATGCTGCATGACTGACGATTACGTCACGCCAAATACTGCGTATCTGGAGATTACGTGACACCAAACACTGCGTGACTGAAGATCACGTGACGCCAAATGCCGTGTAACTGGAGATTACGTGACACCAAACACTGCGTGACTGAAGATCACGTGACGCCAAATGCCGTGTAACTGGAGATTACGTGACCCCAAACGCTGCGTGACTGAAGATTACGTGACGCCAAATCCTGCGTGATTGACGATTGAGTAAAATTAAATTTTGCATGACTAATGATAAAGTGCACTTAAATGCTACGTAACGTAACGCGATTTCGTGACGCCAATCAGTGCTACATGACTGACGATTTCGTTACGCCAAATGCTGCGTGACCGATGACTGTGATACGTCAACTACTGTTTCAGGATCGCAAATATTTCAATTTGCCTTGTTCATCTTTATCTTCCTGCATGCTACAATCATATTCTAAATGTTTAATTAAGTATCATATATTTTAGTATCAATAGGTGTACCATACCTGATTATACATGGCCAGTAGTTGACTAAGCAGTTTAAGTATACTCAAACTAATCAAAGCCCATTTAAGAAAGAGGTAAGACTTGATAGTTGGTCTTTTCGGCTAAAAAGATGAAAATTCGCTTATTTCACTCCGAGATGATTTGTAAACTAATTACAGTATTTGCATGATTTTAAGAGGAGAGCAGCTGCTTAGAATAGCGGAGCTAGTCGTGCAAAACAGCTGGGCAAAAAAATAAAAATGAAAAATAAAAAACAGAGAATTTCGTTCGTTTCCCCGTAGGACCTTCAGAGCGAGTGGTCTGTAGTTCGATCTAGAGTGACCTTACATACTTGTTCCGATTACTTCTCCCTAAACTCTGTAGTTTTAGCTTTAAATACCCGTAAAACTGTGCACTGACGGAAGGGAGAGCAATGGAGGGGTTAAAGTGCGCACCGTCGATCTCAAGTTTTTTAGTCGAAATGACGAGCTCTAGAGGTAAAATAAGGTCGTTTTTTTCAAATCAAAATGATCTTTTTTACGTTTTTCTTTATTTCTTTATTTCTTTGTTTTTGTTTTGTTTTGTTTTGTTTCGTTTTGCTTTGATTTTTATTTTATTTTGTGTTCTGCAGTTCTCCGTATCCTCCCCCTCCCCCTTAACACTTTCCAAAAGGCCTTTATATGAACTAATACATATCCATAGACTTACCCATGCAGGATCTCCCTGAAGATCTTGACGTTTACTAGTAATTGTACAGTTTTTCTAAAAGAAAAAGGGTTGGTCGTTTTAATGATGAATGACAATGGCAGCCCCTCTAACAGAGGTGATAGAAGCGGTTGTTCTATACTGTCTGTAATTACAAAGTGTTCCCTTGATAAAGGATGGTCGCTCATGCAATATGTGGTCAATCATGAGAGTTTCACTAAATATCAGTACAGTAGATTTCGTATGAGTGTGAAACGGACCGCGCCGTGCCGTAGCCGTGTCAGTGCCGTGATGTCTGTAAAAACATTCGAAATTCCTGCCGTAACCGTGCCGTGACTGTGCGGTGCCGTTTTTATAGACGTCATACGAGATACACTCTATCCCTCACCTGATCAGTGTCCCGAAAACAAGGATTATCAGCCAACATGGAGACCAGTCCAATAACGATACATAAATACAACACTGACATGGTTTGGTTGATAAGGACCATTTTCAGACCATACTTATGCCTACAAGAAACGACAGATCTTTTGGTGGGACTTTCTTGTAGTCAGTTCGCTATAAAAGGAACTAAGCACGCATATGCTCCATCGACACGGGTGAAAAACGCATTGCGCATACTCGGAAGTTTTAAATAAAACCATTGGAGGTTTAGTAAATTTTGAAAGTAAAGACTGTCCGCGAAACGTTAGCGCTTATTTTTTCCTAAAACATTTTAGTTGTTCTCTTTCCCTGGTCAAATAATACATGAGAAATTCGTATAATACACGGCAGTTGTATCGAGGGTACTTCTAATTGCAAACACGAACGCGTCCACGGATTCCCGCCGAATTTTTGAGCATGCGCAATGCATTTTCACCCGTGTCCGCTCCACCAATAATGACATTAGGGCCCCGTTTCTCGAAAGACCTGATAGCTTTACGAGCCTGTTAAATTACAGGGAAAATCTTGCCCATAAAATCATAGAAATTGAAAATAACGTGCGCGGCAAGAAACAACCGTAAAATGTATCCAGTTAATTAACGGAAACCTAAATTATCCCGCGCGGTCTTTCGAGAAACGCGCTCCAGGAGAGCTTAACCAGGAGACTGAGACTGACACACGTGCCTTGCGTGACATAGTGTGACGTGTTCCGCCTATATATTTAGCACCTGTACGCGCGCTGAAAGGTTTTGGATATTACAAATATTTGTACCATCGACTCGCTACCAGCTGAACTGAAGGCTTTTGAGGTAACCACAGGAGATCGTAACGAGATCTAAAAGTAGCTCAAATGTGGGGGCAATATGTCATATTTGGCTACCAAAGATTTTGCAGGGGCGCGCACGCGGATCTCCGTCTTCTGGTTCTGGCAGACAAGAATGCGCATTAGCAAAAGAAAATCTGTACATACCACTTGACATTGATAAGAGCGATGCTGGTGGGATGTTGTAAGCAATTTAATCGTCTGTACTTTACCATTGCCTGCAAAGAAAATAAAAAATGGGAATATCAACACTGCTAATACTAGGCACCATCATCATCACACTTTATAATCATCATACCACCATCGCTGCGTGCCATCATCATCATCACCACCATGTCATAATCATCATCATTTGTCATACTTACATAAAGAGGTTTCAAGGAATTCTTTGGCTTGCATCGTTCATAGTCCGGCAGGCCTTGCAAATAGTGAAGATTGTAAGTTATCTGAAAATGTTATAGTGAGAATGCTAGTCTCAAGAGTGGTTCTAATTTAACCCTTAACAAAATGATAAACTAGTAATAGTTAGTAGTAGACTACAAACCCATTGTTTGCTTGTTTGTATATTTGTTTGTTTGTTTTTTTGTTTGTTTGTTTGTTTGTTTGTTTGTTTGTTTGCTGTTCTTTAAAAAATGCTGTTCTTAAAAAATGATAAACTAGTAATAGTTAGTAGTAGACTACAAACCCATTGTTTGCTTGTTTGTATATTTGTTTGTTTGTATATTTGTTTGTTTGTTTGTTTGTTAATTTGTTTGTTTGTTTGTTTGCTGTTCTTTACCAACTAGTACTCACTAAATAGTCATTTTTTTCACTCAATAGAAGAAGAATTACATTTTTCCGGGATAAATGGTGCAGTACCTTATGGTCAGGGTTATCCTTTCTTCCTTCTCTACGTATACAACGATCCAGGAATCGCTATGAAAAATAACGAAACCAATTTAATATATCACAAAACTACAGAGCACAATTAATAATGGTGCAGAAACGTCAACCAGGACTGAATATGACGTTTGGCTGACATTATGTTGGTGCGACTGGCATGGGATCAAACCCTGACCTCCAGCATAAGAAACTCATAGTTAACGCTCGTGCAAATGAGCCAGCCAGGTAATTAAACCTTGGACAGAGGTCATTTCATGATTATTGAATGTACGGGATGATGATGTCTTTTTCTTCCATGAATTCCAATGCCTTGATGTTGATGTTGTGTTTATTATTTAATTCGTTTGTCATTTTGCAGGGGCGTATCCAAGGGGGGGTCCCAGGGTGCCCGTGACACCCCTTTGAAAACAAAAAGATGATAGAAATAAAAGAATCTGACTGGAGAAAGATTGAGAAATTGGAAGTGTGACCCCCCTTTGGTGGAAAATAGAAAGTATGACCCCCCTTTGAAATATACGCCCCTGTTTTGTCTATATTTCAAAATAGTAATTCAGTTTATAATCATTTGTTTTGATAATTCCCTTTTCCTTTTTTTAATTTCTTTTCCAAAAATGTAAGGTTAGCTAGTATTTTGCTAGAATCTTTTACTTTTTCGTTCGTTGTTTCATTTTTTCGTTCGTTGGTTCGTGCGTTCGTTGGTTCGTGCGTTTTTTTGTTCGTTCTTTTTTCCCTTTTTTTCTTTCTTTCATTCATTCGATCGTTCGTTCGTTCAATACCTCAGCAACTTCGGGCATCTTTTCTATAAGCAAAGCCATTTGACTGGGGCAGTCTTTAGCAGTAGGTTTAAACATCTCTCGCCATCTGGAAAAAAATTGTTTTAAATTTCATCATTACAATTGAACTTCCAAATCTGTGACATCTGCTGTTCATCTTAATACCAGGACATTTTGTTGCCGAAAGTAGCATACATAGCTAACGTTTAAACGTTGTTTTTTTGGGGGGGAGGGGGGGGGGGAATTAAGGGGTAGAAGCTTAAGCGTTGTATTTTGGATACCTGTGTTTCTATTTTGCCGTGAGAAACCTAGTGCGAGAGCGAAAAATTGAGAGCACTACTACCCAGGTTTCCCACAGCCAAAATGCAAACACAGCTATCCCCAAAGGCAACTTTCTTCCCCCTTGCAACGCAGGTAACACAGCCTTGAAAGCTGAGGAGCCGCTGGGCTCCGAGGACGAATGCAACGCTGTTGTAATCATCTTGCATGCGTTATGAGTCAATATCGTTATGAGTTAATATCTCTTGCCGTTTAACCCTACAATGGTTGACCTGACGTTTAAACTTCTTGGTGATAGAGAAAATTCCCAGCTTACCTTCTGTGACTAGCCAACACCATGGCAACGGCTTTCTGGTTATGTTCTATTGCCATATCTAGGATGTTTTTATTCAAAGTATTTTCGGTAAAGTTCTGGTCCTTATTGGACATTAGAAAATCTACCACGCTTGCGTGACCACATTGAACAGCCAAGTGTAACGCAGTCTCCTATAAGGTGTATGAGTTACAAAAACATGAAAATAAAAATAATTAATCGACTACGTCTTGTAGCGTACTATTTTGTCCTCGCCACATTTCGGCGTCATCTGTGCATCTGTTAGAGTACGGACGAAGGGAAAAATGAAATCTACTTCTTAAATAACGCACTGTCATCTTTGGAAAAAAATAAAAATGCGCAACTCATTTGGGATGGAGTTATAAAATAACTATGATAGAACGCGTCTTCTGTTTGACCAAAGGACACGTATACTTTGAACTCCATGACAGTACACAGCACGGACCAAATCTTAGCCGACACCTTTTTCTTATATGAAAAAAGAAAATTTTCCTGGTATAGTGCCAGAGTTGAGAAGTAATTAATCACAAATCTGATTTCAGCACGCGCGCCCAATTTCTATTATATTTCTTCAGGAAAATATTATAATATATATGTAACGCTTTGTATGACATCTAGCAACACAACGCTAGAAACATTGCTATTCTTTTTGCGTAACTTGAGTTTCTATATTTAGTTAGTAGGTGTACCTGATGTTTGTCTGTCTGGTTCAAACAGAACAAATTGTCGGTTAGAAGAAGTTCTACAATAGGCAGGGATCCCGTCGAGGCAGCAAGATGCAGAGGTGTTTGACCATTACTATCCCTGAATACAAAAAATAAATGAACATATTTTAGAGCAGATTTCTATGAATACGGTAAGGTCCATGCCATGCCTTTTCTCAGCATTCTCATTGGATAAGACATTTGCGTTAACCAATCAGAACGCCAAGAATTTCCAGCATTTTGATTGGATAAGACATTTAATTTGCATTGATCAATCAGAACGCTGACAATTTCCAGCATTTTGATTGGTTAAGATATTTGCGTTGACCAATCAAAATGCTGAGATACGGCAAGGGACAACACGGCATGAGTAATACAGACGTTTTCATAGTCACACGAAATCTGCTCTATCTTCAAGGCACCGACAGAGAAGATCGGAACTGAATTTTGAGATTTCGTAGACTGCAAGCATGCAGTCCCCGTTTCTCTCCGATTCCGTAGACGAGTGAAGAATGGGGACGAGGTCAGGCATTCTAAGCACTCGTTTTTACTGATTCTCCAGGGGAAATGGAGGACTGCTCGCAGTCTAAGATTTCGGGAATTTACATACCGTTGTATGCTCGCTCCTGTCTGGAGAAGGAATTCTACAATTTCCACGTGACCATTCTTTGCAGCAAGATGCAGAGGAGTACGTTCTTTCTTGTCCAGACAGTTAACCATGCGAGAATTAAGTCCATCAAGCAGTAACTGGACTATCTTTAACCAGCCGTTACTGTAGAAAGAAATGCTGTCGTTGTTAATGATGATGATGATGATGACGATGATAAGAAAAATTGCACTATTACCTAATCAATAGACGTCAAGATTTTATAAGAGAGATGGGTATATTAATTCTACTTTTCCGTGCGTCTGTACTCTAATAGATGCACAGGTGACATCAAACTGTGGTGAGAACAAAAACGTACGCCGCACGAGACGAAGTCGAGTAGCGTGACTGTTGTTCTCAGCACATTTTGATAACTTTTATATATCTATTAGAGTGTGTATTGTAATCACACAAGGCTCTCGACCAATCAGAGTTCGCGTAATGTACCGAGTGAAAAATGTATGGCAATGATGGTGTTTATCACATTCTATCTCAAACCGTCTGAGCAGTCACTTTCTGTGTATGATCGGTAGCACATGTGATGCGATACAAAAGCGCGACTTACCTGACAGCCAAGTGTAAGGGCGTGTCCTCATCAACGTTTTGTACTCCTGCTAAAGAGTTCTCGATCGACAGTATCAGTTCTACGTCCTATAGATATGATATAAACAAAAATAAACCTTTTGGACACTGTTATACTTGCATAATACTAACTAACTACTATTCATTTATTACCATTTCATTTGACTCGTATATTTACATTAATTACAATAGACCATTTCACGGTTGTCGTGGCTCAATCTCAGCCTCGACACCGTGTAATATATTCTTTAGAATTTGACTACAGCCCGTGGAATTTTAAAGTGTTTCGATTGTTTATTGATGTGTGCATTCCTTACATTACCATGGGCTGCAGTCGATTTCTAAAGAATATATTAGACGCTGTCGAGGCTGAGGTTGAGCCACGACAACCGTGAAATGGTCTATTGACATGTAATACACGCACGTCTTTACAAATACAGGCACTACTTCTAGAATTCAACCCACCCTTATAACATAGACACCTCTAAAATACAGGGGCGGATCCAGAATTATCTTCAGGAGGGGGTGCACTGTCTTCAGGAGGGGATGCACCATCATATAATTTGGAAACTGCCGAGAGGATATTTTGGAAATATATTGAGAAAAAACTAAGGACTAAAGTCGTCTCAGGATGGGGTGCACACCCCCCTACACACCTCCCCTAAATCCGCCCCTGAAAATACCTAGATATCATTAAAGCATGTTATACAAAGGTTAGCGCTAATCGTCTTTCAAACAACTGATACTTGGTGTTTGTACAAAACAGGTTCATCTGTACTTACCAGTGGATATCCGCCCTTTGCTGCATAGTGCAATACTGTAGATCCTGTTCTATCTTTACTTCTGATAAGATTTCGAACCACTCGGTTCTACGATAAAATGGGATTCATTTAGTTTCATTTCTAATAGGACATTTGCATGAAGTCTTCATTTGACTACTTTCTTTTGTAAAATAATTACTGCCAATTGTTCTACTATTCTCAAGAAAGAATAAAAATTTGAATATGAAAATTCGTAAAGCACTCTGGTAGTTGTACAGTAGTCAAATGTTAATATTATATTCCCCGCGAACTTTTAGTTTGCGCGCGCAGTTTATTGAGAACGTTTCCTGACCCTTTTTGTTTTTGTTTGTTTGCTTGTTTGTTTGCTTGCTTGTTTGTCTGTCTGTCTGTCTGTCTGTCTGTTTGTTTGTCAGTTTGTTTGTCTGTCTGTCTGTTTGTTTGTCAGTTTGTTTGTTTGTTTGTTTGTTTGTCTGTCTGTTTGTTTGTTTGTCAGTTTGTTTGTCTGTCTGTCTGTCTGTCTGTCTGTCTGTCTGTTTGTTTGTTTGTTTGTTTGTTTGTTTGTCTGTCTGTTTGTTTGTCAGTTTGTTTGTTTGTTTGTTGTTTGTTTGTTCACCATTACAAATATCTCGCAATATGCATGAGGATGATTCACGCGCTCAACTTTAAAACCTTGATAATACAGCTCTCAAAATGATTGAAGAATCGTCCATAATTATAGAGATGACATCAATTGTTAGATGGACTCGTAAAAAATCAATTTCCACTCGATCATCTTCATTACATCTTACTAGATTGACACTAGATATGACATTGGCAGCGCAAAATATCAGTCGCACCATGAATCCCTTATCGAAATGTTTTGCTTAGAGCGGTTTTCATATGAGTGTGAAACTGACCGTACCGTACCGTGACCGTGTCAGTGCCGTAATGTCTTTAAAAACATTCGAAATTCCTGCAGTAACCGTAACGTGCATTGACCGTAACTGGTACGGTCAGTTTCCCACTCATACGAAAACTAAAACCGCTCTAAAAACATTCGAAAGTCCTGCTGTAACCGTAACGTGCATTGACCGTAACTGGTACGGTCAGTTTCCCGCTTATACGAAAAGCGCTCTATTACCTGTAGCAACAACTTTAATGTTGCATGGTTGCCAACAGCAAGATGAATGATAGCTCTGTCACGATGATCCAACAATCTCACATTAGCGTCATTCTTTAGTAGCACTTCAGTGGCTTCATTACAACCACGTGATACGGCCCACATTAATGGAGTTTTGTAATTATTATCCACAGGATTAATATCAATTTTCTGTGAAGGAAAACAGTAAAAGTCATTTATTAACGACTCTTATCCTGTGGCCCTGGGGGGGGGGGGGGGGGGGGGCAGGGGTTAGTTATACGAGAGGCCCCTACTTCAATCCTATGTCGGATCACCTCACACTTGTTCCTACTTCTTTCCATTGCGTGTAGCTTTTTAAATACCCTTAAAACGGAGCACTGATGGACAGAGGGAGTAAAATGAGCGCACAGTCGGCTTCCTGCGAGACCAGCATTCAGCTAAAGGAACTACCGACTACGCTGAAGATTAATGCTCTACCATTTTTTACCTTTTTTGCCACTGGTCATTGTAGCTGAGAATTAAACTTCTGTCCTGACCCGGCTGCACGAAGGGTAGATAGTGATATCCATTGGATAACTCTTTATCAATTAAATAAATCTATTCGAAAACGTAATCATTTGATCTACTGGGTGGATATCTAACGTAACGGATAGAGCTATACACCATTCGTGCAATAGGAACCTGGTTTCTAACTGTGGGTTATCGACAAGTTCGAGACTGTACCTGAATTAGCAGCATTTCAATAATTTTTGCTTGATTGTGTTTCGCGGCCCTAAAAATGAGAAAGCAAAGATGCAAAAAGTAAACATAATTGTGAAGAGAGAATAACTACGTACACAGGCGTGCAATTTTCGTATGAGTGTGAAACGGACCGCGCCGTGCAGTGATCGTGCCAGTCTCCTGTTGTCTGTGTGAACGTTCAAAATTCCTCTCGTTACTGTGCCGTTCCTTCAGACATATAAAAATTGCTTATCCTAGCTTGTTCCCAGAGCCTTCTCAGCTTCAAAATTGCTCTAATAGAGCTTAATACAAACCATATGCATCGATTGACCTATGATCAAAGTACTACAGTTATTTTATAATGGATAATAAAAGAAATCTTTCTTTAGCAAAAGCAATGAAACGTTGGAACTTACAAGTGAAGACATGTCATTCCATTTTTATCGACCAATGAGTAGTCAAATTCAAATGATACGGACTTTAGTATCATCGTTACCATGTCAACAGGGCCGAGTGCGCAAGCAACATGTACAGCGGTAGTCCCATCCGACGTCTGTAAGAAAGAACAACAGCTAAGGTACAACGATCACGTAATTTTCAATAACCTAATCTACAATTAAGTATACACAGTCGTCGAGCCTCAACTAACGCCCACCTCCATGCACGACGGCCTCCTCCTCTTCCTCCTTCATTCTTCTCCTCCTCTTTCTCCTCAGCTCCTCATTCTCCACCACCTTCTCCTCCTCCTCCTTCTCCTCCTTCTTCTTTTCTTCCTTCTCCATTGCCTTCTCCTCCTCCTTCTCCACCACCCTCCTCCTTCTCCACCACCTTCTCCTCCTCCTTCTCCTCATTTTCATAACTACTCCAAATGTTTCTCCTGATTTTCTGTGACCATATTTATTTACCTTTACTCTATCAATTCCTGCTTTATGCTCCAGACACAGCTGCACTGCCTGTAAATTGTAAGAATATAATTAATTCAATGAATCAATGCGGAGGGTGTTTTCAAATATAATTTCCACACACGATAATATGCGCCCAAATCTGCGATCTTTCTTTTTCGGGTTGCGGTGGGGTGGGGTACCGTCTGGAGATGTCTTGAGTCGGGTGTGCGACCCGCTTCTTGAAACCCTTAAGGCCGTTACACGCGAAGGAGCTTGCTCCCGCAACATGCTCCTGGGTCATTTTTCATGTTAAGGCCGTACACACGAGGGAGCTTGCCCCCGCAACACGCTCCCGCAGCAGATTTGCTCCTTGAGCTTGCTCCCTCATATTTAACCAGTTTGATTCAATGGAGCACAACCCGGGAGCAAAAATTTTGTCGCGCAACAATTTTTTCCGCATGAAATCGTTGGTACAGACGAAGGAGCTTTGCTCCGGGAGCATGTTGCGGGAGCGTGTTGCAGGAGCAAGCTCCCTCGTGTGTACCGGCCTTTACAAGCGGACTTTAAAATTTTATAAAACGTACTTTGCATAGCCAATTCAATAGTACACAAATCATGCATAACCTATATTTCAAACCAAAATCATGTCGAGATATATATGTTTACCCCATTTCTGGTAAACATTTGTTACGCTCAAACAACATACCTTTTGAATCGGTATATACCTATATAACTAACATATCAAAAAAAGGAATGCCCCCGTGGGAAGCCATTCAGAAGATACTTTACTGGAACTAATAAAGCAACAAAGCGGATCACTGAGCACTCTAACTGAGACTGCGTTATGCGATCATCCGCTGAACACCTAAATCACTGACTCACTTTTTGAATGCGACTGCTGACCGCAAGGTGAAGCAACGAGCTACCAGCATCGTCTACGCCGTACAATAGTTCGTCCGTTCGTTCCAATGCTATCAAAGAAAACATATTTGCTATATATAAATTCACAGGTTTCTGAGGAGGATGGATTTTTGGGAAGAAATCTAGAAGGGTTAAATAGCTGTCCAAGTCAAAACGGTTACACGATTTGCTGTAGTGATTGTAAGGAGCTGATCTAGATAGAGTCCTAGCAAAAGCATCTTACCGTTTCTAAAGAAAGATGCCATCAGTTCGTGGTTACCAAGTTGAGCTGCATAAGCGATGGCCGTCTTGTTATGACAGTCTCGAAGAAAAAGATCGGCTTTTCGACTGAGCTAATTAATGAGAATAAAAATACAATTGGTTTAGATAGGGGGTCAAAAATTAATGCTGGAGTCACTTTAATTCGAGCTCGCAGCATAACTTTACGGGCACGTTCCTTTACAGCCGCAAAAACTACGGGAGCGCGCGAGCTCCCGTATAAACTTGCCTGAAAGACCAAAGACATTGAAAAGAACGTGCGCTTCGAGAAACACAAGAGTAAGCTAACGGGCAATAAAGTTATCGAGTCTTTCGAGAAACGGGCCTCGGAGGGCCGGGGGAACCGGGGGGGCCGGGGGGAGGGTAGGAAAAGTGCACTGAGCGCAATTCAAAGCATCGGCAAACAGAACAGCTTGTCCTAATAAGATAATTCTATTTCTAGTAGCTTGTCGGCTCCTTATATAGCACTTGTGAAGTAAAGTGTCGGTCCAGTGTCTCGTAATGAAAGAAATAGAGGCCTTAGGGCCGTAATGTTTTGAAAAAGAAAACAGCCTAGGGAAGAGGACTGACCAAATGAAAGCTTGATGCGTTATGATTGGTTAAAACAAGGTTCATTATGGCGGAGAGATCTACTTACGTTTCCATGGAAACTCGGTAAACTTACCAATAATTTACAGATTCTAAGGTTGTTTGGATGCTCAAGTTGTGCAACGAGATGAAGCGGTGTGGTTTTGGTGGATGGCCCACACAAGTTGATATCGATTTTAGAACATTTTAATAGCGCCTGGAGTGAGAAAAAATTGCAAATAAAAAAGATGAAAAGAAATGGGACAAAGGAGTTAAGGTGGCTTATTTTCTTTTCAATCATTCAATTCACCAGTCCATCCATCCATCCCGTCGATATTCATCTATCCAACTGTTCATTTTTTTCTTCGTTCGTTCTTTGGCTAATTCATTCGTTCGTTCATTCATTTATTCATTCATTCCTTGGTTGGTTTATTCGTTTATTTTTTTGCTGATTCATTCGTTTGTTCATTCATTTATTCTGATTCATTCATTCATTTATTCATACATTATTCATCTATCAATCTATTAATTCATTCTTTCATTTATTCGTCCATTCGTTCATTCATTAATTCATTCATTCAATGTATACATCCAATGATTAAATCAGTTCTTCCATTCTTTTATCCTCTAGCTTCCTGTCCTCATTCAAGCGAGATAAACCGCTAACCAAGCAACTTACGTTAACGACAGAAACGTTTCCACTCCTGACAGCAGCATGTAAAGGCGTTTCTCCACGATTGTCCAACACGTTAACGTTCACTTTGCGTTCAATAAGATAAACCACAGCGTCTACGTTCTGTGACGCGGCTGCTGTATGAAGGGGAGTCTTACCAAATTCATCACGACTGCTGATATCAACTAGAAATATAATGTTTAGTTCATTAGCTTCTCCTTCTAATGAAGGTAGGGACACCACAACGTTACCTTTCGCCAATTACTGTGGGCCCTGTAGTGTAATAGGACAGACCACACACACCGCGGCAACTTCATAACACAGAGTCCCAAAACCTTACGTTCGCCGATTGTTCGTTCGTTCGTTCGTTCGTTCGCTCGTTCGCTCGTTCGCTCGTTCGCTCGTTCGCTCGTTCGCTCGTTCGCTCGTTCGCTCGTTCGCTCGTTCGCTCGTTCGCTCGTTCGCTCGTTCGCTCGTTCGTTCGTTCGTTCGTTCGTTCGTTCGTTCGTTCGTTTGTTCGTTTGTTCGTTTGTTCATCTATCTGTCTGCCATTCTATCTGACTGTCTCTCTGTCTGTTTGTTTGCTCACAGCAGAGTTAACTCTGCTCAAAGGCAAACCAAGCTCAACCGCGCTTTTATAAGAGAATGTATGGGGATTTAGAGTCAAGTTGGAAAGATTCCAGGAGTTACCTGTTGCGTCATCCTGTTGGTGTTTGATCCTTGTATGCAGTTTCAGCAATTTCACTTGAAGAAAACCCCCCACCAAATAAAATGCCGTTTCATTATTCAAATATTTCCAACTTAACTCTAAATACCCATATATTCTCTTATAAAAGGAACAAGGATGGCACAGTAGGTTAGTGCGCTGCCTTCGGTGCGAGAGTTCCCGAGTTCGATCCCCAGTGACTTCACATCCTTGTTTCGACTTCCTTCCTCTTCGTGTAGCTTTAATTAGCTTTAAATACCCTTAAAACGGAGCACTGATGGAGAAAGGGGGTAAAGGGTGCACCTTCGAACGCTTGATACATGAGCCTCTGGCTCGAGAGATTTGGGCAATCACTCCCCGCCATTTCGAAGTAAAACATTAGCCTTTGCCTTTTTTTGCCTTTGCCTTATAAAAGCGTTGAGCTTGGGTTGCCTGTGGTTTGCTTGCTTAGTGTTTGTTGCTTGTTCGTTTGGTTGGTTGGTTGTTCGTTTGTTTGTTTGTTTGTTTGACTGCTACTCGCCAAACAACACACATTTCGCGATTATATATCTGTCACATTTACGTTTGGGCAGCTGCATTATCATAGTGAACATTCAGGTGTTTCCGATATTTTCCATTTTTTAATGAATTATATTATAAATATTTTTGGTTGTTTTGTCAAGTGATATTAAAAAGCTTAAGATCTAAGAGATGAAACAAGCGTGTTAAAGTAAAAAGCGTGAAAAAAGGCGGGAATTTTCAGTTAAACCTTGAACCCACAAGTGAAATCCAAAGAACACAGGTATCCCGGTCTCACTTACCATCAAATAAACTAAACCTTTTCATATCCCTGATGTCTTTTCCTTCTACAATAGCGGCATTCAGTTGACTGACACTTGACTATATAAACATATAAAAGTCAAAATTAAATGTGTTTGCCATTAAATGCTGAAACCATCTGATTAAAGCCGCTTAATTTGAATATCAAAATAGTCAAGTAGGGCAACAGTTCAAACAGATGTCGAAAACCAGTGTATCTAAAAGTGCATCCATGAATTGAGAATTCCTCTCGATCTTGGCAGTACACCTTACTCAAAGCCGATTCTGATTCTGGAAATACAGCATGTTGAAAGCATTAAAAGTACTGAAAATTGTTGATCCAGTTTGCAAATATATTTACTAGACAACACTTCTTGAACGGTTGGAAATTCTGCTTGCTTGACGAACACCGGAAATTTTCTAATGGACTCATTTTTTGTACTGATTGCTCACTTAAAATTATGAAACATTGTAGAATATAAATTCAAACACGGTGTTTACCTTTTTTCTTAAGAACTGTCGTTTTGCAGCTAAAACTCCGCCAATGGTTGGACCAGATGAGGCAGTATTCAAATGACCATCGTTCTCTCTCTCCTCAATTTGCTTGACGCTTGCTCGTCCAAAAAAACTCTCTCCACGGTCAAGTTCAGGATTGCAAGTTTGTTCAACTATAGTTCGAAGAGCTTCGACCACGTTTTGTTTGTTTTCTTGCTCGACTTTGTAGCGACGGCTGGCCATCATCGAATTCAGTTCAACTGAACTTATGACCACTGCTTTGTTAAAAGTCAATAATAAACCCACGTTCAATTGAAAACAGGTTCGACGAGTTTGTTTTAACTAAAAATTCCGTTGGTCGAGCAAATATTTAAGAGAAAAATTGTTTTACTCGTTGAAAAGTTGACTTGTACTTGAGTACGATGCATGTAAGCAAAGTATTAAGTCATAATAATAATGTATTGTTCTTGCGCGCTCATTATGCCGAGAATTAGGAATTTTAATTAAAATACGGCATACAATTATCATTGACATCCACAGGAAGCCCATTTTGTTTCAGTCGTAAACTTCAGTTTCTTCTTCTCCTTCTTGTTCTTTTCTTATTCTTGTTCTTCTTGTTCTTCTTGTTCTTTTTCTTTTTCTTCGATCTTCTTCTTCTTCTTCTTCTTCTTCTTCTTCTTCTTCTTCTTCTTCTTCTTCTTCTTCTTCTTCTTCTTCTTCTTCTTTTTCTTCTTCTTCTTCTTCTTCTTCTTCTTCTTCTTCTTCTTCTTCTTCTTCTTCTTCTTCTTCTTCTTCTTCTTCTTCTTCTTCTTCTTCTTCTTCTTCTTCTTCTTCTTCTTCTTCTTCTTCTTCTTCTTCTTCTTCTTCTTCTTCTTCTTCTTTTTTGTATTCCTAGGCCTTCTATTCTTTCTGTTTTAGATCCAGTTCTTGTTTGGTCTAGCAGTAAATTTTTAATGCTGTACATGTGCTACTGACAACTCATTTTTAGTGCATGAAATTGAAAGTGAATTGAATAACTCACTTCATTCATTTTTTATCCAAGATATAATATCTATTAATAATTCTTTCGTTTCTTTTAAAAGTGAATATTTTTTCATATACCTGTTATCAATGAATGATGATTCAGTATCAGGTGTTTTTGCTAAATATTGCTATAATATTCAATTGTTGTATGACAGTTGTAATGGTCAATAGATAGCTACGATGATTTATATATTTACATACATATCTATATACTTTACACTTATTATATTATATTATATTATAGTGTAGTCTAGATTCAATTTTTGTTTGTATTCCTTATATACCTTACTGGTATTTTTGTTTGGAATAAAGCTATTATTATTCATTCTCACCCGGAGCCCGGGTTTCACCTACTGACGGAAACAAATTGAGTTACTTGGAACAATGGAAACGGAAATAAAATGCCGTAAGGTTTCTACGCCGGTAAAGTGCAGCATAAATAATTTATCAGTTAAGACTGACGTTTCAATGAAGCGGTGGCTTTCATGCATGAAGACTAAGGGCCCGTTCACATGAAGGCAATTTGTCCCTGATAGCAGGGATAACTCTTTTGTTTTGTGTCCCCCAGGGAAAAGAAAACAAAAGAGTTATCCCTGCTACCAGGAACAACTCGCCTTCATGTGAACGGGCCCTGTCAGACAAGCTCTTTAAACTCAAATAAAAATGTTCGTTTTACAATTGATATAGAAGTTGGCTGTCATTCTGTTATAGAAAGGTTGTAATCGGCATTGACCAAAAATAAACGTCGAACATACATTATATTCGCATCAACAAATAAAAACTACACTAATTATGCCTTCTCCCGAAAGTCTCTAGAGTACAAAGGCGCGCAAATAAAGCTTGCATTATTAGTACTAAATAGCCTAATTGAACAAAAGAAAACATTAGAATTGGCATGAAATGTCACTATTTAGTAGTTTTTATGTTGCACGCTATTTAATTAGTGTTTGTACTCTAGCTTGAAAAGAAAGCTGAATAGGTATTGGCGAAAAACTCCAGAAACTGAATATTTTTCTTCAATGATCTTGTAGTATTTAATTCATTTTCTTTCTTCTCACTCCAAAAGTCCTACATGAATATTAATGAAGCCCGGAAGCTTTTCGCGCATCATGCATGGCTCGACTCAATAAACATATCAGACAAATTATGTTTTTACTAGTGTTTCTTATATAATTTTTATCCTTGCTACAATAGATTTAGGCTATATCAAGGTGTTAGAAAATATTAATATTGTCCACGCACCAGTTTTGCATATCATTTATTGATTTTTACTATATTTCGGTACATGCTGTCATGTTTGTAATTTGATGAGATAAAATCGTTTTAGATTCCAATTCGATTGCAGCTGAATGTATTGAAGACCGCACTCGAGCGAGAATCTTCATCAGAACTGGATCAACCAGTTTAACAGGTTTTTGATCAGCTCGTCATCAACACGAAATTTACCTCATACTCTCATGTAATTATGATGAAAATTTATGCGAAAATTACTTCAAAACGTGGAAATCGATTCCTCCATAGAGTGATTTTCAATTGACTGTGAAAGAAAAATGACTATTTAGTTTGTAGTAGTTGATAAGAAACAAAAGAAAACAATGGCTTTAGAATATACTACCAATTATTAGTTTGTCGTATTCTTTCACGGCCAAATGAAAATCACTCTATCAGCTCTCTATAAAGTTTACTAGAAACGTAGCTAAATGTTAGCACCCTCTAGTCAATCTTTACCGTTGCCGTGGCAACCAGTTACTATGGTAACCAAATGTCAATATTGCTTAGTTGCAAGTGACGTCACGGCAGCCATCTTGGATGAAATTTAACAAGACACTCGTTTGCAGTTCACTCGGCGGGCTTTCCACCCTCCGCGGCCGGTCATGCGCAGTAGAGACCCGTCTGTACTTCGTGACGGACAAAAACCCTGCACCTTATGACTCGGTGGTAGGTCCTTCATATATGATACATTATAATGGGTCCTATTGTATATAACATAATAATGATAATAACAATAGTATTTCGTTATATACAATAGGACCCATTATAATGTACCATATATGAAGGACCTACCGACTCGGTCGGCTTCGCCGCTGAGTGGCAAAGGTCATTTCTGAGCTGTAGTATCAGTTTCTTCATTCAACATGGCTACCGCTCGCGTATATTTCCTTTCTCGATAGAAGGGTTGAAACTCAGCAATCTTGACCATCAACTTGTTGTTATCAAAAGCTAGTGTCAGTACTCAAGAACGTTGCTATGGTAACTTGGTGCCAATCCTCCTAACCTGATCATCAGGCCGTTACTATGGTAACCTAGTACCAGTACTCTTGACCATCAGGTCTATTTTCTCCAGTTATTGATTGTCGACACACAAACATAAGGTGCTGTATGTCCTCCTGTAGGTCCATGGGTGTGGTTGGGGAGGAATGACGTCGCCACGGTTGTCCATTGTGGTCGATGAGAAACTTTTCGAAATTCCAACTGATGTCGTCGTTACGAATAAGATCCCAAAATAACATTCTGACGTCGTCGGTGATGAAGCCATCGGGTGCAGGACATCTATCCTGATAGAGTTAAAAAAAGAAAAAGAAAATGTCTCAACCATAGCTAGATTTTAAAGGTCTACTTGGATGAAAACCGGTGAAAATTGAAAACTGATCATGATTATTTCTATATGAAGATTAATACAGTTCTATAACAAGCTAATCTCCGACAAAAATCTACATTTCAAGCTCATTATCACGGTGAAATTTTGGTTTAAAACCTAAAAGAACAAAAGGGTTGAGTAATTTTACTCACAATTTAAATGCTAAAATTAAAACCTGGACAATATTTATCCGCCTCTTTCGGTTATGAAGAAATGTTGCTTCATGGTGATTATTGGTGCCGTACATATAGGTTTCACTGAGTTTCAATAATTTGCAATTTTCATTGATTTTAATTGATCCAAGAGCTCCTTTAATAGCTGTAGTGAAAATACACAATACACCAATTTCCATCAGTTCAGTGGTCACACAAAGCATCCAAGCGAGGCTTCAGGGTACAAATTGGAATAATCCTTTGTGTGTACCCTGGAGCCTCGCTTCAATGATTTGGGTGTGGCCAATAATGAACCGGATGTATGGAAAATGGTGAATCGGAGTACATACACAACACAAGGTAAGGGGTAGAAGGGGTAGTTGCTCCTCCTTCCCTTAACTACCTAACGAAATGGATACCCTGTTCTCTGTACCTAAATATTTCCTACAAAGGAAACATAACGGAGTCCCCCTTCCCTCCCTTCCCCCAACAAATTTGTGTTATATACAGCATTGATTTCTAGAAATTGAACCTCAACTTGGCCCGGTTGTTCGAAAGTGGATTAGCGTTAACCCAGGATTAACTCCAAATGTTTTCTTTAGAGTTAACCCCGGCGCTAATCGGCTTTCGAAAAACCGGGCCCCGGGCCTTATGGCAAATATGTCACATCTAATTAAATATATTTATATGTGCATTTTGTGATGTTTCCCAAAATGTTTGCTGCGTCTCGGTTCAGAAAGAATAGAGGAAGTCCTTGTTTTGTTTGCCTGTTTGTTCGTTCGTTTGTTCGTTCGTTTGTTCGTTCGTTCGTTCGTTCGTTCGTTCGTTCGTTCGTTGTTCGTGTGTTCGTTTGCACGTTTGTTCGGGGGAGGATCGGATGAATTTCAATAAAATTGCTTAATAAAGTTCATCTAAGCACAACAATAGAAATAGTATCTAAAAATGGCCACTTCCCTTTAATAGTAATTTTCCCTGACAGCAGGTATAATATGAGACCCCATCACATAAAATAGATACCTGCTTAATCAAGACATCCTGTCATTAATGGCAATTTTTTTAGGGACGGACCATTAGAAAAGTGATGGGGTGATGGGGGGGGGGGGGGGGGGGGGGGGAGTTTGGGATTGGCATAATTTTTTTTGGGCCACCAAAAGTGGAAATGAAATTTTTTTTCACTTTGGCAGGAATTTTTTTTTTAAGAAAATGTCCTGGCAGATTTTTTTTTTTCAAAATTTTTATTGGAAATATATATTTTTTTGCTTTTACCCCCCCCCCCCCCCCCCCCAACATCACTTTTCTAATGGTCCGTCCCTTATGCTTTTGAAATCGTACGAGGCTAAAACGAACTTTCCTTCTCGGTTTTCCCCCCGTTCAGAGTTTGGAGGAAATCTCCAGGCACTTTTGTGATCTTTTATATCTTAAGCTGGTGAGGTGAAATATTTCACCTGACCGAAAAATGCTTGCGCAAACAAATCTTACCTTTAAAAATTTGTATACATCACTCTGATTCACCCCGTTGACGTCTATCTTCTCAAACACGAGGAAATTAGGCATATAGCCATGACCAGGACGTACATACTTTAATCCATGGAGTATTTCGTACTCGTCTTCTCCTGGTTCCTCTCTGCCAAATTGGTTACATGGAAATGTGAGAATCTCAAATTCGCATGTTCCATTGCTAAATCTTTCTTTTAATACATTCATTTCGAGATAGTGCAACGTAAAGCGTCAAAAAGTCGCTACGTTGATCACGAGTAAAACTTTGTTTTTGAACTGGTTAAAATCATATACTGTTCCATTGAGTAACTTTGCTTTGAAGTCGTAAAATGATTGAGGTTTTCCCAGCTGACCACGAGGTTTACAAGTCTCGAAGGCTTTTTCGAAGTAAGCTGAGGCACGAAGGATGAAGGCGAAGAAAAGAAAGGCAAAGATGGTGATTGGAGCACAAAAGGCTCCCATCTTGTACCTTTCTCGGCGAAAGTGATATCAAGACAGGTGCAAAAAATCAGCCAGCCAAAATAAATCTTTCGGTCTAATGATTTGAAGACAATTCAGGTGTGGCAATTAATTTGGAGCCACCAGGTGAAATTCGACCAATCACATCGAGTATAATGCTCCAAAGGAAGGAGAATTCCTATCAAATAGTCAAAGTGACGTTGTCATGTCAATTTCTAGCAGGTGAGGGCGGTTCTGCAAGGTGTTGAGGTCATTATGACATTACCAAACGCGCAATTTCAAAAGGTTAATTGGCAAAGCATAAATTCCGATTCTCTTTAGCCGCGAGCAGCTTTTTGACACTTCTTGAATCAACATCCTTCTATAGTATAGCAATATCTTCTTAAAACAAAGTTTTGAAATAAAAAGGACACGAAAACGAAAAAAAAGAACAAAAGAAATCAATTTATTCGAAATGTAACTCGCAGTTCACCCGAGCGAGTTTTCTATAACTGTTATTTGATTTCGTCGCTCTTTAGTATCTTCTAGGTTTTTTGCTCGTTTTTTTCCCTTGCTTTCAAAAGTATATATATATTCATACTAACAATTTATGGTACAAGCACTAGCCCTCACAGGAGAATAAAGTAGCCTCTTGTTTCATGCAATACAAATCCATCAGCACTGACATATTGTAAATATATATATGAGTATTATGACAAAATGTTTAATATTGAAAAACGGTGCTTACAATATATGCAATGTTTCCAATTTCATCATTGATTTGCTAGCTAATCGACATTTTCTTTTAATTACTTGCTTGGAACCAGTTTTAACTAAATAGAGATAGATATTAGATACAGATAGCCGGTTAAGATCTAGAGCTAGAAATGAATTAAGAATAAAATAAATAAGTTAATTTTCACTTGTAGTTTCATTATACATTCCAGCGATTTGCATATTTCTCATTTCTTCAGATTTATATCAAACTATTGTTGGCATTTCGTCAGTCTTAACTTTAAATTTTTAAATGTATTACCAAAAAATGATATTAATTTTGATAACAAATTTTTTTTCCTCAACGTGGATTACACACATTCTTGAATTTACCTGTTCTATAGATTTTTCATTCGATTGAGGCTAGATTGTCCAACTGGAAATTTTTGCTCATTTCCTATGATAGGAAATATCTGGGAAAATGTATTTTCCTACATACTTCTAGATATTTCCTATCATAGGAAATTGCATTTTCCTAGATATTTCCTATCATAGGAAAATAAAAAGGTAGGAAATATCTAGGAAATTGATGGGAAAATGTATTTTCCTACATTTTGTCCAGTTCCTATCATAGAAAGATGCAATTTCCTAGATATCTCCTAGCTAGATATTTCCTATTATAGGAAATTGGCAAAATTTCCAGTGTCCATTGGTGCGTTTAGTTGGTCACCTAAATGAATTCATGAACCTTTACAAAAATGACCAAGTTCTTTGCTGGTTCTAGGATTTTGGAATTCAAAGACTTAATGGTACAGTACTCTAAAATGGTTTCACGTTCTAATAAGCCCCTCTCTTGAACTGGTTAATCTCTTTTAACTCCCATTCGAATAGTGCTATCATCAGACATCACACTCAGTCGAGTAGGTTAGGCAATGTTTAGACTAGAAAGCAGGCTTACTTACAATTATTGCCAAAATGATAACATTTTGACCATTTATTTTGGCATCTAACCTTTTTTATGTATTTGGCGGTCCCCCTCACCCCTGTACAATGTTGCGGTTTCTAGAGTAACCAGGAATGTAGCAGAATGCATCTAAAATCTTGAGCGCGCTCACGCTTTTATATTCGAATGTTGTTTTGGGCTGTTCTGGCTCGATCTATATTTCAGTGGCTACTGCACGAAAACAAGGAAAATTATTACTCACTTAATGAACTTATTTTGGTATATTTTATCGTTCCCTCATCCTTAAAAAGGTCCTACTTTCCCTCATAATTTGGAGTTTGAAAAGCCTCCTTTGATTTAAGTATTCAGTTATAGAATATGAAGCTCCTCCTCCTCCTCCCCCTTCTCCTCCTCCTCCTCATCGTCCTCAATTGAAACTCTCTCGTTAATGCCCCCTCAATTCCTGGTTTGAAAGGTGCACAGTTATTCATACTTGTGCTGATACTCACACGCTCTCCCTCTTTTACTCTCACTGAAATAGATAAAGTTTCCTTGAATCACAATGGAACTAACATCCGTGATGTCACGGAGAGATTTCTCTGTCAGTAGGTTTGCAGCGAAGGTCATACGTTTACTCTGCGAGCTCCATCGGTAGGCAGCGATGCGACTGTCTCCGTAAGGATCACTCATAGAAATAGCCATGGTGTTTGTTTTATCTATGGATATATCAGTAAAGATTTTCACACCTTGTGGATCATCGAGGTATTGGTACTCTTTGTACTCAGTCTCCGATTGTACTTCAATGACTTGGATATAGCTGTAAGTACTGGTCTCACTCAATGAGAGAGCAAAAGTGTCCCCACCTAGGTGAAGACCAGAATTCACAGAACAGAATGCACAATCTGCATTGATAACGACCTGTGGTTTGATACGGCCCGACTTAGCCGCACTGGCGAAGCAGATATCAGGAATCTTTATCAACATAAAGTTAGACTTCTTCGAGCTGGATTCCTTTGCAATGAGGAATCCATGTATCTCATCATAGTATGATAAGCAATTGTAATTTAGTAATTTAAAATCAATGGCTTTGAAGTCGAGGGTTAGTCTAAACCCACGAGCTAGCCTTTTACCATCGTCACTGACATCGTACATTTGTATGTACCCCCAAGTCAAGCTGTTTGAATGGAGCACTCCAAAGCGGTTACGTCCAGGGCAAACGGTGACGTCCAGGACATGCGCTGCTCTTTGGATGGGGGAACTGTAAGTCTTAGTCTTGTTTACCTTAATCTTGAGAATCCATTCTGAGAAAAAGATTGAAAAAGTGTAGAGCAGCAGAACAACAGCAACAACAAGTTTTATTTGCACCTATCTATGACATACAGTATTACATTCTAACAAAAAAATAGACTAAAATAGATAATATTTTTAAGGTACTGGCTCTAACAAATAACTAAAAAGCTAAAATTGTGTTAGAGCCAAGTAACTGGTAATGATTTTTCCGAATAAAAATAAGAACAATGAACAATAACAAGAACTAACAAGAAGAACAAGAAGAACAAGGACAAGGACAAGGACAAGGACAAGGACAAGGACAAGGACAAGGACAAGGACAAGGACAAGGACAAGGACAAGGACAAGGACAAGGACAAGGACAAGGACAAGGACAAGGACAAGGACAAGGACAAGGACAAGGACAAGGACAAGACAAGGACAAGGACAAGGACAAGGACAAGGACAAGGACAAGGACAAGGACAGGACAAGGACAAGGACAAGGACAAGGACAAGGACAAGGACAAGGACAAGGACAAGGACAAGGACAAGGACAAGGACAAGGACAAGGACAAGGACAAGGACAAGGACAAGGACAAGGACAAGGACAAGGACAAGGACAAGGACAAGGACAAGGACAAGGACAAGGACAAGGACAAGGACAAGGACAAGGACAAGGACAAGGACAAGGACAAGGACAAGGACAAGGACAAGGACAAGGACAAGGACAAGGACAAGGACAAGGACAAGGACAAGGACAAGGACAAGGACACCTTTCATGTACCTTCATGTTTCGCGCCGCTTGACGTTTTATGTAATGAACCAGAAACTAGTACCATCATATGTTGATTGACCATATCGAGAAGAACTTTAAAAATATTTGATGCTGTATAAGTTTCCCATGACACTAGGCCTGGACCATCAGTGGCAAATTCTGTTTGACAAAACAATTATATAATAAAGGATTCAATAATTACGGATAACAACGATTAAAAGAAGTAATGAGTACGAAATATAAGGATCTACTAGACAGCGTAGCATTTTGTATGGCCAGAATGGAAGACAGAATAGAACAAATATAATTTTTCAATAATGAAATAAAATGAAGGCAATATAACATATAGCATTTGTATGGACTTGAGTACAAATAACTACTATTATAAAAACTGAATTTAGTTAATGAGGCAGTATTTTCTTTTACAACATAGAATCCTAGAGACTACCTGTTGGTGGCATGCAGTCCCTTGCTTTTCCAACATCCACCAATCTGCTGCAGTACCTCGTCACGAAATCCATCAGCTGAAGGCGCAATGTTTCATAATCGATACCTGCTGGCTCAAGATCTTGTTTGAAGTTATCAGTAAGTAGCTCTGTTATGGAAGTTAGCTCCAAGCTGATCGGCATGGGTGTGTCAGAGGTGTGTGATGCCCAGGAACCTGGATTCTGATCAGCAGGCATATGGCTTCCATAAGTGTAGGAAATCTTGGACTCTCGCACATCCTCAAACTTTTGCCTTTCTCTTTTTTGTGAGTCCGTCTCTTGGGTGATTCCAACCGAAAACATCCCAGAATAGCTAGCAGCAGTTCCAACGTGAATTCCTTGAGAGCGTAATGATTCGTAGCTACCAGTAGACAGTTTGCTCTCTGTTCCATACTTAGATCCCATCACTCCAGTTGAAATAAAGTGAGTACCAAAATTATCAACTAAGTCTTCAAAGTTTTCATCGGAGGGGTCTTCACTGCACTTTGCCAGTGTGGCAAGAATTTGCAGACTGAGTGGTGGTGGTAGATCCAAGAAGACAGATCCTTTGTAATAACTACAGATGGCTTCTGTTTTTACATGAGTAAAACTCGCAGAACTAAGTTCCTTGTTTTTCTTTTGGAAATCCACATTAGCTTTGAATTGTGCTCCGGCATACTTGCCTTCTGCGCTGATGGAGGTTTTCATCGAATCCATATAAGATTTCGAATTACGACTTTCGTGTGAGCTAAACTGAATTAAACAACTGCTTGATATCACAAAAAATATTCCATCAGGGACATACCACTTGCCATCAGCAGTAGTTTCTCCGTTATATACTGCCTGAAAAATGGGAATTTTTCTGATTCCTGGGTCAACCCCAAGTAGGGGATCCACAATGGGATTTCCATAAAGGATGTTATAGCCACGGAAAAGGTAGTCGATATTTGGCATAGGCTTACTTGCATTACTAGATGCAATACACCAATTGATAAAACTCGTCCAAACCAGAGAGCAAATCTGTAAGTGTAATTCCAGTGCTTTCATCTTCGTGCCCTTGCCTAGCTCAATAAAAGTTCCTGTTCTGTCCTCTGGTGCTGAACTATGTTTAAGTGAAGAATTGAGAAAGGTAATGATAACAGTTTAAAATGTCGTCCCAATTATTTCACCGTCCTATATTGCAAAAACCCTCCAAATATATTCCTTTAGTTCCTGCACTCTAGTGCTTAACTACATCTAAGTGAACAAACCACCTATGAACAATTGTCTTGGTGATACCAGTTTAAGATCAGAGTATTAAAGTCCATGCAGTTTCAATGCTTCTATCTATCGTCCAATATTGCAAATACCTGTCAAAAACATTAAGTTCCAGTCCTGGCGCTGAATTACATCTAAGTGAGCGAGTGAAATAATTGAATTGTCTTGATCATGATATGATGAAAGTTTACATGTAAAATAGTTCAATGATTTCTATACTTAGTCCGAAAATATGACACTTAACGAGAGGGTATTGGCCATAAAAAAATCGTTAATCAGAAGCCAAAATGAATGCTTGTATTACGTACATATATTGCTGGTTTTAACCCTTACCTTGAAAATTAAAAGATAAATTAATGGAGAGTGGTAGCTATTTTGGATGTACGAACGAGTTACTGATGAGAAATCTTTTGTTGAAGTTCATTCAAGATGGCTACTGTGACGTCACCTGCAACCCAACAATTTTGCTGATAATTTATTCAAGAGGCGGAGTACGGAACTTATTCCTTAATGCAGTGGAAAAGTATACCCTTTATATTTCTATCAAGCCCCAGTGAACTGAGCTATACTTAAATTGCAAAAACAAAAACAAAAAAACAGCACTAGATTCTATGCATGCATATTTTAGGTTTATGTGCAAAACGTTTTCAAATGATGGCATATCATTTAACTTACTTTAGAACAGCTCAAGAGCCTTTCCATTTGGGCGTGCACAGGTAGTCTCAGCAGGCGGTTCAGAAAGAAGTCGAGTTCATTAAGATAAGCTGATTTTGCTACATTCCGTGTCAGTAGCTTGTTGAATTAGGGCTTATCTGGTCTCCCTTGCAGGAAGCCCTAACAAAATAAAATGTACTGTATTGTTAAGAACCAGAAAACCTCTACACCGTTCCCAGAGCCACTATCTCTTACTGCGCACTTTAATTTGCACTTTGGTTATTGTAAATTGAATGAGAAGAATTTGGTTACTAACTCGAAAAACCTTTTATCACGACTGAGCAAATTGTGGATTATTAGTCAAAAGGGTAGTTTCTGAAAGTTTTAAGTAAATTTTGAGAAAATGTATGTTTAAATAATAAAGACTAAACATGCGGGATCTTAGTTTATATAATAATTGGCATATTACGCGCGCTCTGATTGGTCGAACAACCATGTGTGATTAGAGTACACACACATAGATGGCGTCATCGAACCTTACGCGCGCTCTGATTGGTTGGAATGTTTCGATAAATATGATATAAAACAGATAGATTCCATTTTTCCGTGCGTCTGTACTCTAATCGATGCACAGAAGACGTCAAAATGTGGTGAGAACAACAGTCACGCCTTTTGTTCTCACCACATTTTGACGTCATCTGTGCATCGATTAGAGTACAGACGCACGGAAAAATGGAATCTATTTGTTAAATATTTTATAGTACGTTTTTTAGTTGAAACTACCGTAGTTTCTATCATTCCCAAAAGACTTTTTTGTATATTTTATTACGATCGTACATAAAAACAACAAGGACAGTTAGTACAATATATATTATTATCATTATAACTATTTATTTTTCTATCCTATCGTCATCTTGGTGGTGACAAGTGACACGTGACAAATGCTTTTGTTTGTGGTTCTGGAATTTGTAATGAAAGCTTCCTTTCAAATCACAGAGTAACAATTGAAACATTGTTTCAAAGACTAGTAAAAAACATTAGTCTAACTTTATACATTTTTATACATCAGGCGAAAGTCTCCTTCATTGCCGTGACAAGTCTCGTCACGCAACGCTCCATCGATGGAAGGTTGCGTGACAAGACTCAACATGCGAAGGACATGTACTAAGAAATTATTGATATGAAGGCTTGCTCAATAATGATATCTAATCCAATGACTCCATTTTCTTTTGGAAGGCTCTCTTCTGTTTCTCAATATTAAGTGGCTGACGATCAATTGTTGAGCCCACAGTTTCTGCCAGTTTGGTCAATTCTTCCAAAGTGCAAGCATGCGCGGTTGATTCTTTCTCATCGTTGATGTTTTCGCTTATTTCTTGAATCATGGGGCTGTGTGTGAGCTCTTGGTTGTGCGGTAGAGCGGAATCGCGTAGTTCTTGAATCAGTGGTTTATTATGATTCTTTTGCATATCGGGTTGGTTGATTTCTTGAATGAGAGGCTGGAGAGATGTTTTGATAAAAGTGTATAAATAAAGGAAATGCTATTTCTCACACACTGGGATTTCCTGTTATAAGTTGGATATCATGATGGAATAGGATTGGTCGATTTCATGACTGAGGGCTGGTGAAGTGTTTTTATAATAGTAAATAAAGTAAAAAATATTTCTTTATGACAAACAATGATTTTCAAACAGGAAAAACTATGACAGTACAAGCAAGACAGTAGTACAGTTAAAAATGATTTTTGGGGGGAGGATAGGATGGAGGGAGGAGGGGAGAGTACAACAATGAGCATGGCTAGTTACATCGACAAAAAAATGAGACGTGAGTTACAAACGTACACGATGTCGTCTCAAAAACATATATCATTACTTTTTTCTTTAATTTTTGTAAGCACATTAATGCGTTTTAAGATAATTAAACAGGGAAAACTTACCTTTTTATGTGCTACATTGGTGTGGAAGCTGTGTACAAATATAGGATCATCAACGTCGACGTCTTCGAGGTTTGGAAGATTCTGCAAAACAATGACTCTCTGATATGAATAAAGGAAAGTTGTTTGGAAATTACGGTAACAATAAATGGTTACATTAATGCAAGGTTTGGGATACCTCATCATCATCTTCTTCGGAATCAAACTTTTCTTCTCTTTTATCTGAACTTAGTTTTATCGTCTCTATTTCCTCATCTAAAGAAAAAGGTAGGGATGGCTTTTAGTAAACCCCTTAAAAATACAGACAGACAGCTCAGGCAAGCTGGGGGCACGGAGACAGACAGACAGATAGATAGACAGACAGATAGGCAGCCAAACAGACCTTAAAAATCTAAACAGACGGACACAAACGGCTCAGGCAGGTATAGAGAAACTTAGACAGCTCATTCAGGCCTGGATGGCAGGCACATTGGCAGCCAGACAGGTTAGATAGAAAAACAGACAGACAATAGGCAGCCAAACAGATAGACTGACAGAATGATAGAGAAACACTCAAAGCAGAGAGAGGGACAAAATGAATGGAAGACACAGAAAAGCAATCAGAGTTGTGAGCAGAAGAATAAGAAGATAAAACACAAAGGCAAAAATCATTCTTACCATTGATTTCCGTGATAAGAACCCTTTCTTTTGAACTTTCTCTAGGATGCTCTGGAAGGTTTCGTAAAAAATACATGTTTATAACTGCAATGTCAGGGAGTAATGTCACACAGCCATACATTCTTTGCAAATTTATCAATTTCTTTGTAAACTACATTTAACCCTTTCGCTACTGGGGATTTTTGAGGTTTTTACGCGATTTTGAGGTCATAATCGATTTGTGTATTTTTTCGCCTGCTTACTGGAGTAACCATAGAAACTTCTGCTGTTTTGTACTATTGAGGGCTCAAGTTAACCGGTTGAAACCAGTTTGAAGCGGTAGCGTTTTTGGTCGAGTAATGGTGGCGTTTGAAAGTCCAGAAAACTTGGATTTCTGTGAATTTTCGAGCCTTTTTTCGCCTTTGGTTCCTACTGGCTGGGCATCATTAAGCCTGGAAGTAGCAGAGAGCTTACTTGCCGTAAGAATTCGTCAAGGTGTAACACTTCGTAGGCATTTTGGCTCGTAGCTTTGACTGGGTGAATTTTGAGTGGTGCCAAGACGAAGTGTGCTTTGAAGCTCGTCCAAGGGCAATTTCTCGGACCTGCCATGGCATTTTTTGGGAGTTGTGACGATTAAGGAACACAGCAAGCGCGAAATTTGGGCAGAATTCCGAGGGGGCTCGAGACTTCACTAAAAACTCTAAAAGATGGAGGAAAGGGCTGTGGCTGTCGCGTAGGAGCTGAATTACCCAGAATGCATTTAGGTCGTAAAAGTCCAAAAACACGTGCTTGCAAAATGGCCACAATGAATCAGCCGCAGCTTAGTCCAGTCCCAGACTCTCTTTCTTGCCGCTCCAGGACTCGCGGAGAAAGAGAGTCCAGTATAACTTGCATGCGCATGTCAGTTTAGTGACCACGCGATCACCACATTCATGTGGTGATCGCGTGGTTACAAATCCTAAAGTCATCTAATGATTCAAGATGGCTGAAGAAGAAAGTGTTTTGTATACACGATATCAGTCTCATTTCGGAAAGCCATTTGTTGATTCAGTGAGCTATGCACTTGGAAAAACCAACTATAATCTTTTACCAAAGTTTGAGCAGTTACAGGCCATTTACGGATGGACAGTTGTGAAAGACGTATTTGTGAATTTTTCGATACGCATCACTACCACTGCTACCAAACACTGACATTTGCATATTGCAAGCACGCAAAATACTAATTAATCAATTGATTGGCTCATTTTGCACATGCGCATGCAAGTTATACTGGACTCTCTTTCTCCGCGAGTCCTGGAGCGGCAAGAAAGAGAGTCTGGGACTGGACTAGCCGCAGCTGTGTCCGTGAAAGGAAAAGAAAGCCAAAACGTCCATGAGAACACAAGACTAGGACTGAATTTGGTTGTTAATGCCGTTTCGTGTGCAGGAAAGGATAATTTGTTGAGAAAAATTGAGGTCCAAAATGTGTGATTTTCAAGGATGAAAATTGAGCCCAAAATGGTGATTTTTTCCTTTCCTTGCCTTGAAATGACGAATTTCTGCAGAAATCGCCAGTTGTTTCACAATGTTTGATTTTCAAAACTTGACTCATTTACTAGAGTTTACTTTGGTACCAAAGTTGAGTTTGAGTTGTCCTTTTTTAGGAAGAAGTAATTTTTTAGACGAGTAGAATTTTTACGGCCGGTTTCGGGCGCTGTAGGAGCGAAAGGGTTAATTTAAAACTTTACTAATCAAAAAGATGATATCTTAAAAACTGTTATAGCAAATTCGCTTACATTTTGAGATATTTATACTGAGTAATTGCCATTTCCCTTCCCATTTCTGAAGTTTGTTTTTATAGCTTGAAATTTGATTATGTAAATGAATACTAGTTATACAATAGTTTCGAGTGGAATACCTATTTTATATACACCGCCCATACAGAGAGAGACCCTCTATACACATTACTGCAAGAAAATTCTACAAACCTTACCTGTTAACATTTCAGCTAAAAGCGAAGTACTTGCTGGAGAATGTCGTTTAGGCCTATTACCAAAAATACTTGTACTGGTATCCTTGGGTTTTATACTTAATGTATCCATTTCCTCTATAGTGAACTTGGCACAATTCTCTGCGTTATGGCCTGGGACAGTAGAGCTATCGGGCTTTTCTTCGGAAACGTACTGTGTGTTTGATTGTGCTGCATGGGTTTTTACTGCATCTTCTGTTTTGTCTTCGTCTTCTGATTCGTTGTCCTCAGAAACATTCTGCAAAAAAGTAGTGAAATTACGCTGTTCGTACATGTAAGTACAATGAGATGTCTCGGTATGACATTAACTTTCTATCAAGCCCTTCCCTCCCCTCCCTTTTGACCGAGCTACATAGTAACCATACTTCCTCGAGTTCGTTTTCTTCCTTTTCTGTTTGCTTGTCTTTTTTTCGTTTTTCTGCTTCGTCTCGTATTTTTGCTAAACCTATAACAGAAACAAAACAAGTTATGGACAGACTCTGACTATCAGTTTCAAAGCAAAAGCAAATTCACTCAATAGTTAAAAAAACACACAGGAAGCCCAATTTGGTAAATTTTACACCTTTTCATCTCTGATCTCTCTACAAAGGCGCGTCGAAAACACCAACAAATCTCGCCAAAGACGTTTAAATTGTTGAATAGAAGCGGTGGCCTGAGCTGTTTTCTTCGAGAGTCAATCGCGCCTTTTTCCTTCCCGCAGTTACATTCAAAGCTACAGTCGAGACAAGAAATACTGGCAGCTCGACAATGTACTTACAGTTTACACTGTCCATAATTTTCTGACGTTCTTTATTAATCCATCTTTCTCTTTCAGCTCGCTCAGCCTCAACACCTCCTTCGGCCCTTTAAGTAGATGCAACGGTACTTAGAATATAGAAACAAATTAATACAATAATGTGTCACTAAATTTTTAGAGGAGTTAATTAAATTTTGAGGATAAATGTTTTTGTTTGTTTGTTTGATTGATTGATTTTTGAATTGTGCGGGAGTTAATTTTTGCGACTGGAAAAGACCACTTTTCTTGCTGGGATTGCCAAAATTAACTATCAAGAATGGATGGAAGAAATGTAGAATTACAGAGGTTATTCTCTATGGAGTTAATTATAAGAACGCGCAAAAATAAAATGCCAAATGGTAGACGTCAACATCTTCACTGAATTGTAGGCAACATCTTTTGCAAAGATGAACCATTTGAGTTGCAGATCACGTAAAACGACTGAATGACGACCATGATGGCGGAGAAAATAGCAATAACGGTCATGATGAGAGAATATAGAAGATGATGATGAATATACATTGAGAGGATTTCACAAGACTGAACAAAAGAATTTGTGGAATGTGCCGGTTATCATCTTCATCAATACTATCATCATCACCATCATCATCAATGCAATTCATTATCACAATGTTACAAATTACCATACCATGCTTCAGCACAAGCTCGTTCTCTTGGAAAAACAGGTCTGTCATCGAGATAACGAAGATTTTTCTGACATAAAAACAAACAAACAGTCTTTAGCCATTACCCTCTCACCCTGAAAGATTTCAGAAACTTACAATTTTGATGATCATATCCTTGCGATAGTTCTTTATCTTTTTAATCACTGGGTTTCCCATCAAGTTAAGAACATGCTAACAAGAGTAGAGAGATTGTTAAGTACAAATAGTCCCCTTCACAGTTCCCTGCACCATCTTGAAAGGTAGCCGTGCCTTTGTATTGAAGCAAGACAAACGGTGAGCGTGCAATGAAAGGTACCTTTTTAGCACCTAGAACAATTATTCACAGGTCTATCATTGCACGCTCACCGTTCATCTTGCTTCAATGTAAAGGCTTAAATAAAATTTACAAAGATCACTGTTTTCTTTCATTGGTACATGCAAACTCAACTCTAAAAACCTTTATTCCAGATTTTTTTCAGCTTCTAGTGTGATGACAATTTACCACAAGAAACCCAACACTTCTTGAATGCATGCAATTTATGGAATTGTTAAAATCTTGAAACTCTGGCATGAATGCATATAAACATGTATATCTTACAGGCCTAGAATTGAAGATGTTTGCACATAAGTGCGACATGGACAGCCTGTTCTATGAACATTCAACATAGTAATAAAAACATTTGAAATTCCTGCCAAAACCATGCCAATACAGACCATTCTAGGTGGGTTATAATTTATTATGAAGGTTCTAAATGTGGTATCTGGTGGAAGCTATACTCACAAGGTTTGGCATTTCAGCAAATACACCTATGACATCAGGGTCATCTATCTTATTATGGGACAAATCCACAACACTGAAAATCAACCAATAAAATAAATGTTTATTAGATGTATCATTATCATCATCATCATCATCATCATCATCACTTTGTTATGATATGAATTATTAGGACCGTACAGAATCATTAAATGTAAGTCCAAGACATTTCTATGCTGAATCATAATTTGAGATTTGAAGACAGCTTTTTCGGAAAAAACGAGACTTTGAGAATCATAAAATTTGATTGGAATTTTCTAATCAGAGTCATTAAATATAAGTTCAAGACATTTCTATGCTGAATCATATTTTGAGATTTGAAGACAACTTTTTAGGAAAAAACGAGACTTTGAGAATCATAAAATTTGATTGGAATTTTCTAATCCTACCTCAAATTCTGACAGTGAACAAGCTCCTTGATGTCTTCTGCTGTCGTCAGTTTGTTATGTGCCATTTGAAGTGTATTTAGCTTTGGAAGTATGCCTTAAAATAAATAAATGAGATATATTTATAAACATTTGGTATAGTACAATTAAATTATTTGCACTCATATACATGTACAATGCAAATTTTTTCTGCCATATAAATGCCTGGACACACAGCAGTAGTGGGCACAGTTGCACCATGTGTCCACACCCATGTTGTGCACAACTTTGCAGAAAAAGCTGCAAGAAATAGAACTCAATCCTAAACCTGCAGCTGCTGCAGGAGTGACACATGGTACAGAGTTACTCTGTGTTGCATGTAACATTGTACAAAAAGTTGCAAGATAAGTGGCGTCATGTGTTGTGCCATTACAATGCTTACAGATGTAGTCATCAATTTAGACATAGTGCAGATTTTTGGTATGAGTATGAAAAGGCCGCGGCAAGGTCACGGCACGGTTACAGCAGAATTTTCGAATGTTTTGATAGGAAACACGGCACTGACACGGCCCGGCAGGGTGCGATCCTTTTCACACTCATACGAAATCTGCACTAAGCATCACTAAAAATATGCTATAAATTGGCTAGCTTACCAATGTTTTCAATTTTAGTAATAACATTATTGCTGACATTCAGAGTGTCAAGCAGTTGTAAATTCTCAAGGTTTTCAATCTTCTTTACAATATTCTGCTGTAGGTAGCTGTACAAAAGAAAAAATTCATCACCATCATCAATACTGTTTACTTATGATGCCATTATATCTGTTTTTGACCCCTTTAGTCTCCATGATTTCAATGGTCATTTTGAACATTTCTCTTAGCGTTTCTCTTTGCATACCGGGTGTTCCCTCTCACATTGTTCCAGTCATTTGCTAATTTATATTGGCAAACTGTATTGATACTTACAGGCACCTGAGTTCAGTCTGATTGGTTAAATTCTCAATTTTATCAATACCATTACTCTCTAACCATAAACACTTTAGGCCAGTGTATTCCTCTAAATTTTCAATTTTAGCAAATCCTGCAAAAAAACAAAATATAAGGTTCAAAAAGGAAAACAACTGACAGCCAGCAATATGAGGGGTATAGAATGGTGTCTAAAAAATAAAGAGGCTCGCAAAGCTTGGATTTGATTTTTGTAGAGGCTCGGAGGCTCGGAGTTTCAAGATATTAGGCTCGGAATCTCGGAATTTTCAAATGCTGGGGTCGGAAGCTCGGATTTCGGATTTTGCATGTTAAAAGCGGGCTCGGATTTTAAAACAAGGGGCTCGCAGGCTCGGGAGGCTCGGATTTTACCATTCTATACCCCTAATATGGATAGGAGTTGCTACTAGAGTAGTTTTAATACCACCATTAAAAAGTTTGTGTCATATGTGGCATTTTGTGTCTCTTAGCTTTAGAGGGGGGGACGTAAAGGTTTGCAGTGATGCAGTTTTGCGTTATTTTAGATGCAGTTTTGCAGTTTTTTTGTTTATTTTATTTTATTTTAGGAATTTAGTACAAGGCACAAATATATATTATATATTCGTACAGGGCCCTAGGCAATAGGACTTGTTATTTTAACCTGCAGTTTGGCAGTTTTCTACTTCAGATTTTTATGGGGTCTGTGGTTTTTGTTGCATTTTTTTCTCAATTTTGTTTGCAGTTTTGCAGTTTCCATACCCCCCTTACGACCCTCTTCTGTTATATTAGATAGAGCAGATTTCGTATGAATGTGAAACAGACCTCATGGTGTTATGACTGTGTCATTGATACCTATAAAAACATTTCTTTTGCCATAGCTGTTCTGTGATTACAGTGGACATAGTTATTTGAAAGCAGGTAATAGTGTTAACCCACGGTTAACACCAATGGCTTTCTTTGGATTTATCGCTGGGTTAGCGCTAACCCACTTTCAATCAACTGGGCACGTAACTTCAGAATACCCGGTCACTTTTTTGAATAACAATAGAAGCTTTTGTATTCTTGCATTGTATGTTTTCAAAGAGTTCCGCTCTAGAATACATTATGGTGGATGGGTATTCTGAAGTTTTTCCCAACTGGGCCCAAATCATTAAAAAGTCCAAAACAGATTTACATAACAACCTTTTTTATGGCACAACACTCTTAAATCTTGGCACTCTGATCTATCATTTTAAGATAGGCCACCACCACTATCAGGCCAATTTTTTGTTCACACAATCATAATTACAGTTGCTATGCCAAAACGGATGGGTTGGCATGCCCAGATTAAGGGTTGCTGTGCTATAAAAAGATTGTCATATAAATTAGGTTTGAGACATGGTGCATTTCAAGTGACAACATGGCAAGGGATTCTTCACATTCATAACCAAATTGCACTTGATCCTGAGTGTTTGTACAACTACAGCTCGACACAAGAGTTGCAGTTGTACAAAGTCGATGAGCTGTATTTCAAGCTTATATTGTGCATGTATATAAGCTTATGTAATTTCAAAATAACACAATACAGGTTAAATAAAAAATTCATAAAAAATAATATCTAAATAAGCAGAAATAGCAACAACTTTTCCCCATTTGAAGGGACTTGGATGCAGTGTTGGAATACGAACCTCTAAAATGAAGGTAAAGCACATCGTTCAAATGAGGAGTCAAGTACAGTTTCTTCTCCTTGCAGATTTTTCTAAGTGTTCCTTTAGTTATCCTACAAACAGCACAAAATATTATAAATATATTAAGTTATTTTAAAATCACAAAGAAATTTTTCAACAGATAAAAAGTCAAATGTGATTTTTTTCTTCGTGACCAGCTGAATGAGTGCATCTCTTAGTACATAATTTTGACAACAATATTTTTGGCTTTGAAAACATGTCCTTTCCTTCAGAAAATATACGGTTTACCTTGGGTAGTTATCCTCTGTCTTTTCTTCTTCCTTAGGAGTAGTTATGACCGGCATATTAGATATGAAAAGCTACTGTTATGAGAAAGAAAAGTAAAACTTTTGGAGCCCTTCACAACTCTGTTTTTCAAAATGGCGCTTCGTCTTTACATAGCAACAGGGAACGCATAGCAACCGCTAAACTCGCCCTAGGTCTCCACCAGGGCGAGAGAGAAAGTTTGGGAGTTTGGGGAAAGTTAAGTTTGGGGTGCCTTTGGGTTGCCTTTGGGCTTTAATTTAGAAACCGGGATTTTGATTGGTTTTTAAAAATGTCCCCAAGGATATGGAACAATGAAATTAGCATCATAATAAAACTTCGCCGAATAGACTACCCCGATTAGACATTATGTTTATTAAGTGTCTAGGTAGCGCAGCGGTCTAAGGTGATATCTAAAGGTATGGATTAGGGTCCGGATATCGTCTCCCTCCCTGGCCTTCGGGCTAAGACAACTGTTATATGTAGCACCGGGATAGCGTGGATGGGGCCGAAATCTTCATCCGTAACGTAAGTCGATTCGATGTCTCAGCTTCTATGGATGTCTAGGGAGAATCGTCCCAAAATTTAATTTTCAAATTTTTATTTTTTCAATAATTTATTTTTGTCTCATATTTTGATCCGGGGGGAGCCTACAGGTCCGAGCCGAGTTCGAGCCTCGTCGACGCTTTTTTTTTTTTTTTTTTTTTTGTCTTTTTGTCTTTTACTTCGTTTTTCTTCTTCTTTTAATTTCTTCTTTTTCTCTATAGGTAGTTAGGTAGGTAAAATTTAATTTAGACACGCTGGCCCCTGCATGACTCGTCCCCAGTCGTCTCGCTCAAAAAAACAAAATGGCAGGGACTTGTCCTCGATAAGGGAACGGGATCATGGAAAGGGGGGGGGGGGGAGAGAAGCGAGACGTCGTCTCCTCTTCTTCTCTCTCCCCTTCTCTTGATCCTTTACGGGGTTTTCTTCTTCTTCTTCTTCTTCTTCTTCTTCTTCTTCTTCTTTTTACTCTTGACTCTTTGCACGCGCCTTTTTGCGAGTTTTAGGTTAACAGACGCGCGTGTGGATAAACAATTCATTGTAAAAGTTAATAATATAATATAATATTTGTATAACCTATGGGAAAAGAAAATCCTATATGATATATTTTGCAAATCTAGATTTAAGCTTATTGAATAATTAAATATTTCACGAAGAAAGAAAAATAAACATTTATAGTTAATTAAATTAAGCTCTATAGATTGAAGAGATAGAGGGGGTTTGAGTAGTGGCAATTTGTGCCTTTTCGAAGAGCTAGACTGTTTATTTATACTTTCAGTATTTGAATCATTTTCGATTGAATAACAATATATTGAATATACCTATTAAAATCGATGTACATTCTTATTGCAACCTGCCGTAATATACTATTAAATCGTCTTTTATAGATTAATTGCCGGCAAAGCGCGGCTAAAATTAATTTGAATTTCGAATCCCTGCTTAATTTTACACAAGAGTAAGCTCTTTACAAATGACGAACCATATATGGGCTTTTTGAGTGACCCAAAAGTGGTACCTTTATTATTAATATTCTGGAGGCCGACATAAAATAATCAATTAAAGAATTTCACGAGTTGAAAATAATCAATTGAAGAATTTCACAAGTTGAAAAGAATCAATTGAAGAATTTCACGAGTTGAAGTTATAAGAAAAGGAGAGGAAGAAAGTCTTGGACACTCAACTAAACAAGCTAACTAGTTCATGCTGATGGCATGGGGTTGAAGGAGTTACTCAAGTGAAAAGGTTTGTAAATTGAAAGTCGCTTGGTGATCGTGAGTTCGTGGGAGAGGCACCATTTTTCATAAAAGTACAAATGAAAGGGTTAGCCATTCTCTAGAAAATTTGATATGAAAGGGCAATCGTTAGTTTGGACTTCGAAGTAGAACGGAGCATCCACAGCTAATTAATCTTGCTTGCATTTCCGAAAGCGATAGCGAAAGTCGTACTAATAGTATATGCTTGGTAGTGAAAGTGCCGGACATTCCTGGTCTCATTATTCACTTGGATCGGAGTAAAAAAATACGTGATGATCTGGCTTTGTCTGTCCATCGGTAATAAGCTTGCTGGATAACTGTTGCAGTGGAAATAGCAAGTGCGGTCGACTCTAAGGGGGAGGAGGGAGGGGAAAGGGGAGGGGGAAAGGGAGTGGGAAAGAAAGGAAGAGAACTTGCAACTTGTCCACCAAATTCGTTGTGTTTATCTCATTCCCAATGAATTAACGGCAAGACGGATTTATAAATTAGAGTTTGCGCAAATAATGCTGGCTGATCAGTTTCTCACACTCAACCTTCGATTTGTTTGCAACACGGATTGCAACAAGATGGTTATGGGTTTCACAGGATGCAAATTTTTCTGTAATTTTTGGTTGGCTTGAGTATCAAGCAAACTCTATCAGTTACAAAGGTCAACTTTCTTAACAAAGTCAAACATGATCGAAAGGCAAAGCCATATGGCCATAGCTGCTACCATTTCTCGGCTGCCATGTAGATGCAATGTATTGCGCGCAAGTTGGGCGCAAAAGAGCTGTTTTCGTATGAGTGTGAAACGGACAGCGCCGTGCAGTGAACGCACCAGTGCCGTGTTGTCTATAAAAAGGTTCGAAATTCCTGCCGCGTAAACGTGCCGTGCCGTTTTCACAGTCATATGAACTCTACTCTAGTAGTAGTATAGGACGCGCTCACGACGCAATTCCGCTGTTGCGCACAAAACCGCATGTAACTTTGTGCGTAACACAGGAATTGCACCGTGTTTGTCCACTCCTGCAACAATTGCACGGAATCTGTGCGTTGCGCGGAACGGAGTAGAATGGAATTTAAAAACGTCTACAATTTTGGAACGTTGCGCGCAATACATGAGTCGTGCCTTGTGTACACTCCTGCAACAATTGAACGGAATCCGTACGTTGCGCGCAACGGAATGGAATGGAATTTATAAACTTCTACAATATTGGAACGTTGCGCGCCATTCATGACTACCTTGTGTACACTCCTGCTAAAGTTACGCGGGATCCTTTATGTGCAACGGAGTGCAGAATTAAACATGTACTTCAGAAACTTTTTCTGCAACGTTAGGGCACAAGTTGAGTATTGGACTGAGCGTGGGTTAAACTGTCACTTGCGAATTATTTGAATGGAGCAAAATTTTCTTTCAAAGATATGAAAAGGGTACCATTTCTCTTATGAAATAGCTAGGTAGCTCACAGGGTGGCTTAGTTGAATTGAATACGTTTTGCCTTAATATAACTTATCTCAATAATTTAAAGATTCTTAATCAACAAAACAAAAGATCATATACAATTTAACATTTATTAATCATTTACATCCTATGCATTAGTTCTATAAAATTGAATTTATCAAATAGAACAGCTTTTTCAGTGTTCTATTCAGTAATACAGCATGCAGGAAGTACCGACGGCATGAAAGAAGGGAGAGCACGTACAAACTACAGGCCGGCAAGTGCTCTCCGCACTTCTTGAGTCTTTTAGCACTTCCTAAGTGCTATATAACTGAATGGAGCATGAAAAAACTGTTCTGTTTGTTTTGTTATATATATTTGCTAAATTGTTAAGTAAATATTCAAGAGAAAAATTTTGATTTTCCTCCATACAAAAATTTAGTTTATGAGCCAGTGCTGCTGACATCAGAACTGTGCTCTGTTCCCTAATAAAGCACAACTTTCAACCAATCACAGTGTGCGTATTATCTAAAATATATAATAAATTGATATATTGTTTATTGGTATTTTTAATCTAAGGTGCCTATATACTAAAATACCTATATACTAAAATATATTTTTACATAAAATTCATAACACTACAGCACTGTGAGATTCATAAAAGTTACCATGTAATTTACATTTCATAATATACAACCAGATTACACTCAATTTCAAAATTACGCGACCCAGTGGCGATGGCTTGTCTGGATTTTAAGCTTCTGCCTATCAAATTATAACGACTAGAATTTGTAAAATTTTAGCTTTCTAAATTCAGAAACAAAACAAACTTGAATTTATTGACAGGACATTTAGTATTTTCCGACTTTTGATGTAAATTTAAGCTTGCTTCAGGGAGAACTTGATTGACGGTAGTCAAAACACTGAAAAAGCCATTCAAGTGTCGTCTGCAAAGATCGCATAATTTTGAAAACAGGTGTAAAAAATTTAAACATATGTCTCAAATCTTAAATTAACAACATTTTTCTTCAGATTTTGATGAATTTTTACAAGAAGCTTTCTCATCAAGGTCTATCCCAGTGTGTTTCCTGGCATACAATTTAGCAGTCTCACTGTCGTCCAGTGGAAGGCAGGTTTGCATTATGTATTCAAAAACAGCATCTACCCTTTCTCCTGTCTTTGCACTTGTTTCAAAGAATGGAATTTGGGATAAACTTGAAAGAGATCTTGCTTTGTTCATATTTTGTTGCCTCGCTAGTTCTTGGCCAGATTCTATGCTTACAGCCCGGGTGTTCAGTGTAACTAGATCTTTTTTTGTCCCTACAATAACAATGAGGCAGTTTGGTTCTGCAGACTGCAGAAGATGTAAATGTCTGTTTTGGAGAACTGTAAGGGATTGCTCTTGGGTGATGTCATATGCGACTATTGCAGCTGAAGCTCCGCGGCAATAGAATGATGAGAGACTAGAAAACTTTTCTTCTCCAGCAGTGTCCTGAAGTAAAAACACCATGTATTTAGAATTCAGCAAACATTTCCAATAATTTCCATATAATGTTTCAGAAGTGGAACATAAAAGACATTTCAAACCAATGCCACATTTCAGACTCAAAAGCTACATACAACGTTTGGAAATTCTTGAACACACTGCAGGTCTGTAGCCACAGCAAAATTTTTACCATGGCAGCTAGCTAGAACTTAGACGTAGGGGAATGGCTAGACTTTAGGCCTGCATGTAGAAGGGAGAGGGGTGGGGGCTGTTTTTTGGAGAGGGTGGGGGCTCTTTTGAGGGAGGGAGGGAGGGAAAGGGAGGGAGGGAGGGAGGGAGGGGGGAGGCTTTTTTACTGGCAGTGGCATTCCTTAGTAACATTTCAATAAGGCACATAATTACAACAGTATTTGTCTGAAAGTGGGGAGAGAAGGAGAGAAGGGAAGCAGGGGGAGGGAGGGAGGGAGGGAGGGAGGGGGAGAGGCTCTTACTGGCAGTGGCATCCCTTGCCCCTTTAATAAGGCACATAAGTACTAACAGTATTTGTCTTAAAGTGGGGAGGGAGAGAGGGACTGGGACAGAGGGAGAGAGAGAGAGGGAAGGACATGTAGGGGGGAGGTAGGAAGGGGGAGAGGCTCTTTTACTGGCAGTGACATTCCTAGCCCCTTCAATAAGGCATATAAATACAACAGTATTTGTCTTAAATGGATGTGTACCTCAGTGGAGCCTACTCATTGCTTTTACATAGTGCTTAAACTTACCCAAATGGCTACATTATATGGTCCCCACTGCTTGAGAAAGAATGATGCTCCTATTGTCTACACAAAACATTAGGGATTATTTCAATCAGCATGTTTAAGGCCAATAGAGGGATTTCATCCCGGGGGGTTCTTCAGGGTCAAAACGCTAGGGATGATCATCAGAAACCTACAAAACGTACCCTAAAAAATACCTAAATGCCAAAATTTTCGACCCTAAAAAAATACCTAACAGCTCAAAAATACCCCTAAAAATACCAAAAAAATCAAACAAAAAACTAACAAAGTAAGGCAGTAAGTAAAAAAAAATTGTCTCGCTTATTTTGTACCCCTAAAAAATACCATATTTTCTGGAAAACCTTGGATTTTCTCTGACGACCCCTAAAAAATACCAAATCGGCGATTTCAACCCCTAAAAAATACGACACCAATATAGGGAGTACCCCCCCCCCCGGGGATTTCATAGCAGCCATGTTTGTGGGCAAGTACAATAGAAAGCTTTTGAATGAGAAAAGATTTACATTCTCATGGGAGAAAAGGTCTATTATTTTAACCACAAACATGGCTGCTGTGAAATCCCTCTATTTGCATGGTGCAACTTTTGTCTACAACTGTTGCATGCAACTTGGTAACAACGTACATACCACACAAATTGCATCGTGAAAATCAAGCCTACAACTCGCCTGCAACTATTGCATGTAAAGTTGCGCACGTGTAAATAGCCGCTAAAATATGTCACAAGCAAGATGCATGCAACAGTTGTAGGCAAAAGTTGCACTGTGTAAATCAGCCTTTGTATGGATTTATAAGTGTTTTAGTATAGACCTTTAACTTGCATTGAAGTGCAAATATGTGCTTCATTTTCTAAAATATACAGTCATGTAACTTACATTTGGCAGATCCTCTGTAAACACCCTTTCAATGTATCTTTGAATCAGTGATGTCTTGCCAACATCGGATTCTCCTAATATTACAATTTTTAAATCCCTAAGGAATATTTTCAAATATATGATCAGTACCAATTATTAAGTTCTTCAACTATTACAGTGCGACTTCTCCAACCAAGGCCACCCAAACAAATTTCCAGATAAATTTTCAATGCATATTTTTGACACTTAATAACAGATTTGCAGCAAGTTAGGGTCAGGTCAGGCTGGAACCTGCTACTGGTAACAATTGTAACCCAGTACTACCTGCCACATGGACGGGTCATCGGCGTCTAAACCGGCTCCCCCACCAGGTTCTTTCTGGTGAGGAGGGTAGCATGACACCCAGCAGGAATAAAAACAAGACCTGTCAAAGGGCGGATGAGCTTTCTTCTGTCAGATGCATATTATTCCATTTCAATGTGCAATGTAATTAATTCATACACATACAAAACAGATTTTATAAATACATTTTAAAGGAAATACTAAACATTTGTAGAGAATCTATTGTTTACATACTCAATGTTTATTGGCTAATTTGCTTGAAAATTTGTTTGGGTGGCCCTTGGTTGATAAGTCACACTGTAAGTCTTTGATAAATTTTTGTCAGTTCACATGTAGCCAGTAGATTTCCCCAGTTGCCTGATTCTCCTGGGAACTCAGTAGAACCAGGTAATTGGCAGACAAGACAATGGCACACAAGTTTCATTTCTCATTATCTTCTGATGAATCAATTAAATATTGCCTGACATCTTTAGTGATACACCATGTGACATGTCTTTGTTATTCGTGTACCAATCAGAGATCAATAACCCATTTTACAGCAAAAATCGTTGCATCGCTACCTCCAACTTTGGTAAGATATATTTTGGTCTTTTCTGATCCATCCATCATTCTTGGGGGCGGAGCTTTCACGAACTTGCTCAGTGATTGGTTGACTTGAAAGAAGCTCCGCCCCAAAGTGATTGACGGCTCAGAAAAAACCAAAATCAAAACAAAATTTGAAATTTGCTGGTCGCGATGCAACGATTTTGGCTGTAATCAAAGCAACTTGTGAAAAAGTTATTATGATTTAAATGGTTGGCACATTAGCAGGGGCATATTTGTTATTCATTATTTGCTGGTGCCCCCCCCTTTTTCAGTTGGGCCCTACTTTTTTTTACTTTCTCTCTCTCACACTTTTTCTCTTGTCTAAACATGTAGGGCAATATACTTTCCCAAAGCTTTCAGTTACTTTCTAAATGTTTGTTGTTGTTGGTTTTATCGTAATTGTTAAATTGAATTGACGCACCTTAGCCCAAATTTCATACTCGCTATGCTCGTGCAAACGATAATCATGAGTTGTTTTAGCCCCTCAGAATTTTATGGCTTGCTAAAGTCCTGCGAAGTTACTTTAGAAGGGGGTTGAGAAAGTTATGCCCCCCCCCCCCCAATGTGTTTTGTAAAATGGTGCCCCCCTTTCAAAAGGTCTAGATCCACAGCTGTATAGCCCTGCAGTCTCCTCGTGAATCCACCCTGATTACTTAACAATGCATTTGTTAGTAAACATGACATATCACTATAGAGTTCAGTGGTGGATCTAGAACTTTGAAAGGGGGGAATGGGGATCCAGTACTGAAGAACACAGCTTTCAGAAGGGGAAATTGCACTTACGCTTTTTTCTTTGGAGACTTTTGATTTGCCATTATTATCTGCTGCTAGCTTGGCCTCAAAGTTCCACTGCAGAGCATAGCTTCTTCACCTGAAATCAAAGATTACTGTTCAGCTGTGATCTTCAGCTTCTGAATGTGCAAGCGAAGGCTAGCAAACTCTCACTTTCACGAATGTTTTGTTTGTTTGTCATGACAAAATTACTCGATAAAAAGACATTTTGAATATGATAGAAAGCTTAAAAGCACAACCAACATCGAAGATTTTGAGCAGAAGTTAATACATAAATACAAGTAAAGTGTTAAGCATAGTATTAACTATGGTTAAAGTTATAAACTGCAAAAACACTTGTAACATGCCAACTTACCGATCAATGGTGACCGTCAAATAACACTCTAAAATAACGATCACTGAATGAAATGAAATCTTTATCTGTAAGTTATGCTCTTATAACACAGATGGTAGCGAAAATTGAAGACAAAATGGATAATTTTGGGATTATAAAAGACCTTGATTGAACACCTTGCATGTCTTCTCGCGCCGACTATAATACCGTCAATTTCCGGTTTTCTGGGGACTGGGGCGAGGACTACGATGACGTCCACTGCTAAAAACAGCATATTATGTAAACATATATGACGGCATATGACAGCCACGCCTTTGAACGTCATCAATATGTTGATGATTATGTAAATGCACGTGAGAGACCATGCTAACAAGTGATTCTCACACTGTTATTCAAGCAAGGATTCTGAAGGTTGTAATTTTTGTGGGCTGGGAAAATTTGATTCCATGATTGGCCACGAATGACAAATACAACTGTCAAACTGGAATGGGATTTAGTTTTTCTTTATAAGCAAACACGTCAGAAGTCTAAAAGTGAAGCAATTTAATTGCATCATGAAAGCATTGAATCATTGAAAGCTGTTGTACGCAGGTGTAAAATGGCTTTCTTTAGATGTAACCCTGGGTTCAGACTAACCCAGGGACGGATCCAGGATTATCTTCAGGAGGGGATGCACCGTCTTCAGGGCCCTCTTCAGGAGGGAGTGCACTATCATATAAATTGCAAACTGCAGAGAGGACATTTTGGAAAAATATTGAGAAAATAGGACTTTAAGCCATCTCAAGAGGGGGCATGCACCTCCTGCACCCCTCCCCTAAATCTGCCCCTTCTAACCTACTTTCAAACAACTGTGTCCAGAACTATAATTTCTCTTTCCTCCAAAAGTATGCTCAAAATGATAATAATATCAATGATTCCCACCCCCCTTGTTTTTATACATATTCACTATGCAGATTGTCAAAATAAGCTGCTGGCTTGACTGAAATCATCAGCAGGGACCTCTTATAGTAGTTTTGGGGGACTAATATTAATTGCTGATGTTTCAAATGTAGGGCTAGAATCGAATAGCTGCATTTCAAATATTTCATAAAAATTTGGGGCCAGCTATATGTTAGAGTGCAAACAGTATATCTGTGAAATATTTGTAAATACTAAATTGTGCAATTTTATCCAAATTATGTTTTCTATTGTTTAATTAGTATATATAATTGTATTTTAATTTGTAATTTGTATTCTACGGACATATTGTTTGCACTCTAAGCCTCCCAGCTGTACCCTTATCTTGCTAACACAGCACACGAGACTACAAGGGCAGGTCCAGGATAACATATCCTTCATGTTAAGGTGAAGCATTATATTTTCAATTTGGGGCCAAATTTTGGGGGTATATCTGCATGGTTTGAGCCCAGTAACACACATAGTCCATAGTCCATTTTCAAATCAAGTGCCCCCTGGGGTACAAAGCCTGGGGGGAGGGGAGACTCCAGTATAAAATGATGGGTATGCTCCTCGTATCTCTTAGGGGTAAAAATGAGCGATTTGGTATCTTTTAGGGTGTTAAAATTGAAGTTTAGAGTTTTAGCATTTTGCCCAACAAAAGCAGGTCAACCATCCAATTTTGTGTCATAATAATAATGTTCATTAGCTTGTTATTGCTGGTATCTCTTAGGGGTTAAAAAATCGTTGGGCCACGCCCATTAAAAAGACTTCCAGTATCTTTTACGGGTATTTTTGAAAAGTTCCAACGAGCATACCCGATCCTTTTACAATGGAGTCCCCCCCCCTCCCCCGGGGTTCAAAGTCACCAAAGGAGGAGGACCACGCACACACCCCTGAAACCCTGCCCTGGGCTACTAAAAAGAGTCTTATTTCCCAAGAGGATTGCAACTAGGGAAAACATTGATGCAAAAGAATAAGGTCTACCATTAAGATATCACCATTGTAGAGTTAGTAAAGGCTTTATTGCAAAAATTTCTCAATCAAAAAGTTTTTTGCTTGGTTTTACAAAACATTTCTCAGAACACACCTAAGTTAGCTTGCTCGCACAAACCCTATTTAGCTGCTTCGCTGCAAAAGAAGTTATTTAGTGTATTTAGTTTTATTCTAATCAAAGTTTATTTATAGTGCTCTCTTCAAAAAATAAACTATTTTTATCATTTTTTATTAAATTGCAGTTGAAATGGCATATACTATCTAGCTGCCAGACAGTTAATGCATGCAGATTACAAAAAGATACAGTACAACACAACACAGATTACTGAATGGTTTAACAGAGACAGCCTGGAACTAGAGTTATTTAGTCATACAGTGAACTCCCTCAATGTGGACACTCCTGTAATGCACCCACCTCTCTAAGGCTGACACATTTGCCTGGTCCTGTCTTTCTAAATTGCCCCTATTGTCTGTAATAAAACTCCCTCTGATCAATTTGTTATTGTTTGTAAAAATGCTTTTAAAATACTTGTAAACAAATAAGTCATGCAAATGTCCCAAAAGTGTCCGTAGAGAGAGTTCATTGCTGTATTATAAATCTTCTATGAAATTCAAAGAAAATTTGACTGAAAAATGCAACACAAAAACGTGTGTAATTTTGATATGCCACAAGTCCTGTCACAAGAAGCCAGCATGTGTATGATGCTGTTTTTCAGTCAGATAATCAAATCACTGTTTGTAATATTAAAACGTGACACATGCAATGGACAGTGGACTAGTGACAACACAGGGAGCCCAGCTTGATGACTTAAAACAAAACAATCACACAGCAGATGATAATCTGTTAATGCCACTGCAACATAATTGTAACTCAATACACCCATATTCCAGACAATGTCTGGTCCGTAATATGAAACCAGCCTCTACATAACGCAATAAAATGTTACATGCCCCCATAAGAAGAAAGAGGAGATAATCTCTCCTTCCGCCTACTACTAGTGTGTGTGTTACATTTAGCCATTAGTTATTTAAATTTGAATTATGTTATGGCATTAACAGATTATCCTCTGCTATGTGATCATTTTGTTTGCATTAAAAACATCAAGCTGGGCTTCCTGTGGTGACAATTGTATAACAAAAAAGACACTGCTTATGCAAATAGCATGTGCACAGGCACATCTGCACATGACAGAGAATGTCAAGCATGTGCATTCTAATATGCAGCAATTACCTGACATATATGGCATAGAGTGATCTGTGCTATGTAGTTTTCACAGTCTAGTTACACCTGTTTGTTTTTCAATGTATACAACTTTAGATGAAGCAATTTGTGTATATGACTGTGAAAATAGTGCAGTCACAGCATGCTACATTACAGCAATAATTTTAATTATGTGTGTAAAGTTTCAACAAATGTGAAATGGCTGGGAAAAATTCAAGCCCCTTTACACACACATATCTAATATTTTTCCAAGTGACAATTCCATTCAAATACTTAAATGATTTGTTTTTATAGACATTATGGCACTGACGGGGTAATGACATTGCATGGTCAGTTTCCACTTACATAATAAAAAATATTCTTTAATGATTTTTACAGCGATTATTGATATTATATTAACTCTGAACTTCAAACAGTCCAATGGAATTTGGTTATTTACTTCCATCACAATCAAAACAAAAAAATTAATAATAAAGATAACTAAGAACCTACCAAATGACCAAATACGATCTCTCAATGATGATAATAGTAAGAAAGCATAATGATTTATAATAGCTATTGTTTTGGTATTAGTAGTTCTTTGTATTTTTTTCTTTTTCTTTTCTTTAGATTTTTTGACTTTGATTGGCAGAAGCAAAAATGCCAATTTACTGGCAGTTGACAATTGAACATCAGAGTTTACAGAATATCCAAAACAGCAGTAAGGTCATCCTAAAGAGCCCTTAATGATACTATGACATTTTACACCCTTTACTATAGTGCCAAAATATTCAACTTTCACTTAAATTATTGCATTTTCTCAAATAGTAAGAGAATGTCCTAAGTAATATATTAATACAGCAAGAAACCAAAATTTATAACCACTGACAACGTCTGCGCATTACTCTCACAACAACCATAATTTGTGTCAGAGTAATGTGTTCTCATTATATGCTATACATTAAAAGTGATCAGTTTTGAGCTTCATGCTGTATTATACTATATATATATATCTACAATTCTAAATAAAACCTCTTGGGACTTTCTCACTTTGTGTTATAATCTTTCTTTTTATTGTTGAAAGAATACTGTCAAGATTTCTCAAAGAATTATCACCTGATCCCCTCTTTGCTTTTCAATGTTGAGCCCATAAGTTTACTGTTGTGCTACTCTGAACCTAAAGCCTTTGTCTCTCTCTCTCTCAGGGACCAGGGTACCGCTGTGCTTCCAAGCCCTTTTCCAAGCCCTTAACGACATTGTATGGAGAGGGGAGGGGTGGGGAGCCCTCCCAGTGACACCAAACAGAATATTCTAATGAATGAAAAAGTCTGAGAGGTTTTATCCAGGATTGTAGTTGAAATTATAAATAACCTTTGAATTGGAAAACATAACCTATAAAAAACTCAAACACTTAGATTTAATCTGCACCTAATTATTAAATACATGACATAGTAGACAGTGATAGACACTAATATTTACAAATGAGTCTTTCACATACAGTGTACAATCTGCTCTACTGCAATAGGCCACATTCAAGATATCAAGATTCCTAGCAAGATAGCGAGACTCACAGGAGTACACTGCTGAAATAACCACCTAGCAGAAAGAGAATAAGTGTATACAATATTGGGAATTATTATTTTAGAAATTGGTAGAAACTAGTTTTCTGACCTAAAATCACGAATAATGTGTTGCTTTTTATTCTAGTTATTAATTAAGACCTTTCGATCCAATGACACATTATTTGTGATTTTAGGTCAGAAATCAAATTTCTACTAATTTCTACATAATTTCCAATACACTTATTCCCTTTCTGCTCAGTGGTTATTTCGGCAGTTTACTCCTGTGAGCCTCGCTATCATGCTAGGAATCTTGATATCTCGAACGTGGCCTATTAGATCACCTCTCTTCAATCACTTTGAACAATGACACATTAGTGTTTAAGCTGAAGTTCTAGACAGGATTTTAAATTTGTTAAGTCAGACTTCATTAAAATATCAGACTACGACACTTGCAGGCTGATTAAGGAAACTAGTAGTTATGCACATTTTAATTGTAAAAAAGAGGGAGGGAAAGGCAAAGTCCTTGTCCATATCCAACCAACATAAATTTTTCAAATCTTGGTTGTGAGCATGGCTTAATAAAACATCCAATTGACCCCCATTTCATAGATGTATGATATACTGTAATTCTGTCCAATTGAATGTATTCCTTAAGTATCCTAATATATATTATATTTACACCTAACAGTTTACATAGATCCTTCCAGGTTTATTTTTTAATTGCATTTATACAAAATATAATATTATTGCAATATATTTTATGATTTTATCTGAAACCTTAGAAACGCTTTTTGTAAATAAACTTTTAGATTATTTTGAAGTGCTGTATATACAGCACTTAAATTGTAAACGTACTGTCAACATATGCATCTAAGCATGAACAATAGTCATTCTAATTACAGCTATTTTCACTTCAGTAAGTTGTACACCAATTTTTTTGTTCAACAACAATTATGATTGAACTGTTAAATAGTTTATTAGAGTAGATTCTGTATGACTGTGAAAACAGTACCACACAGTCATGCACAGTTACGGCAAGAATTTCAAATGTTTTTTAGACATCATGGCACTGGCACGGCCACAGTCTGTTTCAAACTCATATAAAATCTGCTCTAGGTCAGCCCAATATCAATCAATCATTTGGTAGACATTGTGTTTTCACTGTGGTGACAGGTCTGACAGTCCAAACAAAATTATCATCCCAGCTGTAGTGGAACATTTTAGGGCCTATTGTATGAACCAGGCTGACCCAGTTAAGCGGGCTGACTTCTTTTGTTTTGTGGTCCCAGGGAAAAGAAAACAAAAGAAGTCAGCCCACTTAACCGGGCCCAGTTCATATAATCTGGCCCTTAGAGTCTACAAAATCAGTGTATAGCATACTCAAGCAAAAATCACTGTAATTGGCAAGACTTGTATAGCTTCACAGCCAAATGTTGACATGTCAAGGATTAAAGCAGGTCATCTGATCACGATTTCAAACTCTCGTTACAGATGGTAGAAGTGTGTGTTACTAACAAAAAGTTATGTACTTCACCAACAAATTTCTTATTTGACCAAAAATGTCAAAACATCAGTTATATCTAACAAATATTTAGTGGATGTATTTCTTACAGTATTTGCAACTATAAGTATTCCACTATTTTGACCCTAGTATTGTACCATAAGATTCAATCTAATGCTTCAGGAACACAGACATATTATTCTGTCACTCGTTTCTCACTCCAAAAAAAAATACCCCTAGGAACGTTGTCTTTTAGAAATTGTTACAGAATTCAAAATCAATTATAATATCATTTAACTGTTATTGTAATTTTTCTCTATATATACTAGATGCTGATTGGTCAACCTGATCAAGTTGACTAGTCAGCAATTGATGAGACAAAACTTTAGTTCCAGACAAGTTCTGACAAACAACGTTCCCACGTAATTTTACTGGAAGCGAGAAACGAGCGACAGAATAATACCCCTGATTCCCGAGGGTGAATTTCTTGTAGTATGATGTTATATGCTGTAGACATCATTGTTGTATTGTGTTGTTTCTTAACAATCACTGGTGATGACCAAGTGGTATTGTCTTGTGTATAAATGAGATGGGTGAGTGAAGAGTGTCTAATAAGTGAATGTGTATGTAAACATCAAATTTGTCTAAACTAGCTTACCATAGAAATAGTAACATTAATTCCTAAATTTCCATTATCTGCAAATAAGTGGGCAATATTTGCATCAAATACCAAGCAGTCGGAATTGAGTATTGCTGAAGCAATGCCCTCATGAATGCTTCTCGGTGTTGCCTCCCATGCAAGCCTCCTGCGACTGCCATTCAGCTCAAGTCTATAAATAAAACTTTCAGCTTGTTTTCTAGTTCCAATAAGTTGCACAATGGCATAAAATTGTTGATGACCCTCAAATTTTTCTTGTTTTTCTAAAACTAACATAAAATGGTGTCCAAAGCAAGATTGCATCATAACCCAGTCAACAGCTCCTGGGAGATTGATGTCAGTAGCTAGGAAAACAATGTCTTCACCTTGCAATGTAGTGATAGATTTATGAGTGTGCATTAAATGTGGCATGACAGCGTCTAGAGAACCTTGCCACTTACAAGAAGCACCAGGACAAGGACAGGAATATGGTCGAAACTCACAAGATTCCTCGTGCTCCGTCTTTTCTGTATGTGGTAAAGTTACTTCACATCCACTAGTGACATATTTACAGGGAAAAGTAACAGTGCTAGCAACCTTTTCCATGGCCAAATTACGTATACTCCCTAGAGGTCCTCGGCATGTAGGACAACAAGTCAATTTGGGTCTGCAGTTTGAACACACAAGATGCCCGCTCGAACATTGTAAAATTGGAGGAAGAACAAAGTCAAAACAAACTGGACATTCAAAGATACTAGTTAGATCAGCGTTTGATGGTCCTGTTTGAGGAACAACTCCAAGTCGCGGTGTTTTTAGTGAAGACTGTGATGCTCCGTTTTGACGATTCATAATGGCGGATGGCAAAGACGCCCACACGAAATGACGAGAAAAGTTCTCTCAAAGAAATCTCAACTGAACAATCAAATCACGTCCATGTCTTCGCTTAAATATCAAACTGACACTTGGTGAGGGCTAAATCTCATCTAAGGAAGGCAAAAGGCGAAGAAATCATTCCAAATGTTGGATAATCATGAAGCACAATGATCACAACCTTGAAGTCAATATTTTTACTTTCTCCGAGACTTCCCGAAGTGAGGGTATAAAAGGCGAAGGAGAAGCGAGCTATTACCGACGTCTTTCCGAATCGTTCCGTAGAAGGTACGTACGCTCGCTACAGCTTTGCATTTGTCAGAATTTTAGGGATTTTCAGTTTTTCTTTCTATTTATGTTGAGTTGAAAACTGAATCTACAAAATTAAATTTATCAAAAAAAATCGAGTAAAAATTTCGATGTGTCATCAAAATTCCGCATTTCGCCCACGCCGCCGACTCGGAAGCACAGATTGTCAATAATTCATCCAATAAAATTTCCCCTGTATTTATATTTACTACGATTTACCCATGTTTATTCATGACTTTCATTTGTAAGACAGGTTGCTTTTCTTTCTTTCTTTCTCTCTTTCTTTCTCTCTTTCAAAAAGTCCTTCCCTCACGGTAACACACAGGAGGCCCAATCTTTGTCTTCAACAAGTTGTTCAACCTAAACTTTATATATCTTAATTCTTATTTAAAGGTTTTACATTATCATGTTCATTTTGTATTATTATTCTCAGACAGCTGTATTTGATTCAAAACACCAAATGAATCCTAGCCAGTGTCGTGATCAAAGCATCTATGACATCGCTTGGTCTTCCTGTGTACCATTTAGTCTTGGCAGCCGCTACGGTGTCGTCACGCCAAACGCGACGAGAGACTAGTCACTACAGTAAAGAGCTCCAGGCTTTTTGGCATTTTGGTTTCTTATGAACCGAAAATTCGCTGAAGGATAACAGAGTGCCATAAAATGAGCGAAGAAACGGTGGCAGATCAAGTTTTAAGCGTTCTACAGAAAGGAAAAACCGGCTACCAGTTTACAAACTGGGCTGAAACGTACACGTGCAATCCACAGTTTTACTTCGAACCCGAAAATACAGAAGAAATACAACAGGTGATAAATACACAACGTTTCTATTTATACGTTTTTATAGCCTCCCTTCATGGAGCTCCTAAAATGACTGTAAATCTATCGGCTGGAGTCAAACTATTTATACTTTATATAGAGTATCAAAGAATGAATGAATGTTTTCTAGTAGACTTGCGTTGGATAAATGTAGTTATGTAATCTTTATAATAAGAATTGACTTAGGAATTGAGTTTACTTTAGGTTTTACGTTTACATAACATCAAAGTTAATTGAGCGGAATGGTTTGGAAACTCGGCAAACATCACAAGGACTGATAAAGAAGCAAATAACATGGATGTTGAGTATGTAATTGGACCTTGACCGTGCACAATGCACATTATCTTTTGTTTTACCTTCAATTTATTATGCTATGACTGACCTGACCCAAACGTTTTCATTGGCTGATTGTCTGATATATGTAGGAATGCTTTTGTTTTGTGCACGTCACGGTTGAAAAAAGTGAAACAATAAGTTAGAACATAATGGGTTTCCTAACCATTTCGCTCTATTAACTTTGATTACACTGAATTGTGAAGTTCAAAAATGACCGACACATCCAGTGATTTTGCCAAGATATCTTGTCTTACAGTGGTGGATCCAAGGGGGACCTGGGGGACTAGTGCCCCCCTTTTCAGTTGGGCCCTACTTCTCTCTCTCTCTCTCTCTCTCTCTCTCTCTCTCTCTCTCTCTCTCTCTCCTGTCTAAGGGACTGTTTATATGGAGGCGAGCCAGCTAGCCCCCAGGGAAAAGAAAACAAAAGAGTTCAGCCCGCTAGCTTACCGGGCTGGCTTGCCTCCATATAAACAGCTCCTAAATGTGTAGAACAACAGTCTTACTCTACTTCCTAAAGCTTTACTTTATAAATATTTGAACATTGTTGTTGGTTTTATTAATCGAATTGGCACGCCTTAGCTCAATTTCATGCTCGCTGCACTTGCACAAAAGGATATTCCTTATAAAGGTTGTTTTAGTCCCTCAGAATTTTATGGTTTGCTAAAGCCCAGTGAGGCTACTTTAGAAAAGAGGTTTGAGGAAGTTACAATGTACGCCTGAGCCACCAATGTGTTTTGTAAAAAGGTGCCCCCACTTTCAAAAGGTTTAGATTTGCAGCTGTCTTAATAAAATTAATGAAATTAAAGCTCTCTAACTTGTAATCACTGTCTTTTTGTTTTATCTAAGATTTTGTTGGCTGCAAAGCAGTTGAAATGTTGTGTCAGGGTTTGTGGAGCAGGACATTCACCTTCTGACATTGTGTGCACGTCAGACTTTCTTGTCAATTTGAAAAACTACAATGAAGTTTTGAAGGTGAGGATAAGATATTTTCCATTCCTTCATTCATTGATCCATTAATCCTTCATTCTTCCATCCATCCATCTATTTATTTATTCATTCATTCATTCAATATGTGCCCATTACTAGGAATATAATTTTAAGATAATCACTGTCCGGCAAGAGGCTATTTTAGATGGTGAGCACGGATATGGTTACTATGGCAGCCATGCCTTAGTTCTCTCACATCAAAAATGATCAAAAGAGCTAGGAGGATTGTTAATGTGTTCATTCATTTATAACATTCATCCATCCATTGATACATACATTCATATTCAGCCAGTCAGTCAGTCAGTCAGTCAGTCAGTCAGTCAGTCAGTCAGTCAGTCAGTCAGTCAGTCAGTCAGTCAATCAGTCATAAATAATATAATAGGACAAGTACAAACATCCTCTAAGATAGGCTATAAAATGGTGTTCACAACAAAGGGAACTCATATACATTATCATCCCATCATTTGTTTTTTTCTCATTCAGTTTTTCATTCATTCATGTATTCAATCATTTGTATATTTTTGTTTGTTTGTTTGCTTGATTGCTTATTTCTTTATCCATTTTTTATTACCTTTGAAGGTTGATAAAGAGAAGAATCAAGTTAAAGTTCAAGCAGGGCTAATGCTAACAGATCTTCACAGTGTTCTTGATTTTCATGGACTTGGATTCTCAAAGTAAGTCTTACTTAGCTGACTTAAACTCTCTTTTATTTAATGTAAAGGATCTACCTTTTCTCCAAAAATGGTATAATGAAAATTTAAGGGCAGGGATTCGTTGTGTATCATGAAACTTTATTGAAAACTACCACAGAATATCAATCAATAAATTTCTAGATACATGCAGTCATTCTCAAAAAGGTTGTCCAGATGAAAAGACGTTTAGTCGTTATAAAATAAACTCATTTGAATATATCAGATCTTCAATTTTCTAACAGGAATTTCAATTCAAAATACCAAAGTACATCGCATAATTATTATAATGTTTTGTAGTTTTGCAGCTTAAGTTAAAATTCTTGCCAGAAAATTGAAAATGTGATATATTGATAAATATGTTTTCATCTGGCAACCTTTTTGAGAATGACTGTATGTTCACATGTATAATTAAAAAATATATAAATATTCATTGTGATTTTATCTAGTCTTGGAGCTCTGTCAGACTTCACTTGTGCTGGTGTAATATCTACCTGTGTCCATGGCTCAGGAGCTGAACATGGCTTGTTGGCAACTCTTGTAAGTTCAACACTATAGTTTATTAGTGTAATAAATTCATTTAATGGTCATTATCATGACAGTGCTTTTTGCCACACATTTCCCCCTACCTTAATTGCATCATGTAACCCTTGGCATTGAAGGCCAGTGATCCTATACATCCTCGGGAACCCAGGAGTAATATTCTGTCACTCGTTTCTCGTTCCCAGAAACATTACCCCTGCACGATGTCTGTTAGAACTTGTTCTGGAGTTAAAATTCGACTCTTTCCTGATGGTCTACTCCAGTGCATCGACCAATTAGATTGGTTGGATTCTTGAATCTCAACTTAACTGGAACAAGTTCTAACAGACATTGTGCCCAGGGGTATTTTTTCTGGAAACGAGAAACAAGCAACAGAATATTACTTCTGGGTTTCCAAGGATGGTGATCCTAAAGTCATCCAATAAGAAAGCAAAAACTTTGGAATGTGTATTGTTTAATATAATAAAAATTTTTGTTTGTATAAAAAACAGGTTGTAAGTCTTGAGTTGATGACTGCCGATGGTGAAATTATTGAATGTAGCAGTACCAGAAATCAGGATATCTTTTATTCAACATTATGTGGTTTAGGGGCTTTAGGAGTTATTCTCTCAGTAACTTGGCAATGTGAGCCAGCCTTTAACTTGCATGAGAAAACAGAGTCCTGCACACTAGATGAGGTATTATAACACATAGCTATGATATATCACACACTCTGATTGGTTGAACAACATGAATTGAACAGTGGGTGCATTTGGTTGGTTGGATAATAAGCACTGAATTAACTAGATTGGCACTCAGCTATGCCTCTTGCTAATCTTTTGCTTCTTTTGTGCTTAGCAACTAAGTGCTCCCAAAACTCGATAGTTGCATGCTAATGAAATGTGTACCAATCCTTAATTAAGTGACAGTTCAAATAATTAATGCAACAATTACTGAGCCATTGGTGATCTACCTACTCACCTACTACCTACTGATACCCACCTAACTAACTACTGACACCTTACAGTATTAACAACCTTCTGACACCTTACCATCAACCTAACTGGACACTGTTCTAATGACCTACTGACTCCTTCTATCAACCTCCTATATCCCATCAACAATCTAGTCTGACGTCATAACAATCAGTTATTCCAACAACCTACTGACAGCCTACCAACAACCTACTGACGATATCCTACCAGTAACCTACTGACGATATCCTACCAACAGCCTACTGACGATATCCTACCAACAACCTACTGTCACCCAACCAACAACCTACTGAAACCCTACCAACAACCTACTGATATCCTACCAACAACCTACTGTCATCCTACTGTCACCCTACCAACAACCTACTGACAGCCTACCAACAACCTACTGACAATATCCAACCAACAACCTACTGTCACGGCTACCAACAACCTACTGATATCCTACCAACAACCTACTGTCATCCTACTGTCACCCTATCAACAACCTACTGACACCCTACCAACAACCTACTGTCACCCTACCAACACCCTACTGACCATACCAACACCCTAACTGTCACCCTAACTGTACCCTAAACAACACCCTACTGTCACCCTACCAACACCCTACCAAAATGTCACCCTACCAACACCCTACTGTCACCCTACCACCACCCTACTGTCACCCTACCAACAACCTACTGTCACCCTACCAACAACCTACTGTCACCCTACCAACAACCTACTGACACCCTACCAACAACCTACTGATATCCTACTAACAATCTACTGATCTCCAACCTACCAAAAACCTACTCAGCCTACCAACAACCTACTGATATCCTACCAACAACCTACTGCAGAGAGCCTACCAACAACCTACTATCACGGCTACCAACAATCTACTGACACCTTACCAACAACCTACTGACACCCTACCAACAACCTACTGACACCCTACCAACAGCCTATTGACACCCTACCAACAACCTACTATCACGGCTACCAACAATCTACTGACACCTTATCAACAACCTACTGACACCCTACCAACAACTTACTGACAGCCTACCAACAACCTACTGACACCCTACCAACAACCTACTATCACGGCTACCAACAATCTACTGAGACCCTATAAACAACCTACTGACAATGTAACACAAACCTATTGACAGCCTACCAACAACCTACTGTTGCCCTACCAACAACCTACTGATATCCTACCAACAACCTACTGTCATCCTACTGTCAACCTAACAACAACCTACTGACACCCTACCAACACCCTACCAACAACCTACTGACACCCTACCAACAACCTACTGTCACGGCTACCAACAACCTACTGACACCCTACCAACAACCTACTGTCACCCTACCAACAACCTACTGTCACCCTACCAACAACCTACTGACATCCTACCAACAACCTACTGATATCCTACTAACAATCTACTGATCTCCAACCTACCAAAAACCTACTCAGCCTACCAACAACCTACTGATATCCTACCAACAACCTACTGCAGAGAGCCTACCAACAACCTACTATCACGGCTACCAACAATCTACTGACACCTTACCAACAACCTACTGACACCCTACCAACAACCTACTGACACCCTACCAACAACCTATTGACACCCTACCAACAACCTACTATCACGGCTACCAACAATCTACTGAGACCCTATAAACAACCTACTGACAATGTAACACAAACCTATTGACAACCTACTAACAACCTACTGATATCCTACCAACAACCTACTGTTGCCCTACCAATAACTTACTGCCACCCTACCAACAACCTACTGACAATGTAACACAAACCTATTGACAGCCTACCAACAACCTACTGTTGCCCTACCAACAACCTACTGATATCCTACCAACAACCTACTGTCATCCTACTGTCAACCTAACAACAACCTACTGACACCCTACCAACACCCTACCAACAACCTACTGACACCCTACCAACAACCTATTGACAGCCTACCAATAACCTACTGACACCCTACCAACAACCTACTGACACCCTACCAACAACCTACTGACAGCCTACCAACAACCTACTGACACCCTACCAACAACCTACTGAGACCCTATGAACAACCTACTGACAATGTAACACAAACCTATTGACAACCTACTAACAACCTACTGATATCCTACCAACAACCTACTGTTGCCCTACCAATAACTTACTGCCACCCTACCAACAACCTACTGACAATGTAACACAAACCTATTGACACCCTACCAACAACCTACTGATATCCTACCAATAACCTACTGTTGCCCTACCAACAACTTGCTGTCACCCTATGGACAACCTACTGACAATGTAACAAAAACCTACTGACAACCTACTAACATACTATTGTCAGCCTACCAACAACTTACTGCATCCTACCACCAGTCTACTTAAAAATACTTCCAACTTCCAACATACTGAAACTCATAAGACCCTACCAACAATCTACTGACTTGATACCACCAAACTACTGATACCCTGTATCAATAATCTGCTGGTATCCTACCAACAACTTTATGACAAACCACTAACAGTCACTAACACCACAGCTTACCAGTATCCTGCCAGTAACCTCTTAATAGCCTACCATTAGAGTACCATAACTCTAAAATTAACCTACTGGAAACTTTCAGACTGTCAACCTTATGATATCCAGCCAATAACCATGTGACTGCCCTACTGGTAGCCTACAAACAACTTTCTTATACACTTCCATATACCCTAGCTACTGATTAACACATTCCAGGAAGCTACGATAGACTAAAAATGTATTTGATTGTCTAATTTGTAGATGCTTGGAAAGTTTGACAAGGAGATTGTGTCATGTGATCATTTCAAGTTCTTTTGGTATCCTCATACAAATATGGTTAATGGAGTATATCTTAGCAGAACCTCTATGGTAAATATATATATAGTTTAATAGTTTAAGTAAACTGTGGAACCACAAAGCTAAACACCCTCCTCCTGGATGGACCAATTTTAGTTTGCCTCCAGTCCCCATCCCCTCATTTCAATAATCCCCACAACCATTTATCAACATTTAAGCCAAAAAATATTATATCTTTCTTACTTATTAAATACTTGAATTTTCTTGCAGCCTCCAACAAAGAAACAGTCAAATTGGTTCTGGGACTGGTTTTTTGGATTTTATCTCTTAGAATTTCTTTACTGGTTAAGGTGATTGCCTTTGTCTTGTTAGTTGTTGTGATTATTGAATGCTTCATGAAGACTGGCCAAAGGAGTGACCCTTCAGACTAGCTCCTAAAGACCAAGTAATAGTCAGTCAATCAGTTGGTCTGTCTATCTGTCTGTCTGTCTGTCTGTCTGTCTGTCTATCTGTCTGTCTGTGAACTGGTCTGTCTGTGAACTGGTCTGTCTGTCAACCACTCCATCAATCAGACACAGACTATTTGGTTGGGCTACACCTATCTAACTGAATGGTTTCAGCAATGTTGAAAAATACTAAACTTGCATGCTGTGCTGTTTACAGATTTAAATCAAAGCTTAAGACTTGGTTGTTTAAATAATTTTTGAATTGAGAACTTAATCTAGTTAATTAATTTTCAAGTCATTTAGGGCCGCGAGGTTCCTAATCTCATTATCATTGAATATTTTATTACATTTAGGGCTGCGAGGTTCCTAATCTCATTATCATTGAATATTTTATTAACAGTTATCATTAGGATAGAAATCTGACCTTTTTTCATTATTTATTACTTAATCCAAGCTGAAGACTTGTCTTAGAATATTATATTACATTATAGTTATCATTTGTTTGTAAAGCGCCTATAGTTGGACATATGGAAAAGGCGCTATAGAAATTATATTATAAATGTTATTATTATTAGAGCACTTGGCAATATTGATCAGAACAATCAAGAAGCTGATTGTGAAGCACTTGGCTATGGCTCATGTTTCTCTTATAACATTTCTCTGTACTGTTCTGATCAATCCCCCCACACACTAAATCTGCACACAGCATGTAATGCACATTTTCTATTTTTTATTAAGTATATATTAACCTTATTTTAAAAGACCAATATTCTGTTGCAGCTCCTTCTTCCCAAGTTTGGTGCCATTTATAAATAAGCTGTATTTTACACAATTGTTTCAACAATCAAAAGAGAGAATTGACAGAAGTTACAAGGTATTATTAATAATGAATAATGTGCAAACTACTCAATATCTAGGCTCAGATTTCAGCCGTCAGGGATTTGTGCACCCATGATAGTCATCCTCATGATGGCTGGGCGCGTGAGCTGAAAGTCTTGTCTGTGACATAACACATTATCTGTAAAATCAAGGGCAAGAGGTCAAAGTAGTTGTCTGTGTAAATCTATAAATTCTATGAATTTTACAAACATTTTTGGCCTTCATTGTCTGATAAAAGGCATGCACTAACTTGTGTACAAGAGAAAATCAAGTTATTTATGAGACTTCATATACTGTAACAGTTGTTTGGTGAAAACATTGAGATCAACTCAGTTATTGACATTTTGATTATTGATCAATAACTGGGAGTATCAAATTCTCGACCTTTGAAATAAATGAAATTTTAATTTATGCCCCTTAAAAATTGACGGGCAGATTGCTGATTGGTCTAGCCAAACAATGCTTAGTCCACATGCCCAGCCATCACAGGAATGAGTATTGTGGGCACATGAATCCCTGATGGCTGAAATCTGAGCCTACTTAATATCCTGCACTCCCCAGAAATTTGAGCAAACTCCCAGAATACATTGCAATTATTTTCCATAATTGTTACTTAATAATTTGTATCTACCATGAAAATTTCAATAAGCACCCTTCTTCCAATAAGTACCCCCTTTCTATGGTATTTTGTAAAATATATAACTCTCAAATAAGCAACCCCCATACTCCCCCTCTTCACCCAAGGCTCCAATCAGAATATTATTTGGCGATTTTCATTGTGTTTGCCTTATGAATTATTAATGAGTTTTTTAAGCAGCTATAATTTTTATGGGAACCAGGTCTCAGGCGATAGATATCAGTGCTTGCATTACACCCAATTTCAAAATTACGTGACCTAGTGTCGATGGCTTGTCTGGATTTCAAGCTTCTGTCAATCAAATTGTAACAACTAGAATTTGTAAAATTTTAGCCTTCTAAATTCAGAAACAAAACAAACTTGAATTTATTGACAGAACATTTAGTATTTTCTGACTTTTGATGTAAATTTAAGCTTGCTTCAGGGAAAAATGAATAGTGTCGTCTGCAAATTAAAGGTTGCGTAATTCTGAAAAATAGTTGTAAGGTCACTTACAGCTTCTGATGCTGTAACAGATGATTTGTTAATTTTATTTTCTTGCAATAATTTTTTTATATTATTTTTGTAGGTTTTTAATTTCAACTGTTTGTTCAAGCAGTATGTAACAGAGTGGGCCATTGAAAGGTTTGTAATAATTATACTTTCAGTTTTTAGATTAAACCCCCCATGTTAAAAGTAGTATGTGCCAACATTTATGTTAATTTTGCTCAAAAGGCCATTGTTTGAAGTTGGAATGGGCCATTGGGGGAGGGGGGATGGCCTCCCATTTATTTGGGTGGGGATGCTCATCCCGGGGGGGGTTCTTCGGGGTCAAAACACTAGGGATGATCATCGGAAACCTCCAAAACGTACCCTAAAAATACCCAAATGCCAAAATTTTCGACCCTAAAAAATACCTAACAGCTCAAAAACACCCCTAAAAATACCAAAAAATCAAACAAAAAACTAACAAAGAAAACAATCGAACAGCACTAATATATTTTGTACCCCTAAAAACTTTCGATTTTCTCTGACAACCCCTAAAAAATACCAAATCGGCGATTTCAACCCCTAAAAAATACGACGATCATCCCTAGCACACCAATATAGGGAGTACCCCCCCCCCCCCCCCCATGCTCATATTTGTACCTTTTAGGGGTCAAAATCAGGGATGGTATAACTTAAAGGGTGTCTCACATTAGAATGTTTTTCAGTGAATGTGTGTCCAGAAAATACCCATACCCCCACCAAAGAGGGAAATTGACCCCCTATCCTCTGGAACTTCCATTTTTCTTCCATACAAACTAGTATTAATACTAGCCATTTCTAATAGAAAGTGAAGTGCTGCGAGTATGCAAAGTATACAACAACAATTGAGAGTGGGTACATTTAACCCGTGAAACACTAAGTGAACGAAGTTGTGAGTTGTAATGGATTTCTTTTGTATCTTTGACTGGTAAATAATTAGCGATATATTGTTAATACAAATTTTGCTTATTGTTCTTTTAATTTTAGCCAGTCTTTGAATCAGTTTTGAGAGAATTATCAAGCTGTGTGATCGTGTTAGATCAGTAAGCTGAAACCGAATTCAACCCTCATTCGTCAGTACAAATATTCATAAAGGTCAAAGGCTGTTTCTTTAGTAGTGATGTTTTACAGGCAGCAACAAAAGTGCAGACGAACTCATAAAAGATCATTGTCTTTCTCTAAAACCATCACTAAACTGCCTGTATTAAAAACGTCACTAGCCTGTGACCTTTATAAATATTTGCACTGACGAATGAGGGTTGAATTCGACATGATATCGAACATGAAACTTTGTGCACGGTCAAGACCAGTTCAACATCCAGACTAGAACAAAGAAATGTAACAAAAGGCTTCCTAACCATTCCCCTCTATTAACTATGCTAAGCTTTTGTGCTATCTGTCGAATTCAACCCTCATTCGTCAGTACAAATATTCATAAAGGTCAAAGGCTGTTTCTTTAGTAGTGATGTTTTACAGGCAGCAACTAAAAGTGCAGACGAACTCATAAAAGATCATTGCTTTCTCTAAAACCATCACTAAACTGCCTGTATTAAAAACGTCACTAGCCTGTGACCTTTATAAATATTTGCACTGACGAATGAGGGTTGAATTCGACATGATATCGAACATGATAGCACATAAACTTAAGTTTCAACTTACCTATCCGCTAACACGATCACGCAGCTTGATAATTCTCTTAAAATTGATTCAAAGACTGACTAAAATTAAAAGAACAATAAGCAAAATTTCCCTAATTATTTACCAGTCAAAGATACAAAAGAAATCCATTATAACATACTTACCAACACTCTTTTATAACCACAACTTGTATATCCAGTGACCACTGACCATGCATTAACGTTAACTGATTATGATGACGTTTTTTGACGTCACGAGAAAATCGCTGAAAAGCTCGAGCTTTGCACGAATAGTAAGCTGCTCGCTTCGCTCGCAGCAATAATTTTGTTCTTTCTCTGACCACCCCTCCCCACCAGAATTTCCAATTCCCTCCATGGTGCGTATATACGTGGGGTATGGATATTTTCTGGAACTACACAATGAAGATACTCTCATAAACTTCACAAGTAGAAGATCACTATGAAACAAAAACCCATTAAAATACTATGAAAATTTCCATAGGAATTTCACAATATTTTAATTGTTTTTTTCAAGTAATTTTCATGGTATTTAATTTTTGTGGCCTTTTCATGGTGTTGAGCCTTGAAAAAGGCATGAAAGAAACCATAGTTATTGTCAGTATTAAAAAGCCATTAAAATCCTTTTAAAAATGACCACTTCATGGCCCATGAAATATGAAAACTACATGAAAAAGCCATTAAATTAATGCCATAAACAGGACTGAAAATTAATGGTTTTTGTAAGGCCTTTGGTAAAAAGCCATTAAAATTTTCAAAGGGTTTTCATGGTATTTTTTCGATTCATGGATTGTTAATGGTGAAGATGTTTCATGGGCCATGAATATCCTGTGAAGTGGTCATTTTTAATGGCAATGAAAATTTTGATTCTGTCTTTAGTAGTAAAACTAAAAATTATTTCATTTATTGTTTTTGAGTTGGTACCTTTTAGGGGTAAAAATTATATGCTGACACACCTACCTGGATAGGACCCAGGTACCTTTTTGGGGATCATTTTCAGGATTTCTGATGAGCATCCCGACATGAATCCAGGGAATGGGCTTAACGGGGATTATGTGGTGTGACCCTTACAGACCATTATTTAACCAATCACTTTATATAATTTACAGAGACAAAACAGCTTATGTTCTACGTCGTATGAGAGATTGGACAGAGAGTAGTAGCTTTAAAGTCCATTTTCCAGGTAACAAATTACAAACTTATCTGTAGAAGCTCTCAAAGTCTAAAGGGGAATGATCATTTATCTGAGATAATATTAGTTTTGAGATAGGATAGATTTCAAAACAGTAATGCATGCATGGTCACAACATGGTTATTCGGTTGGTATTTTGATTGTTTTTATAGACATCAAGGCATTGACTTGCATGCACAGCATATTTTGTTTATAGTACACACTTATACAAGGCATTGATCATGTGATTTCTTAATTGGAATGTGTCCATTCCAGAGCTACTACTGTAGTTTAGGCCTGGCTTCTTCAATCACAATTTATAATAAATTTTCATTTGACATTTAGAGCACAAGTTAACCCTAAAACCATGAAACAACTTAGCAACTAAATAGCACCAAATAGCTGTAGCAAAATCCTTTGTTCTCCATTGTTTAATTCATGTTATTTGTAATGTCTATTTAGTTAGTGCTTGTTCATGGTCATATTGTTTTTGCTCTACAATACATGTATTATTTATCCAATCCTGTCTTCTTGATTTTAGTGGAAGTTAGGTTTGTAAAATCAGATGACATCTACTTGAGCCCATGTTATAAGAAAGATGTGACATTTATCAATATTATTTGTTATAGGCAAGTATTAGCAAACTTGAAAAAGGTCTACCGTATTTACTCGAATAAGCGCCCCGGTGCTTATTAAATTTTTCATGTCGAAAACGGGGCGCTTATTCGGGGGGAGGCGCTTATTCGAGGGAGGCGCTTATTCAGCGGGAGGAAATGCATACACAACTGTCAAAGTATGCTTTCCTCTTAATATCAATAATATCAATGTTATACTACTACAACAGTACTGGTATTAGTATACTATAACGAGGTGCGAGGCGCTTATTTGGGGGAGGCGCTTATTAATTTTTTTTGTTCAAAGGGGGCGCTTATTCGGGGGAGGCACTTATTCGCATTTGCTTAAGCAATATAAAACGCGCGCGCATGTCTCTGTTCTGTGATATAAACACGATGGAAGATGTAGAGCAAGAGAAAAGCAAGCTTAGGAACACGAGGCGTAGCCGAGTGTTTCTCTTGCTTTTCGAGTGCTCTACATCTTCCAGAGTGTTTATATCACAGAACAGAGACATAAGCGATCGTTTTATATTGTTTTTATAAAATATTTTTGATGTTTTTTGAGCGAGCCATGTCTCTGTCCTCTGATATAAACATGATAGCCAGCCAATCAGCGCGCGCATTATATCTCAAGTATTTTATAAAGTAACATAGACACAGGCACACAAAAAAACTTTTTGGCTGTACTATATTTTTCAAACATTTTTGTCCTTCCATTCTAGGCCTTATGGCAAGGACATACCACATGACGAGTGGTGGAATTTTTTTGAAGAACTAATGTTATCCATTGGAGGAGTACCTCACTGGGCTAAGGTATATATTTTAATCCTTCCTTTGAAAGGTGCATAAAAGGTTCATGCCACCACCTTGTTGGCTTTGAGCAGTTTTCATATGACTGTGAAAATAGCACTTTTATGATGTCGCAAAGTTATGGAAGAAATTTCAAATGATTTTATAGACACCACAGCAATGACAGTCTGTTGCACACTCATATGAAACTGCTCTAGGTTAAGCTTATAGGGTTTGAGCCCTGGCATGACTAACACTCGGGGCTTTAAATGAGGAGAAAGTGCTGCCTTTGCAATCACCTGCAAATGGTTAGACCTTTGTGATAAAGGCATTAAACAGCCCTGTCTCTCTCTACATTACACATCTTAACCCAGCTTCGGAGGGATGTTAAAGACCACTCCACTTAGCTTATATAGGGAGAGGAGTGAGATTCTGTTGTGTATGTGGTCAGACCTATATGCACCTCAAAAGCAGCACCTCTTAAATCAAGTGCAAAAAGTATCAATTAATTATCAATATGTGTTATTTATTTTTTCTTTTTATACTTCAGGCTCATAACTTAAAAGCTTCAGATTTTAAAAAATTATATCCAATGTTTTCCAAAGTACATCAACTCTGTGATGAACTGGATCCTGAAGGAACATTTCGTAACCAATATGTCACTCGTGTATTGTTTGAGTAAGTGCTAGAAGCAAGCAAGAAAGAAATGACAGAATATATAGCACCCTGGGGTCAGATTTCCAAACAACCCAAAAACTTATCAGGCATTTTTGGGAAGAAAATTGATGGGAATTCACAAGTATTTGTAAACTTGCCTGTCAAATAGTAGACTGGTAGGGAAAGATTTAGGGGAAGGCCGCAGAGATGCACCCCCCCCCCCCCCCCCCAAAGTGTTTTCATGAAAGAGCAACATCTAGATGTAAGCAACACAGCAAAAAACAACAGCAACAACCAGGATGAACCTTGAGTCACTGGTCACAATTCTAGCAAGGAACAGAAATATGGTTATGAAATATTTCAGGCATTTTTTAATACAGGGACACAAAAGACGTGGTTAAATAAATTCCAACATTGCTTAACCAATCCAATCAGTCACTTGCTCAAGTCTGCCAATAGTATTATTTTGTCAGCTGAGTTAGCAAAGTGATGGCTGTTTTTGGAGATATCCAAAACATTCCTTTTCTGACCTATTATGCTTTCTTTTTCAGGAGAGACCAATGATACTGCATGATGTACATAATTATGTGGTGCTCATTTTGGTGACTTGTCCAAACACCATAAAATGGTGTCCAGGAAATCCATTCAAGCAAATGTGAAATTAGGAGGGAGGGAGGATGGGTCAAACAATCATTGTAGCTGTGGGTCTGGTTCCTCAAAGGCTGGTTAGAACTAACCCAGGTTAAGTCAAAGAAAACCTTCATTTTTAACCCATTACACTTATATATTACCTGCCTTCGAGCAACTAGGCCCTGAATAGTTCACTTTCAATATTGTGGCTAAGTGATCACGCACTTCTAAGACGAGGCTCCAGGGAAACAAAAGAATATATTAGGATTACTCCATTGTTTCCCTGGAGCCCTTGTCTTGAATTGCTTTGTGCCTGATCACTCCAGCCAGAATATGGAAAGTGGGCTATTGCAGCTATGGCAGCACAAGGGAGAACACAAACCAAACTTTAGCCAAATTTCTGTCAGCAGATGGAATATTTTAAGATTTAAAGTGTTATTTATCAGGTGATCTCTCGTTCTCATATCCAGAGCTCTTCAAGGGTTGTTTCTCCCATACATTCATGAGTGAATGAGTGGGGTCTGGGAACAAGAATGGGTGATCCCTTATACATGCATTCCACAAGACCACTGATGGGACAGGCTACACCCAATTTTCCATACAAACCCTATGATGTTGTCCCTCCCCTCCCCTCTTGAAATTTACATCATATCAATAGCTGTTCTCAAGATACATTTTAGTGAGTCCTTTACTATCCACATAATGACAATGACCAGATTGCCAATAAAGCAGCATTATATGTTTAATTATAGCATTTAATTTACATGATAATAAATTATATCAGCAGCTAGTGTAACAAGAATGAGGTGGCTTGCACAGGATTCACTCAACTGTATCTTGAGAAACGCTATTGTGTGGTAAAGATTTTTCTTTGGAGCAATGCACTAGCTATTTTAATTTATGAATAAGAAATAGAATTATTTATTGCTTATTTTAAATATTTAGAAAATTACATTAGACTTGTAGTTTATTATAATGAATGTGTTTTAACTTTTGTAAAGTTTTTAGGCTTTCAACTCTGACTAGAGTCTTGAACACAAGATGAATACTTGAGTTTTGAACTGGGATGAAGGGAGATACAATCTGCCTTGTGTGGGACAATATACTTCAGGCACTTGGTCTGAAAGCCTGTGACAGCAGTAGAGCATAACGGCTCACGTATTCATCTTGTGAACAAGACTCTAGCCAGAATCAAAAGCTTAAGGTAAGCTTAAAAGCTTTGCTCATTGTTCCAAAAGTTAAACCAGATTCATAATTGTTAACCTGAGTAGATGAATTTTCAACATAGTTTATTATAAATAATGTTATAAATTATGTTATAAATAATGAAGTATTTGGTATTCCTGTGGGCTTTGTGTTGAAACAGGTATCCCAAAGAATAGAAGAATTGGTATTGTAGAGGTGTCTGTATTATTATAGGCTGCACAAAAGTCACAATTTACTAATACCAGAAACTCATAAGTTTGAGCACAAGCACTTGAGTGATTGCAAAAAGAAACGTGAAAATAGTTGGAGTGATGGCACTTAATCCGTGAAACAAAACCTAATAGTCAATGTCTAATAGTCTAATTAAAACAAAAGAAAACAATGGAAATAGTGTCTACTAATGTCTGTTAGACTAATACCTATTTCACGGATTAAAGTGCCATCACTCTAGTAGACTAATATAATACATGTAGACACTAGTAGACCTTATTTCCACTGTCTTTTGTGTCTATTAAACTATATTATGCACAAACGTTCAATTTTTATTTCACTGTTTTTTTTTTTCTTTCTTTTTTTTTTCCCCTTCTTTTTTGCAATCACTCAGGATGATTTCAATAAACCTGGGCACTACTAATTAAGCAATTAAAATTTTTAGATGCTAAAAGTTTTGTCTCCTTTTGTTCCTTTGCATCTTGTAAACACTAACAGCTAATAAGTATTCCCGCGAGGTTTATTGAAATCACTCTAAAAGCGTGCAACATAAATAGTACTAAATAGTGCTAAATTATGCTAATTGTATTCTCTGTTATTTAATTAGTGCTAAATAGTGCGAAGTATTGCACGATTTGTACTCTAGCGCCGTTTTGCATAATTACGTCCCTTCCAGACAAAAGTCTCGACTGGTGATTAGGCGACGAGCTACCGTGAAGCCAATAAAGTGTTCACAGTGGCATAGCCAGGGTTTTTCGGAGGTACGCACAACCACTTGATCAAGAGAAAATGAATAATTTACTAGTATTTTCCCAGATTTCCGAGGGTACACAGGTGCTGTGCCCAGTGCTAGCTACGCCACTGGTTTAGACGCATGCAATGGTGAAAAACCGCCGCCTCTGAAAATTGAGTTGGGGTTTTTGGCAGCCTATTGACCAAATCCCAATCGAGACTTTAGTCTGGCGGGACGCGTAATTATGCACACGGTGGTAAAGAAAAATAAAATCCAGAAATATTCATGTAATGCTTATACAGTTTGTTATTTTAAAAATCAGCACGAAAAATGGAAAAATAGCAGGAACCATTACCATGGATTCCTGGATATAGTCAAGTGAATGATTATGAGTCACTAAACGCTCGGCTTCATGATGTAACTTTTTCTGCAACTGATTGCGCGCAACACAGTTGCACCCTATACTGTTCGATTCACTCCTGCAATGTTGCGCGAAGAAGTTACAGAAAAGTTGTAGGAGTAAAATTCGATTCGGTCGCGGCATGGTTACGGCAGGAATTTCGAATGCTTTTATAGACGTCACGGCACGGCGCGTTCCGTTTCACACTCATACGAAATCTGCTCTGCTAAACGTAACTTGCGTGTTGCAGGGATGGACACGTAGTGCAACTCATGCAGAGTTGCGCACAATGTTAACTGTCAAAAGTTGTCAAGAAAACTTGCATCGTGTGTCCATTTAGAAATAAAACATAAATTTCTTAGAATTTTCTCTTTTGCTTTGTCCCTAGCTGTATGTATGTGTGTGCGTTTCATTTTGTGTTTGTTTGTGTATTTGTATTTGTCTGTTTGATTTTGAGGCAAAAAAGTATGGGTGGAGGTTTGCATTTACCTAAAACTTGTAAAGTCCCTCCCCACCCCCTCCATGACCGAAAATAGAAAATTAAAGTGCGCACCCTCTTCCCTCTTCGCTTCTCTACATGCACATTTCCAAAATACCCTCGAGATCCTCTAGGCGGTTTACAATTTCTATCCATTCTCCCTGTAGTGGCTGCTCTATACAAAACTGTGAAGCAGGCTTTGCAAAAATCCACAAGCAAGAACGCCTATACAAGCCCAGTCTTCTTGTTATGAATATAATAAGGAACAAGGCCGTACAGTGCTGACTACACTATTGCTATAGTTGTAGAATGTAATAAGGAACAAGGCCGTACAGTGCTGACTACACTATTGCTATATGCTTAACTGGTAATCCGGTATACAACGGGGCAAATGGTGATGGACCGGAGTTGCCCAATTAAGCAACCACATATATATGAAAGCTGAGGGCTTAGCAACCCTACGTTTGGGGGCTGTTAACTTCGCACTTCGTGGCAAAAGTGGTGCATGTTTTTAATAAACTGATCTGTTTTAATTCTTTATAGAGAATATCAATGAAATACTTCTTCAACTGACGACATTAGAGTGATTAGCAAACGCGACGCGACGCGAAAACAGGACATTAGATGACGAGATTCGTTCAGTGCGTGACTACCGTGACCACGTCCTCTTCTCGTCCTCTGCTTAACGTCGGCGACTTCATCAAATCAGGGCGCGCGCGGCGTCCTCTTTAAGTAAAACTATTTTCTTTTCTTTAGCTATTCACTGAAATGACTTTGCTATTATGCACTTCTAAGCTTTTTATGGATAAAGTAAAAGAAAAGAGCATATCGAAAAAATTGATAGAATTGAATTAACAAATTATCATTAAGAGCGTATTTTGAGTCTATCGACTAAAAATTAATTACACGATTTACTATTCAAGGAGAGGGGATATAGTGAAACCGAGAATTTCGTATTCGGGCATCGCTTTTCTATCCGCACCGTACCATGCTGGTCATGCTACTATGTTACGTACATGGAGATTGATTTCTTTTTAATCGTGCCTTGAGGATACTGTAACACTTAGGTAACATATTCAAATTCAGTTGAAATCGGCCTTTTGGTGTGGCCACTGACTAGTGAAAGTTGCAAAAACTAAACCGGATCTGGAACTTGCATTGAAATAGGGAGGGGAGGGGAGGGGAAATCAGTATCGAACGTATAAAACAGCGTGCATGACGTCACACATGCCCATGTGTTTAAATGACGTAATATAAAGATATCAAACTGACGAAGTGATTGGGCGCGTTGACAGCCGTCATCCTGGCTAGCTAGTGGCTGTAGATCAGATGGAATCACCCACCCTGGCTGACATTAAGTTTACCGGCGATAAATAGTTAACTTGTATCAGATACCAAATAGAAATTGGGTTATCAAAAACTATATTTGCAAATATAATTAAGGCCAGTGGCGAGTGAATTATATCGAAATTCCTCTGCTCTGCTCTTCTCTGCTTCCTCTCCTCCGCTCTCTTCTGCTCTACTCTCCTTTGCTCTCCTCGATCTGCTTTGCTCTGCTATTCTCTGCTAGCTCTGCTCTGCTCTGCTCTCTACTCAGTTTCTTAGGTCCTTTTCTGTCCTTTACACTCGGCCACTGGCTCATTCCCATATATTAACTTCCGCTACTGTTAGAGACTCCGGTCAATTCTGTAAGTCGGAACTAACAACTAAACACTCCCTTTTCCTTTCATCGTTCCCACCCAATGCACTGCAATTGTAACGAAATCAAAATTGATTAATGAATGTCAGAGAGGGGAGGGGCAGTCATCAAGAGATCACGAGAATTATGACGTCACGCATATGTATACGTAAATTTATTTTGAACTGAACAAAAACCTCTTCGATTCCGTTTCTTATCAGCTTTTTTATGTAAGTTATAGAAAATTAATTTCCCCACTGATAAAAGATACTTACTTAGACTCAAAGGGTTAATTTTTCCATTTCAATCAAAGCCGATTTCATTGGCGGCAAGCAGTCAATGACATCGCTTAGAGACCCCATGGACTAAGTAATTTTTTATAGACTAAAGTACATTTTTCCGATTATCATAAATGCACTTCCGGTATACAAAATTCATCGTAGCGTCAAACATACTATATCACACCATTTTATCTGTGATATATCTTGATTTTAACACGAGGTGAGCGCGCTTTGGTCGCGCCAAATCAAAACAATTGAATCAGAAATACATAACATAATTACTGAATGATCCTGGATGGAGGGTTTCAATCAAATTATCAGCATAGAAGATTTTTAGGCATTAAGGTTTTAAGGTCTAATAAAAAATATTCTTTATGGAGGCTTTATGAATATTGATTAGCAGGTATTGTCTGTTTGTCTGGTTCAGTTCTTCGTCGATAAAAGTGATTTTTTTATTGTTTATTGGCTGTCTCTGTTTGAGTCGAATCTTCAAGCTCGACTGATTGTTCTTAAAATGGAAATCGCAGGTGAGAAAGTTGACACCAACCTACACAATTGGGTTTTAATAAAATGATCTAAGCATTTTGACCAAGCCTAAATTTTAGTACATTGATCATGACTCAAGCTTTCATCAGTCAAACTCATCGATATTTTTGGACTTTTCCTGATTAAGAATATTAATATAGAATGTAGACAAGATTGTGTGTATCATATTCATAGCTTTCTCCTATGTTAAAAGACTTAAAAGGAATTTTTTTTTGCATCTTTTGTACTCGTAACTTAATTATTTTATTTTATTCATTTTATCAAAAAAGTACAAAGGATTGTTTTTAAGACTGTAGTTTCCAAATTAAAACCCATCAGCTTTTCAATGAATATTCTCCGCAACGCAAAACAACGGAATCCCTCCAGACTTCCCGAATTTGCTTTTATCATTATCTAAAATACTTGGAATATTCTAGGTCTTTTGTTACATAGTTTTCGAAATGAAACATTCATTTGACCATATTTAAAAGATTTGTCATATTTTGGATATTTTTCGTCATATTTAGTGTATATTAAAGGTGTGCTGACAGATTTCCTACCGGAAATCTTTTGGTTTTCGACAATTGAGCAATATCTTTCCGCTTGTTTGTGCGTTGACTGTAGAAAGTAAAATACTGCCCACGTCACGTATTTACGTACGCGTTGCGTGACTTATTCATTTATACATGACGTCATCGCCGTAAATCCATGCTTGATTTGAATGTGGCGCATATTTCATTTGACTTGGAGTAGTACGTTTTGTTGCGTCAAAAAAAGTGGAAATTATGTCGACGAACAATTCCTACAGCACATGGCCGATCAGGAAAGCTAAAAGTAAGTACCTAAAGCCTCGATATGTACCTTTTTTGTACCATTTAACGAAATTTGTGGGGATTTTATTTGAATGTTAAATCGACCGACTCTGAGGCTGATTTCGATCGACCTAACGATTTTTCAAATCCATTTTGATTTGTTTTCTTGATGTACTGTCTGATTTCTAGAGTTTGAATTTTGAGAATATAGCTAGTTTTACAATTGACAGACTGTGATTTTTGTGGTGAATCGTGGCCAAAAGTTTTTTCGGTTATTCTGGTCGTCTAGAAGCTATCCAAGCAAGCAAGGCTAAATTACCTCGCTAATTTACATAAAAGGCTTGCACTTAAGCAACCACATCTTTCAACAGAAGTTGCTTGAAGAAAATAAACAATAACAGATGAGATGACTACTTCAAATTTGAACAAGGTGGCTTCGAAATCACGTTCAGTGGCTTCGAATCGTGTAAGCGAATTAATGGCGCTCGAAAAGCCACTTTCTCTCATCTAAGGCGTGTGTGTCTCTTCAGACTTGAAGTCAAGAAGCACTTTTGTTCTGCCGGTACAACCTTTCGGGGTCATTCACTGTATACACAGCTAAACCCCCAGCCTAGGCCAAGATAACTGTTAATTTTGCTTCGGATTTACGTGTCAACAGTATGTGTTTCGAAACCTTGAAGTCGGTCCGGGAGAAGCCATCTTGAATTTGTTCAAACTACTCTGTTTATCCATGTATAAAATTTATTCATTGCTGGCGAAAACCTCTTTAGAGTGATTAACTGTCTTTTAGTGAGAGTTTAGACCATATTTTCGCGTCCAACGAAGTAATTCGAGCAGCCAGTTTCCGGCATATTTAGTTTCTAATGGCGTTTGATCGTGAATACATGTATATTTTTGATTTCATTTGCGAACTTTACACAAATAGAGAGTAAACACAGCTCGATTGACTCAGACGGGATGAAGTCACAATAATTCCCACCTTTGTAACTTCGCTTTTCAAAGCTAAGTTACTTTCTAAAGACTCAAGGAGAATTTAGTTTGTGAAATTTCCGACACGTAAATTACATAACTGAGTCTTTTATTGTTTCAAAGGAATATTTTGTTTTGTACATGTGCTTGTACTAGTATGGATTATAATACCAGGATCTGTAAGTTTAGCGTCCCTAATTACTACACTTTCACATTGCAGTTTGAACATAAAAAGTTATGCAATGATTTAGATGGTATCATTTAGATTCTTAATTAAAAAAGCTTTTTGAGCCCTCCTAGTTTTGATCCTGGCTTTATTTGTCTGTATGCAAACTCCATGTGGAATTGGATTGTCTGTAGGAATAATAGTAAACAATACACATGGCGCTTTATACTCGTCCAACGGAACGCCTCTTTAAGATCTAGAATGTGTAAGTTCAAGTTAGTTATTTTGTGTACATTGAGTATTTTTTCACAGGTTGGCATAAACATTAGCCTTTTGAACTTCATTAAGTGCCTGGTGGTGATAGTAGCTATAGGGAGCTATCGAGAGATGTATCAATTTTCGTGGGCGGAGGTCGTAAACAAAACTATTTGTACATATTGTTTTTGTCTTTCTTTTATTTTTTACTTTATAAGTTTACAACATCTCCAAAAATTGGCTGTTTTTCCTTTTAATTGCTTTCATTTCATTGGAGGAATATCTTACACTTGATTTTTGTGTAATTTGTAAATTTGAATGTTTTACAAACCACAAAGTTATAGCATTGCATAAAAACAAGTGCATATATCAAGTATACAATATTCTACCTGTGCTTACATACCCGGTGGCTTGTAGTTATCAATAATCAATACTTGTACATATTTTCTCAACTCCATAATTGTTGCAATGTAACAAATAAGTGCAAATTGAAGAAACTCTCGTTAAAATATAAAACAGTATGAAAATGCAAACTATGGCAACACACATTGTCCTAAATGTTATGACTCATAGTAACACATTGTCATTTGACCTGTACCAGTATTTTTCTACGACAAGTTGTTTTAAATGTTACCAGCCAAGAGAGTTCTTTCATAGAAATAAACGTTTTATTGTATAACACTTAGAGGCCTTAAGATTCAAATGGAAAATGTAATTGAAGCATTTAAAATCTATCACTATAGAGCTAACAAATTCTATTATGTACACAAGTACTTTGGAGAAACAATTTTGTTTCATCTGGTGGATTTTAAAACATCCAAGTTTGTCAGTGGGAATTTCTCCAGTTGTAGAATGCAATTTGAGTGTGACTATTGTCAGTACTTTTGTCTAAATCACAGCTAGGTGTTCCTGATAATGTTAATTCCAAATTAGTTTGTTGTATATGTGTGAATAAAGTAGATATTCTGATGACTATTAAAGCAAAACTCAGTGATTGCTTGACAGACCACTGGAAAGACTCCTTTCATTAAAGCCTGGTTTTTACTAGCGACACAAGAACAAGTGCAAGCATAAGATTGTCTCAGTTTTCACTAGCATAATGCGAATGCAAGTGTAAGCACAAGCATACCAGCACAAGATATCAAAAAATTTTGGTCCTTGTGCTTTCGCTTATGCTTGCACTTGTGCTTGCGAACCAGGCTTTCGATACCTCAAAGCTAAAATAAAAATTAAGATATTAAATAATTTTACATGCTTCAATAGTTTTAATTATTATGGATTTTTTTCTAAATCAATCATAAGATAAAAGCTTAATTGTAATAAACTAATAGTAGATAAAATGACATTGCATTCAATGACTTATGCTCTGACCAGATGACTCATGATGAAAATCAAATCACAAGTATTTTCTTGGTCACATATCTTCACCTTATTTTTTGAATATTGGAACATGATAAATTGATTTGTGTGTTATATTGTATCGATCGGAAGGACATATTGGTTTCTATATTTGACATTTACCTATAGCCATTGTGCACATGAAATGTTTCCATAGTAACTTGTAAGTTGCAGTATAGTGATTTGTACCAACAGTGCAAGGTATTGTCAAGTCTGTTTAAGAAAGATGAACTACAGCGTACACTGTAGCCAGCCACAATCAATTAGCTGTGAAGCACTGTGACGGCCTTGGGGTTCTCTGTGTAGGGGGCTACAGTATAAGCAGCCACTTGGAAAGCAAGACAGTCCTACTTGCATACTAATTATATATCAAGCTCTGTAGAACTCAGAGCTTTAGTAGCATTCTCAACTCATCTCAACTTATCTGATATTTCAGTAGCAAAATAGGAAAAGCAGAAATAAAATCGAATTGATTCAAGAATTGAAATAAACAGCAGAATTGGAAAAACATTGCTTTTCTAAAAATAGAAGTCAATAGGTCCAAGGATTATGTAAATATTTATTCTCATTTTGTTTGTCTGCTCTCATCGCAGTGGCTCTTTTCATCCCCTTTTGTGCATTTAAAGTTAATATCCATAATTGTGTATGCTTTTAAAAACCTTAGGCTGTCGGAAAAAAAATATAGTTGCAATCTATTATGAGAGAATTGTTCTTGGTGGAATTATTCTTTGAGAGAATTATCCTTATTTCCTGTCTGCTGAATCCCTTCAGGGTCCTTGTATTAATGGTTTCCTGACCTAGCAAATTCCCATATTGTTGATGAAGATGCAAGCAGAATAAATTAAATATTGTTGTAGACTGTATACACAAAAATGTTTCAATTTAGGTCGACCTCTGTTAAGGTTTACAGTTCCTGTTAAAGTGGTTGAATACATACATCTATATGTACAGTAGAAGAAAGCTTAAGGACCAGCTGAAAATTATCTTTATAGGTAACAGTGTTACCCTTGTGAAAAATAAAGTTATTACAGTGGATATAAACTCAGTAAATTCTCTCCACTGCTTTAGTACAATATATATTAAAGGGAATGGGCATGAAGATGGCCCATTTTTGGTTGATATTCAGATATATTACATTTTATCAATTTGCCATATCTTACATTTACAGCAGTATTTATGTAATACACACTTAACACGACCTCCAATTGTCTATAATATGGTGTGATAAATATGTTTATCTCTAAAGAGCATACAATGTACAATTGTATTCTGTACATCCTTAGGCAGTAGTTGTATTAATTAAGATAAAAAGACATTTATCTCCATGTCCATGTTGTGTTGTCATGTTCAGGGTGCCATTTCACCTGTTGGCACTGTAAAGTGATCTACACTAAATAGAGGAAAGAAAGCTGAAACAGGCTCTCATGAAATTGGGAGAACAGGAATTGTAATCTTAACACCGTGCATAGAATCTAATCAACTGCAGCTATTTTTTCTTCAAAAATAAGGTTACTCATAACTGGGAAAAACTCCGGCCTGAAAAATATTTGAAATTTTATATGAATTAAGACACTAAAACTATGAGTACACAGCAGGAAATTCATGGTTACTTATGAAGCAATTTATTTGTAAAAAATTCAAAGTTTTTACCAAAAAAGTTATTCTAGGAACATATCTCAGTATGAGTTCAATTGTACTCCTAAAAGTGTCATTGATGATGAATCCCTCTGTCACAAGCAAACTAGCTATATTATTTATGACTGAACACACACAAATAATTACTATTAGCAGAAAACAGTTGGCTAGATGATAGTTTTATCAATATCCAGGATATTATGGATGTACCCAAAGGAGTTATTTAAAAAGAATTGTTGTAATAACATTCTAATACGTTGTAAGTTTACACGCTTGTTTTTGTTAGATATCTGTAATTGGGTTTTTGTTTTGCAATTTTGTTGGGTGTTGTTGTGATGAATTATTGATACCCCTAAAGGTTTTTCTTTAGAGTGTATATTTTTACATTAATTTGTTAAAACTTGCAAACTAATTGACTGAGTGTATAATTTACTAGCTCCATCTAACAGAATTACTTGTAATGTACATGTAAAACATATTTTTACGTAGACTCGCATATAGATCTGTTGTCATTATTCTTGGATGTTTTTTTAAGTTGCTTCTTTGGGACCCCTCGAGCACTTTATTGTAATATGCACTGGTCAGTGGGAGTTCGTGACACCAGTATTTGCATACGTATAGATGTGTATAGCACTTATTCATGGTTTTAACTCACATGCCAGAAATATTTAATAGTGGTTTGCCCTAACACTTGCTCCTCAATAAATCATAAATTCCTTGGCTAAAGTAATATTGAAGTATTTCTCACTTTCTTATAAGTTTTAACCTCAAATACAGTGTAATTTATTGTCCATAAATAAATGAATATCAAATTGTTTTTGGCAGTTCTCAAAATAATAATTGTTATTTTGGAGGAAACATAGTCTAGTTGAATGGTAAATTTTTACTTGTAGTTCATATAATTTCTAGTTATTTGTTACAAATATATGTGTGTGGTTCAATGTTTTCTGTCATTTTAATTTTTGGAAGATTTTTTTAAGGTTAGGTAAAGGGTCATATGGTGGGTACAGTAAGTTATGTATTTATTAGTTTTAGGGCCCATTCACATGAAGGCGAGTTGTCCCTGGTAGCAGGGATATTCTTGTTTTGTGTTCCCCAGGGAAAAGAAAACAAAAGAGTCATCCCTGCTACCAGGGACAACTTGTCTTCATGTTAACAGGCTCTTAGATATTTTGACTAAAAGAAAGTGGACTAAGATAGCAAAACAGTGACCTAAAAATTGAAAACTTTTGGAAAAATTTCAAACCACAATAATTACACGTACATGTGTGTTTAGAGTTGTATGTTACTTCACTAATGACATATATCAAGCAGACATTGACACCTTAGCACTCTATAATGGTTCTTTTTGTTTCTCTTCAACTATTGAGCACTAAACAATATTGAACACTGTTATTCCATGCTTCCTTTGTGTCTATTGGGCTATTACATAAGTTTAGTTTTATTTTGTGTCACGTGGCAAATAAAACCACTCAATTACAGTTTATTCAAGACATATAATTTTGCCGAAATAAATTGGTCAGACAATTATTTTGACTAAAGATACAGTAGTCTAATCTATGAAAAATATACAATGTAATTTTAATTTATATTTTTCGCTAAAAAAAGGAAATTAAAAGTGACGGGACATATACTGCATTAAGTTGTCAGCTTTGACTCAAAAAATTGATGATCATAGTCATTATCAACATACTTTTTATAGACTAAAAACCCATCAAAGTGACTATTTACAATTTAATTGCTTTCTTACAATTTATTGGCATTTTACGACAAAAAGTTCTAAAGCAATATCATCGCACCATCAGACTGTGACACCATGCTGAGAATTGTGTATTCTGTTAGCCACAAAAAAGATGCATTGTCTGAAATGGGCAATTCAATTCTTTTTGTTTGGGTTTCAGACAATAAATATCCCTAGAACTTGAACTCTTTTGCCTCAGAATCCATCTCTCTAGTCAATTACAATCTTGGAAGAATCTTGATTAAGATAAAATATACTGCAAGATAAACTAGATAACATTGTCTTTGAGGAAGGGGGTTCTTCTTTTTAAGCAGCTGTTGACCTTTCTTATTTTCTCTCTTGTTTTCGGAATTTTGTTTCCGTCAGTACTTTGAAATTCGAGTTGAATGGAGAAATGAAGAACACTGGATACAACTTTGGGCAAAGCATTCGTTGATTTTAAATTCTAATTATTTCAAAGTCAAATAACAAAACTCTCTCAACCGAACGAGATAATGTTGTGTTTCGTCTATGCTATCATTTTCGTGCTAAAAGCCTATAATTTAATCTGTTAGCTTTTAGTGTAAGTATTATTCTCTAAGTAATAATTTGAAGTATTTTGTTCAGATTATCTAGTCAATTAACTAATTTTCGTTTTGGTGCAAGAAGACGGAAATGACTCTGATAACTAAAATTTGAACATCTTTGACTCGCCAGTATTGAGCTTTTAAAGTTTCATTTTTCGTGTGCATTATGTCACACTTGGCGCACGGAATTTCGATGAAATATAATTCAAGCTTTTAGAGAATAAGTTGACATTGTAAACAAGGATTTCTTGTGGGCATATCGTTTCTACAATCATTGATAAGTTGTTTCCGACGCCAACGCTTCGGCCCACAATGCGCGCGTTTGTTGACCAACTACTTTCTAGTGTTCTTTATCTAGACAAAGAAATCTTTTTTCCAAACTCAAAATGCTCCAGATTGCTTTGAACTAGAGACTTGTGGTTGTGTTTCGCGTGAGGTCAGAAAAATTCAGTGTGCCGTAAATTGATAATCGATTATTTAATCTGGATATCAATCAACAGTCCTCACAAATAGAGAACGAATTTTACTTGACTTATAACGTGTGAAAATGTAGGTTCGTGAACTCTTGGGAATAGGCCGAGTTTTGTAGTCTTATCTATTTTAACATCGATCTAAAAGATAAGTGAATGCATTATGATAATAAAGAAACTATTTTTACAATGTAAAATATTGTTACAAGTGTGACACGAATGAACTTTACAAACGTGCAAGCATAGAGATGGCTTCCGTGCAATTTGATTGGTCAATAGCGTAAAAAGCCATTCAAATGTCGCGTGTGTGTTGCGTTTACATTAGAAATGAGCCTAAAATGCTGCTCGAATGGCGTTAAAGTGGAACTCAGTCATCTAATTTTCTCTTCTATTTACCTTTTTTCCTTTCTTCTTGCTTCCTTTTTTTAAATCTATTTTTATCTCCTTATCTCAACGATCGCCAGCTTCCACTATTTCCGAGAAGAGAAAAAGTTCCTTATGAGAACCAGGAAATAATAGAAAATGTTTTCTTCCAATACGTGAAAGCATGCGTAGCACATTTCCTCCAAGAATGCTATCCCTGGCATTGTGGTTACGGATGTTGAAGTCTGATAGCACGGCGCAAAAAATGAGCAGGGTAAATGCCGTCATCACGTTCGATAGTCTCGAATAACACGGGGACAGCATATGCCTTTGTTTTGATTTCCTAGAAGGTCGGACATTGCAATTGGGACTGGAATGTAGTCACGAGGTTGATAAGTCCAAGCCTACCCCGCCGCCATTTCTCGTCTATCACGCTGTGTTGTGAACGGTTTTTACGGAAAGCAATCTGTTCCTGGGAATGTCCGTTTCAAAGAAAGTTCATTGTAACCCGAATTTGAGATAGCTGGGTTTCTAAAAGTATCATTTTAATGAAATAGCTGTTTTTCTCTTTCTCTTCAGGTTGTCCATCAGTTCACGGCACACTTCGCCATGAACCCCAGCCATATGTATCCAACAATCCCATACACAGCTCTGAGATTGAAAAGCTTTTGTCACTGGAAAGCGAGCTGTCAGAAAACTGGTCGAAAATTAAGGAAACAAAGGAAGCAAAGGTTTGGCGTAGGAATTCAACCTCACCAAATACTCCCTCGATAACCAAGGTAATGGAGGAATAAATAGATGAATGAAAATCGGGATAGATAAGTTTTGTTTTGATTGAAGTCCAAGTGAGCACGGGAAATGTTTTATACCGCATTAACCAAGGCCACCGAAACAGTCAAAACAATTTTCAATCAAATTTTCAAAGCACATTTTTGACCCTGAGCAACAATTGTGGCGAGTTCCACAGCCTAAGATACTTCTTGTTCAATCTTGATGTATTTCCTGCACCTAAAGCAAATTATTTGTATTTTTAGCGAAAAACCAAAAAAATATGTACATATTCTATTGTTTATAAACTTGATCGCGATTTCATAATTTTTGCATGAAAATGTGTTTGGGTTGCCTTGGTTGGTGTATTTGCACTGTGAAGCGACCGCCACCACCACCACCACCACCACCACCACCAACAACAACAACAACAACAACAACAACAGTTACTCTTCCTGATGGTAGGGCACTAGTTAGTGCCTGACCAGTTAGTGCCTGGCTAGTTAGTGCCTGGCCAGTTAGTGCCTGGCCAGTTAGTGCCTGGCTAGTTAGTGCCTGGCCAGAAGATTGAGACTTCTTATTATAACAACAGCAACAACAAAAACAAAAACACTGCAGCAATTGTGATGTTTTACAAGGAAATCAGACGTACACTTATCACAACCAAACAACAAAATTTAGCAATCGGAATTTCTAACAATATTATCAATTGCTTTCTGTCGATCTGGCTGTCTGTCTGCCAGTTTGTCTGTCTGTCCGTTCGTTACGGTTGTATTCAATATTTCATTTATACGCGCCCTCTGTCTCATCCATGTTACCTTTTCCCTTGCAGAATCAAATAAACGAAGTTCTAAAATGCATTTCTTGTGTGTGCCTAATTTTTTGCATTTTTCTTTATTGCAGGCCGTTATACATCTTGAAGGAATTCCATACAAAATAGGTGGGTTCATAGTGAATGATATCTTGTAAATTTGAATGAATGATATCTTGTAAATTCTAATACCCAAAGGTTCTCTATTAAGACAGACCCTTTGATTTATATTTCGTGTCTGTTGTCGACTTGTCTCCAATAACGCTATCGATAACGGACAAGAAGTAAAAATTAAGAGTAATATGTCTATATCAATGCCCTCCTTCATCATTATCGGTCGTCTTTAACGCTTGTCACGCAACACTTTCTGGCGTTGCGCGACGACCTTAAAAGAGCTCGGTCATCCGATTTAGACGGCCTGAGGTCGTTGTTATGGAAACTAGGCTAAACCTTGCCTCCAAAGAATGGCCTCGTTTGTTGTTTTAACTTAATGAATTTCGCCACAATATATAGTAAAATGGCGGTGGGAAAATACAACTTGCGTCCAAATAAATTTTTTCCCCTTTTTGACACCTAGGACAATTATTCACAGGGCTCTAACATTGCAAGCTCACCCTTTGTGTCGCTTCGATGCAAAGGCACGGCTACCTTTCACGATGGCGCAGGAAACTTGTGAAGGAGGCTATTTGTGTCGTCTAGTACTAAGCAGGCTAGTCTTTTAGAGAATTGATCTCCTTATATTGGTTTTTTCTTTTCTTCTTTTTTAGCCGTGAAATACTTAACAGACTGGGAACTCAGACGGAAGTGGGACAAGACGTACGCTGTAATCGATGTTTTAGAAAAACATGGCAATTTTAAAGTTGTCTACTGGTAAGCTGCACAATTTATACTAGAAACGAATCGTCCGTCTAGATTTATTGTCTCTCAGATGTTTTAGAATAACTGCTATATTACGCGCGTTCTGATTGGTCGAAAACTGTGTGTGATTAGAATACACATGCGCAGATGACATCACAGAATCTTACGCTCGCTCTGATTGGTTGGAATAAAATTATGACGATAACAACGATGATGATAGAGCAGATTTTGCATGACTGTGAAAACAGCCTAGCACCGTACGGTCACTGCACGGTTACGGCAGGAATATATCGGATGTTTTATAGACACCATTCGTTTCACACTCATACGAAGACTACTGTAAAAGCCTGCGCACGCGAGGGTGACTCAATGAAGTCACAAGACCATTTCCCAAATCTAAATGCTTATATCCTGGACACTAGAAATGTCTGGAAAGAGAGCTTCCATTGTTCACTCAGTAGACGTGCGAAACCGATCACTCTAGCTTCTTTATGTGTAAATCACTAAGAATCCTTAAGGCCCAGACACAAGGTGTAACTTTTCCCGAAACATTTGCTGAAACATCGCGCGCAACACTGTTGCACCGTGTGTCCAGCACTGAAACATCTCGTGCAATGTTGCGCGCAACAGTTCTGGACAGTTGCAGAAGTAGAACTCGATCCTATTTCTGCGACTGTTGCGCGCAACGTTTCGCGAAACACTGGAATGGGTGGACACACACTGCAACATTGTGTTGCGCGCGATGTTTCAGCAAATGTTTCAAGAAATGTTGCACCGTGTGTCCGGGCCTTTACTGTATCTTGATAATCAGTTTAAACGTATTATTTGTAAATATTTTCAGCTCGTGCTTGATGCCATCGCTTTGTAAAAAGAGAGAAATGTTACTGGCATGTATTGAACGGCATGACTTTGACCAGCGGTGTCATATACAAGCCATGTGCAGTATCTTACATCCAAGTGTGCCTGTCGTCCAGCCGAAGAACATCAGGTAATGATGATGATGATGATAATCATGATGATGATGATGATAGTTTGCACGTAAAGAAAGATTAAGCATCACGTACACGAGAAACGGCAAACGGCAAAGAGGATCACGTGACCTGCTTTTTGAGCGTCTGGCGTTGCTGTTCCAACGCGAAGATGGGTCATTTTACGTTTGCCGTAAACGTGAAAAGTCGCTCTTTCGTTTCAGTACCAAACGCGCAATGTCAGGTTCGAAATTCGTAGGTCACGTGTTCCTGTCTGCCGTTTGCCGTTTCCTGTATACGTGATGGTTAATCTCTCTAATGGCTATCAAATCCCTAAAACCAAGCAACTGTATAAAGAAGACGTTCATTACAAAAGAAGCTATCTCTCGCAAAAGCATCGTTTATGATCAAGAGACCATAATACTAAGAGAGCGAAACTCAGTATAGAGGGAGTTCGCGGCAGCCATGTTGGTGATCAAAATAATATAACTTTTTTCCCAAGAGAAATAAAATCTTTTCTAATTCAAAAACCTTCTATTGTACTTGCCCATAAACATGGCTGCCATGAAATCCCTCTATTGATGTCTGTGCGATGTTCGTGGCGACTAAGGCTATTTTTAGTAACTTCGCCATCGCGCGCGCAAGGCTCTTAAACATTAGAATCCTCATTTCCGGAAAAGATGGCGTCTCGCGTTGCATTTTGGGAAAATGTACCAAATTTAGTTGAAGACCAAAATGTAAACAAACATGGCGGCGAGCGACGTTTCGCTGAAAGAAGCTGAGGTTTTTGGGGCAAAACTTAGTAAAGATATCGAAGTTTTGACAAAGGCTGAAGCAGTGAGATGGCTAAAATGCAGAGGCTGTCGGAATTTATCCGGACTTTCATTGAATGAGCTGAAAACAAAGTAAGTTGTCCATCAGTCCTTTTAAATTGTTGTCGATTTTACGATGACAAATTTATTGCTAGGAAATTATAAAAGTGAACTACTCCTGTATTTGTTTTTTTTATCTGCCCAGAATTCGTGTGTACATCAGAGAGGGCTGGGATCAGAAATTTCTAATTGATCCAGAAGGGAAAATATCGCAGAAGAAGCGAGACGAAGGAAAAAACCCAAACGAGAAAAGTTACGAAAAGTTCCTCGCCGGTGAAGAAGTACCAGCCAACTCTTGGACTTTGTGTATAGACAAAATACCGCCAATAACCCACTCAGTTGTGGAGAATTTCTTTAAAAAGATAAATGACAAAAGACACTTGACCGAGGGCTATGCCTTTTCCATGACAAAGAAGTTTGAAACCTCTGGAAAGGCAATGCGAGTCAACCTTGATCTCCCAGGAAACAAGTTTCTCCTTGAGGGTTACACTCGACCGGCGATGAAGCAAGCAAAAGGCATTTCTTCTGGCCAGGGTCTATACCTGTGCTCTGTCCTATTTGATAAACAGACTGGCGAGATCCTGGCTGCAACAGACCACTCTTGTCCCGCTGGAAAACGTGGGTTTTGCAAGCACATCGCAGCACTTGCATACAAGCTTGTGGAAGCAAAAATGTCTGGACAAACACACCTCCCGAAGCCACTCAGTTGCACAGAAATTAGACAACAGTGGGGAGTTCCAAGCCTAAAATCCAATCAAGATCCAGAAAAAGAGCTCATGAAAAGGAAACCACTTCAGAATATTACTTTCAAAAAACATGTCCTAAATTCTTCAGATCTGCATCCGGCAGCTGTCAAAAGAAGAAAACTCCCTAATGAAGTCATATTCACATCAAGGCCAAGAGGAGAACCTCTCGTAGACCAGCAGCGTGTTAAGGTTAGTGGGGGTGGGCCTGGGGGGAGATGTGGGCTCTGTGGAGATATAGGGTATGAATATTTGCAGCATGTGATCATGCATGTTATTACTTATAGCAATACTGTGTTTTGTAAGAATGTTTTCCATAGAACTGCTCCATTACAATGAGGACTCTATGTATAAAGATTTGTGCAGGCAGAATAAAAGCAAAATATTCTTCTTTACCCATATGTTCATAGTATACAATCAATACTATCTTTAATGATTTCAGGAGTTCCAGAAAGATTTACAAAGGTGTGTCCCTGTTCCTTTAGCAGCAAACTATCTCTCCCTACAGCTCAGTCAAAACAAAGAGAATGCTCATGTGCATGTAGTTGAGTCACCACAAAGGAGCCAAGCCTGGTTTAATCAGAGAATTGGCAAAGTGACCTCATCAAAAGCCCCTGGAGTAATTGGTCTTTATGGTAAAAAGGAGTTCATCAACACCTGGGAGTGCATCTTGAAAAAAATGCCAGAGCCACCCAAGTACAATCGAAATTTTACCAGAGGAATTGTTTATGAGTCAACTGCAGCTGACTGTTTTGCAAACGAGGCTGGTGTTCAGTTAACAACACCTGGTTTCATCCCCCTTCCAAATTCACTGAGGTATGGAGCTTCACCTGACCGTCTATTCCCAGGAGACAAATGCAAAATACTAACTGATTTGAAGACTGGCAATGCTGTATCCCTTCCATCACAGTGTTTGCTAGAAATTAAGACCCGAGCGGAAGGCCAGACTGAACCTCTATCTGCTGTTACAGGATCCCACATCTGCCAAGTCAACCTGCAGTTGCAATGTATGGGTGCCACTGTGTGTATTCTTCAATCGTTTGTTCCTGAGACAAGGACCTCCAGATACTTTCTGATCAGAAAAGAAGAGCAATTTGTGGTTTGCTTTCTGAAAGTGTGCGATGCAATTTTTTCAAACACAACTATCACTGATACTTCAGTTTCTCTGGATAGTGAGTTTCCTGATTTTGAAAATTTGATCTGTGTAAGGCAGTGGGCAAACAGACTGGCAAAAGAATGTAATGAAGTTAGATTTTAATACAAAATTTTGCAACTTAAATTCTAATGCTGAAATTCAAACCAAATGGAAGTACTTTCATGCATGCAAGGCTGTAACCAGGGTTTTTCTCTGGGCAGGTGTGCATGAAGTGGATCAGACTAGGAAGTGGAACTATATGCTTGCTTTAAATGCCTTACTATCACCTCACATTTTGCTCAGCAGGGGAGGAGGGGGTTCTCTGTAGTCATTTTACATATTTTATTGCTCGATCCATGGGAGGATTTTTTCTAACATTTTATAACTGCTTGGTGGGGGACTGTGGGTAATTTTGACATTTTCCTGCTCAGTGGGAGGGGGATTAATCCTTGTCATGAGATTCTTCATTGTTGTACTTTAGAATCAATAATGAAGTTCAAATATCATATGACAATTCTTAAATACAAACTGAAAACAAAATAGAAGCAAGCAGATTGTTTAATAAATGAAATTTATTTTTTGAGAATTAAACTTGGCAAAAACACTTGCTAAGAATTTGTTAGAGTAAACATGTCATAAAAGAGACAGCCACTGGATCATGTACTGATGTACATTTTACTGGCTTCAATATCAAAAATTCATTTTCATTTTATGAGCATTTCATACACGTATATCATTTGTTTGAATCAGAAAATATCCACACTCCTTCCAAAACTAGGAGCTCAGATTTGACTTTCCACCACTAGAAAATATGACAAATTGAATATTTTTGGATTGACACATTTTGTGTGTCAATAATTGAGTTTTCATGGAGTAAGTCTGCTCATGCCCTGAGAAGCAAAAATGGCATGGACAGAATTATAAACTAGTTATATGCAATGGATATGTTGCAGAATATCTTTTTATACCATGCTATAGAAAATGCAAGGGGGATTTTAAACAAATATTTGTAGGCTTAGATGCATGAATGTGGATTATGTAGTACTAAGCTGGAAATGTTGCATTTTCTCTAGGATGGTACAAAATACTGTACTGGTTAGACAGTATGAAGTAACAATGCAATATCTGTAGTTATTCATTAGTAAATTAATTGAATTATTTAATGTTCATAAAAATAGCATATGCATATATATAAACACATTTGTATTAAATAACTATTTATAAATATTTTTTTGATAATCTTGATATGGTTTTAATTGAGAAGTATATTTATTATGATAACTGTACAAAGTTTGCAATATGAGCATATATAAATATTTATAAAATAAAATTAATACCAATAAATTGAAATTTAATCTTTGTCATCAAATGACAATGTCATATATAATGCTTACTCTTCTTTGTCCAAATCAATCAAATCTCCTTTCTCATCAATCAAAGGTGGCAAAAAGGCTGTTAACCAAGCACACACCTTCCATATTTTAGACAGTAGGTGCACACAGCGAATAGGAATATTCCCCTTTAACAATCGAAATACCTTGACCCTCCGTATTGCCCTCTCAACATGAACACGGACCTGAGAATTCCTTCTATTTTTTATGTCTTCTTCTTCACTGAATTGCTTTTTACCTTCCAGTTTGGCAGGGGTCTCAATCCTGACTCCATAGTCATCCAAGATGTGCTGTATTAGGAACCCCTTGTCTGCTAGCCATATGTCCCCTCTATGTGCATGTTCAAGGATACCACATTGAGTGACAATGTCTTCATCTGATATGCTGCCGGGGTAAATATCTGAAACAAAGACTGGAAGAAGTAATGGAGACAAAGCAAGTAGACCTTTACCAGTGTTATGACCTTTGTACTCTGACCACGTAGCGCTTTGCTGTGTTACTTGAGAAGGCTTTTCGATGAAAAACTCTGTGCAGTCAATAATAAAATACACATCTTCATAGTCAGGCTTGAAACAGCTAGGTAGAGCAGTCTTCATAGTTTCCCGATCAGTGATAAAGGTTGTCTGACTCAAACAGTCAGCCATTCTATCAATCCATGTAGAGAATATTTCTGATACTGCAGTAGTTGAAATATTGAATCTGTCTGAAAGGTCTCGCTCTAGAAGCCCAAGTCTCAGTCTTGTCAAAGTCAGGAACAGCTCATCAATTTCACAAAGTTTGCGTGGCCTTCCCCTCGATACAACGTACGTTGGGTCCCGAGGTTTACTTTGATAGTTAAGCTTACTGTTGTAATTAAGCTGAAAACCTTTCCTTGGTTTGAGAAAGTTATACAAAGAGAGAAAGGCATTGTAATCCGGTAGTCCTGTGTAAAACCGTATGTCCGAGTCCGAACTCTCAAATCTCTTTACTCCAAACTTCTGTGCCTCCAACTGTTTTTCAAGTTCTGCAATTCTTTCTAGCAGCTTATCAATTTGTTCCTGACAATTGCAGGCCTTCTCTGACTTTTCTGTCGGTTCCTCGTTTTGTAAAACCTCGCTTGTATCTTTAGACTGTCGTTCATTAGCTGTGTCCTCTTCAGTTGCTGTTTCCTCGACACAAATGACTTTGGTTCTGTCTCTGTCCTCAACACTCTCTGTCACTGTCAAAAATTTACTCTCCAGCAAATTTGAGATGTCTATTGGCCAAACAATTTCCCCAGTTCTTCTATCAACCCGAGGAAAAATGCCTGGGATATCTCGAGGTGTTTGCTTTCGTCCCCCAATGAAGTGGGCGCTACATACGCGGCTACTCTTTTTCCACTCGAAACTTTTATGCCGTAATTTGATCTCTTTAATCCACTTTTGTTTGAATTTCTTATTAGTTGGAAAGCTATAGAACTTGAGAGTCTTGTGGACCCAACTTTTATGATTGCAACCAGCTACAACACACTTAAAAGGCATATTACATCACTTAGCTTGAAGACCTCGCTCGCCGCCATGTTTGTTTACATTTTGGTCTTCAACTAAAATTGGTACTTTTTCCCAAAATGCAACGCGAGACGCCATCTTTTCCGGAAATGAGGATTGATCTACCGAAAGCAAACGGTCCCGTGCGCGCGCACGTCAAAAATCAAATTCTATTGTTTGAGAACGTTGCGCGCGCGATGGCGAAGTTACTAAAAATAGCCTTAGTCGCCACGAACATCGCACAGACATCAATACTTAGTTTCGCTCTCTTAGTATTATGGTCTCTTGTTATGATTTATTTAACACAATTTCGCTCTAGCAGAAAGTTGAAACAGTTATTTTCATTGGTTTGAGTATAGGCCGATTTACACGGCGCAACGTTTGCCTAAAACTGTTGCATGCAAATTGCTTACGAAATACATACAACACGAATTGCGTCGTGTAAATCACTCCTTCAACTCGCCTGCAACTATTGCATGCAAAGTTGCGCGCGTGTAAATAGCCGCTGAATTATGTAAATCGGCCTCATGATTGGTTGACCGAGAAGACTTTGAATCCCAGCGACCAGTTGGCTGATTTGTCCATTTAAGTTTATTCAAAAACTTCTCGCCTGAAATTATATCATTTTCTCACTCTCAGGGCCGAAGTGTTTACTTCCGGTATTATAATCCGCCCAATCAACGATGGCTCCGAGGCCTCTGAAGTTACAGTCATCACTCAAATCGACTTGCGGGGCTCCGCTCCTCAAGCTGTCAAAAACAGCTATCTCGCTGACAACCCCATTGACCAGATAAGAATGCTGAGAAGATATTACAAGAAGCATCACGATGAGATGAAGGATCGTAAAGTCAGCGAGGCCAGTTACACCACAAGCGACAGTGGAAGTCCCGATAAGCATAGATATAAAACTAGTAATAGTGTCGATGAAATCACAGACTAGGAACCGATCAGGTTGTTCTTTCTCACGAGGCTAGCCCAAGACATGGAATCTCGAGTCCAAACAATCCCTGATTGTACGAAGCTCATTGATTTCACCGGATGTGACGTCATCCTATTTTGGCTGCTTTAGCGAGATGCGAGGGCACTGAGCCCCAATTCAGTTGCCGTAAATTTTGTGATGAGCTCCAAGGCCTCTCGCAACGCAAAACCCTTTTTAGTTTTTATTAGATACTAAGATAAAAACTCAATAAGCCCTTAGATTTTTTGAGTTGAAGTGTTTTTGTTGTGCAAGAGAAGTCTGGGTATTACCAGCTGGGTACCCAGCCTCACTCGTACCAGAGAAGGCATTTTAAAACTAATTGTAAAGTATATTTTAGATATTTGCACGGGGTTCCAGACATGCGTTTATCTGTTTGGGATTCCTGTGGTATTTGGCGTGTTGATTCCACAGGATTCCCAACAGGCAAAACGTTTGTCTGACAAGACTATAAATATTCGACAGAAATTTTATAACTTGGGAAATTAGTCCAAACTAGAGATAGATTGAGTTAAGTACATTAACGTGTTTAAATTTGTAATGTAATTATAATGTCCAAGGAGAGAGCCTTGTAAGGTAAGAAGATCACGTGATTGATCTCAAGAGTCGTTGCCATAGATACAGCATAGGTTGTACAGTTGACCAGGGAATATCTTTTGTCTTGTTTAAAAAAACTGTATTTAATTGTTGATTTATAATCCTTGTTTATACACCAATTTCAAGAAGGTAATCGGGGTATTTGTCAGCCCAAAAGGTAGTATGGGTAGGAATCGCTAACAAAAAAACATAAGTAAAGTTGATTGTAACGTTATATTTCCCTCCCCAGCCGTGCTTCGACTACGTCAATATTTCATGCTTTTGTTATAAATGAATGTCGAGGACATTGGCATTCCTACCCCTACTCCTTTTTGTTTTCATGAAATTAGTGTATTAGTCCATGCAGTACTATGTGAGCGGAAGTTTTAACAAAGGAAACCTTTGCTCGCAGTGTAAGTTCGTGGAATACCTTCTTAAGTCTAGTCTACCAAAGAGGCTGACCTGAGGTAGTTATAATACATATCACTGACAAGTTTATGAAGTGGCTCACTTTTGTCGAGGGAAAGGGAACGAAAAGGATGATGATGATGACGATGATAACCACGCCACTTGTGGTTGTGATGAACCTAGTTGCTACGCTGCTAAAACTTCGTTTTCTAGACGGTTCCTTTCCCCCTCTCAATCTTGAGCATCTGCCCAGACATAAGCCTGGTTTCACGAGCGACGAAAGCAAAAGCAACATATGCAGACTGTTCATTGTCTTTCCCCCTATGAGGGAAATTCAACACTGCGTCTGCGTGCGTTGCTCCAATGCTCGTGAAAACTAGCCCTTGAACCAATTAAGATGTCTGCGAGCAAAGTCTCTTAGAATTCCTGCATTACAGACGAAAGAAAGATGAATTTAACCAAGAGACCATAATACTAAGAGAGCGAAGCTCGGTATTGATGTCTGTGCGATGTTCGTGGCGACTAAGGCTATTTTTAGTAACCTCGCCATTGCGCGCGCAAGGCCCTCAAACAGAATTTGATTTTTGACGTGCGCGCGTACGGGACCGTTTGCTTTCGGCTTTTGAATTCTATTGTTTAAGAGCCTTGCGCGCGCGATGGCGAAGTTAATAAAATAGCCTTAGCCGCCACGAACATCGCACAGACATCAATACTGAGTTTCGCTCTCTTAATATTACGATCTCTTGATTTAACTTTATTTAGGCTCCGCTCGCTGGGTAATTGAAACGCAGTGAGTGTTTGATTTTTTAAAGTCTTTATTAAGTACTGTTGAAATTACTCTTTAAAACGTTATGGAAACTAGTCCAATGAACTTGTTAATAAACGTTTAAACACTATATTTCATGTTGTATTAAGGGGTAAGACATGGGCACTAAAGTAGGGATGGAGAAGGAGGGGAGTGGATAATAAGCGTGCGTTTTCTAATGAATTCAATGAGTTTGACAGCCTTGTGAAAACCACTCTTAACATATTCTCCAGATAATGATCTAAAAAAGGGTGTCTCAGATTTCCAATATCTATTTTAGTTTAGCCGCAAACCTAAACCAAAGTTAATTTATCAATCAATTTAACAGGGGCGTGGATAACAAATAGGATCATATATAACTTTTTAACGAAAAAAACTTATCAAAAATCTGAGACACTTTCTTAAGCATAACTTCCATTCCATGTGCAATCTATTTGATCGCATACGTACGTTCGAATTTCACTTCTGCTCCCCCATCGTCGTGCAGTGAAAAATTATATGTACAATATATATATATATATATATATATTTAATCGTTTCGAGTCGTGTCGAGTGGAATACCGTGGAATCCTACACCATAGAAAATACATCCAATTATCGCAATGTCTCATGGGAAGAGCCAGTTGAATACCGCCAAATATACAACGGCTGCTTTCTGATTGGCCGTATTTTCTATGGTGTGGGTGGGATAGAGCATATTTGAAACTACATTTATTCAGCTTTCAGAAAATGTATAGTTCAATTCTTTATTAAATATTGTAAATAAAGCCTACATGATGTTGAAACGTAAAGAATATAGGAGTGCGAAACGTATCCTGATACCTTAATTAAGAGGGAAAAAATAATTTGGATTTAAAATTTATATTCTGATTCTCAGTTTCCATTGCCGGTTTCTTGCTAAGGGACACGTAGCGATACCCTGGAATTAATCTATCCATAAACGTTTTTGAGGGTGCTTCTAAATTCCAGAGTAACGTAACACTGGGACACACGTAGCAGTACGTGTACTGTTCTCTTTGGAAGCCGTCAATGCGAAGCGTTTCTTTAAAACATACCATAGAAAGCTTTTTCACAAAACTAAGGTACGTTTTTACTTGTTTAAAAATCAAAGGATCTTTGCAATGCTTGCCCTTTTTTCTTGATTCATCTGCACGACTGCTCGTATATATAATTTTGAGAAATATATTGAAAAAGCATTGCCTTTGGGTATAAAGTCAAGAAAAAATGCTAGTGTTCGCAAAGAAATGTCAGTAAAGGTAGATTAAGCTCCCTTGGTCGCAATTTATTACAGTTTACTATTATATATAGCCTTGTTCTTGAAACTCGTCCTAAAGGTTTGTGATAACTGGGGATCTTAAAGTCTAACATGTACTATATATTGCACGTAGCATCGAGGATATAAGTTTAATCACGTGCCAAGCAATATCAAGTGAAATAGAATTGTGCAGGAAAAGGCCTATATAGCGATTATGTTACGTTGGTGATCATTTTCATTCTTTTCTTTCATTTTTGTAATAAATTCTACTGGTAAGTTTGATAAGTTTCATACAATTTCATACATACGTTATTAGTTCAATTTTATCCTTGGTTCAATTTTTAATTTCCTTTGCTTTTATGTATGGTAATTTATGATAATGAGAATAAAACAAAGGAAAATAAAAATTGAACCAAGAATGAAATTGACCCTCAAATTATACAGCTATTTCAAAAACAAATTAACAAACAAACAAACACACACACACACACACAAACAAAACAAAACATAAATGCGTCATAGTGGTTTAAAGCAACAATTAGAGTCAAGTCAATATCGAAATGAACGCTAGTTTGTAATAATAATAATATTTATCATTTCTATAGCGCAAATTACATGCAAAATTATAATCAAATGCGCTTTATAGAATTAACTGAATAAACTAAAAATAATCGTATTGCGGTGGTAATTTATTCAAAACAGACTTGTTATCAACCAGAATAGAACATTTGCACGATGGCGTCATTTTATTACAGTACAAACACTAAAAGCGTGCAATAATTTGCACTATTGAGTGCTAGATAGCACTAATTTAACAGTTATTTGTGTTACATAACTTAGTAGAGAGAGAGAGTCTGGGAACTAATCTATTGTAATATGATACTGTGACATTGTCTCTTGTATGACACATCCTCTTTTGCACTATAACCAAAACAGACCAACGTAGAGTTTCACTTTGACTCCAAGTGTGATGTAAACAGGAAATTAATTTTAGCTTAGTTATTGTATAAGCACTGTCAGTATTTGTCACACTCGCACATTAACTAATTCTTTGTACAAACTAGTGAGGCAAGTTCGGGGTACGGCTCAAGTACAGCCCTAAGTAAGGAAAGTGGTCGAGTAAGGAATTCCTTCTGACAACCACACCGACTAAGGAAAGTCTTTCTGGTTGGCCTGGCTCTATCCTTCCTTGTAGAACGAACTCTCACATAGCTTGCAATTAGCTACTGTATAAAGTACAATAAACGAGTTGGCAGAGCAGGACGATCCCTAGAAAGTCTCTCGTTACGTACGCGGTTACGCGTTACGGGTTCTCCACCAATTTGTTACGCGTACTAACAGGATCTACGAGGCTGCAGGGAACGTACCTTTACTTTATTAGCAATCCTTAGCGTACCTCAATACAATTAGGCCAGATCTTTCAGTTAATTTGAACAAAATTCTCCTATCCGTGCTGTTTTACCTATAATCTAACTATGGATTGACATATGCCTACAATGAGGGGGTTCCTTAATTAAGTTAGCCTTGAATAGAACATCTTGAGCAATCCTATATAGTTATTTTAACTATAACAAGTTTTTACATTGTTTCAAGCCACAAAGTTAAATTACTAAACCTAGCTAATTAATCTAGCAAACCAGAACTAAAGAGCTATTGGCCTTATTTCTACCGTGGTAATTCTTACGTCAACAAAACTGGCATCCTTTTCAGAATGTCCCAAAAATTGTCACAACTTAGCTAATTAATGAAACTACTAAAACTGCAGCCACAAAATGTCTAAAGCTGTAAGCAGCATGGCTAACTGTATCTAGTTACTTGGTTATTAAACGCAATTGCACTTTAAAAATAAAAATAAAAAGCATAGCACTTTAGTTTCGATAAATATGATATAAGTTAAGCATTTATTTTTAATATTTATAATTTGATGTATTATCGACAATAGTATATGTATACCAGAGGGCCACGAGTTCATCAGTTACCAAAATTACTGTTAAGTGTTACCCTCTATAAATAAAGTCGTTATTATTATTATTATTATTATTATTGCTGAATGATTGAAACTCTAGAATAACGAAACTATCAAAATCACGAAAAGCGTGTCGACATAACAGTAGTCTCTAACTCCATTGTTTTCTATTGTTCATTATCTACTAGTACTCAGTAGTTAGTCAGCTTTCTTTCACGGGTTAGAGTGGTTTCCATTAACCCGTGAAACAAAGTGTATTAGCTAGTTAAAGTGTGATAGCCGGATGACAACAAAATAACATGTATTATGAGGGTGTAATACACTAAAGTGTGTTTCACGGGTTAATGAAAACCACTCTAAATCACTCTAGCTATGTGAAAATGCTCACATTTTATAATTAGTTCTAATTAGTCCTGATTTGAGAACTTTATCATCATAGAGTGATGGCAGTCATGCCACTTAATCCGTGAAACAAAATCAAATAGTCAATATCTAATAGTCGAATCAAAACTAAAGAAAACAATAGAAATAGTTTTCAAACAATAGCAAGCCTTTGATCCATGCCTGCAAGATTTGAAAATGAAAATCCTTTTTTTCCAAGTAATTTTATTTTTGTTAATTATCACTTTGAAAAATGTTTTCTCCACTGAGAAGAATAAAAATATCTTACATTTTATCAAAAAGAAACTAGAGAAATTGTTTTGTTTTGTTTTGTGCTGTTCTGTTTTAATTGTTTTGCTTTGATATGTTTTGTTTTGCCAGTTTTGTTTTGTTTTGTTTTGTTTTGTTTTTTTGTTAGTAGAATTGAGCTGTGCTATGCCAGCATACATTTCGGCCTTGGTTGAACGTTTGTTGCTTTGATTAATTGTGATCGACGACGATTGATTTTTTTCAGTAGGTATTTAGAACATCGATACTTCAAAAACAAGAAAAGAAAAAGAAAAAAAGAACTGCAACTGAAGCTCCCTAACCATTCCCTTCGCATGTGATTCCTTATCCAATCTAAAAAGGTTTTAAACAAACCCATTAAAAATGTTTTGAATTTTGGCCCCATGATATTTTGACTACTGGCAGTTATGTCATAATACCGCCCCTGGCCTTAAGCTAGCAACTCAATGAAGCATCGTATCTCCTTATAGAAGTATCTTGAACAGCATAGCATTATCTCAGTCTTTAGAGTAATATAGAATAAAACATTTATTTTCTGATTCAATAGTCCTCTATTTCTTAGTACTTTTGACTACCAAGAGATTTTGTGTTCTTTTCATATAAGCTAACTTTCCAGGCATGAAGTCAGTTTGGAACTTGTTGACAAAATGTTAAGAAGCTTCAATATATACCACATACCTACGCGTTTGAAAAACGCTTGAATGCACAAGTCACTTAAACGCTTTGATTCGTATGATGGCTTTGCAGCTAGAACTACCATTATATCATCAACAATAACTTCTGGATTCGCTCCGGGCGAAGAACGGCTCTTCACTGCAAAAATAATTAAGTCCCATTTTACAGCTCCAAAAGTCTCCAGCCAAGTCTTTGTTACAGTTGAGGTTGGTAATTTGAATTTACAGATCTTAAATGATCTTATATCGATAATTTATTTGGTTGTCTCTAGCTTAGTTATTTTGATGAAAAGTTTTACAGACGTTTCGGTCCAAACGCGGACCGAAACGTCTGTAAAACTTTTCATCAAAATAACTAAGCTAGAGACAACCAAATAAATTATCATGAATGATCCTAGCTGCAAGATCTTATATCGAGTTTATTTGGAACTCAATAGCTATGTTTTGAGAATGATATTCGAATTTACTCGGAAATTTGGCAAATGAGCAGGATTTTCAATAGCTGACAGCCAACATTTCATTTGCTTACTCCTCATATTTGCATTTTTCGGAAATGTAAAAATAATTTCATTCTACAACCAATTTTTTCTTTGTCAGTCTAACTTTGCATTTATTACAAGGCACTTGAAGCACATGCACTTTGTGCCTTTGAATGGGATAAACTTATAATAATCTAAACTGAATTACTCTATTTGCTTTTCTTGATGATTTTGTTAACTCATAAAAGCGACTATTTTTCTGGCGGATAAGCATTGGACTTCTAGCAATATTTGAATTTGGTGATTGTATAGATTCCAATATATTGGCCCAAGGCCTGTACTGTGCTGCACATCAATTCAAGAAATACATTCAGAATTTAAAATCCTAAAACTACCTTGAACACAAACTTATCAATATTCTGAATTCTACTGCTATATCTCATACCACTCGAACCAATCACTCAATCATATCGATCTCGAACTTCTTTATCGATAATTTTCCTAAAAATTCAAAAGCTCTAAGCTAGTTTCAAAGTGTCTAAAGAATCCGCCATATTTACTCAGTCCATTCGTGTTATGTTTACAATGTCCAAAATTTCCTGTTTGATTGAGATGGCATAACAGTGCTAGCCGTTTTTGATGATCTAGGTTGTTCGGTAACTCGTGGATTTGAGGAAGAAATCAAAAGGCGCGCGCAGATCCGTATTGTTTCGGTACAAGCGGAGATTGTAAGAGAAGCCCTTCGCTTCGATCGTGAAGTGGTTTTCTATGGCTTCTTGAAGTGGTTTTCTATGGGTTTCAAGTGTGCCATATCAAGTAATCGAAACTATCAGCTAATAGTGAACAGCTGTATATATGTGTGTGTGTGTGTGTGTTCTCTTTCTACTAGGATTGACTTAATTCATTGTTTAGTGTACTTTACTCAGTTGAATTTCAGGATTAGCGAACAATAAGACCTGATCCGAATTTATAGAAAAACTCTTTTGTTTCTCGAATGAATTTTGTTTAAGGCAAAGACCGGAACATTGACATCTAAAAATTTCTTCGCCCGTCCAGACCTTTGTATCAGGCCAATTAAGCAAAGTTTGCCTCGACGTTGTTTTGGATCATTTGCTCTCAACACTTGCTAGCAAAGCTGTGACAATCAGTTATCAAGCAAAGTGCAAGTGGATTATAAGTAAGTAATGTTTGCATAGTTCAGTTTAACGGAAAAAGATTGCTAATTACCAATAGGAATGGAGTGGAGATTCAAATCACAATAGCTCTTAAAACTTCTAAACACACTTATAAATCTTCGTGTCATGAAACATTGAAATTTCACTTAGAGATCACTACAGTCAATGCTGAGTTACACGTACAACTTTTCATACATAGCCTTGCGTATAGATTTCATTCTACTGACAGAATATCAGTTAATTCGTTCATAAAACGGCCCCCTAAAAGATAAATCGTCAAAGGCGCACGGGATCATCAAAAAGCTGAAAATCCGCATTAATTACAGACTGAAGACTGACCGAATTAAGGCTTACTCAGAACCACCGCTGGAGAGTGCAGGTACATGTTAACGTGTACAAATATTTTCAAAATACTCTGCAGACTCTATAGCCTTTGTTTTATCATTTCGGCAATGCAAGAACTAGATTTTATGCACTGTAGGTACTGCAGTCAAACCTCTTCTAACGGCTATCCCTGCACAACGTAACGGCCATGCATTTTTAACGCCGGTATTTTCCGCGCCTACCATCGATACTTTAGACTTTTAGACTTAATTTTACTTGCTTACATTTTACAACTATATATATTACAAAATTACAATAATTTGAATAATAGTATACAGGACAGGTAGTGTTTACAAGATAAGAATATAGAAAAGGTGTGCGTGATTGTCGAAGTAGTGTAAACTTTCGAGTCGACAACCACCAATGCAATTCATATACTCGTGGGTTGAACTGAGCAGAATAACGGTTTGAGAATGCTTTGGAATAATGAATTATTGCATCTGAAACCCGAGGAATAATGAATAATGACAAGATGAAAAAGAAATAATGAATAACAGAAAAATAGAAGAAGAATGAGGAATAATGAGAGTTGCAGTTAAATGATGCACTCTTGAGAAAACTTGTTTGGGAATAATGAATAATGATAGTCCAGTTATTCTGCTTCCACCCCGAATATAAACATGCACTCTAATTAAGTTGAAACCTCTATGCAACGGCCATAACGGCTGCTTGATATGTCAACAGCTGTTTTGGAGAGGTTCGATTGTAACATATACAACAAATTTTAAACTCTACAGGTTCCAGAATGTATAGCTACACTGTACATATCTACACTGGTTCGCTATCCTGGGCTGGTACTAATGCTAACGTAAACTTGACGCTCTATGGTAATAATGGCGAGTCTGACGAACAAATATTTAAGAACGACGGCAAAATCTTTCAAAGTGGAATGTAAGTAAAGTTACAGCGATATACGTGACAATCATTGCGTGATGATACAAAGATTGCGTGACAACATGCACAGAGATAGCGTGACAGTGCAATCCTGAAAGGAGCTAAGAGTGGCTTAGTTGGTTAGTGCGCAGCCTTCTAAAAGAGGCCCCGAGTTCGATTTCCATTGACCTTGCACACTTGTGTCGACTTTCTCTCTTCAGTCCGTGTAGCTTTGATTTAATAGCTTTAAATGTCCCGCGTAAAATCGAGCAATGCTGGAGAGGGAAGTGCGCACAGTCGGCCTCAAACACTCACGACGCGAATTTAAAGAAGACGCCGCGCGAAATGACCTTTGACGTCGCCAACGTCGAGAAGAGGACGTAAAAGCAAGCGAAATGGCATCCTGAAAGTGGCGTCGTGATGTTGTGTGATAAATGATAAATAAATATAAATGTGATAAATTCGTTATCTAACGTCCTGTTTTCGCGTCGCGTCGTGTTTGCCAAATCACTCTATTCAGTTGAAGACTTTTATATAGGTGTTGGTCAAAACTTAAGCCTAAACATGCCCTCTATATATATCGGTATTTTTTATTAGGAAGGACACCTTAAACGTTGTCACGCAGCAATCTCTTGGAAATTTGACAAAAGTTCGTATTGGTCATGACAACACAGGTTTGCTTCCTGGCTGGTTTGTTGTAAAGGTAAGTAATACATAATTAGTTCCTTGAAAGTATCCACAACATCTGTGCGGGCTTTTCAGTCCTCCTTCCTCTTCCAAGATTTTCACGTGCTGTACGACTCCTCGTTTAGACATACGTCAGTACGCTTGTAGCTGTCTTTTGATGCACATTTGCACATCTGTATGGATTGTTCCTCCTTTTTTCCTTCCCAATATTGTTTTATAGACGCAAATTCGTCCTGTCATGCTCGTTCTTTGATATATTTGAAATACAACTTTATATGATAATTACGATATTATGTGCGTTTTGATTGGTCGAGAACAGGCGTGATTACACTAGTATAGATAAATTGAGTCTCTTGAAAGTATGGACAGCAGTATCTATGCCACTGATCTTTTTAAGGTCGCAGTAGAGGACGATGACACAGGCGAAGCAGTTGTGTTTGACTGTAACCAGTGGTTTGACTTGGAGAGCGGTGATGGCAACACTCGTCGAGATTTGACGCCAACTGGACAATACCAGAGGGAAAGTAAGTCTCTTTCTATGTATGGTATAAAATCAGTTAATATTCAAACTTCCTGCGCTGTACGAAATTCTGGAATCTCATTGGCTTGTCACTGTACAGTAATGGCCATTAACATATGATTTCTATGGGATTAAAGAGAAAAACTCTCCACCCTCCCCAGCGGACAGTAGGGCTGCAGCAAAAACAAAATGGCTGACATTAACAAGACGTTGTGAAAGTCTCAGACAAAACAATTAAATTGTATCTATATAATAATCGGTATATTACGCGCGCTCTGATTGGTCCAGAACCATTTATCATTACAGTACACACGCACAAATGACGTCACAGAATCTTACGCGCTCTCTGATTGGTTAATATATTTTAATGAACAATATATAAAACAAATAGATTCCATTTTCCGTGGGTCTGTACTCTAATTGATGCATAGAAGACGTCAAAATGTGGCGAGAGCAACAGTCACTTCGTCTTTCTTTTGTTCTTACCACATTTAGACGTCATCTATGCATCTATTATACTACAGACGCACGGAAAATGGAATCTATTTGTTAAATGTCTTCTCAAACTCCGTCAGGTATTTCAATTATATAAAGCTATTCAATTCACTACATTTGTATTTATAATTTCAGCATGTTTGTACAGGATTTCATTTCATACCGGGACAGTAATGTTTGCTGGGACAGATGCTAATGTCTTTGCTACCATTTATGGAACCAAAAGAGACAGTGGAGAACAGACGTTCGAGAACAAAGGCTCGAGTACTTTTGAAAATGGAATGTGAGTTCAATGGTTTTCTTCTGCATTCAATCAATCACAATTGACTGAGATCGATGGCTCGCCTTCCCTGAAAATGTGTGATACGACTGGACTTTCAAAAGGCCAATCAATCAATATCGCCTGTTATGTTACGTTACGTCACGTCACGTTATGCTTCCGTTGCGTTACGCTTCCAAGTGTTTCTCAATACGTCCAGAATTTTCACTATTTCTGTGATTATTGCTTTAGTTTACGCGATTCCTCGCGCGTCCCCGTTAAGTTTCTTCGTAACTGACCAGGGCGCCCGGGGTCCTTTTCTCGAAGACCCGATACCGGGTTCGTTAATTTACGGGGAAAAATTGCGGAGCGCGCGAGCCCCTGTAAACTTGCCTGTAAAATCATAGAAATTGACATAACTTGCGCTTCCAGAAACACCCGTAAACTTTATAGAGTAAGCTGACGCGCTCGTTGGGTCTTTCGAGAAACGGGCCCCAGGTGGTTGTTTCTCGAAAGATCCTAGTTTTACGACCTTGACTTATAACCGTTAAGTTTACGCGTGTTTCTCTCGAAGCGGACGTTATTTTCAATTTTGATATATTACTCTACAGGCAAGTTTACGAGTGGTCGCGCACACCCGCAAAGTAACCGGCCGGCCCGTAAAGTATTGGGTCTTTCAAGAACTTACCACAGCTAGACCAGATATTTACCATGCACGTCACATACCCAGCGGGTTTCGAACCGTACTAATCAAAGTCAATAAATAAATGACGCGAAGGGGATTTCATAATAACGAATATTGTGATCGTTATTTTTTTAGGATAGACACTCATGAGGTCGAGACAAAACTTCCCCTAGGGACCCTCACTAAGGTTCGAGTTGGTCATGATAACACAGGTGCAGGACCAGGATGGTTTCTTGACAAGGTATTTAAAATAAAACTAAGTGGTTAAATGTGCAAACTGTTTAAACTGCATAGAAGAATTTAGAGGCGCAAGGCGAATCTGGATAATAGTTAAAGAATTTATAAAGCACCTAAATCCCAAAGTCTAAAGGCGGTGTTACACGAGACGATTTTTAACGGCGATTTTCAGTCTAAGGGTGCAGTGAGAATTGAAGAGCGAATTCTCCTCTCGTCGGTACCGGCGTAACAAGCATGCGGAACAATAACTTTGGTTGTACAAATAGCCAGGGCGTTGTCACTTTTTCCAGTTTGGGATGGGGGAGGGAGGCTCCTTCATTTGTATATATATCAGTCCTACGAAATACAGAGTTAGTTCCTGGCTGGATTTGCCAATGCCCTTGCAAATAAGAGCTCTGTGATAATTTTCTTTCAAAAGGTAATTGTAGAAGACACAGTTAATAATCAAACTGTTGTGTTTCCATGTGGCCTCTGGCTTGCAACGAACGCAGACGACGGGTTGATTGAGAGAGAGCTTATCGGAGATGATTTTGAGAAAAGAGGTACATGTTATTTAATTGTATACAGTGAACTCGATCCCATTCACTTTACCGCTCTGATATTGACCTGTTATATAATAATTGGTATATTACGCGCACTCTGGTTGGTCAAGAACCGTGTGTGGTTACAGTGCACACGTATAGATGACGTCATTGAATCTTACGCGTGCATTGATTGGTTAAAATGTTTCGATTGCTTCAATGACTGTTATATAAAACAAATGGATTCCATTTTTTCCGTGGTTCTGTGCTTTAATAGATGCACATCTGTTTGTTAAATATCATTGCCAGAATTGCTGGCGCGATTAGGATTAGACTTTTGGTACGCACGGAGAGATTTTCCTGAGAATGGGTCCCTCATTCCCCTTACAATGTTGCTATGAAAACTCTAAGTGGAACCGACTACCGTGAAATCAGTTGCATTCAAAGACCTTGCCTCTAACTTTCAAAACAGCAACTTTACTGGGTAAGTGCGTAATCGGGGATGCAATAACTTATTGGCATCTTATAGAAAATATTGTACCACAAACACTCCGATTTTCACATCGTACCTTGTCAACAAAATGACAGGGATTAAACTGTAGGTTGTACGATTGCTGGGTTTTGTCTGACGTTAGCAATATATATCTCGTTGCAATTTTGATTGAATTTCATCAGCTGAAGGACAAGCTTTTAATACAGAACATTCTCTGCTTGAGCAATGCATGATAGTCAGTCTTTGATCACATGCATTTGAGGCAGAGAACGGGATTCATCACGGCTATATTTGAAACCCATCAACTTAAAAAACATATTTGAAATGCAAACCTCTTGGATATATCATAATAACTTGAGAGCTAACAAAACCAATTACAAAACTAATGACACTTATAATACTTTTTTTTATGTTTGTTTTGTTTTGAAAAGACGAAGAAGCAAAACAACGTGAAAAGGAAAAACTAGCAGAAGAAGAAAGAAAACGAAGAGAAGAAGAGGAAAGAAGGCAGAGGGAACAAGATGAGAAAAAGAGAAGAGAAGAAGAACAGAAGCAGAAACATGAAAATGAAAGAAGGAAACAAGATGAAGAGAGAAAACGAAGGAGAGAGGAAGAAAGGTTAAAACGTGAAGAACGTAAAAGAAGACTTGAATTAGATGTAGCTAACGCTAACGAGGAAACTGATAAGAAAGATGAAGAGCAAAGGAAAAGAGAAGAAGAGGAACGAAAAGAAAGGGAAGAGAAAAGGAGACGAGAAAGAGAAAGAAGGGAAAAAGAAGAGGAAGAGAGAAGGAAAAAGGAAGAAGAACAAAAGAGAATAGAAGATGAAGAGGAAGAAAGAAAGAAACTCGAGGAACAAAAGAAAAAGGAAGAAGAAGAAGAAAAACGAAAGAAAGAAGAGGAAGAAAGGAAATGGGAAGAGGAAAAACGAAAAAGAGAAGAAGAAGAAGAAGAAAGGAGAAGAATCATAGAAGAGGAAAAAAGAAAGAGGGATGAAGAAGAAAAACGAAAACGAGAAGAGGAAGAAAAGAGAAGAAGAGAAGAAGAAGAAGAAGAGCGAAGAAAAGAAGAAGCAGAGAAGCGAAAAAAGGAACAAGAAGAGAGACGAAGGACGTTACTATTGGAAGAAGAAGAAAGAAAAAGACTAGGTGAGTTTGGACTTTTCTCAGGAAACACGGAATTGAACCCCAAACCGGCCGTAACGCTTGCGTTTGAACTAGAAATAAATGACTCGGCCGTTTTTACGTCTGTCACAAAATACAGAAGGGTCTCTACAGCGCATGCTCAGGAGAAGGGGGTTGAAAGAGTGAACGTCTTTTTTGTTTTTTGTTTTCTAATATCTCGTACAATTTGCTTCCAAGGTAAATACAAAGTCAACTTGTTCACGGAAGACGCGTTCGGATCCTGGACTGGGGCGAGTATACTTTTTACCTTATATGGAACTGATGGAGAATCTAGCGAACTTTGTATCAAAAGCGAAGGAGAAAATTCCTTTGGAGATGGGATGTAAGTCTTATTTTATAAGTATCTATTTTTTCTTTATTTTCTTTTTCGCCTCAGACCAACTCTGTCGGGGTTTATCGTGAGCCCACGATACCCAGATGGGTAGAGATTCAACCGCAGGATTTTTACTTCGATCCTTGAATCGTTTTTCTCTGTTCTCATTGTTTTTTGTGTGCTATTTATGAATATATAAATAAATTGCTATTTATTTGTGATCAGTTGTATGCGTTCTCGTTTTTCCCGCACTTAATCCTTATTCAATTCTTCTCGTGCTCTAGTCCTTCTAGTTTCTTCTTCTTTGCTCCTCATTCAACTTCCTTTGTCTTTTGTTTTCATTTCTAATTTTTGGAATAATATGCAAATCATTTGTTGTCAGGAAAGCAACGATTACTGTTGAATGTCCTCATAATCTTGGCACACTTACTCACATAAGCATTGGACCTGCAGACCAGTCTGGATTGGCATCGCCTTGGTTTTTGGTAAGCTGTAAAATATCAAGAATAGTAGTAGTAGTAGTAGTAGTTTATTTAATAAGATCAACTCCACCGTCTCCTCGTACATGCGCACATTATTTAAACTCGAACTTCGTTTCCATAATTGTGCGGCCTATACAATGTTCTTTCATCACTCTGTGATATGCGTTTTACTCTATACAGATCACATGCAGAAAAGTAGTTCATCACGAACGTCCGTGATGATCTAAGCATGAAATCATATAAAAAAACTTGCCTGTGTCGTGTGCAAATGATCAAGGATCCAGTTATGGAATTAGGATCTGATCGTAATATTTTTCACGAAAATTGCGCGCAACAGAATTGCACATCCCTCCAATGCAAGGGGCAAGGGTATGTGTTAGTTTTGGAGAGACGAAGCCTACTTTTTAACGTTCCTATCCATTTGCAGATGAAATTGCAAAGGCAGCACCTTCTATTCAATTTTTAAAAGACCCTGCACTGAAGACCGGCGCTCAACCAACTGAGCCAACCGGCGCGAGGTTTTGTTTCAATTTTGTCATTTTCCCTTGTAGGTTACTGTGGAGGACCCAAAGACAAATGACATCGTGGTGTTCACTTGTAATCGATCGATGGACCAAGAAGAATGTAAGTACACTGGAATTAATCTCTATTAAGGGCCAAAGAAAATATCTGTAATGAAGTGCCCGTTTCATAGAGGAGTCTGCTTTGTAGAGACGTCTTTACAAGGAATTATATGGAGAGTCCAGCTCTAGTAGTAATAACGTGGAGCTAGATCTTTCTGTTAAAGAGCAGTCCATATTATGCATGTAGGTATCTGTAAGGAGAGGTTATACTGTATTTAGACGCAAATCGTACTAAAAAACAAGTAAACAAAATTGCCAAAACAGTAGGGAAAAGAGTACTTGGGCTACCATAGAAACCTGTCCTTATAGAATTATTGAAGTTCCTGGCTAGAATAGAACAGCTTTTTATGCTTTTGAAATGTTGCACTTGATGGCATTCCGTTTGTCGTTGCTTCTGGTTGCTTAATGCACAACGAAAATTTTATTGTCAACGCCTCCGGTTAAAGTGATGTTACTCGGGCTACCCATGTAGTGCCGTGAAAAGAAATTGTTTTTATTTACTCGGGCGACCCAGGAGTGCGGTCAATAATATGATTTCATTTACTCGGGCTACCCCGGGCAGTGCTGTCAAAATATTGTTCTTATATCCTTTTCCCAGTGCACAAGGCGCACATATACTTCCCCTCACACACCGACGATATCAAGGCATTGCTCGCCATGGAGGCCGACTTGTCTGAAAACTGGATTCGAGTCAAGAAGACGACAAAAGCCGAAGTCTGGCGTAAAAAAGAAACGAAGCAAGAGACTCCTGCAATTACAAAGGTATAAAACTATTGTGTTTTGAAATTCTAAATACGTATAATTTTCCTATTATAAGAACTCTTTAAAATATCCTTAAACTAAGAAAAAGTGAATAATTGTAAGCCACAGCCTCCAGAATCAAATTGCTAAGAGTATGACCTTCCATACGGTACAACTTTCATTCCGTAACGCTGCACGCAATTGGCTCGAGAGCGAAGCCATTAAGCTCCAGGATAGTTAGTTTAATACATTCCAAGATCAAGTCAGGCAAAGTCGCAGCCAAGGTCTTTTCTTCGCTGCATGATGCAATCTATAATTGTGACGTGCAACGTTGAAGAAGTAGCAGAATTCGGATATTCTAGTTTGCAAAGGCCTGGACACGAACATTTATGGCAGCTAACAATGCATGTAAAACCAGAATTGCACCGTGTGTCGCAAGAGCAAGAGACTCCTGCAATTACAAAGGTATAAAACCATTGTGTTTTGAAATTCTAAATACGTATAATTTTCCTATTATAAGAACTCTTTAAAATATCCTTAAACTAAGAAAAAGTGAATAATTGTAAGCCACAACCTCCAGAATCAAATTGCTAAGAGTATGACCTTCCATACGGTACAACTTTCATTCCGTAACGCTGCACGCAATTGGCTCGAGAGCGAAGCCATTAAGCTCCATGATAGTTAGTTTAATACATTCCGAGATCAAGTCAGGCAAAGTCGCAGCCAAGGTCTTTTCTTCGCTGCATGATGCAATCTATAATTGTGACGTGCAACGTTGAAGAAGTAGCAGAATTCGGATATTCTAGTTTGCAAAGGCCTGGACACGAATTGAACATTTATGGCAGCTAACAATGCATGTTGCGTACAACAGCAGAATTACACCGTGTGTCCACCCCAGCAACTGTTGAGTACAACAGCAGAATTACACCGTGTGTCCACCCCAGCAACTGTTGAGTACAACAGCAGAATTACACCGTGTGTCCACCCCAGCAACTGTTGAGTACAGCAGCAGAATTACACCGTGTTTCCACCCCTGCAACTGTTGAGTACAACAACAGAATTACACCGTGTGTCCACCCCTGCAACTGTTGCGTACAACAGCAGAATTACACCGTGTGTCCACCCCTGCAACTGTTGAGTACAACAGCAGAATTACACCGTGTGTCCACCCCTGCAACTGTTGAGTACAACAGCAGAATTCCACCGTGTGTCCACCCCTTTAACTGTTGAGTACAACAGCAGAATTACACCGTGTGTCCACCCCAGCAACTGTTGAGTACAACAACAGAATTACACCGTGTGTCCACCCCTGCAACTGTTGAGTACAACAACAGAATTACACCGTGTGTCCACCCCTGCAAATATTGAGTACAACAGCAGAATTACACCGTGTGTCCACCCCTGCAACTGTTGAGTACAACAACAGAATTACACCGTGTGTCCACCCCTGCAAATATTGAGTACAACAGCAGAATTACACCGTGTGTCCACCCCTGCAACTGTTGAGTACAACAGCAGAATTACACCGTGTGTCCACCCCAGCAACTGTTGAGTACAACAGCAGAATTACACCGTGTGTCCACCCCAGCAACTGTTGAGTACAACAGCAGAATTACACCGTGTGTCCACCCCAGCAACTGTTGAGTACAACAGCAGAATTACACCGTGTGTCCACCCCAGCACCTGTTGAGTACAACAGCAGAATTACACCGTGTGTCCACCCCAGCAACTGTTGAGTACAGCAGCAGAATTACACCGTGTGTCCACCCCTGCAACTGTTGAGTACAACAACAGAATTACACCGTGTGTCCACCCCTGCAACTGTTGCGTACAACAGCAGAATTACACCGTGTGTCCACCCCTGCAACTGTTGCGTACAACAGCAGAATTACACCGTGTGTCCACCCCTGCAACTGTTGAGTACAACAGCAGAATTACACCGTGTGTCCACCCCTGCAACTGTTGAGTACAACAGCAGAATTCCACCGTGTGTCCACCCCTTTAACTGTTGAGTACAACAGCAGAATTACACCGTGTGTCCACCCCAGCAACTGTTGAGTACAACAACAGAATTACACCGTGTGTCCACCCCTGCAACTGTTGAGTACAACAGCAGAATTACACCGTGTGTCCACCCCTGCAAATATTGAGTACAACAGCAGAATTACACCGTGTGTCCACCCCAGCAACTGTTGAGTACAACAACAGAATTACACCGTGTGTCCACCCCTGCAACTGTTGAGTACAACAACAGAATTACACCGTGTGTCCACCCCTGCAAATATTGAGTACAACAGCAGAATTACACCGTGTGTCCACCCCTGCAACTGTTGAGTACAACAGCAGAATTACACCGTGTGTCCACCCCTGCAACTGTTGAGTACAACAGCAGAATTACACCGTGTGTCCACCCCTGCAACTGTTGAGTACAACAGCAGAATTCCACCGTGTGTCCACCCCTTTAACTGTTGAGTACAACAGCAGAATTACACCGTGTGTCCACCCCAGCAACTGTTGAGTACAACAACAGAATTACACCGTGTGTCCACCCCTGCAACTGTTGAGTACAACAACAGAATTACACCGTGTGTCCACCCCTGCAAATATTGAGTACAACAGCAGAATTACACCGTGTGTCCACCCCTGCAACTGTTGAGTACAACAACAGAATTACACCGTGTGTCCACCCCAGCAACTGTTGAGTACAACAACAGAATTACACCGTGTGTCCACCCCTGCAACTGTTGCGTACAACAGCAGAATTCCACCGTGTGTCCACCCCTGCAACTGTTGAGTACAGCAGCAGAATTACACCGTGTGTCCACCCCTGCAACTGTGAGTACAACAGCAGAATTACACCGTGTGTCCACCCCTGCAACTGTTGAGTACAACAGCAGAATTACACCGTGTGTCCACCCCTGCAACTGTTGAGTACAACAACAGAATTACACCGTATGTCCACCCATACAATTCATGCAGGCAACAATTTGATCAAGTACTGAATATTAGAAGTAGTAATTTTGACAATATTTATCTGGTCATAGGCATCATTACTGTTAAAAGGAGTGCCATATCAATCAGGTATGTGATGTAGTGCCATGCGCAATAATATTTTGATCTGAACAGATCTACTCGAAATGATCTGCTACTTAGAACCGCTCGAGTTCTCTAAACGCATCAATTTTTCAATTTCTTTCAGCCGTAGAGTACTTTACCGACTGGAAACACAGGCGACAGTGGGACAAGACCTTTGCCGATATTGACGTCCTGGACCAAATTGGACACTTAAAAGTTATCTACTGGTAAGCACGTTACTTTATAATACGAAAAGCGTTTTTCCTAGCCTCCTATGCAGCCGCTCCTTTGACACAAAGGAGCGGCTGCATAGGGGGCTACGTTCTTCCCTGGTTGCCAGAGAGTTGTATTGCGTTATATCAGTTAATTTATCAACAAGACCTAACACGAGACAGATCTATATCTCTGGTACCCAAGATATACACCTTTCTGGCAATTCATGTATTAGAAGCGCGTTGTCTCGAACAATTCCAAGAGAAGTGCCACAGTTGTTCAAGATAGCGGGGGTTCCACCGATAGTGAATATTACTGTACTCTGATCAGCTATAGCTTAAAATCCAGATTAATTCTTTTATGTTTCGGAGTTAAGTTCTTATTTGACTTATTTCCGAAAAAGGGCGAAACAGCTAACCAAGGCCCCTCCCGGTAAAAGATGCTTTGTCCAATATATATATATATATATATATATATATATATATATATATATATATATATATATATATATATATATATATATATATATATATATATATATATATATATATATATATATATATATATATATATATATATATATATATATATATATATATATATATATCCGCGAGTCTTATTATCTGCCTGCAAATGACTGTTACACATTGTAAAGTATTTAATTAGGATAGTTCTATTAATCGGAAAAGAGTTGTAATAATCTCTAAAAATCTTAATCTGTAGTTCTAACAAGATGCCAATCTTTTGCAAGAAGAGAGACATGGTTCTTGCATGCCTCGATCATCATGACCAGCAGTATCACACACAGACCATGTGCAGTATTCTACACCCCAGTATACCCCAGCCTGATACTAGTAAATCTAAAATCAGGTAAGTGTGCACTAACTCCCCTCGTTTGCATGCCAAGGACTGTAAATAGCCAAACACTGCTAATGAGCAGTACATTACTGAGTCTGTGTATGTTGCTTGTGCTTGTGCTTATGTCACTAGTGAAAAGACAAACACTGCTAGAGTCGTTACACTTAACCCGTGAAACCCTAAATGAATTTTAGTGTGTAATAGTTCAATAGAGACAAAAGAGAACAATGGAAGTAAGGTTTACTAGTAACTAGCAGTCTACTAACTATTTCACGGGTTAAGTGTAATCACTCTAATAGAGATGTTTCATAAGTCAGTTTTCTTTACGCTACTTTGACGCTTTGACGCTGCACGCTTTTCGCGTTTATTTGAATAACAAAGACGGCTAATAGATCGTTGTGTAGAGATAAAAGAAACACGAGTCCATTGTTTCAAATGAGAACTATACATTCTTTATCCAGTCGCTAGAGTGCATGCACTTATTCCGTGAAACAAACACTACTAATTGGTAGTAAATAGTGTTGGTTAGACATAGGAAACAAAGGAATTACCATAATTTAGCACTATTTTGTGTTATTTATGTTTCACGGATTAAGTGCGTGCACTCTATAATTTACAAGAAAATCCGGCGCAAACAGTTCAACCGTGAAATTGTTGTCAAAAAATTTGAAAACAAATTTTAACAACATTGAACTAACACTGTTAATTTGTGTTTTCTATTTATCATGTTAGAGTGACTCAAAAAGTCGTAAGTGATCTCTCAGCCATGAATGCAGATAGCTCGAAAATTAATGGCTGAAACCATCGAGGGTGTCGCCATATATTTCTCGAAGCTCTGTAGTCCTTTATATGTTTAATAATGTGTACTACCTTTACTCTGTCTCTTTTGTGGTATCTGTCAGTATGTCGGTAGGCAACCCGCTGAAGTCTACCAGGCATCCGTACGAGTTGCACTTGTCGCCACAACGTGCGGAGAGGAGCACGAGCAGGGTATTCTTGGTCAGCTAGTAGCTAGTAGCTCGCAGTTAGCTGGAAAATTCAACGCTAGCCCAGGTCCTATATATAGGGGCCATCCTCAAATATAATAGGTGCCGGCATCGTTCAAATGCCCAGGGAAACTAGCTTGGATAAATCGTATGTGACCTAAGCTGTCACATACTACTTGGATGCTCATGAAATGACGGTGCCGGTGGCCTCTGTAAAACTTTCGTTGATTTACCATCGGCCGATTTATTGGGGTATATGTTCCATCGATTGCCCCAACGGTTCGGAAAGTGCCTCCAAGTGTTTCTAAGATTTCGCCATTGTCTTAGGCTCGGCCATGTTATGCAAGAGCGGAAATGATGTCACAGGATTGGTGCAATTTGATGGATTGTTCCTGAGACTGTAGTCATGCTGATGTCAAAAATACATGCTAGCAAATTAAGACTTGAATATTTTCACAGCCATATCAGTACTAACAAGATCCTGTTTTCTAAATCAAGTGTATAAGGTCTTCCCTCAATAGATCCTGCTTGCCCATCCCTCCTCGATGCAACGATATCCTGACGCAACCTGTCGACTTAGTCATTGAACGCCTCGGGTGCCTCTCCGCATACTCGCCAGAAAAGGTATTCATGCCTAGAAAAGGCTCCGAATGCATCTACCCCCAGGAATGGATGTGAATTACGACTTTGCGGTAAAAGTGATAGTGGAAATGAAATGTTAAGGTGCTGGAATATTGTTGGAAATGGGATGCTCATCAACAATTGAAGTACAGCAAAGCAACACAGAAGAATATCATCATTTTGATCAACAAGCTCTCTTGAGGTAGCGGTGCTGGTAGAGTAGTTAAAATGCTGTAAGAGTAACCTGACGCATTGATAGCTGTTGTCTATATACAGAAGTTAAACTCTCAAACTGATTGCCTGAAAGAAAGGTGACTGGAGCTGCAAAGGGAGGCCCTGGAAAGCTGGTAGAGTAGTTAAAATGATGCAAAAAAAAAGTGAAATAGTAGAATAATATCTATAGTATCCATGTTGAGTAATGAGCTGAATGGACTAGTCTGCATGGGTAGTCTGGGTAGTCCCGGTAGTCTGGGTAGTCTGTAGTACCCAGACCCAGTACCCAGACCCAGACTACCCAGTAGTCCCGTTAGCCCCGGTAGTCTGGGTAGTCTGGGTAGTCCCGGTAGTCTTGGTAGTCTCGGTAGTCTGGGTAGTCCCGGTATTCCCGGTAGTCTGGGTAGTCTGGGTAGTCTGGGTAGTCTGGGTAGTCTGGGTAGTCTGGGTAGTCTGGGTAGTCTGGGTAGTCCCGATAGTCTGGGTAGTCTGGGTAGTCTTGGTAGTCCCGGTATTCCCGGTAGTCTGGGTAGTCTGGGTAGTCTGGGTAGTCTGGGTAGTCTGGGTAGTCTGGGTAGTCTGGGTAGTCTGGGTAGTCTGGGTAGTCTGGGTAGTCCCGGTATTCCCGGTAGTCTGGGTAGTCTGGGTAGTCCCGGTAGTCTGGGTAGTCTGGGTAGTCCGGGTAGTCTGGGTAGTCTGGGTAGTCCCGGTATTCCCGGTAGTCTGGGTAGTCTGGGTAGTCTGGGTAGTCTGGGTAGTCTGGGTAGTCCCGGTATTCCCGGTAGTCTGGGTAGTCTGGGTAGTCTGGGTAGTCCGGGTAGTCTGGGTAGTCTGGGTAGTCCCGGTATTCCCGGTAGTCTGGGTAGTCTGGGTAGTCTGGGTAGTCTGGGTAGTCTGGGTAGTCTGGGTAGTCTGGGTAGTCTGGGTAGTCTGGGTAGTCTGGGTAGTCTGGGTAGTCCGGGTAGTCTGGGTAGTCTGGGTAATCTGGGTAGTCCCGGTAGTCCCGGTATTCCCGGTAGTCTGGGTAGTCTGGGTAGTCTGGGTAGTCTGGGTAGTCTCGGTAGTCTCGGTAGTCTGGGTTGTCTCGGTAGTCTGGGTAGTCTGGGTAGTCTGGGTAGTCTGGGTAGACTGGGTAGTCCCGGTAGTCCGGGTAGTCTTGGTAGACTGGGTAGTCCCGGTAGTCTCGGTATTCCCGGTAGTCTGGGTAGTCTGGGTAGTCCCGGTAGTCTGGGTTGTCTCGGTAGTCTGGGTAGTCTTGGTAGACTGGGTAGTCCCGGTAGTCTGGGTAGTCTGGGTAGTCTGGGTAGTCTGGGTAGTCTGGGTAGTCTGGGTAGACTGGGTAGTCTGGGTAGTCTGGGTAGTCTGGGTAGTCTGGGTAGTCTGGGTAGTCTGGGTAGTCTGGGTAGTCCCGGTATTCCCGGTAGTCTGGGTAGTCTGGGTAGTCTGGGTAGTCTGGGTAGTCTGGGTAGTCCGGGTAGTCTGGGTAGTCTGGGTAGTCCCGGTATTCCCGGTAGTCTGGGTAGTCTGGGTAGTCTGGGTAGTCTGGGTAGTCTTGGTAGTCCCGATAGTCTGGGTAGTCTGGGTAGTCTTGGTAGTCCCGGTATTCCCGGTAGTCTGGGTAGTCTGGGTAGTCTGGGTAGTCTGGGTAGTCTGGGTAGTCTGGTAGTCCCGGTATTCCGGGTAGTCTGGGTAGTCTGGGTAGTCTGGGTAGTCTGGGTAGTCCCGGTAGTCTGGGTAGTCGGTAGTCCCGGTATTCCCGGTAGTCTGGGTAGTCTGGGTAGTCTGGGTAGTCTGGGTAGTCTGGTAGTCCCGGTATTCCCGGTAGTCTGGGTAGTCTGGGTAGTCTGGGTAGTCCGGGTAGTCTGGGTAGTCTGGGTAATCTGGGTAGTCCCGGTAGTCCCGGTATTCCCGGTAGTCTGGGTAGTCTGGGAAATCTTGGTAGTCTGGGTAGTCTGGGTAGTCTCGGTAGTCTGGGTTGTCTCGGTAGTCTGGGTAGTCTGGGTAGTCTGGGTAGTCTGGGTAGTCTGGGTAGTCTGGGTAGTCCCGGTAGTCCGGGTAGTCTTGGTAGACTGGGTAGTCCCGGTAGTCTCGGTATTCCCGGTATCTGGGTAGTCTGGGTAGTCCCGGTAGTCTGGGTTGTCTCGGTAGTCTGGGTAGTCTTGGTAGACTGGGTATTCCCGGTAGTCTGGGTAGTCTGGGTAGTCTGGGTGTCTGGGTAGTCTGGGTAG